>CM034156.1:102884701-104084701 GCA_019776745.2 Taxus chinensis
TTGTACTCATATGAGAGAATTTTCAACTCTTGGTTTTCTATACACCTCATCCGTGACGCAACAAGCGTATGGTAGAGGAATGAGGAGCGAAAGATCTACCTAACTAGAGACATAATGAATTAGAAGCTATTTGAAGAGTGCTTTAGAGCACGTTATATGTCTAAGCACTTCATTAAGAAGACATGTGATTGCTTCCATGACATTACAGTCAAATCTGAGATGTAAAATTCTTCAGCACCTCCCAGGAGATAGATTCTATAAGGGTGCTAAGCAGATGTTTGAGTCACAGGGTTCTTCAGAGGGTAGATATTCAGGGTGTGTTTTAGAGGCGGATGGTCTACTTCGGTTTCAAAGGCACATTTATGTGCCTAAGATAGGTGATCTTCGTATCTTAATTATTTCAGAGGTTCATCGAGCCCCATATGCAACAAATCTAGGAGTGAAGAAGATGCACACCGATATGAGGGAGTTATATGTTAGGTAATACGAGATAAAATATGCGGAATAATCCCTCACAGAATCAAAACAGTAGAAACTAATATGCAGAAAATATTACAGATCTCAAATAAAAGTGTAGAATAAAATAACACAACACAAAGAGACAATATTTAACGTGGTTCACCCAATTTGGGATACATCCACCAAGAATCACTTGCTCAAATTTTATTACAAGCCACCACTCTCTCAATACAGTACCTAGAGCTGTTTGGAGCTATGCTCAACAAACTCTACAGAATTCACACCTGAATTCAAAACACATGCAATGTTACATTATTCCTAAAATATGCATAAAACCATATAAGTAGACAACTTCTTAAGCAGTTTTACAAAACCGTGGGTATTAAAACCATGGGCCAAAACTGTCCCATAAACCTTTGGGTCAAAAATCCCACCCATATTAGAAAAGCACATTTCTTGATATATAGAGCACGTTTTAAGGCCAAATTTTTTTGGGGGCTACGCCCCCGAACCCCTGCTACCAGGGGCTGTTGCCCCTGGACCCCCGCTCAGGGCTTGGCCCGGCCCCGAACCCCGACGAGATAACTATGGAAAGTGTAAAATACTCTCAGTGTATAGTCTTTAACACTTTCTCACATGAAAACATGCTCCACAACCTTACAATCTCCCACTTGGAGACTAGTTTTCCTTTGAGAAAGCTTCTCAACCCTTCACTAGTTTCCGTGAAGACCAACCAAAGCTGAACACAACTTCGGTTTTTCCCTTGTGACCACCTTGGTCATCATGTCTGCAGGATTCTAACTGGTATGGATCTTCTCTAGCTTCAACTTCTCTTCCTCCAAAGTTTTCCTAATGAAATGGTACCTTAACTGTATATGCTTTGTCCTAGAGTGGAAAATAGAGTTCTTAGCTAGGTGTATAGCACTCTGACTATCACTATGCAAATTTCCTTCCTCCTGCTTATCCCCCAACTCCTCAAGTAATTGTTTAAACCAAATCATTGCTTTTCTTGCCTCTGTCGCAGCAACATACTCAGCCTATGTGGTTGACAAAGCCACCAGTTTTTGTAGTCGTGAAATCTAGCTCACTGTTGTCCCACCTATAGTATAAACATAACCTGTCGTGCTCCTCTTGCTGTCTACATCTCCAGCAATATCTGAATCTACATAACCACACAAAGTGGTGTCTGATCCACTGTAGCACAAAACTGTCCCCATGGTCCCTCTCAAAAACTGAAGGATCCACTTTATTGCCTGCCAATGATCTCTACCTGGATCAATCATAAATCTACTCACCACTCCCACTACATGGGAAATATCAGGCCTAGTGTACACCATGGCATACATCAAAATGCCAACCATTGATGAGTAAGGTACCTTGGACATCTGGTTTCTCTCCTACTCTATCTTGGGACACTGCTCTTTGATAACTTGAAATGGCTTGCCAAAGGAGTCCCAACCAGTTTAGCATCTTGCATATTAAACCTCTATAAGACCTTCTTAATGTAGTCTTCCTGAGATAAAGTTAGAATCCGTTCCTTCCTATCTTGAGATATCCTCATACCAAGGATTTGTTTGGCTGCCCCCAAATCCTTCATAGAAAAGGATTCACTTAGCTGCTTCTTGAGTACTTTTATTTCCTGCATGTTTTTACCTATAACCAACATGTCGTCCACATAGAGACACAAGATAATATAAATTCCATCCTCAAATTTCTTTGTATGCACACAATGGTTAGAATGACATCTAATGTAACCTTGCTCCATCATGAAGCTATCAAATTTCTTATACCATTGACGTGGAGCTTGTTTTAAGCCATACAAGCTCTTCTTAAGTTTGCATACCATCTCCTCTTTACCTTTGACCTCATAGTCCTTTGGTTGCTGCATATATAGTTCCTCCTCCAAATCACCATGGAGAAATGAAGTCCTTACATAAAGCTGTTCGAAGTGCAAGTCTTCTATTGCAACTATTCCTAGAACAATTCTAATAGAAGTCATTTTTACTACAGGAGAAAAAATTTCATCAAAATCTATACATGTTTTCTATGCAAACCCCTTGACCACCAACCGGGCCTTGTATCTTTTCTTGCCTCCTTCTTCCTCTTTGACTCTAAACACCCACTTGTTCTGTAGTGCTCTTTTTCCTTCAAGTAGCTTCACCAAATCCCATGTCTAGTTCTTTAGGAGAGCCTGATGCTCCTCATCCATGGCTTGCTCCCACTTCTTCTTGACATCTACCTGCATTGCTTCATCAAAGCTCTCTATCTCTCCACTATCAGTGAGTAATAAATAATAAAGAGAAGGAGAAAAACATTCAGGTTCTATTCTTACCCTAGAAGACCTCCTCAATATAGGAGTTTGGGGTTCATGTTGAGGAGGTTCCTGAACTGATTCATGTGTCACTTTTCCATCTAGAAGATCCTCTACCACTACATATTCTTTCTTGGATTCTTCCCTGTTTTCCTACAACTGCTGTTTATACATGACTTTCTCATTAAAGACCACATCCCTAGATCAAATGATTTTCTTTTCCTTAATACTCCAACATTTATATTCAAAGTTATCACCACTATAACCAATGAAAGTATATTTTTCTAATTTATCCTCTAGCTTGGTCATATCATCCTTGTTTATATGAACAAACACCTCACATCTAAAGACTCTAAGAAATGAATAATCAATTTTCTTACCATACCAAGCCTCCTCAGGTATGCCTCCATCCAAGGCACTTGAGGGTCCTCTGTTTATCAAGTACATAGCTGTGCTCACCGCTTTTGCCCAAAATGAAAGAGGTAGTCCTGCATGTAACCTCATGCTCCTAGCACGTTCCATTATTTTTCTGTTCATCCTTTCTGACACCCCATTCTACTGTGGAGTTCCTGGAACTGTCTTTTTCCTGTGGATTCTATTCTTATAATAGTAATCATCAAATTTATTGCTGCAATACTTCCCTCCATTATTTGACCGGAGACATTTTAGCTTAAGACCTATCTCATTGTCTACCAAGGCTTTCCATTTAACAAAAGTGTCAAATACATCAAATTTGTTTCTAATACAATAAACCCAAACTTTCCTTGTTACATCATCAATAAAAGTAACATAATAACTTGAACCCCCAAGAGATGATACCCAAGCCAACCCCCATACATTAGAATGCACCAACTCTAACTTACTCTCTTTCTTTGTAGGTCCAACCTTGAGAAACCTTACTCGCTTTTGTTTCCCATATATGCAGTCCTTACAGAACTCCAAACCTGTTTCTGTATATCCAAGAAAATCCTTTTATGATCTCCATGCCCTTATGGCTCATATGACCGAGCCTATAGTGCCACAATATTGTATCTACTTCTGAAGCCATAAGATTACAAAAATTAGTGCTATAAGTGATTAAATACAAGGTTCCAACCTTCTCACCTCTTGCCACCACAAGAGCACCCTTGGTAACCTTCCAAGAGTCCGCTGTAAATATCATAGTACAACCATCACTTCCCAACTGCCCTGTCGATATCAAATTTCATTTTAATGTAGGCACATGTCTGACATCCTTCAATAGCCAATTATTCCCATTCTGCATCTTAACCTGAACAAAACCTTTTCCAACTATGCTGCAAGACTCATCATCACCAAGAAAAACATGCCCAAAATCTCCTTGAACATAATGAACAAAATAACACCTATGTGGAGTAGCATGGAAAGAAGCCCCCAAATCTTAAACCCAAGATTCAGTAATATTGTGCAAAGAAAGAATCAAAACATCCTGACATACATTACCCATTGCCACATTTTCCTCTTTGTTTTCTTCCTGTTGTTTTTTCTTGTCCCGAAGTTCCCAACAATCCTTCTTTGCATGCCCAGGCTTTCCATAGTGCCAACATACTATCTTACTTTTGGATTTTGACCTTGCCTGATCCTTTGATTTTCCACGGCTTCCTCTATTTTTATGTCTCCCTCTAGTTTCAACTTTGAGTTAGTTAGAACCGAGTTGCTTACCAACATTACTAAGCTATTCCAACTCTTAGGTAAAGAGCACAAAACTAATAAAGCCCTAACTTCTTCATCAAATTCTATTGTAATCGAAGCTAGCATATTTACAACCATATTAAAATCATTTAAATGATCTGCTACTAAACCATTCTCAGACATCTTAATATTAAATTTTTTTTCATTAAAAATATCTTATTTGAGGCAGAGGGTTTTTCATACAACTTCCCTAATGCATCCATCAGTTCTTTTGTAGTCTTTTCCTTTGAAACATTAAATAATACCGAAGATGCAAGCCACAACTGGATTGTCCCAAGTGCCTTCCTATCCAACAAATCCCATTCTGCATTTTTCATGCTTGAGGGGTTGTTCACCTTCTCAGATAGTGGAATATAAAGATCCTTCTGATAAAGGTAATCTTCCATCTGCATCTTCCAAAGATTGAAATTCTTCTTGTTGAATTTATCAACCCTAGATCTTCCATCATTTTCCATAGCTCCCACTCAAGATAAAACTTTCCCTGTGATTCAACACTTCAACAAGCCAAACTAGGCTCTGATACCAATTGTTAGGTAATAAGGGATAAAATATGCGGAATAATCCCTCACAGAATCGCAACAGTAGAAACTAATATGCAAAAAATATTACAGATCTCAAATAAAAGTGCAGAATAAAATAACACAACACAAAGAGATAGTATTTAATGTGGTTCACCCAATTTGGGCTACGTCCACCAAGAATCACTTACTCAAATTTTATTACAAGCCATCGCTCTCTTAATACAATACCTAGATCTATTCAAAACACATCTGCAATGTTACATTATACCTACCATATGCATAAAACCATATAAGTAGACAACTTCTTAAGCAGTTTTACAAAACTGTGGGTATTAAAACCATGAGCCAAAACCATCCCATAAACCTATGGGTCAAAAATTCCGCCCATATGAGAAAAGCACGTTTCCCGATATATCGGGCACGTTTTAAGGAAAAAAATTTACTGTGGAAAGTGTACAATACTCTTAGTGTACAATATTCAACACTTTCTCACATGAAAACAGGCTCCACAACCTTACATTATATTATTGGCATGGTCTTTGACGAGATATATGAGATTTTGTAGCTCATTTTCTTGAGTGTCAGAGGGTCAAGGCCAAGAATTCTCATTGCACGGGACCCTTATATCCTCATGATATTCCCAAGTAGAAATTATATGTTATCTCCATGGATTTCATTATCAGACTCCCTATGTCTTCTTAATCTCATGATGCCATTATTGTCACTGTGGATAAGTTGACCAAGGTTGTGCACTTCTCGCCAACCAAGGTCACCTATAATTCTCAATCCATCGCCAAAGTGTCTATGGAGGACATTGTCAGACTACATGAGATTCCAAAGACCATCATTAATGAAAGGGACACCAATTACACTTTTGATTTCTGGACTTTCTTTCAGGCCGCTCTCAAAACATAGATCAATTTTAGTTCAAATTATCACCCAGAGACAAATGGGAAAATTGAGAGAATTAAACAGATATTTGAGGACATGTTGAGGATGTATGTGATATACCAGCAAAATAAGTGGGAGGATTATCTATACCTGGTTGAGTTTGCATACAACAATAACTATCACAGTTCTATTGGTATGTATCCCTATTAGGCTTTGTATGGACGACCTTGTAGGACACCTTTGAGTTGGGACAACCTAGATGACAAGATTGTACTTAGGCCATATTACCTTCAAGACTTGGAACAACAGATTATATTGATTAGACAACATCTTGAGCAATCTAGAGCACACTAGAAGGCGTATGCAGACACCGAAAGGAACAATTTTCACTTTGCAGTTGGTGACAAAATCTTCTTGAGGGTTCACCCATATAAGATCCCAATTCACTATGGAAAGGGTTCTAAGCTTTCACCTCATTTTGTGGGGCCATTTGATATCTTGGAGGTCATAGGTCTAGTTACCTACCACTTAGCTTTTCCACCACGCCTTTCATGGGCCTACAATGTGTTTCATGTTTCAGTATTATGTAGATATGTGCCTGATATTTCTCATGTATTGGATTGGTCGGCATTACAGGTGGAGGACAGAGGATAATAGAGACTCAAGCCCATGTGCATCCTAGATCACAAGAGGTTGACCCATTGGGGGCAAGACACGGACCAGGTTAGAGTGCAGTGGGAAAGATATGATGAGACATCAGCTACATAGGAGGATGCTACACCATTAATGGCTTGATATCCTTATCTCTTCCAGTGTATTCCAGGAGGAATTCTAATTTTAGGAGAGGGGGATGTAGTGCCCACCTATTCTTACCATATTTTATTTGATGACTCATTACTTTTGTTGATGATGGACATGGAATTTAACATCATTTGATTACTCTATGTTTTATTATGATTCGTTTGACGAAACTTGTGTGATTTGGGTGTATAGCACCAAGCTAGTATTGTGGTTATTTCTTAGCTCTTGCATGTTATGATTTTGGATATCAACATATTATGTTATAGTTGACTTCATTTCACATGTGATGGATTTACTTAATGGTTCCGTTACACACTTGGTTATCATTTGGATTTAAAATGACTAATATGATGTTGCTAGGTGTTGCTTGGATGGTTAATATATTTTAAGTTAGGATGGATGTATATGCTTAGCATTAGTTATTTCATACTAACATTATTTGGTATAGTTAGTGTGATTTATTCATTCACGATTTATTGAGATTGTTTAATTGGTATATTTTATTGGGCGGGTATGTTTAATTTTTACATTGAGTGTGTAGATTATAGGGCACATGAAGACATCTACACTTCGGGTTTGAACAAGCAATCGAATGGGCCGAGTCCTAGCCATGTTTTTGTGTGAAGCCTTATATGTTGTTACATGTCGTGTTTGGGCACCATGGGTGACCCCCTAATTGTAATTTTATTATAAGTTATTTATGTAGTCATGTATGTACTATTTTAGGGACATAGTGGTCCATACTTGTGCTAATTTTCGTTTAATGTTAATTAAGTGTGTTTTTGGAGGCATGAGACCACCTAAATGCCACTTGGGTGGGCCCCACCACCTTAACTCTTGTGCCATTTATCCCAAACTCGGATTTGGGCTAAAAGTGGTAATTTTGGTGATCACAAGTTTCATTTTGGGAGCTTACCTATCATGAAAAAGGACCCCTTGGACCTTACCTATGGGTAGGGGGATTTATTTTTAAGGCTAATTGGGAGTTTCCCTCCCATTTGACCCCTCACACATCAATTTATTATAAGTGAGTTAGTTTTTGTGTTTATTAAAAGTTGTAGAGGTTTTGGTTTTAATCACATTTTGGGTAATTTGGAGGTTACCTCCAAAATGAGAGTTGTCTTATTCTTTTTTTTTTTTGAAATATTTGTGTGTGGAGTTGAGAAGGGTGACACATGTCACCCTCTCATTTGGGGGAAATTTTTATTGGTTTTAATTTAATATTCCCTCATGGAGAGGGGTTGAGACTCTTTGGTCATTCTTGCTTTTTGGGAGTTGGAGATTTTGGGTGTGCTTATGGATCTAGTAGCTTGGATTGTGGATTGTTTAGAGATTTGGAGAGTTTGTTTGAGGTATGCCTCCTTTTTCTTCTACTATGTTTTTGCTTATGGAAAATATCTTATGTTTAGGAAATGCAAATGGTGTTTTGTTGCATTGTTGTTGTATGTTGGATTTTGGGTATGTTGTGAAGCTTTGTTGTTGTCTTTTTTCTCCATCTATCATGCTTTTGATGGATTTTTGAGTGTTGGAGAAGAGGGAGGAATACCATTGTCACTACATGGCTTGATGGGAGACACATGATGGTTTTCTTATTCCTCCCCTCATATGTTTTTATGCGGGGAAATATTTTCATATGGTTTGAAATTATTTCCCCATCCTTGGAAAGGAAATCATCATGGTTTGAAAATCCTTCCAAGGAGGAGGCTTGATGCATGGGTTGGAGAGACAAGGAGGGATTTTGTGTTTGGAGAGATAAGGAGGGTGCATGGAATTTTAAATTTTGTTTCCTATGATTGGATTCAGCACTTGGATACATTGGGATTTTTTAACACTCTTCCCCATTTTAGGGGAAAGAATGGAACTTCTACCTTATGTGTTGCTTGATTTTGTTTTGGTGTATGTATGAAAGTGTGCTTGTATGTATGTTTTCCCTTCCCTTTTCACTTGTGAAAAACTGAGGCATGTACACTCTCTCCCCCATGGCCTTGGAGGGAGGCTATCATGTCCTCAATTTATTGGATTTGGCATGCAATTATGCCAATAGGTTGGGAGGTAACCGACCCATTTCTCCTTGTGCTATGAAGATCATTTTGGCATGAAGAACATGCAAAATTTAACTTAAAGCTTGATGACGAATATTGTATATTTTGACATGTTGTTCCCTTCTTTGCGGGAGGAATCTCCAGTTGGATTTTATTGGGTTCTTGAAATCATGTAATAACCATTGAAAGGGTTCATATCTTGGGGTAAATATTGTACTTTTCATTGCATGAGTTGAGTTGAGATATCCTCTTTGTGAAGGAATGATTTGTCCTTTTGTAAGCTTGTTGTATTCTTGTTGTAATGTCCTTTATTCTTGCTTTAAAGCATGTTCAAATCATAATCAATCATGTTGTAAAGCCTTCATATTATTACTTTTGTGAATGTGGTGTAAACATTGTCAAATGAATGAGCTAATTATGTTTTGATCCTTCCTTTGAGAAGAAATCTTGTTGTATGGTAATCTTGACTTTTGCATGATAAAAGAAGCTTTTATTCCAGCCTATGTATTTGTTTACAAACATTGCAAAATGAAAGATATATGGTAGGCTTGTATTTTTGTAGAAGCATATTGAAGACTTGAGTTTCGGAAGGGATGCTTTTAGGTATCATGTATGTTGAAAAGAAGAGTTGAGAAGTTTAAATGGATTGTTGATTTCACCCTATTTTGCTAGTACTATGAGCCTTTTTGTCTTGTTGTTATATTAGAAGAAATGAAGGTATCTACATTTGTTTCATAGTAGTTATTAAATGAGAATTTTAGTTCAGTAATTCCTTTTGAGGGGTATTGTTAAATCTAGATATCGAGGATAAGAGTTTGGTTTGCTTCTCTTGGTTATGGAAAGAAGTAGGGAAGGAATGTAGTTGCATTAAAAAAAAAGAGTTAATTAGAAACTTGGTTTGAGGAACTACCTTAATTCCTCACTTAAAATGTTGAGTACAATGTATGGTTTGTTCTTTCATTTCAAAAGAAACAAACACACACACACACACACACACACACACACACACACACACACACAAACACAGACAAATACAAGACACACAGACACAGACACAGACACAGACACAGACACAGACACAGACACAGACACACAGACACACAGACACACAGACACACAGACACAGACACACACACACACACACACACACACACACACACACACACACACACACACACACACACACACACACACACACCCCTTTGTTTTGAAATTCATACTTTTAAGCTAAGATTATGAGCAAAGTAAACCTATTTTTCACCTGGAAACTCATTACATCAACGTTATATTTTATGTGTGGTTTTGTTTTAGAAGAAAATATTCATATATTTAATTTGTACAATAAGGAAAGACTTTAATCAAATGTAGGGTATGGTGAAAATCATTCTTATGATTTATGTTAAAAAATTGTAAATTATATTTAAAGAAATGGTTTTTCATTCAATTACAAATAAGAACACACACACACACACACAATCCATTGATAATATATGATATAATTATTTGGCTAAGAGGAATTATTAAATATGTATACTTTAATCAAAGGTATTATATATATATATATATATATATATATATATATATATATATATATATATATATATATATCTGACAATGCTCAATGGAACACCCCAATATTTCACAACATGGCCAAATAAATATTCAGCTGCATCCTCTACCCTACACGGCGTTGCACATGCTATGAATGTGGCATACTTCAAGAACCTGTCAACAACCACCATTATGCTTGTCTTTCCATCTGATTCTGGCAACTGAGTTATGAAGTCCAAACTCACACTTACCCAACGGTCTAATTGGAATAGGCAATGGTTGTAATGTCCTTGCTAGAGCTTTGTATACTGGTTTATCTTGTTGGCAGATAAGGGAAGAAAAGACGTACTCATCGGCGTCCTCCCTCATTTTCGGCCAATAGAAACCTCTTTCAATAAGCGCTAGGGGTCTCTTCTGTCCTAAGTGTCCTGCCCACACAGAGTCATGGCACTATTGCAATAACTACCTTCGTAACTTCCCCCACTTGGGAATGTAGATCCGACCATTTGTGAAAACCAACAGTCCATCTTGGATCAAATTTTTTTGGGTCCTATTCTCTCGGACCAGCTTGACCAACTCTACTACCTGGGGATCCTATGTTAATCCTTCCTTTATCTGATCCACCATCACTTTTGTGAGTAGCACTCTGCTCTCACTGTGCATGGAAGTGAGACTCTCTATCATGGTTGCAAGTTGTGATTTTCTGCTGAGTGCATCTACAACGATGTTCTTCTTACCAGGATTGTAAGTGATTTCCATATCAAACTCAGCAAGGAATTCCTGCCATCTAGCCTGCTTAGGGGTAAGCTTTGCCTACATTTTGAATTATGTAGAAGAGATGTTATCCATTTTCACCACAAACAGTGCCCCCAACAAATAGTGTCTCCAACCTCTCAAGCAATGTATTATGGCTGTCATCTCTTTTTCGTGCACCGGATAATTCCGTTCTTGGTCATTTAACTTCCGCGATTCATAGGCTATGGGGTGGCCCTCCTGCATGAGAACTCCCCCTATGGCATAGTCAGATGCATCTGTCTGCACCTCAAATGGATTCCCATAGTCTAGGAGTGCAAGGACAGGCTGTGATGTGAGTTTTTGCTTCAACATCTCAATTGCTTGCTGCTGCTTCTCCATCCAACGCCACTTTCTACCCTTTTTCAATAAGTTTGTGAGTGGGGTAGCCGAACTTGAAAAACCCTGCACAAACCTTCGGTAGTATGCAGCTAGGCCCAAGAATTGTCTCACCTCATGGACGTTACTTGGAGGTTCCCAATCCTCTATGGCCTTGAGCTTCTATGGATCCAGTTTGATCAGTCCCTTTCCGACAATGTGCCCGAGGAAATTTATCTCTTCTTGAGAAAATTGGCACTTTTCATTTTTCACATAGAGATTATGTTCTCATAGCAAATCAAACACTTCTACAAGGTGAACCTTATGTTCCTCCAGTGACTTGCTGTACACTAGGATGTCATCAAGATATACTACCACTGACCTATCTAGCAACGGATGGAACACATCGTTCATTAGAGTGCAAAAGGTGGCCAGGGCATTGCATAGGCCGAATGACATCACCATGAACTCATATGACCCATACCTGGTCACACAGGTGGTCTTCTCTTCATCTCCTACTGCTATGCGAACTTGGTAATATCCCTGTTTCAAATCTAGCTTGGAAAAGTATCGCGTCCCTTCTAGGTGGTCAAAGAAATCTGCTATCAAGGGAACCGAATATCTATTCTTTCTTGTTAACCTGTTAAGAGCTCGATAGTCAACACATAGTCGAAGCTCTCCATCCTTTTTCTTCTGGAACAACATTGGTGCTCCATACGGTGACCTTGAGGGTTTGATGTAGCCAGCTGACATCAGCTCGCCAAGCTGTCTCTTTAGTTCTATAATTTCTGGGCCTGATAACCTATAAGGTGCTCATGCCAGAGGCCTCGCCCCTGGCTCAAGCTCAATCTGATGGTCAATAGCCCTTCTCTATGGTAGCTCCAGTGGTAAGGTATTTGGCATGCGATCTTCAAATTCTCTAATGACATTCTCCACTGCAGCCAAGATGGGGGTACACATTCCCTCATCTTCATCCCAACCTCCAAGGAGTGTAGCTAGATACATTGGCTCCTTGCCTTTCTTTTCTGCCTTTGTCATGCTTTCCATGGATGCAAACTGCACCCATTGTGTTTTCGCGGACTACCATTTCTCAACGACCTTTACCATGCATTGTTGCTTGCAATCCATCAGTACCAAGCAGTCCAAATCTGGAATAACTGCTACCTTTGCTTGACGCACAAAGTATACTTTAATCAAAGGTATTATAGATCCTTATATATATGTATATCTATATAAACATATTTATTCAAAAGAAATTTTTCTCTATATATAAAACCATAATGGAAATTTCTCTGCTAAAACATGGAACTGTATATATATGTATGTATGTATAAAGATTTATGATTTTTTTTAAAAAAGGGGTTTAATCCAAATCACTTATGCTATTGTACTGTAGAAATAAAATTAAAAAATCAATAGGGAGGGGCAGGCCGCGGCTTGGCCACGACTCGCGACCCACGACCCGTGCCCCCCCAAACCCCCATACTCCTGCAACTTTGCCACGGTGGTGGCAGCGACCTCCCCCACTGTGGCCGCCCTCCCTCCATTATCAAAACCCTACACCTCTACACCTCTACACCTTTATTCCTCCTCCCCCTTCATACCCAGCCGCAACCCATGTTGCCACCCCATTATACATAACCACAACTTCAAACAATTAACCCTGGCATTTGATTTTTGGATTGATAAAAATAACAATAACTATTTAGAATATATATATATATATATATATATGTATATATATATATATATATATATATGTATATATATATATATATATATATATATATATATATATATATTATATATATATATATATATATATATATATATATATATATGTATGTATATATATATGATTAATGCAATACATATATGAATACACATATTTTTCACATAAACCAGAGATGTAGATCTCTAGATTTCCTTTATATAAAAAATAATCATTGTTGAAAGCCTAGGCAGGGTAGAAGAAAAAAAAAAAAAAGAGATGGAAAAGAGAGAAAAATCCTTGGATCCACTATCTTCCTTATTATAAACCTCCACTTTTTTTTTTCCATAGTCTGCATGACTCTCTCCTTTAACCTGCATCAAAAAAATGAAAAGAACAAAATCAAACAAGCAAGGAAAAGAAAAAAGAATATAGGATAGGATTAGGGATTTTTTAAAATCCCTAAGATCAAGCGCCCATTTTCATTAAATCCTAGGGTTGAGATTAAACCCTCCTACCCTTTTTAGTTGTGAGAATTATGTGGGATGGGGTGAGTTTAATAGATAAGTGTGGGGTGACTTAATAAATGGAATAAGTGCGTTAGGGAAGTTTAATTAAAGTTACCTTGGTGGGAATAATATAGTATTGTCCATTTAATATTTGGGTATAAATTTTGGGGACGGTAAGTTATCCCATGGACTTTAATGAATTGATTAAATAAAATTAGTATAACCTAAAGGTGGATGCAATCCACTGAGATTAGGCTGGCTAGGTTAAAATGAAATAAAATTTAATATGTATTTTTTAAATTTAATATGTTTTTTTCGTGGGAAATTTAATGCTATAAAATTGGGGCATTATAAGATGACTCACCAAGTGATGTGGAAAGTGCCCCAAGACGACAAGGAAAGTACCCCACATGAACACCCCCCTTCGTTGTAACCTAGAATGACGCGGAAAGTCAAAAACAAGAAATGGGTCCTGGAAGCTATGCCTGATAAGGTACCCATAAACAAAAAGGATCTCAAGTAATGTAGGAAAACCCAATGGGAAAAAAATCCATTACAAGAGATAGATGGCTCCCTTAATAACCTAAGAAAGATACATCAAATGAGTCCCAAAAACTAAAGGCCTGATGAGGTACCCATGTACAAACTACAATATTTCTAGAAGAAGAGGAGGAGATGAGACGAAGGAGACAAGAGAGACAAATGAAGATGTGAAGCTGCAGTGGACCTCACTCAAAACGAGGGCACAAGTAAGGATACATGGCCTCAGTGAAGGGTTCGATGAAGAAGCCTGCAATGGATCTAAAATTTGCAATTGTATGATGTCTCCAAGAACAATGTCGATGATGTGCTCTTCCACCTATAGAAAATAATATCCATCCGAATCAAAAAATATTTCTGCCCTTAGGAAGAAGAAAAATGGAGTACTAGAATTCCACCCACTCCTTGAAGGAAAATGAAGGCAGTAGTATGAAGAACTCTAAATCTGGTCCACTAGAATGTGACATAGGTCTAGTAAACACATGCAAAGGAACTGAAGGTAATGTCATTATAGTAAAACTATCAGAGTAAGAGAAGGAAACATTCACCAAAAGGATGCCAAGGTGAAATGAAGGCAAAACAACATATAGGCCATAACAGTAGAAAGGGGATCAAAAAGCATGGGTGGATCAGTGATGGTCTCTGAAATAGTGGATGTGATAAAGGTCCTAGAAGGGGCACTCCCAACAAAGGATATGAAGGAATCCTCCAAACCACCTGTAGAAGGAAGAGAAACTCCTTGTACTAGAACAAGAGTAGGCACTGCGAAGAGAAGATGAATGTGCGAAAGATACTTATCCCAAAAGGGTTACTCGACAAACATAAGATCAATGTATGATAGGTATGAATCATCATCACATGAAGGAGGAGGAGTGGAAGAATCCTCACACACTGGAAGTGGAATAGAGGCACATGTAATGAAAGTATAAGGATAGGAACAAGTTTACTTGATGTTTGATGGGAAAAGAGGGGTGTCAACTTTCTCTGGAAGGTGGCCGAGAAAAGGAGGAGAATATTCCTCATCAATACTCTCATCATCAAAACTAGAAGAACAAACCTCATCATAAGGAATGGAAATAACCAAATCTATGTCATCAAAATTATCATCACATGAAGAAGGTGAGGAAACAACTGTATCATAAGAATAAGTAATAACGACAATCTATGAAAGGTCTCCAAATAAGGACTGAAGAATGCTATAAATAGTGTGAGGACACTTCGTGTCTCCACATGATGGTGGAGAGGCCTAGAAATATATGACAACAAATGACTAATGACCATGCTACAAGTGTTAAGACAGTCTTCAAGCTAAGCATGATCACTGGGAGCAGGTACTCTTCCATAAAAGTAGAGATAAAGGTCATTGTGAATGAGAAAACATTCCATACTCAAATGCCACAGTGCATAATTGGCCCTACCAAGAAGAAGAGGTGGAGGTTGTAATGCAGTAATGTCCTATGAAGCGTAGGTCTGGGAAGAACATCCTCCATGGTGCATCTGCAAAAAGAGAAAGAAGTGTAGACAAGTCACAAGGAAAACAATTCTCAAATAGACTTCCGAATCATAGAGAATACATCTGTTATGCAAGAAAAGAAGGGTGTTAGAACATATTCAAGGTTGCAAGATGTCAGACTCAACCAAAAATACATTTGCATGTGATCATATAACACCCAATAACAATGATAATCCCATGTTTGTGGAAATTTATCAACTATGCGTTGGTTAGAGTAAGGTGTGTTCATGCGACGTGAAATAGTTGACCACTCACCTTGCAGTAGGAGAAAAATCATGCAAGAGTGGAGGCCACAATAGGTTTGAGTCAGAAGTATAAGAACAAAACGTACACAAGCACAAAAGGGTGAAAGCAAGGAACAAGGGGACAAAATAGATTTTGGTATGAGAAAAAGTGTCTCACATCACATAAGGGACTCTCTTGCCATAAGACCATGGCGGATGTGTTCACTAGCCCGTAAGCGAAGAAGAACACTACAATGCACAAATGACTCAAAAAATGAGTCAAAGGGCTCAAAAATGCCAAAAATGACTCCACAATGTGCAACAAGCCACCTAAAAATGCCAGAGAAGGCCATCAAATGGAACCTACACACTCTAGAAAAGTTATACATCCACAAAATGGTCAGTGGAAAAAAACACCCAGTAACCCTAGTTTCAGAATAATTTTCACTCAATTTTACTTAATTTCTGAAAAAAGAAATAATAAAAAAAGGTTATAAAAATTAAAAAATAGGGCTACTAATTAATAATTAACCTCATATTAATTAATTTGACCTTACCAAGTTAATTAATGGACCCTTTAAAATTATTAATGCCCTCCTTAAAATATAAACCCTAATTAATTTTAATTAAAAATCTATGCATATAATAAACTGTAGGCTATAAAAAATATAATCCTAAAGTTAAAAAAAGCTAACATTTAAAATGAAGGGATTTTAAATTTAAAAGGAGGGAAAAGGTAGGTTTGAAAGGTCAATGGGAGGAGGCCAGTGATGGTGACTCGAGTGAGCCACTTGGGTGGAGGGCAACAATGCGTTGGGATCGATAGATGCATCTGAGGTGGAACATAATGAGCAAGATGGGATGGTTGGCGAGGTCTCGGTTGAAACGATGAGGAGCTCAACAAAAATCACTAGAAAACAAGGGGCACATGTATAACAAGGTACTAAATTCACAGGGAAGAGGAGGTGGGTAACGCATGTAAATAGAGCACATGGTCTAACAATAAGGAGCACACAAGTAGAGCGAGATCAAGAAATAGAAACATAATGAGAGAGAGAACTCGATGAGCTAAGACAAGTGTAGTGGGGAATGAGAAAGGAGCCAAGGTAAAAACAAATGCAAAACATGGTGAGAAAAGTTCAGACCAGTGCATAGAGGAAGGGTGAATGAGACTCAAAGGAGCTTGATGTAGGGTGAGTAGAAACCATTGCACGAGTAATCAAACCAACGACTGAGTCGATTGAGCCAACAAATGGGGTGTGCCAGGGAGAAAATGCCAAGGAAGAATAAAGGATGAGCTAAGATCAAACAATGAGAAAATTGATGTGGTAGCTGAGAATATATGAGCCAAACGAGTCAAAGCGAGCTCGCTGAGGTCAAGAAAATAAGGATTCCAAGTCAAGAAAGCCATTAGGTTGAGAAGCTGAGGTGAAATTGTGTAAGCAGACGAGCTAAAAAAAAACACCTGGCTTGCAAAGAAAGAATACCAACTTCCCGAGTTGGTGAGGGAGCTCACCAAGCCATGAAGGAGCTCGAGCGAGCTAAGAGGGTAGAGTAGAGGTGTAAACAAGGTTTAGAAGAGCAGAAAATAGTAGGAAGTAGGGGCAGAAACCAGAAGGATATTTCAAGTAAATTTTTAAATAAAAAAACTAGATAAGCTGCACCATAAAAAACTCTTAACCACTTTTCCACCAAAGTTGGTTGCAGCTAGCTAAATCTAGCTTAAAAACAATTGAAACTGAAAACTCCAAAAGAACACCTGCACATGCAACGAAAACAACCCACATCTAAAAAAACTCCACAAAAAATGAGATGAACCCAAATAATGCAAGTAAAACAGAAATGGAAAATGGATTACGAAACTTGCATAAGAAACTAGTAATAACGCAAAACTGAGAGTATTAGGTGTAGACACCCTAATTCTACCATCCTCATAAATCAATTGATTTCCCCATTCCATTTCCCACAAATAGTTGATTAATTAGTCCCTTTTAATCCCTAAATAAACCTAATTCATCACATGCTCAATATGCTCCATGTCCATCCACTTATGAATTTAATATTCAAATTTAATCCATGTCAATCCACTTGTGAATTTAATATTCAAATTTAATCCATGTCCATCCCTCATGTCCCCCACTCACCTAATCAGGCTTACTTTTATAAACCATGATTACCCAAATCCCCCTGAATTAATCTCACCCTCAGGATATAAATAAGAGCCTTACCCCCCTCTTTCAGAACAAGCTTGAAATTCTATCAGATCTCTTGCAATCTTGTTGTACAGAGCATTCCATTGATCTTGTCCTAATTCCCATGTAATCCCACTTTGTTCATCCCAAATCCATCATCCCTACATCCTTAGTGCAAAGTTTGAATCAATTGTTGCCACAACGAATGCTTTCTCACATTGACGATGCACCTACACTTCAAGTAGTCTGGGCCCACTTGCATCATCGCCCATTCCGAGGTTTGCAACAAAAACACACAAAAGGAGGTATGATTTTAGTTTGTAATAATTTCTTGCTAATATGTGATTTCTAGAGATCATAGTAGGCAACAAAAAATGAAGAGTAATGAAAATTCCAACAAAATTGCTATGATACTATGTGAGAGAATATGAGAACAAGGATCAAGCAGGATGACACACACATCAAGTGAGTTGCACTCAAACGATAGCGTGACAAAGTTCCATGTAGTAAACGAACATTAAACCATGAAATGTGCATGTAAAATAAAATGGTCTACTCATTCTCATAGATCAGAAAAATAAGTACAAATAGGAGTACTGTGTAACTCCCAATGCAAAACCATCATACCTCCATAAGGGAGAAAAGGAAATATGTTCAAAAAATGGAAAGTAACTCCTATATAACATATTGATGCACACTGATGTGTATGACATAATCTGTCATACCCCTTAAGATAGCTATGACCTATGATCTCACCTAAGTGAGATGACTCACCAAGTGATGTGGAAAATTCCCTGAGACGACAAGGCAGGTACCCCACACCAAACAAAACATATCAGAGATTGTATTTAATGCATATGGACCTACTCATCTAGTAAGGAAAAAGAATACTTGGAAGCCAATTTTGGATGCTATGTTACTTTATCTGGATAAGAGGATTATTTTGGCTAGAGATCTCAATGTCATTCTCAACTCAAAAGATAAAAGGGGGGAAATAAAAATAAAACTATTTAAGAAAATGATTTTCAGGAGTTTGTAGGATCTAAATTCTTAATGGATTTATACCCAAAACAAGGGGAATTTACATGGACAAATAGAAGGAAATGTTTCAGTATTATAACAGAAAGGCTTGACAGGTTCTGTGTATCTCCATTGTGGATGAATGGAAATTATATTTTAGAATATACTATTCTTAATATGTCAGGATCTGATCATACACTGATTTATCTATCCATTAGAGTAGATATATTACTAGAAATATTCCCTTTTAAGTTTGAATTTATGTGGCTTAGGCATCCAGGTTTTGAAGAATAGTTAAAAAGATGGTGGAATCAACTAGTAACAGATCCAAATTATCGAATGTTTTGTTTTTCCCATAAGCTTAAACTTCTCAAAGGATTGTTGAAAGAAAGGAATAAAGAAGTTTTTGGGAATATTTTTGATGAGAAAGAAACATTTGAAGCTAACATGGAAGAAATTAACAGAGATGAACAATGTGGTGTTTTAACAAATGATAGATTATAAGAAGAAAAATAGTTGATGGCCAGACTTCAAGAAGTGTATCTCAGAAAAGAAATTTTCAAGAAAAAAATTCAAGGGAATATTGGGTTAAGGAGGTGGATAAGAATACCAAATTATTTCATCAATCCATGGTAGCAAGGAGACAAGTAAATCTGTAAAATGATTTGGGAAAATAAAAAATATGGATATTATGGTGATAAAAAATCTAAAGGAAATGAAAACAACAGCGGTGTATTTATTTATAAATATCTTATCTTAACAAGAAGAGAGAGATGAGGAAGCAATGCATAGGTTTCTTTCTTCCATTCCTAAGGTGCTATAGAGTAGATTGATCAATTGCTACTGTTTTGAATGCAACTACTATTTCACTTTGCATCCTCAAAGGAAACATCCTATTTATGTCATCTTTATTATTGTAAGATGCATATTACTTCCACTTCTTTAATAAATTATGCATTCTTCATCTTCAAATATCACCTTATATCCTTTCTGGGCTAGCTATCCAATGCTTAAAATGTTATAAGTTTCAAATCTGGCTCATAAAATACTTCTTGAATTTATCGCTTATCTCTTTACTTGGTGAGATTGGATATGCTACCTTTGTCCATTACAGGGACCTTGTCATTTGTTCCCATATTTACTTCATATTTGACTGCTTCATCTACATTGTTGAACATTTATTTTTTGCCACACATATAATTGCTACATGCATTGTCTAAATACCATCTAATTTGTTTGTTGCTTTTCTAAGCTACATTGCATTTTAAAAATAATTTTCCACTGTTCTCATGCATTTCAAGTTCAACCTCTTTTGCATTAGTATAAATTTCATTATGTGTTTTCATATCATACTCTTTCTTCCTACATTCACTAACATAGTGTCCATACTTTTTGAAATAATAGCATTGGATATTTTAATTATCATGCCTTTGTGTAGAACCACCTCTACAAGTGTTGTTGCTCCTTCCTTTTCCTCTTCCATGTGGATCTTGATGATTGTACCTTCTACCTTCTTGGTTGTTGCAAACTCTTTCTCTTCCTCTATTGTAGGCTCCTCTCACTCTGCCTCTCATGTTCACGTTTGTCTTGAAGGCTTGATCACTAGAAGAGTTGGCTAGCCAACTCATCCTTTGTTCATGAGTTTGCAAAGAACCCATCAATTCATCAACTATCATTTGTTTCAAGTCCTTGGAATCTTCTATTGCTACAACAACAAGATCAAATCTGATTGGAAGACTCCTTAATACCTTTTCTATGATTCTATAATCTTCAACAACATATCCATTTATCCTAATTTGATTTACCACAGTCATTGTTCTTGTGAAAAAATCATTGATGGATTTTGATTCCTTCATCAAAAACTCATCTCAAAATCTCTCCTTAACATCTGTAATCTTGCAAGTTTCACCATGTCACTACCTTGATAGGAATTTTGTAAAATATCCTATGATTGTTTGGAATGTGTAGCTGTTGCTATCCTTGGAAAAACTGAATCTACTACTGTAGTCTGAATATAGCTCAATTCCTTGACATATTTCTTTCTATTTTCCTTCAAAAGGTTCTTTTGTGCTTGTGTGAGAGCATTAAATATTGCTTGGTCTGGTGTCTTTGTGTATCCACCTTCTACCAACTTTAACAACTCTTGAGAAGAGAACAAAGTCTTCATCTTTATGCACCAAATGCCATAATTTTTACTATCAAACTAAAGGGGCTACTGCCAAGATTTGCTACTGCTAGAAGCCATTACTAATCAGACCCCCAAAATTCATGCTCTGATACCAAATTGTTGGAAAATGGAGACAAAAAAAACAAAAAACCCACAATAATGGAGGTAGAGTATGGCACAGAAAAACACAAAGATGATTATATTAATTCCAAGAAAAATTTAATACATAAATTTATCAAGCTACTGCTCTGTTTTGTTTGTATATTGTTGCAATGTTTCTTCTTTTTCACAAAAAATAAAATGGAGTGTTATGTTCCTTTGTACATGGTGCTGTATTCTGGTTTTTTGTTGTTGTTGTACTCTTCTCTATTTTTCACTCTCTACATTCCTGTGCACTCTATTATGTTCTATTCATCTCTATTATGCTTCATTTTGGTTGTGTTCTTGTTGCTGCAAAAAATTATGGGTTGTGCTCTCCTTCTATTCTGATATGCACTCTGTTTTTTCGTCATTTTCCAGCTCTCTTCTCCAAGTAAAAACAATTTTTTTTTCCCAACATTTAATAACATTCCTTCCTAAAGGAGGATTACAAAATGAGAGTGCCCAAAAATAAATTAAATGCAAATGAAAGTTGGTGGAGAAGAGGGAAAATTCAAAAGGAAATTCAAACATATCCATCTCAAAATTATAATATTCAACAACAATTTCATGACTTGTCTTTTTTTGGCTTCGTCGAGTAGCTAGAAATCCAAGGATAAAAAAGGTGGTGCAACACTCTCGCATTGTGTAGAGTTTTTTTCATTTATAATCAACCACCAAGTAATATCATTTCGGAATATATGAATTGAAGTTCAAAATATGTTAAGAGATAGATGAGCAATATCCTAGCTCAACGCATCACTCACTATCCTTCGATCCTAGAAAGATTTGAGAATTCAAAAGGATTGATACAATACCTAGTATGCAGGTATTTGACATACAATCTCTATGAAAAATGGAAAACAAAAAAAGCACATAGCATCATATCCTATCCATTGAGAATTGTAATTATTTATCAGTACAACTTCATTTTTAAATCTACTCGATAATGCAATCGTGCATCTTACACATCTGTGACTTCCGTGATAGGTGGCGGTTACCTCTAGTATGAGTTTGTTGAGTATTTACATGTATATAGTGAGAAAAAATATGAAGCTAAAGAGCCTTCACAATTTTAATATATAAAGATATTGAAAAGATAAATTTCCCACTATCAAAATAAGTCATTTTACTATGAATTTATTGTGATGTTTGATATGTAAAATTAATATATATATATATATGAATGACAAAATTAACAATTATAAAGAAAAAAAACTTATGAAAACCTATCAACCAAATATACCAATATCTACGTTCTCCTTAATTTAAAAGTTTACCATAATAATACACATTTAAGTCTCAATGCTATCCAGTAACCTCTCCACTAGAGTTTACTAGTGACCTCACTAATATTTTGGATCAAACTCCCCAAAGACTTTAACATCCCTCCGTAATAGTAATTGGGTGGTGCTCTGGGCAACAATTGTAGAGTTAGAATGTCATAAGCATGTCCACATTTCGTACAACCGAAAAGGCCCACCTAAATTACAAGTGATGTGTAATGATGATGGGCAAAAATTAAAGAGGACAAAGTGTTGATGAAGATAAGATTCGTAAACCAAAAGCAGGATCGAGTCGCCGCATCGACAGATCCAAGATACATATCCATATAATGTGGTCATCTTTAAAATGACGGAAACATCTGTTTCATGCTACAGTTGTGACCATTGTGTAATCGAAAGGCCACCTGCAATTGAAGTGCTCTGACTTGACTAACATCTACTCTGTGTTTGTTGCTGTATGCCATATTGCTGAGACTAAGTTGTGTGGGTGAGTTGAAGGTATCACATGGTGGTGAGTTCAAGGTATGTGTTGGACTTAAAGGTAAGAATAAAGTGGTGGGTCTATTCTCCCCTCCAATCACAAAATTTATATAAAAAAATGTTAAATATAAAAAATTTGTGATTGGTAGAGAGTTGAATCCCACCACTCTCTGCTTGTTGGATAAGTTTCACCATCCAGATATATCAAATAGAGTTGAATTAAAGGTTATGAGCGCCCTAGGTAATAAGTAAAGTAGACGCCTTTTTTACAATTTTAGTTAGTAATTTCTTCCCATCAAATAAATAAATAAAAACAGAGTACATTATTATATTTTAAAATTTCCATAGACAAATCGTATATTGTGGCTGACTGATTGTGATTATCTGAGGTTTAAGACTCAAGCACACGCAAAGATGCTAAACATACACATTCTAATTTGTATTTTGGTACTGTTAGGGCAGGGTGGTGATTTTTTTATTTGTCATGGATTACATCTTCCCTTGCAACTTGTGCCTGAGGTCTCTATAAATATGATAGATATGTATTCTCTTATTCCCAAGCTTTTTAAGTTTCATGATGGTTTGAGAAACAAAAGAAGAAATATAAGGCTTCAATGATGGCATATCATTGTGCTTCAAGAAGGGTGTGTGTGTGGTGGGTAGAGAAGTATCTGAGGGACTGTGTGTGTGGAGTGAGAGATTACGTGTCTGTTAGTTTTGGGCTAATTAGTTTGTTCAGCTGGGCAGTTGCAGAAGTGCCTCAGATTATTACCAACTTCAAGAATGAATCCACAGAAGGTGTCTCCCTTGGCTTTCTCATGACATGGGTTGTAGGGTGAGAAATCAATCACTTCCTTTCAATCAAGCTTTCACAGTTTTTTTTATCAGTTCACTTAAGTAATGTTTTCTGAGGGAAGAGGTTAAAGGAAATTGGTTTATCTGGTTCTTGTAGATTAGATTCATTATCTTTTTCAGTATAATTTATCTTCTCTTCCATGTTCAGGGACTTGTTCAATCTTATTGGGTGTTGGCTGGAGCCAGCAACTGTAAGAATATCCTTGACTCTGCACCTACAAGATCGGAATAGCGTTGAACCTACAGATGTTATCACTTTAAAATAGTAAAATTAAGCTCCTCGTTAATTTTCAATTTCAAAAAGATAATAATTAATATTGCATAATAAATATAATGGTAATAATTTATTTCCTTTTTTTCCTTTGTGAATGTGATGAGGATACCTTTTACGTTTGACTTGCTTCGAGGATATTTCTGGATAAATATCTTGAATAAACCAGGTCTCTTTTTAGCTTTATTAGTTGTTCCTTTTATCCTGATTTCTCACTAATACTGTTATTTTTATAATTGTGCAGCTACCAACACAGTTTTATACAGCACTGGTAACAATTCTTTTCAACGTTTCATTATGGAAAAGTTAATCAAGATGTTAGGTAATTTATTGATCCGCAGTCAAAAACGATTATTATATAGATAATAATTAATTTTGACTGAAGATTAATAAGCTACTTAAATTGGGAAACCAAGTTTCACATAAAAATCAAATATTATTGTATTTTGTATAACTAATCTTAAATGTAAGAATTTGATATACTTAACCTATACAAACTTCAGATTCAATTAAAAATATTTTGATATTCATGTACAGCAGCTATATACAATTACCACAATTGTTCTAGTTTGCCAGATCATATATTATGATTATATCTACAACTGGTGGAAAGTGAGGAACGCGAAAACCAAATATAAGGTTGTTTATTTTGACAGAATTAATCCACTTCTCACAGATTATATATCTTTTTCAGATAATGACATAGATCTTTTAAGTAAAGATATGATGATGATTTTTGATTTGTTAAACATCAGATTCAACCTAAGCAAGCTGTCTCTAAATGTGAGCAAAAGGCAGCGCCTGTGAAGATGGCAGAGAGCATAAACTATTCATCTGACACTGCCATGAAAACTAGTGGAGATCACTCTAATAAATCCTTTAATGGGACACCTGTATCTAGTTTACCGATACCTACAGTTTTTCCGAGGCAGAGAACTGACCTGTATTACACGTAATGCATTTGTTTTGCCTTCTTCACGTGTTTTATTAAATTTGATATTTCATGACAATTGCCTGATAGGCAATTTTTTTTTTGCAGGTCTGCAAGATCTCTGGCAAGCAGTCACACTCCTACTCCTGGGTCATATCTGCTTCAATCCCTTGGGTCTGGTAGAAGCGGTCCAAGCTATATCTTAAGCCAGTCATCAGTAGATGAGGAAGGACTACTCACTAATCTTATATCCCCCAGTCCTAGGAATTCTAAGACCATAATTCGCTCAGTAAGTTTCCCTGTGTATTGCTGCTAATTTGACTGAATCCACAGTAGCATGACTACCTACTATTACAATGGATTTATTTGTTACTACGCATCTATTCAGGTAGCTTTAACAATATGTTTTATTGGTGGGATGAATTACTTCAAATTCCCTGCTTACAACAACATTACTTCATTTTCTCACTCTGCTCAAGCCCAGAGGAGATCTGGCATTATAATAACAGGAAGAAAACTTTTGCAGGTAACTATAAACACATTGCCAAGTATTTTCAGAATATTTCAGGATTCAAATTGTCCTCAGTTTGTATATTTAAGATGAGCTTAAACAGTCGGCTAGTTGGCACTATTAACTGAATGACAGTAAGTCGCTGGCACGTTCTGTGCAGTTTAACTGCAAAAGATTCCAACCCCTAACCTCCCATTCACAAGTGTTTAGTCTTACCGATTCATCCTTGCACACACATATTTTAAACATATGTCCCGACTATATATATATATATTTTTGAGATTTCAAAACCTGTGTTTTCAGCACCATGCACTGGTTTATGTAAGGCCGTGTAATCATGGTTGTGAAAATATAGGGAACGAGTGACAGTCCATTCAACAATTCAGTGATGCAAGAGGCCTTTTCAAGCCAATTGGGAACTTGGTTGGGGTGGCTTATGACTGCTATATACATGGGTGGGAGACTTCCTCAAATCAGCTTAAATGTGAGTACTTATCAATTCAATTTCAGTTCTTGTAAGGTCTTACTTTATATATATTGCATATATATTTCATATTCACCAGTAAAACTGTAATATGCACATTTAAAACTTCAAAAATATTGTAAATATCATGCTTTAATAACCATGCTAACATTGTCATTGATGATAATTTTTGGTTGCAGATTAAGAGAGGAAGTGTTGAGGTATGCTCTATACTTTTATTCCAAATACAGTTTCAATAGGGTTTCACATAAACAGCTGGAATGATGTTGAATATAAAGATTTTAATATTTAACAATACTAAAAATTGAATTTATGTCTTAATGGATGAATTTATATATTATGTAAGTTTGTGTAATTTAGGTTATTCAGTTAATTTTTTTTTTTAATTAATTGTTATTAGCTGTTTTTAAGAGAAAAGATGATAATGTAATTTATTGTTAACTTTTTACGTAATTTGTTGTTATTTTTTAATGTAATGTGTTATTCAAAAAGGTAACAATATATTACATCAAGTTATTTTATCATTATTTTCGTACATCCACTTTATCAAAACAAAAGTATGACATATATTTTCAAAAAATACCAAACTTACATAATAAATAAGTACCATTTACATTAAGGATCAATCAACACCAACTCATCGACTGTTTAAACTCTTTATTCAATAAATTCAATATTATTCACCCGGATAATATTGTTATGTTATCAGGGTCTGAATCCACTTATGTTCATGTTTGCTCTAATTGGGAATGCAGCGTATGTGGGAAGGTACATAGATAGTTCGTATTGGTTTTTTTTTTCCCCAATGTTGCTAAAGAATAAATATGTAACATATTTTACATTTGATTTTAAATTGTGTTATTGTATATTATAATTGAAACAAATTAGAATTTGTGCAGTATAATTGTAAGGACTGTAGAGTGGGAAAATTTGAAGCCAAATATGCCATGGCTGGTGGACGCTGCAGCTTGCGTACTATTGGATTTTTTTGTATCCTTTAATATCATAGACATTTCTACTTGCAGCACCTTAGACAACTTAAAATTAAGATCATTCTTTTATATCGTTTCATCTTTCATTTAATTAAAGAATTTGGACTTGTACATTTATGAACACTAGTTTAATATTGACAACCTTGATTAAGATTAAGTATGTTAGTATCAAGAAATTTGATCCTTAACCAACTTCTATAGATTCTTGCCCAATTTTTTAATTATAGGGTGAGAAGAAGTGGTAACGATGAAGATAAGGATGGGCTTTATGTAGCAGTGAAGATGTAATACTTCAGTGTTGATAATTGTGTTTAAACATCATATATATCTGTATGGTCTTTTTTAACTATAAAATTATAATTTCTATTGCTATCAAACAAAGAATGTACATGAATTAAAGAAATATTTTAGCATGAGATAGTTAACCACCTATGAGTCCATCCCTTTTATTTGGACAGTTCATGTCATGGCCAATACTAAGGGTGGAGGATGAATAGAAATTGTATTAAGAATGGAAAAAAAAAGAAATAATTTATGGCTTTTCGAGGTATAATGTATATTTTTTATATTTAACTTCTGTTTTATTGAAAAATGTATTTTATTAATAGAAATTTGTAAATAATACAATGTTGCTCATAAAAAAAAGATGGGAGGAAAATCACACCCTAAACTATTAATCATATTGAATAAAAACATGTGTCAAGAAGGTGACCAACTCACTTCAAAGTAACAACATTAAAGTTTGTACAATTATATCGTTAATAAAAGCGCGATTTTTAATTAAAAAGAGTGATAAGCCCAGAACAATGGATCATAATAAGAAAAAAATTATGTAGAAATAAAAAACATGGCGGTTGATAGAGGAGTATGACTATTAGGTTTGTAACTTTGTCCCCTAGTCACTAGTGCTATAGGGGTACGTTGTATTCGATAAGGGATCCCACCCCATGTTTTGTTGCTATTATTCTTCTTCATTTTGGCAAGGAAGAGAAATCATCGAGGAAAAGTGCATGAATTTCCCTTGGGCGGAACATCCGAACCACTTCCACCACCACTAACAATGCTGTGTACCTTGGGATATGATATTATAATGTATATGGGTTGATGGAGATGTCGACATGTGGCACACATCCCCTTAGTTATATGTATTGGTTCACATGGGATATGATATTATAATGTATATGGGTTGATGGAGATCCCGACATGTGGCACACATACCCTTAGTTAGTTATATGGGTTCACATAGGAATTAGTTATATTGGATAACGAGTCTGCCTACATTGGGATTAGGTTTTACCCATCCATTAAGAGTAATGTATATCTATATAAAGGAGGTGAGTATCATAGGATTTGAAGGATGAGTTGAGTCTTCTACTTGGTATAGGTATATTGGAGGTGTCCCCCTTGAAGTGGATTCCCATCTTGGGAGATTGTGGAGTTACTCCTTCCTTAAGGAGCATTGTATGGTGTTACCCTACCTTAAGGGTATTATTCTACATATATTGATTATTTGAGCATCTTGGCCCATCCATATCTCTTGTGTTGTGTTATATTATGCAAATTATTCATTTATTATATGCAATGTTCTTATCAAGTGGTATCAGAGCATCGATTTCGGCATAAATTGGGTCCAAAACCTAATTTTAGAGATTGATCTATATTTTGAAATCAGCTACAATTTTTTTCTCAAAATTTTTATCATAGTTGCGAAAGCGTTTCAAATAGATGCAAGAAAAATTTCATAAAGTTTCAATTTGTTTTGTGGAAGTTATTGCACTTTTAGGGTTTCGCCTAAATTTGCTTCATAGGCCACATTTTTTGGAATTAATTTTCTAAATGTTTACCAACATTGAGAATCATTTTCAATAAGCTATGGTTAAAATTTCAGAATTTTTAAATCTGATTTGAAGAAGATATTGTAATTTTTAGGTTTTACATAATATCAACCTACATGTTGCAATTTTCCATATTTCTTTGATTTTTTTACATATTCGGAAAGCTATCAAAATTTTAGAAGGGGTTACTTATTTCTGGTTTCAGATTGAAGGCTTAATTATAGGCTAAATCATTAGGTCAAACATTGGTCAAATGAGTAAGTTTGTGAAACCCTAGTTTTTTTGCATCATGGATATACCAATTTTCTATGGCAATGGGGAAATTGATGCAAAAAAATGGTGGATACAATTTAAGAAAATTTATTTTGAATTTTTTTTAGTATGGGTTAGTTTTTATCTTCATCTTGGTGGGAAAGAAGGACATTGGTATTCTTATTTGGATATAGATCTATTGGATTGAGATTGGGAGGAAATGAAAGATATTTTCTTAGCTAGATGAGAAACAAAAAAGAAAAATAATTTTGTTAAAGAAGAAGAAGAAGAAGAAGAAGAAGAAGAAGCTGCTACACATGATAGTGCATCTCCAAGGAAGGAAGCTTCAATATTTTAGTTTGAAGGGAGTATTCAAAGGAAAAAGATAATTGTTTCCATAAACCCTAGAAACAAATATAGCTTCATCAATATAGCTCAAAATCTACATGTGCAAACAAAGCATATTAAGGAAGCTCAAGTGGATGGTAAGAATATTCAAGTTTTTGAAGATTTAAGCTCTCTATGGATAAATATGTTTTACATTCAGATTTTTATGCTTTAGATATGGATGGTATGGATATTGTTCTTGGATATCCTTGGTTAGAGACATTGGGAACAATTAATCTTAATGTGCAAAAGAAATTCATGAAATTGTGGTACAAGCAAAAGAAAATTACATTATAAGATATCACACTTAACAGGAAAAAAATTAATATAAATGAGGATCATGAAGAGGAATTTGAAGATGATTAAGAAGGGAATAAGGATTATTCAAAAGGAAAGGCTGCAGAAAAAGGTGAAAAAGAAAATAATAATTCATCTACTCAAGAGATAAAAGAAATTGCAAACAAGGTGGAAGAGGAAAATAATGTCGAGGAAAAAGGTGATAAGGTTGGGGATACCAAGGTTGCACCATATAGACACCCACATCATCATGAAAGAGAAAAATCATGGAGTTATATTAGGACACATAAGGGAAGAAATCTATATAGATATACAGGGAATTGGAGGAGCAATAATCAGGGTTATACACGGAATCAATGGAGCAAAAATTATATGATGTGGAATCACAAGAATAATTATTATGGATATGAATCGACACCTAGGAGGACCACATATGGAAAATTATGGAATATGGAATCAGGTTTGGAGCAACATCACCCACTAGGATCTCATATGGATGGTTGGATGATCGAGCATGGCGAAAAGTGTGCAATAATTTAAAGCACACTCATTATATGGATTCTTCTTATTTTTCGGGGACGAAACATGTCAAAGAGGGAGGAAATATTATGTACCTTGGGATATGATATTATAATGTATATGGGTTGATGGAGATGTCGACATGTGGCACACATCTCCTTAGTTAGTTATATGGGATCACATAGGAATTAGTTATATTGGGTAATGAGTTGACCTACATTGGGATTAGGTGTTACCCATATATTAAGAGTAATGCATGTCTATATAAGGGAGGTGAGTATCATGTGATGGGGGATGCGTTGATTCTTCTACAAGGTCGAGGTATATTGGAGGTGTTTCCTCCAATATTGGATTCCCATCTTTGGAGATTGTGGAGTTACTCCTTCCTTAAGGAGCATTGTATGGTGTTGCCCTACCTTAAGGGCATTATTCTGCATATATTGAATATTTGGGCATCTTGGCCACCCTTGTCTCTTGTGTTATGTTATCTTCTGTAATTTATTGATTTATTTTATGCAAATAACTTATCAAGTGGTATTAGAGCATGGCGATAAGTGTGTAATAATTTAAAGCACACTCATTATATGGATTTTGCTTTGTACCTTGGTATATGATATTATAATGTATATGGGTTGATGGAGATGCCGACATGTGACACACATCCCCTTAGTTATATGTATTGGTTCACATGGGATATGATATTATAATGTATATGGGTTGATGGAGATGCCGACATGTGGCACACATCCCCCTAGTTATATGGGTTCACATAGGAATTAGTTATATTGGGTAATGAGTCTGCCTACATTGGGATTAGGTGTTACCCATCCATTAAGAGTAATTTATGTCTATATAAAGGAGGTGAGTATCATAGGATGTGAAGAATGAGTTGAGTATTCTACTTGGTAGAGATATATTGGAGGTGTCCCCCTCGAAGTGGATTCCCATCTTGGGAGATTGTGGAGTTACTCCTTCCTTAGGGAGCATTATATGGTGTTACCCTACCTTAAGGGTATTATTATGCATACATTGATTATTTGGGCATCTTAGCCCACCCATATATCTTGTGTTGTGTTATATTATACAAATTATTCATTTATTATATGTAAATTTCTTATCAAACAAGGAGATGAAATATGTCACCACTATAGGTAGGTGAAGGGGGTTTAAATCTGGGTGAAGGATGATGATGAGGGGAAAAAATAAGTTTGCTATTGGAGCAACATCTACAAAAACCCTGACCATGACCTTGAGAATAGAGGCGGTGGAGAGAGATTAGAGGCACCCGAATGATGGTACATGTAGCATTCCCCTAGTGAGAGTGCAAGGAATACAAATGTTCCACTTCCAAGTGTATTTTCTTTGCTTTTACCTAGATCTGAATTAAAACATTGGAGATCATAGTAATTTTATTAGTCACAAAGAACTATCTATATGTAAAAATAATATATTTTCTATTTTTCCAAATATGAAAAATAATATCAACACAATGTTTTTCAATAATCATTGTATTTCGTAGGAAGCATGGCCGAGTCCCAAAGAAAAACCATTTCTAAGTGCAAAATTGTGGGATGAAAGGTTGGAAAAGTGTATGAATTCATTTCCATGTGGAATGAGCATGAGGGAAAAATTAGAAAAAGTGTTTGAAAGACTTGGGTTAAAAGACTTTAATGTAGAAATTAGCTCTTAGAATTACCTCTCCAACATTTGGTAGAGATCAATTTCCATTTCTTAAGATCTTATGAGATGAGATACCATTTGATGCAGCAACCAATGTAATTTTGAAAAACCTATCTCTTGAAGAAACTTTCATGCTAAGACTATCAGAGATCTCTTAATTTCATCTATTTTATGCCTAATATTAATATTTCTTCATAATTTCTTGCAATCTTCTGTAATTGTAGTAGGTTTTGGATATTATTCTCTTAACCATAAATACTCATATTATTTCTTTGTAGCATAACTATCTCTTTCTCTTGCCACCCTAACCTCATTTTCAATATATGAAAATAAATCCCATAACACCACATCTCCAACAAATGTTTTGGGGTTCCAAGTATCACTCAATGGTACCAAATTGTGGACATATGCCTCACGCAAAAGATTCTTCTACTCTTATACATGGATGAGAAGAATACCTCATAAAACTATTTCCCTCTTGAGATTTGTATCAGTAGAAAATAAACAAATCTACTTTTCTTAAACTTCAAACAATTTTATTCAAGCACCATAACATAAACTATAGGATGTGCCCTAGAATCATATATTTGTGCCCCAATTATGCATGGAAGGATAATATTATCCTATAATATTTTAATACATTTATGTCATTTTTCCTATTCTATCAGCAAATCCAACACAAATTCTATGGATTTTGTTTTACCTATAACCAATATATCTCTTTGGAATCCTACATATGTATCCTTGTAATTTCCAAAATCCTCATTTATCCTTCCTCCAGAACCACTATCTTTGAAATTGGTCCCTTGAAAACCTTCCATAATCTATACAATTTCTTTACCACGTTCATTTTGAAAACCAAAATTCCTAAGCTTTATCATATCTCTCTTTGATCCATCCATTTTCTCCTTACTATCCATCACCATATAAAGAAATAATCATCCACCCCAAGAGATTATTCTTCCAGATTTCTCTAGATTTTTACCAATCTACATGATCTTTGTGGTTTAAGAGAGGATTACCCTATTTTCATTGTATTAATATTTCTCCCATATTTCCTATATCATTCCAATTAAAAGGTGGATGGAGAGAGAATTAATTTTCTTCTCTTTGTTCTTTGAGTTTCCACGAAGGTCATTAAATCACTTAACACTTCCCATGACACCAACTTGGTTGATTAATTTAGACATCCATGATTAAAATCTTCATGATTCCTTAATGATCCAATGCTTTCCTATTCCTGCCATTTGCCACCATAACTATATTTTCTAAATATTTTAATAAAAATAAAGGAACACTTACTAGTTTATTGTGGCTTAGATGAAAAAATAAATTTGAATCATATGAATAGAGTAAGGAATACCGTCCTTCACACACAACATATTTAAGAATGTATAATTCAACAAACAAACAATGTGTAGGTAATGAAGTGTGAAGGATTTATTTTCCTATGTATTATACCTTCTCATTTGGAAGGAGAACATCATCCCTGCAATGCTTTCCTCTCTATTTATCCATAAATCATTTCTCCCCTACATAGGAGAGGTTCAAAATCCTACCTAATTCTTCTTCGAATATTGCGAGTACCAGACCCTATTTACACACACCACCTTTTTGTTACAAGATTGCACAAATTCTAGAGAAATCATTTCATTATCCTATTGAAACTTATGAAAAATTGCTAAGTATCCCACTTCTTCAAAAACCCCCTTACAAATAGATTCATCCTCCAATGCAAAATAATTATTTGGCTCTATCCAGATTATAGAGCCCCCCATTGTCAAGGATAAATGTTTTTTTCATTACCAAAGACACCAAAAACCAAAAAATATTTCCCACAAGCGTAAATCCCTTTTTAAAATTACATAATTTAATTTGGATGTACCTACACACAATCCTAATTACTCCTTAATTTTACTTCCACATCATTTGTATAACATGTGTCATATTTATCATTAAAACCATTTGTACATTTTATTTGCTTAATGCTTCCCTTTATCTAAAGCTAAAAAGGGCCTCTTTGAGGAAGTATAACATAGGGTATAATAAAGGGGTATATCCTTTATTTTTTTAACACTAAAATCCTTCTTACCTTGAAATTTTTGCATAGAACTTAAAAAATTCTTGAAATCCATAATCGGAGATTGATCTATAGGCATGTTTTGACCAAATCAAGATTTCCCTTTTTCTCTTGACCTATATTCCTCTAACTTTTCAGGGTTCCTCTATTTAATTTTATTAGAGGAAAACATACTCACCAATTTTGAGTCTTCACCAAATCTCAGGGGGAAGTACAACTTTTTTATATGCCTCATTTGCTAAGAAATGTTGATTCCATGAACATTAACCTTATTCTAAGGGCATATTCTATACAAATGAGTTCATTATTGAAAATAGTATATTTTACAACTATAGGGAACTCATAAACAATGTCATCGATCCATCTCTCACCATGCAGGATTAACATCACCGAAGTAAGTAGGATAAAATTTGGGTCTACCCAGATGTTCAATCTAATGAATTTATCAAATTTTTTTCCCCAAAAGCTAGAATCCGCCTAGGAAAACTAGCTAATAGAACCCCTATTTGGCTCACAAATATTATATTCTAAAATTCCCATAGAGTATAATAAATCCAAATCCATATTGCTTGATTGAGACCTTGATAATGTCTTATTAGGTTTCCCTTACATATGATCACTTCAATGCTACATTTATAAAGGCGCCAAATGGCACTTATTCATACTTTTAGTGATTTTTAGTATGAATGGAAAATGTAAAAACTTAATAGGATGCATTCAACACCAATATAAGTTATTATCTATCATAGGATAGAGAAATTAATTAATAATGGGTCTTATGGCATAGTGGCACAAATACAACTCTTATAATCACGTGATGTAGAAAAATAAACTTCGAAAAATCTTCAAGAGATCATTAAACACTATCAACTTGTATTTTATGAACAAAAGATCCTTCCTTTAGTCCATAATCATGATAATGCAATTGAATTTATTCTAATAACTATCACTCATATATTAGACCTTACTGTTAGTGTGAAATCACAACACCGCAAATGAGTTATGGATTTGCTTTTCTAAGGTAGGGTCATTTGGTGTGATTGCGTAACATTGAACTTTGCCCAAGGTGTGGGACCTGACAAAAGGGAAAGCTCTCCAGAGAAGGCTGGTTCCTCTTCCTAAACTAATTGCCACGAGCTACTCCAGTGCAAGCAAAATAAATCTAACCTAATCTAACCATTCCAAGGAACCAAGGAGAGAGAAAGAAGAAAAAAATAGAGCCTACACTAAAGTGGCGATACACCAGTAAAGGAAGTGAGATATTCTGTTGAGGGAGAAAGAAACAAAAAAATTGGAGATGAGGGAGGTCAGACAGAAGTAACATGACCTAGATCTTCAAATTTGCCATTAAACTCCATGAAACACAACAACCTGCACATGTAAATGTGAAATACATGCACAGAAAAAAAAATCTAGAAGGGAGAGGCACGAAGAAACAAAAAAACGATGCAAAGGGTTGAAGAAGACCACAAAACATGTTTTTATTACTCTAGAAGGTGCACAGACCATTAAATTTTTGGAATAGAGGCACAAATACATTTTCTAGGTGTAGGAGAAGGTTTGCTGCTCAAAAATGGCATCGAGAAACAAATTTGACAGAGTTTCTCTATGCCCAAAATGTCTCTCTTTTCCAAAATGAGAAGTGTTACAATATATAGAAGAATAAGAGCGGGGGAGGAGGGAAAATTCAGATCCTTTTCCAACCACCATGAGATACACATTGAATCCTACCTTAAAAGCTCAACCATTGAATATCAATGCCTTTTGCAAATTCACCCACAATATGTTGCTTCTGGTTCCCCAGCGGATTGAATCGAATTAGATCTGGTAGTTGAAGAGATTAGATTCTGTGTTAATGGCTTGGAATACTCTTCTTCATTTTTACCTAACATGGCCTGAAAAATGATTTTTTAATCCTTTCATGGTGTAGAGGACGTCGAGATGTTTCCAATGGTGTCAGATTTGCAATATTTCGAGCCCTGAGTCAAAAGATATGCCCCTTCAAAGTTTGTATCGGGTTCGTATAGGAGGGCGGGTAAACAACTTTAAAAATGGGTCCATTTTGATATGGGACATGTGGCAGCTAGATTAGAGAAAAAATTGGGTTTGCGGGTCTATAATTTACCTTTTCCCCTTTTCATGAAACACAAAACTTAGAAAACCCCCGTGGCCCCGAAGCTCCGCCTTTTGACTCTGTTTGACCATTTTCCCCTACCTCCATTTCATCCTGAGACACGTGGAGATGCGACACTTATTTGAGCTTCTCTTTTTTGGATTCACCTTTGGAGGAGCGCCAGTTGGACACGTGGTTCCCTCTACTGGCTCTTCCATACTTAGTCGATTTTGGATTCTTTCTTGAACGGTTTGGAGCCTGAAGACCTTGAAGCTTCACCGCTTCTTTTCCTTCTTGCTCTTGGCTTCTCTACGACACTTCTCCTTCATTTTTGACCCTGTTATTTTATTTCCGAGCCCATCTGTAACCTGTTTGATGAATTTAAGGCACGGGTTCGCTTGACAGAGCTGTTTCTTCTCTTTCTTCTCGCATAGGGTCATTTAAACTTTCGCAGGCCCCACCATTCCATTGTAGTTTCCCTCTACAACTAGTTTGTAATATTTAAACATGTTTTCTCTGTTTCTTTCCGTGCGGGGTTGTGGCTGACCCAATATTTTGCTTGAGGGGTGAAATATGGATAATAATTTGGTGACTCACGTGGACATTTGCCTACTAGATGAAGAGACCAGTGGCCTTGAAGCATCCATTGGGCATGGAGTCTGCTTGATAAACAAGAAACTGATATGAAATTTTGAATATTTGATCCCTGAGCCACTACGATCTTGACTATATGCCTTTCCCCTTCCTCCTCCTTTAAAGAACATGGACGATCAAGATCTTCCAACCTTGGTTCAAGAGGGCCATTATGGAATGCAGGTTGTTGCACTTGGATGTTCTCCTTCATGGCAACAGGTTCGTGTGCTTGGAAGGTTGAAGATGGAGGAAAAAATGATGTTATCTCCTCAGGATCCTCTTCATTAAAGCATTCTTCCAAGTCTGATAAGCAGTCTACCTCCTTATTTTCCTGTTGCATGTGCTCTACCTCCTCCATGGTGCCTTCCTGATCTATAACTTGATCACCATAGCTGCCTTCACTCTCAAACATGAAGTTTGAAAGATCAAACTCTTCTTCAACATCAGATCTTGAAGGGATGAAGTGGGAGGAAGAACTGAAGGTTCTTCTGTAGCCTGCTCCACACTTGGGGCCTCTAAAACTATATGGTCCTCCTCCTCTGCTACAAATTCTAACTCAGCCACCACTAGCTCTTTAACCTTGACCTCCTCTATTGGCTTGACCATCCAGGGAATCTTTGTACTCCAAAATTTAGTAGCCCAACTCATCAGATTGTCTATTATTTATTTTATGTTGGGCTCCTCTTCTTGCTGTCCTTGATTGGATTCTTGAGTATCTTCCTAACATGGACTTGGGAAAGTAAGAGGAGTGGCAGGTTGGGGTTCAACCAACTTTGTAATTGTTTGTGGCGGGGAGGGAGGTGGAACTTCTTATTTTTTGGAGGGGATGACTGTTTGGGAAAGGAAAGGGGAGAAGAAATGAAATGGGGTGGAAGACTAGTGAATGGAGAAATGGAATCAACACTTGGTGCAACAACTGGGAAGCTTGGAAATTGGAGCTTGGGTTGAGAGGGTGCTACTTGAGAAAGATAAAAAGAAAATCTATGAGATGTTGGACTTACCCATTGACGAGGTTGTCTTGACTCAAAATCATAAGCCCCGATCTCCTCAGTCCATTGTACAAGTTGGGGTATCATTTCAACCATGAAGTCTAGCTTCTGCTGAGGGCTATAATTTATTGGAAAAGGGCCTTCCCATGGAAAAGGTGCCCTGCAACCAATCTTGAATGCCTTCATTTGTGCTATGCCCCTTGACTGAACCATGCCAGCCTCCATTTTTTGAATTTTCTCCAATAAACCAACATTCTCCACATAGCTGTCACCATTGTATGCGCCCCCTTGTTCTTGATAAGCTCCATGGCCAAAATGAATTTGACTCTACTCATATGGGTAAGCATAATGGTCCTGGATCTGATCATAATGCTGATTTTGAGGAGTTGGGAAATGCATTGGAGGTAGATTGCATTGCTGTAAGTGTTAGTGCAAAATCATAGCACCCCCAAATGAGTTCTAAAAAATCTACTTTTCTAAGGTAGAATCATTTGGTGTGATTGCATAACATTCAACTTTCCCCAAGGTGTGGGACCTTGTAAAATGGGAAAGCTCTCTAGATTAAAGGCTGGTTCCTTATTCCTTTGTTTAGATGCATATGTGAGAACTTACAGAGGATCTATCTCTATACCTAATCTAAACCTTGCTAAGGAGACATGGATAAAAAAGGGGTACAAGAAATAAACAACTAAACTACAAGGTGATGCACTGAAGGAATGATGAACACTAGTTATGTTTATAGACACAAACTAACAAATACATGTAATAATCAAACATAGATAAATAGATTTATAATGAAAGACTAGATGTGAGAAAAAGAGACAGAAAGGATCTAGAATCGATCACAAGCATGTTTTATTGTTCTGCAGATTGATATAATACATTACAAAATAGCCAGGAGTAAAGAAATATATTGCAACTTTGATGGAAGGCTTGAAATTCCACAAATTCCTTTGCTAGAAGAAAAAGGGAGCCTGTAAAACAAGGAATGTCCAATCCTTTACAATGAATCTCACCCCTGTATTTATAGGTTCAATCAGAGAGGAGAACGAGAGGGAGAAGTGGGAAAAACAGGTTGAGGCTCAACCACTACTGTTAATGCCTTTGACAAAATCTCCCCCAAAATATGTCTTTACTACATCAATCCTTGGTTTGGTACCTTGAAGGAAGAGGAAATGACAGAATAGATTGAATCCAATCTGGTTTTTGAGATGAAGAGATCCTGGATTAAAGGCCTAAAGACGTTTCTCCATTTTCACCTACCAGGGCCACGTGGCAGCCTGGTGCTCATTTGGGCTTCCCTTTTTGGATTCATCTTTGGAGAAGCACCATTAGGACACATGGTCCTTTCCACTGAATTTCCCATACTTAGCTGATTTTGGACCCTTTTTAATGAATCCGAGCCTGGGGACTTCAGATCTTCGCAATTTCTTCCCCTTCTTGTTTCTGGTTTCTCTACGACATTGCCCCTTCTTGTATGACCTTGATATTCCATTTTTGAATCCCTCTGTGACCTATTTATAGATTTGAATGAGTTTTCTCAGGTTCTTTCTATGTGGGGTCGTAGATGATCTGATATTTGGCCCGGGGGGTGAAATATGGATAAAAATTTGGTGAATCACAGGGGTATCTGCCTGTTAGATGAAAAGACCAATTGCCTTGCCATATCTATTGGGCATGGAGTCATGAGTGATATCCTGCTATTGATCTGAACTTTGAAAGTTGACCCTTGGGCCACTTGGAAACCCATTAGAACTGAAACTGATCTTGACCAAATGCCAAGTCCAAACACTGCATGAGAGCAACAAAACTCCACAACAACACTATGTACAAAACTAGAAATCATACATGCTCCAAGTAGAACATGCAAAGTGTGTAAAGCACTTCTTCTATTGAAAGAGAACCTACCTACTTTATGCTAGCTAGGAGCAAAGGTGAGCTAAACAAACCCTGCAACTGGTTGTGCAAAATATCTTCCTTTCCTCAAAATTGGCAGCCATGCAAATGATTTGGAGCTGAACATAGCTATTATTAGGAGTGGAAGGTTAACTGCAAATTTTTTCTCCACTCCCTCCATCAAGGTATTAACTGGAAACAAAATAAATACCTTTTCAATCAGCTTCTCACTTGGTTCCCAGAGTTATTGCAGCTGATCCTTGGTACTTTGATGCTCATTCTCATGCTCAGAAGAAAGCAAGACTGGTTGTGGCTTCTCCCGTGGCTCCAATGATGTTAAGTACCTTATTGGGCAAGGTATGGTCCTTGAAGTTTTCCCATTGCTTTGAAATTTAACTCCAAAAATGGAGTCTTCCTGCAGACCTTCCTGGATGTATGGGATGTCTGCAATTTGATTTTTTTTTTGCACATCTACAAACAATTGAAACTCTGCCCTAATGGCTGATTTGGAACGCATGTCATCCTTGTTTTCTTTCTCCTCCTTATCCAATACGAAATTTGGAAGATCAAACTCCTCCAATTCTGATTCAAGAGGACTGTTTTGAGGTGTAAGTTACTCTTGCACGTTACCTCCCATGGTAGCAGTCTCATGTTGTTGAAGGATGAATGATAGAGCAACAAATGCTATGATTTCCATGGGTTCTTCTCCATCAAAACACTCTTCTAAGTCTGATAGGCAATCAAACTCTTCAATTTCCTGCTATGCCAAAGTTTATCTATCTTGTATGATGACTTTTAAATCTAAATTTTTCTCATCATGTATAACTTCATCATCAAACATGAAGCTTGTCAACTCGAATTTATCCAAAAAGTTAGATTTTTGGAGAGATGAAGTGGGAAAGAAAACTGCAAATTCTTGTGCAACCTACTCATGGTTCAATGGCTCTGAATTTATCTTGTTCACCCCCATAGCCAGAAGGCACTCCTTCTCTTTTGGATTTGGAGTAGCTTCTTCTTCCCTCACCTAGGCTGATTATGTAGCTTGGTTTGGATCAACATTTTCTTCAAATAGAGTGCCAACATGGACACTATACTCAGAAAAAACAGGCTGCTGGTCTTCTCGCTCCATTTTTGCTACACAATCAGCCTTGGCAGCCATTGGATGTTTAACTTTGACCTCCTTAGAAGGTTTAACCATCAAGGGAATCTTTGTAATCCCGAATTTAAGAGCCAAGCTCAGCAAACCTCTGATATCATCTTCTCCATTTGGCTCTACTTCTTGCTGCTCTTGATTGGTTTTTCGATTGTTTTCTTCCCAACATGGGTTTGGGAAAGTAGGAGGAAGGATGGGTTGATTTACAACAAACTTTGCAATTGTTTGTGGTGGAGTGGAAGGTGTTGATTTTGGATCTTGTAGAGGGGAATTGGATTTAGAAGGAAAATGGCAGAGAAATTGAGGTGGGAAGGAAGACTAGTAGATGGAGAAGAGGAATTAACATTTAGGGCAGCAGATGGGAAGCTTGGAACTTGATACTACTGAAATGATATTGGTTGAGAATGAGGAAAAGAAAAACTATGAGGTGGTGTACTTACCAATTGACAAGGTTGTGTAACACTTTTCTCATATATCCCTATCCCCTCGGTCCTCTCTGCAAGTTGGGGCAACATTTCAATAATGAAATCCAACTTCTCTTGAGGGTTGTAGTGTCTTGGAAAAGGGCCAACCCATGGACAAGGTGCCCTGCAACCAATTCTGAAAGCCTTCATTTGAGCTGTAGCCCTGGATTGTACCATGTTTGCCTCCATTTTTTTGATCTTCTCCAACAGATCTGCATTTTTCATTTGACTCCTGTCATTATATGCGTACCCCTGCTCTTGATAAGCTCCATAGCCAAACTAGTTTTGGCATTGTTCATGTGGGCAAGCATAATGATTTTGGATTTGATTAAAATGCTGATCTGGGGGAGTTGAGGAATACATTGGAGGCTGATTGCACTGATGCTGCTGAAAGTGTGAATTCCATGATGGAAATAAAGTCATGATCGCAAAACTTCATGGAATGGGAGAAAATGAAAGAGATGGAAGAAGAAAATGGATGAAAATGGATGGAAAAGGTCTGTAACTTAGAGAATGGGTTTTTGACCAGATGGAGTCATCAGATGTGCTTGTATGTGACTCAAAAGGCTGAATCCCACCAAGAACACATGAACTTGATGAAATAAAGTGAAGATCTCTGGTCCCACTAGGCGTTTCAAAACTGTTAGTGCAAAATCACAGCACCCCAAAATGAGTTCTAAAAAATCTACTTTTCTAAGGCAAACTCATTTGGTGTGATTACATAAGATTGAAATTTCCCAAAGGTGTGGGACCTTGCAAAATGGGAAATCTCTCCAGATTAAAGTCTGGTTCCTTATTCCTCTATTTAGATGTATACGTGAGAACGTGCAAAGATTCTATCTCTATACCTAACCTAAAACTTGCCAAGGAGACATGGATAAGAAAGGGGTACAAGAAATAAACAATAACTAAACTACAAGGTGATGCACCGAAGGACTGATGAACACTAGTTTTGCTGATAGAAAAAAACCAAAAAATACATACAATAATCAAACACAGATAACCAAATTTATAACGAAAGACTAGATGTGAGTAAAAGAGACAGAAAGGATTTAGAATCGATCACAAACGTGTTTTATTACTCTGTAAATTGATACAATACATTACAGAATAGCCAGGAGGAAAGAAATATATTGCAACTTTGATGGAAGGCCTGAAATTCCACAAATTCCTTTGCTAGAAGAAAAAGGGATCTTGCAAAACAAGGAATGTCTAACCCTTTACAATGAATCCCACCCTTGTATTTATAGATTTAATCAGAGAGGAGAAAGAGAGGGAGAAGTGGGAAAAGCAGGTTGAGGCTCAACCACTGCTATTAATGCCTTTGACAAAATCTCCCCGAAATCTATCTTTACTGCATCAATCCTTGGTTTGACACCTTAAAGGAAGAGGAAATGATGGAACAGATCAAATTTGATCTGGTTGTTGAGGTGAAGATATCCTGCATTAAAGGCTTGGACATGTTTCTCCATTTTCACCTACCAGGGCCACACGACATCCTAGCGCTCGTTTGGGATTCCCTTTTTGGATTCATCTTTGGAGAAGCACCGTTAGGACACGTGGTTATTTCCACTGCCTTCCCCATACTTAGTTGATTTAGGAACCTTTTCAATGAATCCGAGCCCGGGGACTCCAGATCTTCGCCGTTTCTTCCCCTTCTTGCTTCTGATTTCTCTGCGGCATCACCCCTTCTTGTCCGACCTTGCTATTCCATTGTTGAATCCCTCTGTGACCTATTTACATATTTGAAGGAGTTTTCTCAGGTCCTTTCTATGTGGTGTCGTAGCTGATCCAATATTTGGCCCAGGGGGTGAAATATGGATAACACTTACCACTATCTCTATAAAAAAATTAAAATATTTAAACATAATTCAAGATATTTCCTTAGGCATTATTAATGCTAGTAAACTATATACTCATCTCTAGTGATTATGGTTAAAAAAGGGGGAATCATGGAAAAGGTTCCTAGATTATAGGGAACTCAATATTACCACTCTTAAAATAAACCATAAAATTTTAGGAAGGGAGGAGTATTCTCATAAGATTGCATTTAGAACACCAGAGGGTCATTATGATTTCTTATCTTTGACATTTGGTCACAAAAATTTCATTATGAAAGTAATCAATGCCAAGATCCCATTATGATCAACATTACTTGAGTTAGATGAAGAAGGGAAGTTCATTATGAAACCTGAAGAAGTCATTGAGAAAAGAGTTCAACAATATAAAAAAAAAAACATTTAAGAATTTCTCATCAATTGGAATAATCTACCAGTTGAAGATGTAGCATGAGAAAATGAAAAATTCAAGAAACATCCTTTTGAGTTCCTAAGTGTTGAAAGAAACAATTTTATAAAGAGGAAGGAAACATTATATCCATAAAATTATATATTCAAATGAATGTTATGCAATGGATTACAATACCTTTACCTTTCATTTATTAGTTCTTAATAAATAGATAGGTTGACCTAACAAGGATGAAATATTGCGACCTTTCATATTTATTTATATAAATATGGATGGGAAGGCTCTCCCAAACCATCACATATAATATTAAATTGGTTTCCTTTAATCATTTATTCTATTTTTTGGAGGTTTCCCCATTGAAGTGGATTATATTTGAGTGTTTCTTATATTTTTGTATATAAATATCCTAACACTTCCTTGGAAGTCTCCAAATTTCATGGCCAAAGGAATGTTAATATAATGTATTGGCCACTAAATATGAGAAAAGTCACACAAATCACATAAATCATGAAAGAAACATTTTTATTCAACCCTAATTTTAATAAATAAGAGATTTGGGGGTTAATATGTTCTTATTTATCAAACGTTAGCAATAGGCTCAATGATATGATTAATTAATAAACATTAATGTATAAATAAACATGAAGATCGTAGGTGGTAAATTATTGAAGGGGAGGAGGACCCTTGGATATGTTTTCTTGTTCCCTTATGCATACCTAAAGGAATTTAGAAGAGGAACTCTAAAATAAGGTAGAGGAAGCAAGGAAAGAAAAGGATAAAGAGAAAGAAGGAAGACATGATAAACATCAAAAGGAAAAATCCAATTATTGGAAAATGATAAAATTCAAAATAAATAGCATAATGGGGGAAACTTATAGGAAAAAGAAGAAGGTCAACACAATATGAAACTCAAAGTTGTTGATTTTTGATAAGGACTGATCTTTAAAAAAGGATTGAAAAGAAATTTACAAAATAATGAGAATGCTAGAATTACTGAAATGAGGGAGGAAAGATAGGTAAAGGATGATGGATGGAAACATTTACTCCCTTGAAAAACAAAAAAATCTAAGCTCAAGAGTTACTTGAAAAACCGAGATGAAATATCCCAAATCATCTGAAGGATGTTTTTGAGGCTCTTTGGGTTTGAGGTTTATTGTTGAAAATATGATGAATTTGGATAACAATGGAAAAAAGTTCTATTCTTCTTGATAATTATTGTAAGTTTTTTTTTGATTTATTGTTTATCTTCATATCTCCTTTAAATGGGGGGGGGGGGGGGTGCTTTCAAAACCCCCATTTTTACCTTTAATAATTTTTTTGACCCCATTCAAGCATGAGTTGAATTTCTTATGAACTTTTAGAAGGAGTTTTACTCTATCAAACACTATGAGTATGAGAGTATGAGTACATGATGATCTATTAGTAGTGAAAATTTAAGGTGTTGTTGGTGGAAGACTACACCAACAAGTTCCTGACTACACTGCATGTTTGTGTGAATACCTCATAGATAAATATAATTTGTTGAAATACATAATCATAATATCACCGTATATTTGAGTGAAAATGGAGTTCTTGACTTCTAACACATAAAGCAAATTATATTGTAAAGTATATAAGACCAATTCTAAGAAAAATACGAGGAATCAATTCTCCTCTTCATCTAGGAATGTGTGTAATAGCCAACATATGTACACCACACCATCTTAAACCCCTTCATGGAAGACGCTAGGCCTTGCAAGGGAGATAAATAAACAAAGGACACACATCACCACAAGGATATTTTAATTCTATATAAAAAAAAAGAATAATAAATGTGATAAGTGGTACTACCAATAATGCACACACACTCACAATGACTATGATTGTTTTGCATAATTTGAGATAGACTCCACATAATCATATGACATTAATAAATACATATATTGTATGAGTATCATTACCATTTCCATTAATACTTTGAAGGAATATGAGTGTATCTATAACACAAAGTTTTGGGTCAAACAAAAATATCTCCATATCGTCATCGATAGTGAGAGTTTGATGAACACAAAATTTTAAGATGTAACTTAGATCTAGGCCTTCCTACAATGAAACATAATCACCCATAATCTCTTGGATGGATTCATCAAGTGAATGATATATAGGTCTCGTGAAAATGTAATTTTGTCTTCAAGGCCAACCTCATAGAGGACACCATCACTTACATTACATCATACATCTAGAGGTATGCAAAATTCTACTAGAAAGAAAATATGTGTGCTAAAATTCAATGAAGTGGATGCACTTATATGGTTATAGAATCATGAAGTTCACAATAGTGTGAAGTGACTGTATAGGATGGGAATGATCTATAAATTCTATGCTTCTAGAAATCGAGTAAATCATTGATTAGGTGTGGAACTATATAATATTATGGAAGCTTTGGATAGTTTTTTACCTGTCATATGACATCATATTATTATTTTATAGTGCTATACAACTTCTTATGACCCTATACCCATCTATGATGACCTTATTTCTAAAACCCTAGGTGTTGCACATGTGTAAAACCCTCTATACAATGAAAAATTGCTTCAAAGCCTAACCAATGGTAGAAGATCTTACAAAAAAATTATTAGTTGGGTTGAAGTAAAATCTATACACCAGCTATTTTGGTAATACTATGAATAGGCCTACAACTACACATAGCTCTACATATAACATGTGATATCTGTTGACAATTTTTGCACTTGTGCAAAAATGGGCAACTCGACACTTTGTTACGATGGATAGAATAGGTGAAGTATACCTAAGCTAGGGGAGATCACATCAGATTATGTAATTATTGCTGATTTATTTAAAAGATTACATTTACATGAAATCTGTAGCTATGTGTGCTATTATAAAACATAACAGATCACATAGTCTGCAATTTCATGACCATCCTCAGCAAAAGAACACAAGCCCCGAAGGACAGTTGTGTTGTCTTGATGAGAATATCTAATTGTAGAGTAGGTGAAGTGTAAAGTTTTGGAACAACAAACATAAGTACAGATCTCAAAAAATTAGAGTTCATTACTGAATGTTACAAGTTCTACTCAATGTTATTTCCTTTACGATTAAGAATTTCAATTATGTTACTGAGTTGTTTAGTTCATTATATAATCCATACAGAAACCAAAAATGTAGAAAGAGATATACAACTCATTTACATAATTCAATGTTTTATTCACAAGGAGAGTCAAATGCTTCCCCATACAAGCCATGGGATGTAACTGAAAAGTAAAGTACAGCTACTGAAAAGAAATATACACATGCATGAAGGAGAAAGCAGAGGAGTATGAGGGTGAACCCATCATTGTTTTGTATATTCTTCTTTGTGCAGAGCATCTCCGTGCCAGCTCCTTCATCCTCAAGTCATGGTACTTGAAAAGAAAAAAAAATCAACCATTAGTTACGAGCTCAGGGATCAAACCATATTCCTACACCATCCTACTTTGTGCATATGAATCTTCTCCTAAGCAGGAGATGTATTCTACTTGAAGGGAAAACTACATGCATGCTTTAATCACTCAGAAAGAAGAATGTGAAAAGAGAAGAAGAAAACATGGACATAAGAGAGGCCAAAAAGCCTAAATATTTCCTAACTATTTCCCTAAGTGTGCAGGTACAGGTTGCAGCCAAAGAGAGAAATAAATAAGTCATAAGTACATGCTAGGAAGAAACGAAGGTGCAACTCAAAATTCAACAAACATTTTGCAAATGGAAGAGGTTAGAGCTCAGAAGAGAGAATGGAAGATAGGAGTACACTATTTCAGTTTGTGAAGAAGAAGCAGAATCAGATTTTAACAAGCTGAGGCTAAAAGCAAGAGGATTACAGTTGAAATAGGATAAGAGAGAAGATTCTAGAAAAATTTTGACAGGGATTTGCCATGTAAAAGAAACATTTCAGATTTTTTCAGCATACATATCAAAGTTGTAATAAAAGGAAAAGTAGTATATAATTACAGAAAAGAATTCTTTATAGCTTAAACAGCTGAAGTGAATTGAAATTCCAAGATAATCTCACAAATTTCAGCTTTTTTAAGTTGCAGTTTTCAGAATAAAGTATATATGAGAGCACATAATTACTACAATATCAATGAAATACATTCATTCAAGCAAGTTTGTACTCATCTACAACATAAGCAGAAGCCATTAAGGGTGAACAAAATCTATCTCATGATGACAGTGTGAAGTAAGCTACAGAAGACACAATGTGCAGCTACACAAGAAAAAACCAGATTAAGCTACAGGTCTTCATGAGATCAACTTCTCAGAATAGAGGGCATACTTGCAAGCAAGGAACATGTCTAGTTTGAAAATGTTTTGAAAGAGAGAAAATTATGGAAAAAATTTGGCAGGGCTTCGCCCTATAAAATCAAAATTTATAACTTTTTCAGCATCTATATCAAACTGAAATTAAAGAAATGTAGTGAAAGTAACAGAGTAAAGTATCTAAATCAAGGCTTGTGCCAAATAGTGATATCAAAACATATCAAGAATTGCTAAAAATTACTGCAGATACCAAAGAGTATAAGTGAAACTTACAGATTACAAAGGGACCATCTCATAATTTGAAATAAAGGAATACAAAGATTGCAGTTTTAGACTTGTATTTAGGAAATCATCAAATTCAGATTTTGTTTTGCAAACAGATAAACAGTACCTCATGGAGCTAAGAACAAGATAACACTTTATTTTTCTTCAAAATAACTATAAATTGTAGTCCCAAGATGATGGCAGAACTAGCTTCTGAGCTTGAAGGATTTAGAAAGTACAGCCAATGAGATAAGTAAAAGAAACTATCAAATTAAAGCCACTGTTCTAGTTCCAAATAACAAGTAAAGGGAAACTTCATTGTTACAATAAATTCAGAGCTACAAAAGTTATAAAACCCAGATCTAAAGTATAAATGTCTATTCAAAATAGGGATATCATTTCAGGCTAGGAGTAAAAGGGATGAGTATAACTCAAGACTGTAATCAAATAATTTACTCTTAGCCAAAGAACAAAATTTCCTTAATGAAGGTAGTCTCAAAATAACATTTTACATTAATATAACTGGAAGAGCTATGAAAAATGGAAGATACAGGTGTTCAAAATAGCTTCAAAGTAATGTATCAAAGAATAACATGGTACAGAGCTCTAAGTCATCAAAATGTTGGCTACTTCAAGTAAAACCTCGAAAAGGAGGAAAGGCCTAGCTTCAAGAAGAAAATGGTGGCCATCGTGGAGTATAGGACAACAATGACAAATAGGTTTTAAAATAAATCCATACCAAAACCCCTGCCATCACACAATGGTGATAAAACCACATGGCCATGGAAGAATAATCAAAGAAATCACAGAGAAAAAGTAGGCCCGCAAGGACAAACAGATAGAATTTCAATGAAAAATCCAGATCTAGAGATAGTAAGAAAAATACCAAATACTCAGAGCATAAACTATCTAGCAAACTCTTTGAAGATGGTTCGAGGAAAGCTAACAGTAACAAATAAAGTAAATCATGGTGACACAAGTTCATCAACATCAAGCAAAACAAAGTATTTATAATACTTAGCCATTCATAAAAGGGGTGAATCTAGAATTACCTCTAAACCATGGCCGAAAGAAGTTCAAACAGTAATGGCCGAACCCTTGAAAATAAAGGAGTCACATTCTGACCAGAGCTAGAAAGAAGAATGGTCGAGAACCAAAATTATACAAGCATGCATTCGTAGTTGTACAGTGCCGAACTCCAAGAGCACAAGAATGGCGACCACAGTGAAGAACACAGAGGGTCTTTTCTACAAAGGCCGAGCCAGAAAAGAATAAACCGAGCTTCAAAAAATGACCACACAGAGCTAATAAGGCCAAAATAAATCAAAATCAAGCTTTGAAGTCCTAACAATGGCGGATCTCAGGAAAAATAGAGATAAACACTAAAATGCAAAGTTAAGAAAGAGTCATAATACCAGTTTGAGGTCAAAGCCGAAGTAACAGAGCTCGAAAATTTCAACCATGGCGGCCAACAAAAATATAGAGACCTCCTCTGCACGGAAAGCCAAGCTTCATAGTTCAAAAATGACAGGGAGATCTCACGAAGATATCAATAACAGAGCACAAAAGGCCAAAAGAATCAGAAAAGCCGAGCTTTGAAGCCTCATCCATGATGGTCTATAAAAAATTTGCTAGGGCTTCGCTCTCAAAACTAGAATGCGAAATGATAAAATGAGGGGCTTTGAGTTGTTTTAACTCACCCACTTGAGCTCAACTTAACCTAGCCCTAATCAGAGATCAAGAATTAATGGCTCAAAATCACCAAGTGCAATGGATCAATGGTCAAAAAATGAGCTCAGAGATCAAAGAATAACCATGGCTGGCCTCCCACCAACCAACATTCAATGCGTATAGAAACCCTAACTGAGGGTTAAAAAATCAACAGTTACAGGTTAAAAGGTACAAAGATCAATGGCTTGAAATTGCCACCAATTTTCAAAGCAAACCACCAGGGTTATAATCAACTTGACCCGAGTTACAGAAGCCACAGAAAAAATGCATGGAGGGGTGAGTCATCGTGGGAAGGGGCCAGCCCACGTGTCCACATAATAATCATTGCAAAATAATTTCAAAGTCTAAACCATATTCCGAGTTAACAATAAACCAAATGCCGACCACATTATGCCCAATGATCACCTAAAAGGTGAATTCCAAACTACATGCTATCAACTATGCAAAAGACCGAAACATATATACATGTGTATAATTAATCAAAAGATGGTGTATATATGGCATGTTTATTAATCAAGATGGTCACCCCCTTTATATGTGCTAAAGTCCACAAGGTGGCCAAACCTGGTAATGTGAAGGCAGTCCCCACACCAAGGAGGTTGGAGTAGACTTCCAGAATGTTATCCATGTGATCACTAGCAAACACAATGAATGTCAGCATCAGAGGAAAGGGTGGTCCCAACCAGATTAATATGTGGATGAGTATTATTGCAAATATTTGGAATATTTTTCTCACATACAGGGAGTTATATTTTTGAATGCCCTCACAATAGGACAGAGAAGAGAAGAAGACGAATTTGCATGCTCAAAGGAAGAAGACTTGCCTAGCAAACAAGTTTATTATTAGCAAATTATTCACCCATTCTTTTCTTAAAAATAGAACAGTCAACTTCAGTTTGACTACATTGTATTTAAGGCCATTAATGTCTATTTTAAACTCCATGCTCTGGTTTGTATTATTTTATCCCTTTATTTATTATTAAATAAAGGATAAAATTAGGATGCATGGGCGAGTACAGCCTTAGGCTATTTTTAGGAAGGGGATGAATTTTATTTTTTCTATATATTGTGTGCCTTGGCAAAGCACAAGGGGAACTTACTGGAGGAATTTTGGATATATGAGTATTGAAGCAAATTTTTCCAGTTTTTCCCTCTGAGTGTGAAGTGTTTTCTACTTTCCAAGTTACTTTACAGTCTTGTGTATGTTTTATTAGTCTTGTGAATGTAAATTCCCTGATCAACCACCTTACCCTGCTACAAGTTTCAGTCCTTTCTACTTAAATTTAATGTGCATGCTAACTTATTAGTACTATTGTGATTCTCCCTTAGTACAATCAAGTGTTTTTCCCTTAGATATTCTACAGAAAACTATTGGTTCGTGCATCGAAAATCCTTCACAGATCAGTTGTGCATACACTCAGTCAAAGCACTCATACAAATTTGGTGTATCACCTTAGTTTTAATCATTATTACAGTCATCATTTACCCTAAAAACTCCCAGAAAGTAGTTTAGTATACACCAACAAGGAACCGGCCTTGATATTGGAGACTCACCTCAAAATAGGTATACCCATAGACTTGAGGTGTTTTCATTGTATCTACGAAAGAGAGAGATCATTTGTGCAAGCTTAGAAAACCTGCAACCATATCTCTACAGGGTGCACTTTCGAGAGATAACAATATCCATATGGATGCAACTAGTTTGGCACCTTGATCACTTGAAAATGAGAAACCACGGCTTGGCATGGTTAACTTGACTTAGATTGTGAGGTCTTTATCTTAGAAAGTGTGATTCTATAACTTTGTTGAGTGTGATTTATACCTTTATGGGTCCTTCTCCTAGAGTGCACTACTACTTTTAAAATGATTTAGGAGAGCCTAAAGTTTTTCAAACTGTATTTTTCAATGAGTGCCATTGAAATTTTTAGGTAAATGCTAAGTGAGTTGAATAGGTGAGTTATACTTAGGGAAAATTTTAGTGGTGATTCTTCACTAATTCACGAATATTTACATTTTGAAATTTTCATTTGGTGAATTTGTGGAGTCATCTGGTGCAACATTTCATACAAAATTTTTGGGTGTAAGTTACTTTTGTGAGTCATCTCACCTAGTGTTTATAATAAATTTCATATATATGCATATATATCACCGATTCCTCGAAACAAAAATTGGGTTCATTCACTAATATATACTAGTAAAAACTCTAATTATCTACGAAATTCAAATTCCATAAGGCTCTTTTGACAATAGTCTAGGTTCAAAATGCTCATGTGCATAGTACAGAGTCCAAATGGATGACCAAAAAGTATAGTCTAGACGCACAACCATAAATTCCAGGATTGGAGTCTCATTCAGAAGGCCGACTACATTTTCCAAATGCCTGACTATATTTTCCAGATGCCTGAATGTATTTTCCAGATGCAAGGCTATATTTTCTCGACAACCGACTGCATTTTCTAGATGACCGAATGTATTTTTGATATTCTCGAATGCGTTTTCTAGATGCCCAATTGTATTTTCAAGACATCTGATTGCTTACTTTAGATGCCCATCTGTATTCTCCTGATGCCTGATTTCTTGCTTAGCTACCCGTCTATAGATTTTAGACTCCCTGTTGTGTGCTTCAAACATGCGACCATGCAGATGCCTAACTTTCCCTCAAGATGGTCATCAGTGCCTTGTTAGGGTTCGAATGGTACTCAAAATGTGGAGGGCCAATCATAAAAAATGGAATCTTTTATCTTATTTTAGCCATCCAAAAAAAGGGGTAAGGAAGATGAAACCACCATACACATCAAATAAAACAATTATGGACTAACTAAATAATTAAGCCTTCTTATTTATTTCCAAATTAAAAATTACAATAATATACTTAATAATACAAAATTCAAAATGCCCTTTTTTATAGAACCCACTAATGATGACATGCCTCCACTTGAGGAAAATCCTCAATATGTGCCTACATTAGACATGCAAAAAGAAGAAGATAGGCCTCCACTTGAGGACAATCTTGATTATGTGCCCTCACTTGATGACAATTGCATTCATGATTATGATATGCACCAAGGAGAATACATTTCTAGTCATAAAACACCAACTTCAGTTGGAAATCCTACCCTCAATTCTTTGAAAAGGAAGAGAATCAACAAAATTCCCATTGATGTCGATGAGATCCACCAAACTAAATATATTTCTACAGAGTGTGATCAAACACTTATTACAGGTGATAATACAACTCAAAATGTTTTGCAGAGAAAGAGAAGTACATGGACCATTGGAAGGAATTTTAAGTTTGATTGGGCAAATAAGTATCCATTCATTGAACTAGTACATCCAAAAAAAGGTAATGATACTTGTACAAAATGTAAATGTATTATTTGTAGCTAGAAACTTGTAAAGGATCACAAAATGCAACTCAAGCTAGACACAATAGAGAAACATCGTGGTAAAATATATGTATTAGTTAAACAAAAAATGGTCAAATAAAATGAACACATAGATGGAAAAATGCAAAAGAATGCATGCATGTAAGATATGTAGCAGAATATGAAAATGAATAGAAACACCTAGAAAAGCTTGTTGAGAAAGGAGGAACAATTACAATTCAGCTAGGAAAGATTATCCAGTCTAATCTATGAGCCAGAAATATACAGTTCTCAATTATTTAGCACATTCTAAAAAGGGGTAGATCTACTTCTAATTTTTAGGATTATAGAATTTATTTCAACTTCACGGATTCCGTAATCTTCCACAATCGAATTGTTCATAAAAAAGTGCATGGGAAATGGTGATATGTCTAGTGATGATTGAGAAGGATGATTTGAAAGAAAAATTAAAAAATACATGATTTATCTCACTGTCTTTTGATGAGGTCACAATTGTTGACAACACATCCTGGGTTTCATTCATGTGTACACTTTTGAGAATCATCTAAGGACACCTCATTTATTAACAATACATAAAATTATATAAAATTGCAATGTAGAGAACATTTACAAGTTAGTTATTTCAAGTTTGAGGTAAATATCGGGAATGGATGATTATAGTATCGCAAATAATTTGGTGTGTGTTGGTATAGATGGTACATCTATAATGCAAGGGAACAAAAAAAATCTTTGCATTCTACTAAAAACCACTATTTTCCCATATATGATTCTAATCCAGTGCATGGTGCACACAATGAATCTTTCATACAAAATAGTTAGTACATTTGAGAGTGTTGAAAACGTTGAAGAGCTTATCCGCGACTTGCATGCATATATGTCCAACAACCCCAAAATATTCCTAGAGTTCCAAAAATTTAAAATTGGAGTGAATAATGGTAAAAAGATTCTAAAAGATGTTGATACAAGGTGGATTTCCATGTATGAACATGCATGCAGAGTTTTTGAAGAATATCCATCATTGGTAGGTTTTATTTATAAATATTGTAGAGAAGTTGACAAGGAAAAATATATGTTGTACCATTTAACATATTTAGAAATGTTATTAACATTAAGTGGAATTCACCCCATGTTGAAGTGTTGGTGAAATACTTTAATGTATGGAAAATTATGTGTTTCCACCAACACTCACGAGGCTATGTCTCTCCTTCTTATGTATGGGGAGGATCCCATTATTGAATGTAACTATGCTAATTCTATTTAACTACTGTGGGGTGGCCAAATAGACCGGGGATCACAATGGCACACTTCACTAAACCTATCGCAAAGTGCTTGTATGGGTTACAAGGGAGGAAATTACACTAATGAGGGGTGAAGGAGAGAAATTAGGAAATGGGAGGTTATTTTTGTGAGTAGGAAATTGCATAATTCACACCTAATAATAGGAATAGTTCAAAATTTAGTTGGAGGAAAGCAATAATGAAGCACCTGTTATCCATATTTTTCCCCCCGACAAAATTGATCAGCCACGACCATACACAAGAAGAATCCAGAGAATTCACATTCAAATCCTACAATCAGGAAACAGAGGAACTCTACAATGGAGTGGAAAGGCCTGTGAAAGATCAAACGACCCCCTACATGAAGAAATTCAAGAAACAACTCTGTCGAGTGAACCCGTACTTTAAATCCAGCAAATAGATTACAGGTGGACTCGGAAATGGAATAACAGGGTCGGGGTAGGAGGCTGAGAAATGTCAAAAGAACCAGAGGCTCAAAGGAAATGAAACGACGAAGATTCGAAGTATTTGGGATTCACAAATGGTTCAGAACGGGCCCAAAAACGACTAAGTATGGAGGATACAATGGAGGGAGCCAAGTGTCCAAATGGCACACCTCCAAAGATTAAATCTAAAGGGGTAGACCCAAACGAGTGCCAAGCTTCCATGCGTCTAGAGCCCCAAAAAGTTGCACCAGCGATTGAAAAATCTTCAACTTAGTAGAGGGAGCCAAGTGTCTTAATGACACACATTCAAAAGTTGGATCTAGGTTGGAGACTCAAACTTGTGTCAGCCCTCCACATAGAAAATGGCCAATAGAGGTAAAAAAGGAGAGAGGGCCCAAAATGACTAAGTATAGAGTGTAGGTGGAAGGTACCAAGTTTCAACACGATGCTCCTTCAAAGGTAAAATCCTAAGTGGGTTTTCAAATGAGCGCAGACCTTCCGCATGTCTCAGAGTCCAAAAAGGGACAAAGTCAGGGGTTTTATAGTCAAGGTAGAGGCAGGCAAGCAGAGGGAGCCAAGTGTCAATAGGGAGCTATTTCATACGTAAAATTTGGGGTGGGTTTCCAAACAAGTGCTAGGCCACCACGTGGACCATGTATGGACAAAATCTTTAAAATATTGCGCACCCGTGATCCAAATATTCAAATGGCCATATCTTTTGAATGGAGACTCAGATTTGGGCGGGAGAAGACTTTTTGGAAACGTCTCGACACCCTCTACACCATGGAAACATAAAATATTATTCTTAATAGGATTTGGTGGGTGAAAATTGGGAAAATGTCTTCCAAGCCATTAATACAAAGCCCAATTTCTCCAACTACCAGATCTGATTCGATTTGATGTGCCGGGAACCAGACATGACAGATTTGGGGTGGATTTGAGAAAGGAATTGATTGATAGTGGTTGATCTTTCAAAGTAGGATTCAATGCGTATCTCTAGGTGGTTGAATTAGGATTCTAGTTCTTCCTTCTTCTCTCTCTTATTCTTCCTATATATTGTAATGAAGGGGCATATTCAAGGGTTGGTCGTTGTTTCTCCTCTGCACCCCCCCTATTTCTTCCTTAGGGTAGAATGTGGAGTCTAAGCCTCCTCCCATGGCTCTATAATGGCGTTTTCTTACCTCTTGCCCATTGATGATGTACTGTGTAACATTTTGGAGAAATAAAATCTGTTTCGTGATGCATGTGTCCATCCTTGGCTTATTTTGTTGTCTCTTATTACCTCTCATCATTACAAGGTATACTGTACATATTCTGGTGTTCGTTGTAGGTCCTGGGAGTTGTGTTTAATGGGTTTTGAAGTGGTGTCTATGTGAAATCTATCTCTAGTCCGTGGTGCATTCTGTCCACCCTCTCCTCTGCTCACCTCTCTCCACTTCAGGTGGTCAAGTTTGTGATTCAACCACTTCCTTTTCTGGTGTATCACCACTTAGTGTAGGCTCTTTCGCCCCCCTCTCTCTCTATCACCTTGGAATGGTTAGATTAGGATAGAATAGGTTCTACCTACACTGGAGTAGCTTTTGGTAGGTAGATTAGGAAGCAAGAACCGGCTTTCTCTGGAGGTCCATCTCAAGTTTTTCAAGTCCCACAACTTGAGAGGTGGTCCCATGTTGTGCAATCACACCAAATGCCCCACTTTACACCCTGGCCATTCAGGGGTACTGTGATTCCCCACTAACAACACCTAGTGAGACTAACAAATCTAGACACACAATTCTTTCGATTCATTTATCAGGGACACCAAGTTCCTTCTTGATCACCATACTTGCAAAGTTACAGAAAAGAGAGAATAAAATAAATACGAGTAAATAAAAAGGAAGAATGTAGCTTTCATTTATTTTGTAGTGTTGAGTACAAACCATCAATAAATCTAACAAAATTCATAATTGCTACAAGAAATAAAATTCAATATCCGTTGGAATGGATAAGCCATCCCAATTTATAGCCTTATGAATTGACCTTTCATCTCCCCCTACATGAATCTTCATGCTTCTATTCTAATTGTGACCTTTCAGTTTCCCCTAGAAGAGAAAAATTTAGTATCTCTCTTATAATTTTGAGAGTATACTTTTAAAGATTACAAATATTGTCACTTAGTGAATAGGAAAAAATACAATGATTGTGAACAATGAATAATTAGAAGAAAGCGAGAGAAGAGGAGGGAAATAGATTGACTGATCAGTTGAAGACAAGAAATGAAACAAACGAAACAAGAGAAACACAAAATGAGAAAGGAAAATAAAATAAAATGGAAACAACCTAAATCACATATGTACATGTAGGGGACAACCCACTTTCAATGAAGAATTAATTTGGATAGAGTGCTTACTAGTAAATGGGTATCACCAAATCGCTTTCTTCTGTGAATCCATTGAGCGGTTCACTGAAGTATGAACACATCCTCATATTCTTGAGAAATCTAGCATGATTGATATTGTAATTGATGATCCTCCTGTTCAATTCATTGCCTTTATCGCTTTCAAAATTTCTTTCTAGCCTCTTCTTGATTATCCTCGGGTTCATTCCATTTGTTGATTTTTGCCGCTGTCACGAAGATGGTTCTTGATTATAATTGATTTATCATTTTCATACCAAGAATTTTTTTTTTTCCATCTGCTTCATGACCACTATTTTTACAGGTTGATTCTTAACAGATGCTTCAGAAATTTTGACATTATCATCCACCTCTTGATTTTCCCTGTTTCTCAATTGGATCAAGAAATCATATTTCTTGGACTCCTTTTTTTTCACAACATGATGCTCTATGATGTGTGGTATGCACGTTGTATCATTATATTGGAAAGATAATGATTTCACGATTGGTCATGCAACATGGAAACTATCATTTTCTTAATTTTTTCCATCTTGAGCTTTAACATCAATTTTTTATGCTAAGAGAATCCTTCTCTTTAGCAGGGTGAGCACTGAAAGATTGAAGTCTATTGAGAATGTTTCCATTTTGAAAATAATCATCCTTAAGACCAAGCAACATTCCATTTCTCCATTTTTTGTCAAGAATGTTTCCATTCTCATGAAAAGGGAATGAGAAAAACACTAGAGCTGAAATGTTTTCGTTATAATTTTTCCATTCTTGATCACCAAGTACAAAAAAATCCATTTCCATGAAGAAATCATTATCTTCTTGAATAGGTTCATGTTTGAGAGGTAGAAAAATGTTGTCATTCTCATTTTTATTGTCACTTTCTTCCAATAGGATGATAAGTATTCATATACATAAGTATACTCACCATATGGAACTTCACATTGAGAATTAAGAATGTGATTGGAAACATTGAAGTTTTACATTTTAGGAAGTTGCTAAGTATCAATCCTTCTTGATACACTTTATTCTTCACTTAAATATTGCTTTGTTGCAAGTTGAAGTTCTCATCACCATCATTAACGTCTAGTGGAACAAATTCATTTATGCTCTCATCCCATGGGAAGTACATACTCTCAAACTCCGATTTCATCAAATCATCATGTTGTTCCTTGAACAACTTGGTGATGCTTGGAAATTATTCCACCAACATGGGTAGCTCTAGATCATATTCGAAAGTCATGAAAATGTTGCAAGATTTGGAACTTTAGCATGTGATGTCTACCATTGGGTCATCTAGCCTTTGAACAATATACTTCATTTTTCTAATGGGAAGAAGTTTCTTGTCTTTACCATTAACCAAGATGGTGGCGTGTGACCAATTAAACTGCATATCTACACCAAAATCTTGATAGAAGATTTGGCCCAAGAACATACCATATGAGGCGGGCATGTCTGCAACAAGGATTCATATTGTGATATTCTTATTAGGGAATAATGCCAATCTTACATCAACATTCTTGATCTGACCCATAAGGGGAATGTTTTTCATTTCCATGGAAAGGAAATGGCTAGAGGTAGGGGAAAGGGAGAGGTTAAGAGCTTTAGCAAATTTTGTAGGAATGAATTTGTTCGAAGCACCAAAGTCAATGATGCAATTTTTTAGATTATACCCATTGACTAATAAGGCTATATAGAAAGGTTCTGCCTTCCTAGAGGTGGAGGGTGTGGAAGTGAGATACTTCAGATATGGAGTGGGTTGAGATACACGAGGCATTTCTTTAGTTATGGAGTTTTTAGGGTATGCAACAAATATACTTTCTTTGATATGTTGAACAAGTTTCTCAAGTTGCTTGGGATGGGTTCAAACTCAGAAATTTGGAATTTTGATTTTTTTAAATGGTCAATGATATCAAAGGATAAAGAGGTGGTAGGAACATCAGGGGTTATGACAGCTTTGACATGGATGTCTTTAGGATTTGTAGAAATCAATTTTTCAAGAGAAGATGAAGGATACTTACTTGAAGAGGCAGAAGTATTCCTAGTTGGAGTGGTCTCATGCTTCTTCTCAGTTGACCCTGCTGAAGTGGACTTCGATGATCCTCCTTTCATTTTTATTTTTCTTGGAATTTCCATTTGAGGATTCAATTTCTTATCTTGGGTAGAAAAAGAAGAGCCTTGTTTCTCCTTTTGTGGTCGAGTGAACACCACATATGAATAATTATTTGTGGATTCTTCATAATCATGCATGCATTCACAAAAAATAATATGAGCACATTATTCTTCTCAGTCATCTTCAAATTCTAATTCAAAAATCTCTTCTTCTCTATCTTCATTGATCTCACATATTACATTGAACAATGGAGCTTCCAAGGTAAGCCTTTGGGGTGCTCATGTAATCTAGTTCCTATTTTTGTTTGGATGAGGTGTTCGCCGAGTAAATTCCCTTTTCAACATTGTCAATTCATTTTCGAACTTTCACAACATTGGATTGGTTCTCTCATCTTTAGAACCCTGGGACCTATCCTTCATTGAAGGATTCTTGATCTTACATGAAAAAATGAGGTCATATTCCGCCTTAACCAAATTTTTTTGAGCGTTATCCAAATCTCTTAGTTGAACCCTCCAAAGCATGAAGCTTAATTTAGGAAATTGAACATTCACGAAGAACATCTTCAGGTTATCTACAATGGGAAGAGTAATGACATGATTTTTTTGATCAGATTGTTGAATTTTTCCATGAAGTGTGTCATGAACTCTTACGGATCTTTATTCATTTGAGTAAAATGAGAAAGGAGGGCATGAGCATATTTGGTGGTCTTGAATCTTTCTTCAAACTACCCCAATTCTCAATTGAGCACAAGGGCAAGTAGTAGAACCAATTAAATGCGTAATCTTGTAATGTTTCCATGAACAATCACACTGTCAAGCATGCCACATGATTTGATGAAGGCTGTGATATGATCATCAAGACGTTTCTTGCCATCTCCATAGAATTTCAGAAAATTATTTCTTGATCCTCGTGTGAGTTCGTGGAGTAGTGGAGCCAAAGCCAATAGACTAGTGTTCTACCCCCATCGCACAGGTGCTTGTGCTGTAATTTTTCTTCTTTTTCTTCCTCTCTTTATTCTTCATGTGGAATAAAGACTAGTGGTTCAAAAATTAGTTCTTTAGTATGACCTTAAAGAGGATTTTCAGGAACTTTTCTTCTTAATCAACTCTTCATTGTTCCTTGAATGTGAGATCAATAACACCACCTACATGATAAGACCAAGTGTGACTTTTTTCTGCCATATTTTCTCAATTGCGGAAGGAAACTTGAAAAGTGTAGATTTATCAAAATAATTGCAAAGAGGCTTTGAATTTTTTTTTTGGTAATTTTCTATTTTATGAGTTTTTTTTATTTTTCAAAGATCTTTATGGGTGCACGAGGGAAGATCTCTCCTTGGTGCAGTTTCCAAAAAATGTGGGTGAAATAATTTATTGTATGGAAAATTATGTGTTTTCCCTAATGCTCACGGGGCTACGCCCATTCTTATTGTGTATGGGGAGGCTCCCATTATTACATGTAACTATCATAATTCTATCTAACTGTTGTGGGGTGGAAAAATAGGCTAGGGATCACATAGAAATAATTCACTAAACTTGTGGAAAATTGCTTATATGGGGTACAAGGGAGAAATTTTCAGCTGTGAGGGGTGAAACATAGAAATTAGAAAAATAAAGGTTATTGTTGTGAATAGGAAATTACAATGTTCACACCTAATAACCAGAGTATTTCAACATTGATTTAGAGGAAAGAAACAATGAAGCATCTACTGAGACTAAAAAACTAGAGACACAGTTATTTAGGTTCATTTATCAAGAAAAAAAATTCCTTCTTGATCACCATACTTGCAAACTTGCAAGAGAGAGAGAGAGAGTTAGAGAGAGAGTATAGAGGAAAAAAACAAATAACATGGAATAATGTAGCTTTTATTTTTGTTGTTGGTGATACAAATATCAACACCAAAACCATAGTCTAAAATTTCTACCAAGAACTAAAATTCATGATCCTTTGGAATGGGGAAGCCATTCCAATTTATATCTTTGTGAATTTTCTTCTCATCTCCCTACATGAATCTTCATGTTCATATGACCTTTAATTTTCCCTTATAAGAGACAAATTAAATATCTCTCTTATAATTTTGAGAGAATAATTTTACAATTTACAAATATTGTCACCTAAGAAAATAGGACAAAAAACCATAATTGTGTAAAATGAAGAATTAGAAGAAAGGGAAAAAATAGGAGAAGGGAAAGGGAATTGAATGATCTTTCAAAGAATCCCTCTCTGATGTATAACTTTCTAATCTTAGACATGATGGTCATGTATAATGATTTCAAATTTTTTTGGGGCATCTCCCATTCTACTCCCTTTCATCTCTTGACCCATTTTGTATTTTGTTGGACTAAATTTTTCCTAAGTATGGAGCTAGACACGGAGGGTATCCATGTGTCTCTTTGGTGCATTTTAAAGAATGAAAAAGAAAAATTCAAGCAGCGAGTATCCTCCATGTGGTTGAAGTGTGGCTAAGTAGCCCATAGCGGGTTGAAAAGTCAATGATAAAGCAAAATAATGCACAAGCATCCATGTGTCTCCCAAGCACAAATTAGAAAGGAAAAAGGAAAGGAGAAGCATTTGGGTAGTGATGATTCTCCACGTGTCATAGAAGGAAGCTTCCACTATCCAAGGAACCAATTAAAGAAGTGAAGGGATTGAGGACTAGCGGAATGAATGCGATCTCGAGTCCTAAAGCATGCAATTGAGATATACTCCAAAACTCGAAGATATCATAGGTAAGAGCTAAATTTGGGTGGTGGAAACCTTAATGGAGGCCCTTTGAATTAAGATCCATGAAGATCTATAAGAGAATGTTCTAGTGCTAGATAAAGAGAGAAGATTAGAAAAAAGAGAATTTCATAGATCCATAAGAGATTTAGGTTCATTCAATTGTGTTCATTGGTCTTAACAAGGCTCTGCTGTACAGAAATTAGTGTAATCTATGCCATGTTGGCCTTATGTACTATTTTATCTATAAATAAGAGTTCTTGTTCTATGCACTGATAAGTCTCACAATATTTTGTGTCCTTTTTTTATTATTATTTTCTCTTATTTAGTTCTTGATGGATGTTTAAGTGTCTATCATGATACATTCCCTTAGATCTGTTACATAAATATTTTTATTGTGGTGTGATTATGTTTTATTTTCATCCAAACATTTGATGGTTTGAGATATCTTTCGAGTAGTTGATCATGTTTGATGCTCTTCGACTTATCTAGTAGTTATCTCAATATTAGTCTTTATGCTATTTTATTAAATTTTCAATGCATCACCTTAGTTAGGATTTTCACATCATTCAGTTTTCTCTCTAACTCTTATCTCAAAAATGAATTAGAGAAGAGCTAGATTCTATAAAATCTGAAGGTTATCTTAGTGGTCAAGTCCCACATCTCTAATATTTTACACGACTTTGGTTATTCATCTACAAAGATAATCGTCAATATTTTTTCTAGCATGCCCAGTGGGACAAGAAGTGAAATCTTAAACTTCAAATATTTCTAGGTTTACTATGTGACATAGAAATTTCTAGCCTTTGGAGGATTTTTAGCTACATATATAGTAAATCTATTCAAAATATCGACTGGTTTCAACAATATTGGTGGTTTAATCCTCTCTAGTTCATGAGAAGGATTCAAACAAGGTCAAGAACAAGAGAAGAAGGTGTGTTTGAATACATGTAGTTGTTCCTGGGGAGAGGTAGAAGAGGTAGATAGATTCAAATATCTCTATGTCCTTCAAACTGAACTCTTTCGACACCTTCACCCGATAAACCCTTCTTACAATCCACTAGAGTTATCAGACCCAATAGCCTCCTAGAAAGTTTGTATCATGGAATTAGGGAAGTCCACTCATCTTTTCATGGCTCCAACAACATGGAATCCCAATCCAACTAATGAACTAAAGGAACGACCTAATTTTAGTGGTGAAGACTTCAAGACCCCAGAGGAACATGTTCAAGATGTTTTCAAGATCTGCATAGTACATTACATCACAGAGAAAGATGTTGCCTTAAGGTTACTCACTTCTTCATTTAAGGGAAAATATCTTAACTAATAAAAATCCTTGACTCCTAACTCTATTTGTACCTGGGATCAATTAGAAAATGTATTTTTTGCAAGATTAAGTGAGAAGGGTGATATATCTTCACTTCTACAACAACTTATCAATATCAAGAAAGCTCTGCAGGAGGCTATGACTAATTTCAATACCAGATTCCACAAGACATGGAAAAGGATTCTAGTTCTAGGTAGACCACCTGCATGTATGGCTATTTTATTTTAACTAAAGTCCCTAAACTCATATATTTCCATAATTATTTAGTCGTTAGGAGGACATTATTTTCCACAAGCATATGATATTGTAGTGCAAGCTGAGAATAACTTGATAGATGCTAGGAAGATTCCCCCAAAGACCCCTTTTCCATTTTATTTAGAGATAGCTCCAATTCCTCAAGTGTAAACCTCAAGTTATTCCCAAGCTCCAATGTCCATGTATATCTACCCATCTTCCAAAGGAGCCACCACTCCCACCACTCCTACTACATCATCATCATCTTCTTCTTCAGAAATGGAGTAAGTAAAAAACATCCTCAAGAACTTTTTTAATGAGATACCTAAATCCATTGCAAGAGTCCTTAGGAACATACCCAAAACACAATTATCAAGGCTTAAAGTTCCAAGACCTCTGCTTACTTTCACTGCAATATACTCTCAGGTACAATCCTTTCACAAAAAAAAATGTTCCATTTCATTCAAAACTCATAAATATCATCTCCATATGATTATTATTTAAAGAACATCATACACTTTTATAGGTAATTATGCATCCTAAAAAATAGGATCCTTTAACAAAATAGACATAAGCACTACCATAATATTATGAGTTGTTGTAACAACTCGTAACGTACATAACAATATTAAATAATATAATAATTCAATGTAAATGATAATTTCCTAACATTCCCCCCTTAGTGTTTACATGGGAAGAAGCACATCTAAAAAAATTGGAAACATAATCATATGCCTTCGCATAATTTTAGGTCTACAAACTGCTAGCTTGGATCTTGCTGTTTGGATCTTGCTTCACATGACCAATCCACTTCACCACAGTGAACCCCATGTTAGATGATCAAACTTCCACTGATTCACCTACACATGCGAATTCAACAATTCCCACTTTCACTTCCAGTGAACAATAGATTTCACCAGCTGATCGATGTTAGAAGTACGACAGTTGAAGGATCTCTACAGTGAGATCACTCCAATTCATATGCCCTCCTAATGGATCACTCCAATTCATATGCCCTCCTATTAACTATTTCAACATCCAAAATGAACATATTCCTCTTTTCAATATTTGGCAAGGAATGTATAACATTTTTATTTCTACACACATCACTCAAAGAAAATAACTTAAAAGTATTATAAAAATGTGCCACCAGTGCTATATGTAACCCCGTAGTTGGTGACTGATGAGAGCCATTGATACCATCCATACTCTTTTTCCTCTAACCTCCAGTTTTCTGCTACTATCTCAGTTTTATATTTCTTTAAGGCTCATTTCAGAATGACCCACCTCAAGTTTAACTTGGGACGTAGGATTCCACCGAAAATGCATCCGACTAAAAGCGAGGCAATGTTTTTTTTTTTTCACAATACTAACACTAAATGAAATTGTTGGTCAATCATAATCTAGAACTTAGCAAAGGAAATACAGAAGGTTTGCACAAGAGAGTAGAGCACATTCAACGACATGGGAGTAGCGGGAAGGATTACGTGTGAAGAATAGAAATAGGTTTGGGACATAGCCATTTCCACAGTGAGGATCTATTTTTAGAGATAGGGTGTAGAGCACACAAATTGTTTAAAGAATTGGGTGACACACATTGGATATTTTTGGAGGATCAGCTATGAAGAACTTTGCATGGATACAAGTCGATAATAGATCTACTATCGTTATTTAAATAGAAGTAGTATATTGCTAGTGCACTTGCATGTGTGGCTATTATTGTAACGGAACATGGATAATAATAGTATGCGACCTATTTTGGAATTAGATAAGTGGTGAAGGGAAAGTCCCCACCCTTATAAATATGTATTGAACCATGTAGCATAAGGGTGAGTGTAAGAACTATGTTATAGTAAGATTATGCTGCCAAATATTATACGCGCATGAGTGTATACTATTGTTATTGTAAGGAAGCTTCTATGTATTACTGGGATTAATATAATGGATACTATGGATTGAATCAAGGTAATTGGTTATCATGGTTATCTTTTAAGTCTATTATCTTCTAGATCTAGATTTGAACATGCACTGTAGAATGATATATTAGTCATAGATCTAAATGCCTTAAGTATTCATCATGCTAAAATCTTGCAAAAGCAACCCTAAAGGGGGGCCTGGTACCTTTGCACAATTTGGGTGAGTGCTCAATCTAGGCTGAGTGACGTGCCATCACGCTTGGGCTTATATTGGTCAATTCTAGGTTACATCATTGGTTCTGTTGCCAGGACCTCTTTTTCAATTATTTTTTAGGATGGCTCACAATGAAGACATATCAGTTGGCATTAATAAGTGTTGAGGAGTGGATACATGATCTGGAAGAAGAATACGCATGACAATTCAACACTGGATCTGAGTTTAACGCATGCATGTGGGTTGAACAAAATTTATTTGATAGTTTTTATGAGAGTTTTTTAAATCTTTCTAGTAGATTTGTACGAGTGGTTGATTGCTTATGCATATAAGTGCAATTGGAGGTATCTTACACTTTTCTAGGTTCAGGAAGAATTTTAGGTCGTTTATGATGCTGATATGATTTGGACTTACACTATGGATACGCAGTTCTATGGTGTTTTGAACAGTTATATCTTGGAGTAGTCAATTTCTAATTATTTGTGCCTAGAGGTAGCTGAATTCAAGTTTTTATGATATCCAAGGGGAACTTACCTACAAGACATTCCACTAGCGATCAAGATCCTAATGGTAACTTTGAATTTGGAGATAAATCAATGGATAACTAAACCCCACCATGCACGGGGGTAGGAGAAGGTTTGGTGAAAGATGGAAGACCTACTGGCGTAAAGGTAGAGAGAGGAAAGGCAACTTAAGTATAATGTGGTGTGCAAGATGGAGGTAGAGAAGCAACGAGAGGTTGTAGAGAAAATGGCGTTGTGGAGAAAGATAGTTCGGGAAGGAGTGGAAGTTCATGCAGAAGACATGGAACCTGAGCCTCAGGAACTCCCCCATTTGGGAAAACATGATAGGGAACCCTCCTCGGCCTCATGTAGAAGCATGCCAGCAGAAATGACCTAGGTCGGGGGCATGCATCTAAATCCACCTGACAACCTTTCCCTTGCGCTTGGTTTTCTAGCATCCAGTACAACAAACAGTCAACAATCTAATTCAAGCAGTGAGAGAGTAGGAGTGAGTCTTATAATAGGCACAAAAATGGAAATGAAAATGATTTTGTTATTATATGGGAGTACCTTTTCAGGTGTATCATTTGTATATAATTCAGGCACGTAAATTTTTGGACTATCATCACGGAGTAGTAACGCTTCTCAAACTATCAGGGTACAGTTCAGTTCTATTGTTGGGACACAGGGAAGTACATATGTTGGTCTGAATTTAACTACAAGTTCAGGATAAGGAGGTATAGGTGGCTCTAGCCCTAGTTGATCTGGTGGTTCTGGAGGTAGACAAAACACAGGAGGTTTTGGATCAGGTGGGCAAGATCCGCACCAAACCCAAAATATTTATATGGAGATGTCTCTTCGTCTTCCAAAGTATAGGGACATAGAATATATTGTTGAACATGTGCATATGTGTGAAATACCATTGCGCACAAAAGAAATCATTGATTCTAAGCATAGGGAAAGACAATTTGCTACTATTTTACAAGGGCGCACACACAACTAGTACAAAAATTTTAACCTTGATCAGTCTTACGTAGACTATACAACTTTAAAATATGCATTCCTTAGAAAGTTTCACATCCCTGAGTTTGAGTAGAAGACTATAAGTGCACTCAATGATATTAAGCAAGGCACTACTAAGAGTGTTAGAGAGTATGATGCACATTTTAAAACATTGTAATCTAATCTTTCTTATGATATACATACAAGCCAAAGTACATAGTGGTTTTTGGGGGCCTAATTACCCCTTTTCAAAGGGAATTATCACATAAGACACACTAATCCATAGGAAGCACTTGAAACAGCCTTACGTGTTGAGGCAGTTGGAAGTATAGATATTGGGGTGAGCCCATTTTTAGAAGCACAGATCGTAGCTATGGAAAACCAGTTGGAAAACCTATTAGAAAATTCAACACATGAGACATGCATAGCTATTTGGTGCACATATTACAAAGTGGAAGGTCACACAAAGGATATTTGTCTGCGTAGATTGGTGCACTCATTGCTATTGGATTATGAGATATGCCATTTAAACCATGATGTTATCCACTACCCCTTACTATAATACGTGATAAGGAAGAATGTTTCAAGCTAATATAAAACATGTAGGTCCATGACTCATGACACAAAAGAATACTGGCTGATTGGTCAGATCCATGATGTTACAGATATTGGTGTACAATAGACAGAAGTTTTAGATAAATCTAAAGGTAAGAATGAGGATCAGGACTGGGATCACAATTAGACATGCTATGATCAAAATGAAGGGCATTTTAAAGGTGGTCATGGCAGAGGTCAAAGATACCAAGGTGGATTTGGAGGATGAGGCTGTGGTGGTGGAAGAAGTGAGTTCCCTCATGGAGCATGTTATACTGACCACTACAGGCATGAATGTCCTTAGAATATTACATGTTCTTTCTATGGAAAGATTCATAGCTATAAGGAGTTCCTAGACTTGTATAAGCATCTTAGTAAGCAACATAAACAAGAAAACAAAGGTGTAAGGATGGTTAGGATATAACATGCTATGGAAAATTAGTGGATGACTAAGTTTGAAGCAGAGTTCAAGGTGTTACAAGTAAATATCATGACCCGCATTGAGGTGGCACGCGTCAGAGAAGCATTGTAGTAGAAGCCTACCATCATTAAGGAGGAGGATTTTCTTCATGCACGGTACCCCAACCCTGTCCATCAGAAGGAGGTTTATTAGGAAACCATGGAGGTACTCAAGAATCTTCAGGGTGAAATACAATGTTTAAAGGAGCAATCATAGAAGATGGAGCAAAAGAAAGCATCAGAGATGGTCTAGACTAATATAGATGACTTGAGAGAAGTGTGTAAATTGTTTCTCTAGGAGAATATCATTCTAATGTTAGGGAATTGGTTAAATGGAAACACTCCATGCACAAGTGTTGAGACTGAACGAAATATCATGCGTGTAAATCTTCCTGCTCATATCCTAGATTATGACAAAGAAAGAACTTTGAATGCTATTGTGGACGGTTGGCTATTGAGTAATATATTAATTGATACTGACATGGAATTCAATGTTATTACCTTAAATGCATGGGTACAAATAGGGAGACCCCCATTGCAGCTATCCTCTAATGTATTGTTCATGGCTAATTGGACTAAGGCCACTCCTATAGGAGTTTTGAAAGATGCATCCATTACCATGCAAGGAGCCAAGTTCATTGGAGACTTTGAGGTTTTAGCTCTGACAGATTCAGATAGCTTCCCAGCTCTATCGGGGCATCCTTGGTGCTATGAAAATGCTTTTTATCTTTAGTTCAACAACAGTTTATCAGTTTTGAAAACAAGGATGAAAGAGTTATTATCCCTTTAAAATATGGAAAATTTGTGCCCTATGTTGAAACCTTGAGTGAAGAAGACCTGACTAGGATTTATGTACGCACCATCTAGGATCTAGAAGTTCTTGAGCCATCTAAATAAGGAATAATTCAGTGGAAGGATTCATAATGTATTAGCGATACTACAATTTTTTCTTGTGATAAATGGGATCATAACACCTATGAGTTAGTAGGGCACAAAGTAAAGATCATATCTCCTAAAGGCATCAAACCACGTTGTGTCACGAGAATAGGTAATAACTCAATACCTTGTTATAAAAAATAATGAGATCTTATGGTATTCCTATACGCCATGGAGGAATAGTGGATAAACCCACTGGAAAGAAGAAATATGCTAGCATATACACTACGTGGCATAGTAGCACACTGGTGGGTGGCCCACAAGGATACTATTGTAGGCTAGAATGAAATTAGGATTTCTCTTGCTACTAGGTTCCTTAAGAGAATGATACCTACTCAAATATGCACTTATCATGGGAATCAACCTATTCACCACCACATTCAGAAGTGTGAGAGACTCTGAAAAGAGGGGAAAGAAGCTTTACCACCTTCGCTATGGGTGCACAATTTTTATTCCACTTTACAACGATGCTCGCATGCTTGGTATGTATATGCAGAGCTCCATAGAGAGACTAGAAATTGGAAGGAATTAATTGCAAGAATGACCTAGAAGTTTGAATTCTTCTCTACTAAACCTCTAGTAGAAGAGGCATTAAAGGGTATAAAGTGCTTCACTATGGGGGATAGTGCCAAGGCAGAAGAAATCATTCAGGAGTTATTTGATGAAGGAGACTCAGGAACACATTTTGCTGGAGAAACAGGGACAAATGCCACACTACTTAAGTACGCTTTCCTTGAGAAAGAAAAAGGAAAGATGGTCTACTTAGTAGATGATTAATAAGTAGAAAATTTGGATGTAGAACATTTAACAGGTAGGCGTGAGGTTTCAGACATTGCAGACAAGACCGCGCACGTCTATCATGAACCTATGAAGACAAAGAAAGTGAATATTGGATCAGATGCTGAGCCTAAGGAGGTGTAACGCCTCGCCTCGGGACACCATAAACCTCACCAAAGAGGTAGTTAAAAAATTCAGTTAATTTTTTTTGAAATAATAACAAGTATCTTTCATAACAATCGCAAGACATATACATGGGTATCCATTTATGTCCACTTTCACAAAGTTAATTTTGTTTAATATTAGGATATTCCCAACCCATGTGCGATTATCATGCATATAAATTTATTACATTGATTCTTTCATTTAAGTGTGGGGCCTTAAGTGCCCACAAGGGTTACGATACAACTTTATGTACGATCCAAACTATTTTTGTAACCAGACCTGCCCATGGTTTATTTTCACACATTTATAGAGCACCGTATGATATTCTAATTTTATAAGGGTCTAATATACCTACGAAAGATTTTTAAAAATTGCAAATGAAGACTAGATATTTGGGTTTCCCCACTTATTTACTTAGCATCAAAGTACCATAAATTTTAATTAAAAGTTATTTATTTCAATGAAATAAGAAAATATTAAACCCATTTTTTTTAAAATGATAATATTATATATAATAAAGGGAAAGTAACTCCTTTAAAAGCGTCCTTCTCCACCATATCATTTAAATTTAATTATAAAGGGATTTCTTTCACCCACATTAATGGAAAAATTAAAACACATCTAATAATAACCCTTCCCACTAAATTTCATAACGAAAAAGGGGTCAAACTTATGCATCCCTTTAAAAAAGTGGGGAAAAGTTGATAATTCTAAGCCCCTAGATCTTAGCCATATCCATCGTTGATTTTATGAAACCCTAATATTAACCTAATCACTTTTATTTACCCCTCTCCTCACCCTCTTAGCCTACATTTGACTACTTTATAGATTTAAGGAGAAAACATTTACGGAGATACTTTACAATCTTTTGGGTAGAATTCATTCACAGAGATTGTATATTTTTATTTATTTTTGTTTAGTTGCATTTGCAGGTTCGTTTTGTTTTCTGCGGGATAAAATAAAATATGAGGAGGGTTTAGATGCTGGCACCTCCATTAGAGGCTCTCAGCGTGCTTAGGACACAAGATTCTGCATGAGAGAATCCCGGGTACAAAGAAGAGGAAAGGGCAGTGGTGAGGGGGAAGGGCCATAGGGTTTGGTGCACATGTGGATGGGGGTTGGGGTAGAGGCATGGGAGTCGGTTGAGTGGTGAACGACGCTTGGGGAAGTGGGTGGATGTTTGGGGTTTGAAGTCACAGGTGTGGGGGGGTGGGTTGGCCCCTCCCAAATCATTTACACCTTTTCTTTTATTTAAAACAAACAAACAATATTCTGAATCCCACATTTCTTTATTTTATATTAATTTTTGTCATTTTATTATATATATATATGTGTGTGTGTGTGTGTGTGTGTGTATATATATATATATGTTATGCATGTGCTTTATATTTTATACAATATAAGTTATATTAATTGTGCGCGCGCGCTTAATATATCTGATATTATTTAAAATAAAACAATATAATTTGTAAATGATATTTTTTTAATTTGAAAAAATATGAGGAATAGATTACTCATAACAAATAACTATATGATATTATGGATTCTTAAAACATAAACTATTTCCATAGGGAAAACAATCCATTTTTTACAATGCATGTAAATGACTAAATTAATTTTTTCCTTTAACATTCATTCATAAAAATTCAATTACAAATCAATTAGTGAAAAATAGTAATATCCTTCTTCATCAACCAAATTTTCATTGTAAACAATATTTCTTTTCAAACATAATAGTTAACATTTTCTTCCAATATTAACAGGATAGAGATGTAATTTCGTCCAAGGATCACAACGTTTCACTTTATACTTCTATAGGGGAAAACGAGCTCACAAGTATCCAACTTTATATTCAAGGAGAGATCCCTAAAATTACAAACAAGCTCTTTGGCAAGGAGAGAACTATTTCATAGAATGCTTCCATTTATACTAATTGCTCCATTTCACCATCACATTTAAAGCTAAAATGATCTATGTATTGTGTATTTTATACAAATATACATATAATAACATTTACGATACAATAGATTTTACATATCACAAGAAAATATTTAACTATATGACATTACAAAATGGATTCATTACAAACATATATACTATATTCCATAGGGAAAGTAATACTCTTTTGTTGAAATGGAAGCATTTTTTACAACTTGCCATGTAAGTAGGAACTAATTTAATTGTGGGTTTTCCTTATAACCTTTCATCTCATAAAACATTCACATTGGAAGAAAATCAATTAGTGAAAAATAGTAATTTCCTTCTTCATCAACCATTACTATTTTTCATTGCAAATATATATTTCTTTATGTATAAACATAATAGTTAAGTATACATTTATCTTCCAATATTAACATATAAGATAGATATGTACTATTCATATAAGGATCTCAATGTTTCACTTTACACTATACATATAGGGGAAAACATAAGCTCATGTAATGTATCCATGTATTTCTATTCATGTATGAGATAATCCATACTAAACATTACAAACAATACATAGACATGGCAAGACATAGATAACTATTTCATGAAATAATGCTTCCATTTCAATAGAAAAATACAATACTAATTACATATACACATTCCACATACACATAAAGCTAAAATCTAATATATATATGTAGAAAACTTCCTCCATCAAATAAACTTTATTTATTTCATATATATATATTCCTTTCAAATAAATAAAGAAGGGCATAACAGTAATACACAAGACTCTCCCTCCAATGGATAGAAGTAAGTTTTCTACATAATACATACAACTTTCAACTATTTTCAAGAGAGGAATAACACAACTTTGAAAAGCAACACATGCCTCCACAAATTTATACATGCAACCCAAGATGAGAAGCTTACAAAGGAGCTCACATCGATATTTTGTTTTTAACAATGAATATATGCTCATCAAAACGCAAACTTTTTCCAAAAGTGAAGAGATTCATAACAAGTAAATGCCTCTGAAGATACTTCAACAAACATCTAGCTTTAGGCTCCAACCTGTCTTTCACATAGTCTCCAAAACACAAGGAGAACAAGGCTTGTTTAACCACCCAACCTTTAGGCATCATTATATGCCTTTCCAAGGTTGGAAGACATGCTAGTCTCCCCCAAGCCCATGGGAGAGAGAGCTAGCCTCCATAATTATGCACAATATTTTAGGGAGACAAACACCACAATACACTCGCAACCAAGACAAACCATGCACTAAGAACAACACAACATTTAGCAAATAAAAGAGAGGAGGAGAAAGCCATATTCATCCTCACAAATGGGGAAGAGTAGATGAGATACCCGAAAGTGCAAAAGGTGTGATCCAACAATTGGATGCACACAAAAATATTCTTCACAACCTGCTTATTCCTCCGAATCAACAAACCCTCCTTATTTCTCCACCCATTTGCCAAAATCCTTCTTGAGAGGATTCTCAAACCCATTGGGTTTCCTCTCCAAGAATGGGGAGGGGGTTTCAAGCCATATGAACAACCTTCCCCACCTCAAACCATATGAGGGGAGTAAAATGAACCTACATGGCTTACCCATCAAGCCATGAGGTTTGAGAGGGAAAATCCCTCCCTCTTCATCCATAGAACTCTAGCATTCATCAAGCCATATGATGGATGGAGAAAAATAAATACGACAACATACTTAAGCAATAAACCATATAAGTAACTGAACATACATTCCAACTATAAGCAAGCTAATATCTAGCAATAACATAAAACATAAAATGATCTCAAAGAGCCTACCTCCAAGAGTTCTCCAACACTCAAGTTTTTCCACTTCCTTATCCAAGCAAGCTCTAGCTCCCAAAATCTCCATTTACCAAACAAAACTCCCCCAAAACAAAAGTTGTCCTTTCTCTCCCATGAGGGAGAATTTGAAGAGAATCTAATAAATTCCTCCACCAATGAGGGAGTGACATGTGTCACCCCTCTCTTCCTTCCAATTCAAATATTCTGAAATAAAAATAAGAAAAGATAAATTCTCTTTTAACACTCCCTTCCCAAAATGCCCAAAATGAAAATAAAACAAAATTGTGTAACTTTCTACAAAACACACACACACACACACACACACACCAATCCATATTGCATGGATTCTGAGAAAAGAGAGGAAAAATGGGAGGGAAACTCCCTTTATGCCTTGAAATTAAGCCCCCTACCTATTAGGTAGGGTCCAAGGGCTTATTTTCATGCTAAGTGAACTCCCAAACTAAAAAGGGGTCACTTAAAATGCCATAAATAACCTAATTTCCGGTTTGGCACTTTTGGGCACAAGTGTAGAGGATGTGGGGCCCACCCAAGGGTTCACATGTGACCCTAATCCCCTCTAATCAATACACAATTACCCAAACACAAAACTAAATGCATGTGGGGACCATTAAGTCCCCAAAACAAGTTTACTTAACAAAATAAAACATCCTAAACAAGATTAATTTTACATGACATACTACATTACAAATGAGGGTCACTCATGGTGCCCAAAATGATGAAATCTAATACTAATCTAGCGAAAATACATTCACAACAATATTTCAAACATACATAATGCTAATGGATCCCTGCGTGAACATAATAATAGACACAATATTCTTGTAGATCAAGGTTAAAGGGGCAAGAAGAATGCAAGAAAACACAGTAGGGGAAGATACATCCACAAACTTGATATTTTATTGCTTCCTGGTATGCACAGTACAATCTGGTTACAAGATAAGGGCCTGGATCACTATGCAAGGAGTCCAAAAAAAGGGGCTTGTAACACATTGGCTTCAAAAAGCAATTTTGACAGAGCCTTGCTATTTGAAAACTCTAACTATACAATGAGCTCAACAGTCCAATTTATAGAAAAAGTGAGAAGAGAAAGAGAAGGGAAAACAGAAATCCCAAAATCTATCCTTCAACCACTTGTAAGAAGCATTAGAATGGAGAAAAATGATTATATATTACTTGTGAAATGCTCCCCATACTATCCCATGTGCTACAACAGAGAAATAATGATGACCATGCCTCTTAATTGCACTCCCAACCAACAAATAAAATACTTTTATGAACCCGTCCATGTTTTATGAAAACATCCCCGATCAATCTCTCATCAAATCCATAATTTTTTTATTTTTATGCATTGGGCTCAGATTAACGATTCCAACAGTATCAATTTATACGTGTAATTTCGTTGAGAAATGCAAAAGTTATGGCCTTCTAAGTGCGGGCACAGCTATTTTGGGTCTGGCAGGCGTTTTTCTGTCATTTGACGGGAATGATCATTAACTAGCTGGAGCCAAATATGTTTATTTTATTTAAATATATATACCCTCATTAAAAATAAGAAGTTTTTGTGGCATAGAGGATGTTGTTCTCACTCCAGAAATTCTAATTTTGTGAAAATCGGAGCTCGGAGTCAAAAGTTATGGCCGTTTGAAGTTTCACGGGTCAAACATTTGACTTTTCTTCTCTGCCTTGTAGCTATTTCAGAAAATCGGCTGATTCGCGCTTCCTTGTCATACTTTTGTGGCCTGGATTCTCCTTTTTCTGTCCCACGCGTCCCTCGCATAATTTTTTCCCGGCTGTCCCGGATCACATTCTCCCACATTGCCCGATTTGGGCTTCCTCGTCTCTCTTGCGGCCTTTTCAGCTTTTCGCGTCTCGCACGTACTTTTGTCCCGAATGTCCCGGAAAAAAATCCCCAAACTGCCCAAATTGGACCTTCTTTTCGGCTCCTTCGGCTGATCCGCATCCCACGCGTCCCTTTGTCCCACATGTCCCAAACTGTCTGCAAAACAAAACTTGATGATTTTCTCTACTTTCGGCCGATTCGCCTGATTCGCGTCCCACGCGTACTGACGTCCCAACTGTCCTGCAGACCTCTGTCCCACATGACAAAAATGTCTGACTTAGTGCGAAAGTTCTTTCTTTGTTTCAGGCCGAATCTTGGTATGAGGAACGGTTCGCGTCCGATCCGTGTACTTCAGACCCAAAATGCTGTCCCGAAACAGTCCTGCGAACCAAATTTTTTGATGATTTTTTTCCATTTTCGGCTAACTCGTTCAGGCGTTTCTTCTTGGATGGGAAAGTTAGAGAGAAGCCGAGGGGGGCCCAAAAAACACGATTTCTGCGCCTTGAATCAATCTGCTTGCTCGGGACTAAATAATTTGATGCATGTTCGCGCCAAAATGTACCTTGAGGGGTCCCGACTTTTGCGATAACTAGAACCTTTGTACGATCTGCACTGGTCATGATCCACAGCCTCCTAGCCCGCAAAGCATTAAAGTTATCTGCAACTTTTTCACATTCTTTTCTAACTTGTTGGATTTTTCTTCTTGGACAGGGGAGTTAGAGAGAAGTCAAAGGGACCCCAGAAATATGATTTTGGGCCTTGAATCAATTCTACTTACTCTGGAACTATACAATTTTGATGTATGTTATCAAAATTACCTCGAAGGGTGAATTTTGGATAACAATCTTGGTGACTCAATGGGGTTATCTTCCTGTTAGATGAAGTATGGCTAACTGCTTGTAGCAATCCATTAGGCATGGAGTCTATCTTGATAATTCTCTCATTTGATCTTAAGTTTGAAAACCTATACCCTTGAGCTATTGAAATATCTCGTTGAGTTGATTCTGGTGTGGCTATAAATTCATTTCCTGGGGTCTTGATGAACTATAAACATGCACATACTAGAAGCAATAGGATATGTTTTTCAAGCACTTATGGAAATAAAAAATATTATAATAGCAGTACAATATGCATAATCAGTTGGAGGAATGGAAAATCTAAATTACTATTTACAAGGGTGAGAAATCTCTCTTTCTAGTAGTAATGTTTGAGATAGATTCCATTGACTGGAATCTGTAACTCTTCACCATCCAACTTAGCCAGTCGGAAGGCATTGCTACCTTTGCATTCAATTATCATGTAAGGGCCACTCCAGATGGCATCAAACTTGGAGTGCTTTCCTGGTTTTGCACGATCAACATCCCACTTTAGTACCGAATCTTCAACTTGCAGTATCCTGGCCTTAGCTTTCTTGTAAAAACTCTTCTTTACCAATGCTTGATCCTTTTCCATGGTTTGCATTACATGTTCTCTTGTTTCTTCTAATTCCATCAGCTCTGCATACCTGATTTCCATAGGCTTCAAACTCAGCTATTTCCAACTATTTCACGAGTTTCAATGCTGGAAACTCAAGTGATATAGGTAGAACTGCTTCTTTCCCATATACAAGCTTGTATGGAGAGCTTCCTTTAGACCTCTTTGGTGTGATCTTATCAGCGCATAGAGCTGATTTGAGATTTGCATGCCAAGTTCTCTTGATTCTCATCAATATTTCTCTTCTGATTATTCTTAGTAGATTATTGTTCATAGACTCTACTTGACCATTACCCTGAGGGTAATAATTTGATGAAGTGCTGAGGTACAAACCATTCTTGATAGCTCATTTAGTGATATTTGTGCCAAGGAATGCCAATGCAGTTGTCTGATATGATAGTGGAAGGGAAACCAAACCTCGTGACTATCCCTTCATATAAATCCAAGATGTTAGATTCATTTACCTCCTTGAGTGCCACTACTTCAGTCCAGTTGGTGAAATAGTCTATTGCCATAAGTATCAACTTGAGGCCTTAACTTGAATTTAGATTGATAACCCCAATGAAGTCCAATCCCCATTGCATGAATGGTTTATTCACTAAAATTAGATGAAGGGGAAGCACTGCTAACCTTTCTTTTCCTATGAAGAATGCACATTTCATACACTTCTTTACCCATGAGTAGAAATCATTGAACACTGTAGGCCAATAATAACCAACCTTCATGATTTTTGAGATATGTTACTCGCGGAGCAAAGTGGCCTCCTACTTCTCCATCATGGAACTCGATGTAAAAATCCTTTGAACTTGACTTATTCCAATGCACCTCAATAGAACACCATTGATATCCTTCTCGAACAAGATGCCATTAATGAGTACATATGGGATGGCTTGTAATCTAAAGTATCTCTTCCTTGCTTTGTTCCACTTCTGGAGGGAAAAAACCTATCTGGAGATAATGCACCAAGGTATTGGGTCCAACATGGAATGGGTTACATCATTAGTTGCTTGGTCTTAATCATTTTGAAGTAGCAAGACAGCGTCTTCTTCACCTCTTGATTCGTTTAAGTTGTTTAGAATTGAGGTTCTCACAGAATCCTTTTCCACGAACCAGCTTGGTCACTTTGATTTCGATATCATATTCCATTACCCGAGTGATCCAACATGCTCTCTTCTCATTCAAATCTTTCTTTAGGAGGAAGTCCTTAACACCAGAATGAGACACCAATAGTTGAATCTTATTTTTTGAGACCAAGTGTCTGAACTTCTTCAAACTTCTGATGACAGCAAGGACATGCTTTTCAGATGAAAGAATAATTTACTTTCATAATCTTCCAAGGATTTGACTGAAGAATGCTATGGGCTGTTCTAAACCTTCTCTATTCAGTTATATCAAGATAGTTAAGATTGTATCCGATCCTTCAAAATCATACAGCATGAAGTCATTTGAAAATTCTAGGTTGATAAGAGTTGGAGCTTGTGATATTGCATGCTTGATGTTCTCAAAACTTTCTTTGCCTTCTGCATATCCATTTGAATGCCAAAACTCTTCTTCAACATCATTGTTAGAGGCTTCACAAGAGTGGACAAAATTAGGCACAAATCTGCGGAAAAAATTTATCCTTCCTAAGAATCTTTGGAGACATTTCTTGTGGTTTGGTAATGGAAGCGTTCGGATGGCTTCAAACCTTTCAGGATCAATTGTTGAGCCCTTCCCTTCAGACAATGTGACCCAAAAATTTTCTCTCGTGTGCCAAGAATACACACATCTTCGGATTCAACTGACACTCTAAATCTTCTACACCTCTAAAACACTTGTCTGAGGTGAAATTTATGGTCTGTTGCATTCTTTGAGAATAAAATGATATCATCTAGGTATACCAACACTATCTTGTTGATTAAGCCTTTGAACGTCATATCCATAGCTCGCTGAAATGTTGCTTCAGCATTTGACAGTCCAAATGGAATTTTTTTATAAGCATACGTGCCCCATTTTGTAGTGAAGGCTTGTCATGAATTGATCTTCTTCCTTCACCATTATCTGATTATATCCTGAGTATCCATCTAGCAAGGAAAACCTCTCTGAACTAGATACAACCTGCAAGATTTGTTCCATTGATGGAAGCAGGTAATGATCCTTCAGTGATGCTCTATTTAGGTCATGGAAAGTCCACACACAATCTTATTTCTCCATTTCTCTTTCTCACTGGAACCAAGTTTGCAACCAAACTTGAATGTTTGATAGGGAATATTATACTAGCCTCAATTAGCTTGCTGCAACTCTTTTCTAATGAGAGCTTCAATATGGGGATTCACTGGCATTTGTTTCTTGCCTGATAGGCTTGGATTCCGGATCTAACTCAATAGTATGTTGTGCCAACTTTGGGTTGAAACCTCTTAAATTCTTTGTAAAACAAAGCAAAGACATCTGGTGAATTCTTGACAAAGCTGAACATAAATTCAGATTTCTCTTGTGGGGTACTTACTTTTCCAATTTGCAATGTCTTTCCTTTGCCTACTAAAATAGGATCTGAATCTTCACCCTTTACCTGAATGTTTGCTTCTCCTTCCGGAACTGATCATTCGGGTTGAAGATTGACTGCAAGGTTATAAGGCCTTTTGGTAATTTATTAGTTCTCAACTGCACCACTTGGTCACCATACTGCTGCTCCAGCTTGTCTTGATTCCTCGCGGAGAACTCAGCTTCTTCTTGTAGGAAATTAACAATCTGTTGATCATTCTCGAAGACTTGCCAACTTGTGTTGTTATCCGGAACAGCTGGTCTCACAACCACTTTGATATGAGGCTGAGATTTCTCACTTTTGATATTTTCTACAACGTCAAATGCAGCCCCAATTGCTGCCATTCTGTCCGCTGCTTCATTCCTTTTTCTTGGGATGGATTTGATGCTAAAAGCTTCAAAATCTTCAATAAGATCCCATACCCGATTTTTGTAGTTCTTCAACAGATCATTCTTGGCAGCATTTTTTCCTCTGACTTGGTTCACGATCAACTCACTATCACCAAATAATTGCAAATTCTTGATGCCTTTCTTCCTTGCCGAGTGCAATCCGTGAATTAAGGTTTCATACTCAGCTGTATTGTTTGAGCAAGAAAACTGAAAACAGAAGGTTGAGTAATACTTTATACCTTGCGGTGAAATGAGCATAGCTCCTCCTCCTGCACCTTGTCTACTCCTTGATCCATCAAAAAACAACTGCCATACCTCATTGTCATCTTTGTGGTCTGGCTTGGTGATGCTAGGAATAGGCTGATCTTCTTCATGTATGCAATAAAATCCTAGCTCAGATTCTTCTACTTCTTGGTAAGGATCAAAAGCATGCACCTTGCTTGCCCATTCATCAAGAGTCAAATCTGGGATGCTCCCTACCTTGGTGTCAGCTTCATCAGTGCTTGGGTAATCTTCTTGATCAAACGCCGAACAGTTGGTATTGATCTGACTTGGAGTGTAGGGCTCAATGTGGAAGTTTGCAATAGGTTCAGACTTGATTGTAGCTTTGGTTCCATACCTTGTTCTAAACAACATGTGTGACCAATCCGCCAAAAGATAGCCTCCAATTTTAGCAGTGAAGTCTCTTGACAAGCACAATGCAAAGAGTGGTGGCAGGTCTATGACTAACACATCTTGTAGCACTATTACGTTGGGACATGCGTGCAGTGTGAGGCTCAAACCTTTGATTACTCCAACTGTTGTCACTGCTGTCCCGTCTAATTACACTACACCCTTGGAGATGACTTCATATTGAAGCCCTAGCTGATCAGCTATCTGTTTTGGCATGACTGAGCTGCTTGCTCCCAAATCGATCATGCAATTATGCACCAACTTGTCTCCTATGATCAATGAAACATAAAATGGAGGGGGCTTCAACATTTTACCTTGCTGTCCTCCATGATTTCCTTCAGGCTGGGTAGCATTTTTGAGTACCTTCTCTTGCATTTGGACCTGTTGATTCAAAGTTGGCCAGTCCTTCATGGCAGCTTGTAGCAAATCTCTTTGTCCTGGGATAGATAGTGATTCCCACATTGATATGTTTACATTCGTCTTCTTCATTTGATCAATGATACTGAATGGAGATGAAGTATCCCTCTGCTGTCCCTTGGCCTGCACATTCATTCCTTGCACATGGGCAGAAGCAACTGGCATTTGAGTTGGTTTAGGAGCTGTTTGGGTGCTCCTTGCATGTTTGGAACTACATTTTGTTTGCCAATGGCTTTTGGAGGGGTAGAAGGTTGTGGATTACTTGAAGCCAATGGCTGTCCTTCACCCAAATTTCTCCTTTTTGACCTTGTGTTGGCTGCAACACTTTGAGAGGGTATTTGATTCATACCACATAAATCTTCAGCCTACCAATTGACAAGAGTAGTTTCATTTCAAGATGTTCCTTGTTGAGGTGCTTCCTGCTGCTGATATTCCTCGTGGCTGGACTCTTGTGACCCATCAATGGTTTGCACCATCAGAGCCTGATTTAATGCACCGTTAAAGCACATTGATTGGTTGTGTGGCTGGCTGCATGGGAAACACCAATCATATTCTTGGGCCATGTTATTTTGCACCGGTACCAAAGCTTTAGAAGCGGATGCAACATTGGGGTTGTAGGGCTGAAATGATCTGTTGGCAGGAGGCCTTGCTTGATTTGCAGCCTGAGTTGGTGACCTATTTTGTTGGTATGGGGGCCTAGCCTGATAGTGTGCTTGAGGTTGATATGGTCTAGCACTTTGAGCTTGCTGTCTTTTGATAGTAACTAGCTCATTTCCCAAATTTTGGAATTGTTTCATGACCTCTTGGAGTTCATTTGAAGCAATAGAGGATGAAGTAGAAGTCTCATTTGAACTTTTATTTCTAGGGGTGGGAATAGGAGCCAAAGTGGGTGCTTGACTAGTGCTTGGATTTTCTAAGTTTGGATACAAGGGCATGGGAGGCCTAGGAGCCAGTTTACCAGCTTGAATAAGACAATTTTCGGCTCTAATGGTAATGCTATAAGCAACAGGTAAGGTTGTGACTCCCATAGATTGAATTAACATAGAAATATCAGAATTCAAAGCCTTAAGATAGTATAGAAAAACACCTTCTGCTGTTGGCTTGACTGCAACTGGAATCCTATCCCAAGACCTTTGAAATCGGAAGTTGAAGTTAGTCAGCTGCTCGTTGGGAGCTCTCTTGATAGTTGTCAATTGTTCTAGTAGAGACAAATTGTCTCCCTTTTCCCCAAACTGCTCATGGAGCACTATGCATAACTGATTCCAATTTGTGATAGAACCAGCTCCAAGGCTCCTAAACCATTGCAATGCCTTCCCTTTGAATGAAGATGCCAGTAATTTGACAGCCACATCCATTTCATTTATCTCATGGATTGCACAGATGTTAGCAATGTCTTTGACATGATCACCAGGAGTGGTATGATTTTCTCCAGTGAAAAAAGGAATGTTTTTCAACGCTGCAATTGGAACTGGATTCTGTGCATTGAGGGCAAGTGGGCTGCTGCCAGTGAAATTGACAAATGGATTTGCTGGTTGCGCCATTCTGATTGGTTTGAGAACCCTTGTTGATGCGAGAAAAGGTCTACCAGGTGGAGGCGTAGACAAAGTTCTATTAGGTGGAGACGCAGATCTTTGAGCTCTTCTTCCCCTTCTTTCTCTGCCTGGAGATAGGTGCAGATAAACAAACAATCCTTCCTCCCTAGTTCTTGATCTGGTCTGTATTTTTCTCATAAATTTACCAGGCTTGGACTGCTAAAACCAGCGGATTATGCCTCTTTTGGAGTTTCTAGATGTGCGATTTCAAAGCTCCTTCAAAGCTAGAACATGTAACAAGTGCACATCGATATTTTTTGTAATGAAGGTGAAGACCTCTAATGTCCCATCAGGCGTGCCAGAACTGTTATCACCGAATCATAGCACCCCTTTGTTTATACAAGCACACATACTTTAACTCACGGTGTGATTGGATAACATGGGTACTATCTCCAAGTTGTGGGACTTGCTACTTGAGATAGACCTCCAGAGAAAGCTGGTTCTTGCTCCTAAACTACCTGCCACAATCTACTCTAATGCAGGGGAAACTGACTATTCTAATCTAAATTTCCAAGGGACCAGGGAGAGAGGATGCATAAAATGAAAGCCTAAACTAAAGCGGTGATACACCAGAAAAGGAGGGTGTGAGAGCAGTCTCCAAATATGTGAAATACAAAGGCAAAGTGCACACTAGAAGAGGTGATGACAGTTCTCCATAATCTAGCAAAAAAAATTCACAACAATATTCCAAGCATACACAATGATAATGAATCCCTGCAAGAACATAATAATAGACACAATATTCTTGTAGAAATATTAAAGGGGCAAGAAGAATGCAAGAAAACACAGCAGGGGAAGGTACATCCACAAACTGATATTTTATTGCTTCATGATATGCACAGTTCAATCTATTACAAGATATGGGCCTGGATCACCATGCAAGGAGTCCACTACAAGGGCCTGTAGCACATTAGCTTCACAAAGCAATTTTGATAGAGCTTTGCTACAAGGAACTTCCTCCCTTTACAATGAGCCCAACACTCGAATTTATAGAAAAATGAGAAGGGAAAGAGAAGGGAAAATGGAAATCCTGAAATCTGTCCTTCAACCACCTGTAAGAGGCAATAAATGGAGTAAAATGATTATATATTGCTTGCAAAAGGCTCCCCATACTGTCCCAGGTTCTGCAACAGAGAAAGAATGATGGCCATGCCTCTTAATTGCACTCCCATCCACCAAATAAAACACTGTTATGAACTCGGCCACGTTTTATAAAAAATATCCATAAATTTATCATAAAATCTAGAATTTATTGATTTCTGTGTTTTGGTCTCGGAGTCACGATTCCAACGGTACCAATTTCATGCGATTTCGTTGAGAAATGCAAAAGTTATGGCTTTCTGAGTGCGGGCAGCTACTTTGGGTCTGGCAGGCGTTTTCTGTCATTTGACGGGAATGAGCATTAACTGACTAGAGCCGGATATGTTTTTCTTATTTAAATATATCTACCCTTATTAAAAATAAGAAATCCAGTTTTTGTGGCGTAGAGGACATCGTGCTCGTTCCAGAAAGTCTAATTTTATGAAAATCAGAGCTCGGAGTCAAAAGTTATGACCGTTTGAAGTTTCACGGGTCAAACGTTGACTTTTCTTCTTTGCCTTCGGCTGCTTCAGCTTTTTGCGTCCCTTGCGTCCCGCGCGTACCTTTGTCCCAACTGTCCCAGATGAAAATCTCCTCCTTCGGCCGATTCGGGCTTCCTTGTCCCTCTTTGCGGTGAAGACACGTGGCAAAATTCCATTCGCTCTCGGCTCCTTCAGCTTCCCGCGTCCCGCGCGTATTTTTGGCCCAGATGTCCCAGTACAAAAGTCCTCTGTTTCGGTGAATTCGGCCGGTTCGTGTCCCTCGCGCACTTTTGTCCCAACTGTCCTGGACTTCCTGGGACAAATTTCTCCGAACCGCCTGAAATGGACTGACTTGTGCCAAACCGGCCGATCCGCGTCTTTCGCGTACCTTTGTCCCGGCTGTCCCAGACTGCCTCCTTTTCACCTTTTCACGTCCCGCGCGTCCCTCGCATACTTTGCGTCCTTTTATCCTGGCTGTCCCAAAACCGCGCGAAACAAAACTTGACGACTTTTTCCACTTTCGGCCGGTTCGGGCATTTTGCGTCCCGCGCGTACCTACGGCCCAGATGTCCCAATTTCTACGCGGACTGCCTGGAGGCCTTTCGGCCGGTTCGTGCCCAGATGTCCCTCATGTCCCAACTTTTGCGAGGACTAGGACTTAGCCATTTTTCATGATTTTTCCTGGCCCAAGCTTGTTTTCTGCAACTTTTTCAGATTTTTAAAACTTGCTGGGTTTTCTTCTTGGACAGGAGAGTTAGAAAGAAGTCGAGGGGACCCCAGAAACATAATTTTTTCCTTGCATTAATATATTTTCTTGGAACTAAAGAATTTTGATGCATGTTATCAAAATTACCTTGAGGGGTGAATTTTGGATAACAGGCCTCATAAAGTTAACATGGTTAGGACTTAGCCCCGTGGGCCACTTGTGCACAATTTGCGTAGCTGCCTTGAAACCCACGTTCTCAGGTGACCTGTCGCCTGCACACTCAATGCACAGATTAAACACACATGTCCAATACAAGATTATACTAACTACTCAATAAACGAATTAGTCCAACATGAATTCTATGCCATCACAGCATCGATATGGAAATGTAATTAATAAACATGCACCATTTCACTCAATTCACCATGAATTAGCCATATAGATAAATATAAAGAATTTACATCCAAGCTATCATATGTACTCATCGATAAAAGAATAATCTATAACATTAATACATGCGGCTAACTAAGTATCCAACATATGTAAATTTGATCTAGATAACATCGCAATATCTCAGTATCCACAACATTTAATGAAATATGTCATAATGCTAATCCAGGATAAATTGGCACTACACGCCTAAATTACCATACATGTCCAAAATATGTAAATATCCTTGTCAAATCATAGTCATTGGTTAAGAAGTCAGTAGATAATTGAGGCTAGAAAATTTGGGCACTACATCCCCCTCTCCTAAAATTAGACTTACTCCTGGAAGTCACTTGAAGAGGCAGGGATAAGATATTATGAGGTGCCACGTTGTAACATACGGTTGTTGGACACAACAAGCATGTCCCACCAATTCAAACTTGGTCAAGTACTAAGTGTTTCTCTTACTTAGATTAATTAAAGGAATTTATTTCTTCCAAGGAACTATTATCAACCTCATTGTCTAAAACCTTTAAAATATCACAAGTAGAGTAAGTCCAACATTAAGGCCCTTTTAAAGGAACTAAACTATTTTATTTTGTAAATTTTATTAGCAACACATATCTTCAAATGTAACATGGTCCAAGAATAAATTATATCTCAAATAGGAGAATGTTAACCAAGGAGAATTGTATAAACCGAATTCATTTTCCTCGTCGTCTAACTTTCCTATAAGGGTCCAAATAAGAGGATGTACAACATAAGGTCTAAAATTAAAGGAAAAATAATGATGGGTGAGTGAAGAGAACATGAACGTTGTTTTAAAATGGAGTTCAAAGTTTTTCATCTTAGTTGCGTACGAGCCCACTCAAGGAAACTATCCAAGGTGTCACAAATACCACACAATAAGAGGGAAAATGTCTCCAAGTTCCACGTGGTTTCATCTCCTAACTCATAATTACTCTAAATTTTGAAATGAAATGGTTCGCAAGTCTTCTAAAATAGTTCAAACATCCACATTATTTACTAATGTCAAGGAAGAAGATTCACATAATACCAAGCATAGTTAAACATGTTGAATTAATTTGGCCATTATTATTTTTTATGCTCACTAAATGATTACATTAAAAAAATTGTTGGTGAAAAATAAATATAGTCAACTACTAGGTTAGGATTGGTTTTCTAGTTAGGTTTCCAAAGTTCATAATATGTGCCATTTTATAAAACATTTCTATTCTGAGCCAAGATTGCTTTATAAGTCTCATAAATGAAAATTGAATTTATTATTGTTTATAATTTATTTTATATAGGTTCTCATTATGACAAAGCAATTTTAGATATTTGTACACCCCAAACAAGCCATAACTCCTTAATGAAACAACCAACAATGAATTTCCAATTCAATACGATATATGAAAAGCTTTGCTTAAATTTTATTGTTTCTTAAATACTATAATCAAAGGAAAACATGAATGAGTTTCACAAAACAAAATGCATTTAAAGAGAATGTTTCCCGAATCTTATCAACATACCTATGAAAATCACAATATACCACCATGATGGGATGCAACAACTTTTCCATTCATACTTTCCTCAGGCGTACAAGAGATCAACACTCATTTCCTTTAAGAAAAGGGAAGGTCTAATTATTCTCAAGATATGGGACTTATTTTAACTTTTACTTAACAATTATTTTGTTGTAAATGACCCATTAGGTCACAAGAGAAAAAATATAAAAAATACACTTATTAACTAGGGGCTGAATCCATTATACATAAGGAATTTCAAATTTTGCCACCCTATTGAGTGGTAAAAGCAAATGGAATCATGCTTGAAAAAGTACCCCAAAACAATTCCAATTTTTTTTTAAAAAAAAAAAAAACTAGTGCTTATACTGATTAGAAAGGATGTCTTCACCTAAGGTAGGTGGAAAGATTAATTAGTCATTATTCTTAGTCCTTATAATAAGGGATTCATAATTTATCTTATAATAATATACTAAGAGTTTTTTATGTGAATGAAATCTTATAAAAGAGTTTTCTAAGAGTCAAATAGACCAAGGCATATCTAATTTTTGTGATCATTGCAATTATTTGATTATTCATTCTACTTTCTCACCTAGGACCTAGGAAGACAACACCATGCCTAACTTACTTACATAAGACCCACTATTTAGCATGAAACTCATATTTTATATATATCACATAGCCAATATTAGAAAACATCACTTATCCCATTTGAAGCAATAGTTTATGATCCCCTCAATTTTAAATTTTTAAGGGGTGACAATGATAACAATGTTTATCCAACCCAGGTTGTTTAATTATATAATTGACGAGTTTTCCAAAATACATATAATTACACGTTTCTATTGTGGTTTATAAGGTATATGTACACAATTTTTCTTATAGCTATATATTTTTGTGGAATACGAAACATTACATTCATCCTTATTGGACCATATTAATAGTAATTTCACAGTCAACACCATCATCGTTACACCATAATGCCTAACCAAGAAAGTATTCAACACTAATTCATTTTATTTTATTTTATTTCCAAGAGAGAGAGAGAATACAGATCGTTGTTATTATTATTATATATAAATAATATATAATTTTTTGCATAATCATTGTTCTTCTAAGTCCACGAGTTGAGGTTAAAAAGAGGGTGATTCCCTTATTTCTACACGTAAGTATTAGTGTTATAAACATGATTAACTCAGAACATTTTAAATCAACTTGAGGATATTTATAATCACACGTGTACTTACTAAGATAAGAAGGTTTTAACCAAGTTACATTGTAACTAAACTTAGTAAGTGGTTATGGTATAGAGATAGGTTTATTGGGATCAAGAAGGATTAAAACTGCTACATCATTTCCGAAGCTAACTCTAAATGTTATACCAAGAATTTGATGAGAATTTGGAGTTGTGAAAACTAGATTTGTTTTATAATAGCACAATGTAATCCTGCGTTACATGAAGAGGATAAGCTAGCTAAGAAATATCACTCTAAGAAACACCACCTTATAATAAGAGATACTAACTTTCCTTTCCCTTAACATTTATTGTTTAGAGAAAAGTTAGAGGAGTTTATGTTAGCAAACATTTTTATCCAATTATACTTAATTTTCAAATTACAATTTTGAAAAAGAAACAACAAGATCATAAGATCATTTGGTAAATTTCCTTATAAAAGGGTTATAAAACTAAGATTAGCAACATAAACAAGCGGAGTAGAAATTATTCCAATTTCATAATAATGAAATTCCAATATGTGAAGGACTTTTTTATCATATTGGGTGATTCTTACAAGCTATAGTTATTTAATTTACACCCATACCAAAAGGATTTTATTAGATCTAAAGTGGTGCCTCTAACATGGCAATTGAGATTCCCAAGAAATAATGGATCACGAGACTAGAAGCAACTAACCAAACACCTTTAACCTATTCCTTAGATCAAGGTAAATTTTTTTCTAAATTATTATGTTGACCTACTTCTTATTCCTGAAACCAACAACTAGACCTTCTTCGATGTCCAAAAAGGCCAATCTAACCAAGGCCGTTAGCATTCAAAAAAATGACTTGTAGCAAAAAAATTGTTTTGGGTCTTAGAATTCAACCTAGAAAACATGTAGCTCAAAATGATAACCATATTATAACATCTTTCACCCTCCAAAGGTGTCTTAAGAAATCTATTTGCTTATTAAGACCTAGTTTTCTTGTTCTACGTTCTAGCAAAAATGCCTAGAGACCAGGCCTACCAAACAAGTACCCAATATCTAGATGGTGAAACAAATGTTTCCAGTCAATTCTCCATTATATAGAGAGTCAATCAAGGTGTACATTTCTAAAAACTAGTGAATAGATTTCAAATTGGAAGCACCTTCTCGGGGTTAACTATTAAAGTTTTACTATTGCATTTCAACAGTTTTTTTTTTTGAGAATTTGGCTACAAAATGGGTCTTGAAAGCAACTGATCCCAACTCAAATGAGAGTTCTATAAAATCACATCAATTCTCCTACATATATAGAACCTGATGCAAATTTCCAAATGAAAAACTAATGAATAAAACTCTAGTTGTGACCTACTTTCCGGAGCTAATTAATGTTATTCACAAGTTTGGGGTTTGAACCAAAACGTCTAGAGGCCCCTAAACACACTTGGAAAACTAACTCTCCATTCCTTTTTCTCGAATCTAATTTCTGCAACAAGTTGACATGGAGAGATACTACATGTTAGAAGTTGTAATTTTTAATTTCCTACTTAAGTACCCTAATCTACAGGTCCAAATCGAAACAATTTTTCTTAAATTTATGTTGTTGTCCCAACCAGCAATGTGATTAACTGAGCTTAAAAACGATTTTTAACTACATGATCAAACAATATTATAAGTTGGGTTTAAATGTTGATGTTTTTTCCCATGTCACTAGAGAACAAGATTATCCAAATTGATCACCACTATGGGGACCAAGGAGCCATTTTGCAACTAAACATACATTCCAACTATAAGAAAGCTAAGATCTAGGAATAACATAAAACATAAAATGAGTTCAAAGAGCCTACCTCTAAGAGTTCTCCAACACTCAAGTTTTTCCACTTCCTTATCCAAGCAAGCTCTATCTCCCAAAATCTCCAAACACCAAACAAAACTCCCCCAAAACAAAAGTTCCTTTCTCCCCCATGAGGGAGAATTTGAAGAGAATCCAATCAATTCCCTCACCAATGAGGGGGTGACATGTGTCACCCCTCTCTTCCTTCCAAGTCAGAGATTCCAAAATAAAAAGAAGAAAATATAAATTCACTTTTAACACTCCCTTCCCAAAATGCCCAAAATGAAAATGAAACAAAATTGTGTAACTTTCTACAAAACACACACACACACACACACACCAATCCATCTTACATGGATTGTGACCAAAGAGAGGTAAAATGGGAGGGAAACTCCCTTTATGCCTTGAAATTAAGCCCCCTACCTATTAGGTAGGGTCCAAGGGCTTATTTTCATGCTAAGTGAACTCCCAAACTAAAAAGTGGTCACTTAAAATGCCATAAATAACCCAATTTCGGGTTTGGCACTTTTGGGAACAAGTGTAGAGGATGTGGGGCCCACATAAGGGTTCACATGTGACCCTAATCCCCTCTAATCAATACACAATTACCCAAACACAAAACTAAATGCATGTGGGGACCATTAAGTCCCCAAAACAAGTTTACTTAACAAAATAAAACATCCTAAACAAGATTAATTTTACACGACATGCTACATTACAAATCAGGGTCACTCATGGTGCCTAAAATGATGAAATCTAATACTAAGGCCTCATACAATTAACATGGTTAGGACTTAGCCCCGTGGGCCACTTGTGCACAATTTGTGTAGCCGCCCTGAAACCCGCATTCTCCTGTGACCTGTCGCCTGCACACTCAATGCACCCATTAAACGCACCTATCCAATATAAGAGTACACTAACTAATCAATAAATGAATCAGTCCAACATGAATTCTATGCCATCACAACATCGATATGGAAATGTAACTAATAAACATGCACCATTTCACTCAATTCACCATGAATTAGCCATATAGATAAATATAAAGAACATACATCCAAGCTATCATATGTACTCATCAATAAATGAATAATCTATAACATTAAGACATGCGACTAACTAAGTATCCAACATATATAAATTTGATCCAGATAACATCGCAATATGTTAGTATCCACAACATCTAATGAAATATGTCATAATGCTAATCCAGGATAAATTGGCACTACCCGCTTGAATCTCCATACATGTCCAAAATATTTCAAGATGCTTGTCAAATAATAATTATTGGTTAAGAAGTCAGTAGATAACTGAGGCTAGAAAATGTGGGCACTACAGGAGGCAATAATTGGAGACTATTGGTTTGACTCTGAAGTGGCAAAAATCATTTAGTTATTGTGGGATTATCAGGAATTATTTCCTCGGGAGTACCATGAACTAAAAGCCGTGCATGAATCATTAGGAGAGATGAAGATAAATATTAAGGAAGGTGCGCGCCTGATCAGAAAGAGACCCTACAGGATGAACCCCAACTTGCGCGAAAAGGTCAAAGAAGAGATTGAAAAAAAATTTAAGTTTGGAATCATCAAGCCCCTCGACAAGTCAAAATGGGTTAGTCTAATGGTAATTAGTATCAAGAAGGATGGTCGGATTAGGATCTATGTGGACTACAAGGAGATAAATGCTACATGTGTTAGTCATCCCTTTCCTACACCATTCAATGAGGAAATACTAAAAGGCATTGCAGGGTGTGAAATCTATTTGTTTACAGATGGATTCTCTGGGTATTATCAGGTTAGGATTTCCCATGAGGATTAGGAAAATACTACTTTTACTACTAAATGGGGCAGCTTTGATAAACTGTGATGCCTTTTGGTCTAAAAAACGTGCCTACTATATTTTTGCGCATATTTGTTCAAGCGTTCAAATATTTTATTCACAACTTCTTGTAGGTTTATTTAGATGATTGGACAGTGTATGGGCTTATTAAGGATCATTGTGACAATCTGCACTTAATGTTTGAAAGATGTAGACAATTGAGTATTTTTTTGAACATTAAGAAATGTGTATTTTCCACACCATTTGGAATACTGTTAGGAAACATCATCTGTAAGGAAGGTTTGTTGGTTGATCCAGCTAAGGTTGCAGTCATTATCGGCCTAAAAGATCCTACCTATCAAAGTAAGGTGCATGGATTATTGGGTCACACTGAGTATTATAGAAAATTCATAAAGGGGTATGCTAAGGTTTTCGTACCTTTGGAGGAGTTACTAAAAGGAAAAGGGACATTCTACTGGGGAGAACTGTAATAGCGTACATTCGAGAAATTGAATGAGAAACTTACTACCGCACCTATTCTGCGCTTTCCTTCATGGGACCAACCATTTCATGTACATTTGGAATCCTCTAGCATGGATATTGGCATGGTGTTGGCTCAGCTTGGAGAAGGTATTATAGATCATCCTATCTATTTTTATACTATAAAGTTGACTCATGCAGAGAAGAATTACACAACTACAAAGTGCAAAGCTTTGTCAATGATCTATGCACTACATAAATTTAAACAATACCTACTAGTAACACCATTTGTATATTATACCGATCATATGGAATTGAAGTATTTGGTAAACAAGCCCATTTTATAGGGGAACATATGTAGATGGGTACTCTTATTCCAAGGATTTGATTTCACAGTTGTGGTAAAACTAGGGAAAAATAATTCTGGACCAAACCATTTATCCAGAATACAATCTAGAGAAGAAGCATAGGTAATTGAAGATACCATGCTCGATGCACAGTTATACAGGTTACAACGCCCACCATCAAAATTAGAGGATATTGTTGTCTTTCTATGAGTAGGTATGGTGCTAGAAGGAATGAAATCCTTAGAGAAGAAAAACTTACTATTCACGCGGTACCATTTATGTTGATTAGTAGTGACCTGTACAAGTTGGGCCAAGATGAAGTATTGCATCGCTGTGTACTAGAACATGAGTGTACAAATATCATGGAGGAAACTCATGGTGGTATTGCAGGTGGCAACTATGTAGGTGACGCCACTGCATGCAAGATTCTACTTGCTAGATTATGGTGAGAGACCCTGTGTAAAGATTTTAAGGCATATTGCAAGGCTTGTGATCACTGACAACACCTTGGAAAATTAGGTCAAAGAGATGAAATGCCTCTAAGACCTATTATGAGTGAAGAACCGTTTGAAAAGTGGGAAATAGATTTTGTTGGTCCCATTTCACCATCTACGAGTAGGACTAGATCGTGCTATATCATTACTTGCATAGACTATTTGACAAGGTGGGAAGAAGTAGAACCTACAAAGGATTGTATAGTGGCTACGACAGCCAGGTTTCCATGGGAAAATATTATTACAAGGTATGGATGTCCTTGAGTTTGACTAGTGATAGGGGTACACATTTTTTGAATGAGACAATCAGAATTTTATTTGATGAATTCATGATTGCACACCATAAGACTAGACCATATCATCCTCAGGAAAATGGGACTGTTGAGGATTTCAACAAGATTTTGAGCTAGACATTGACAAAAATTTGTGATGTTGAAAGAAAGGATTGGGATGATAAAGTTTCTGCAGTAGTTTGGGCGTATAGAACAACATACAAGTGGCCAAACAAGGCCACATGTTTTCAATTGGGGTGTGGCGCAGAAGCAGTTCTTCCTATGGAATTCAGGTTACCTTCTTTGTATATTGCATGCGCTGGAGGTCTAGCTGACGAGAAAGAATTAGAAGAAAAGATTGAAAAATTGATTAAGTTGGATGAGCGATGAGCAATAGTATGCTGAATTCAGAAGCAAGAAAAATCTAGGTATAAAACATGGCATGATAGGCACATTGGGGAAAAAAGATTGAGATAGGAAAAATGGCACTCCTTTATGATTTAAGTTTCAACGCCATCTAGGAAAACTCAAAGTACATTGGTTAGGACCATATGTTATCACTCACATACTGGAAACAATCGATTTTCAGTTAGAAATGCTTGATGGAATACGGTTACCCAGATACTTCAACGGGAGTAGGCTGAAGCCCTACTATAAACAAATCTTCTTGGTGTTTGCAATAAGGCAGTATTTCCATTTAGATTAGGTTTTCAATTATGTATTCCCTTAATGTATTTCCTTCTTCGTCATTATGCTTTGTCAATTTAGTTGTTGTTTTGTGAAACAAGCGAATTTGTGCGCCAAAAGCTAATTACCATTTGCAGTATTTTTATTCGCAGAGGACTAAACATACCATTTGTGTGGGGTGGTTATTGAGAAATGGGTACACATAAAGGAACAAACTGCTACAGGTTTTATTCAAATCTTGAAGAGTTTGTGAACAGAAGATTGCTTCCAAATGAGGACCATGGATGGAGATAAATGAAGGAACAATATAACACGAGGTAAGTGGCAATCGTGGAGACTACCAGGAGAAGGTGCAGTGATGAGGTACTCAGGTGCATGGAAGTGCACTGAAGAGAACCTTGTAGCCAGAAGGTAGGAAGGCACACTAAAATTTTATAGCTGAGGTGTGTAGATGTATCACACGGAAAATTGGTAAAAGGGTCAATTAATGAGGAATTTTGGTAGGTGAAGGAGCAATAAATGCACCAAATTTTTGAAAATCTATATAAGGAAGGGATATGAGTTCCTTATTACCATTGTAAATCACAAGAATTTGAAAGAGCTAAGTGCGACTGAGCTAAGCGAAGGGTGTGACACCAGAAGTGAGGAGTAAATTTGTGCTTTAGAGAAGCTTACGCCCCCATCAGTGAAGGGTTTGAGTGAAGCATAGTGTTTGAAATATCTAGGGCACGTGATTTCAACTAGGGCACACACATTCAAACTAGGGTTTGAGTTTGCATGTTGTAGAAGTTAAAAGGTGAGTGTTTGAGGATAGAGAGTTGTGATTTACAGATGACACCAAAGAAAGCACCTGCCGTAAGAGTAAAAGGGAAGAAGAAGAAGGAAGTGGAGGTCAAAATTTCTCCCGAGAGTAATTTTTTAGAAATGTAATACCCAGAAGGATTAATAGTAGGAAAAGAATGGGATTCTCATGTCTGAAAATGTAAGATCAATGACTAAAACCATTGCACATCAGAGAACAAAAAGGAATAGGATGCGCTATTGAATACAAAGAAAAAAAGCGCAAAGCTGAGGATATACTGGTGTATGATGACGTGGGAGAGAAGCTGTTAAAGTAGATTAGAATTTACTAGTTGTATGAACTCCCATTCTTTGTCCAGTATGAAACTTTGTACCAGTGATTAATGAGCAGGGTACATGAATATTTCTTCTACTTCACCAGACACAGGGTAAGGATTACCACCACTCTGATTTCCACTATAACAGGACTGAGGGGCACAAGAGTGGACTTGAATAGTGACTTAACAGATAAAACAACCATCTTGGAGACATGGAAGGAGTTAGGATACACAAAAGGTCCACGTAAAATGGATATAGATAAACTGAAGAAGTATCTGGTGGTACAGGCAACTGCACATCTAGTCACCAAATTAAATGACCAAGAAAGATGGTCCCAGGTGAACACAATATGGTTAGGCATTGCAAGGAGAATTTCACAGGGAACAATATACAACATAGTAGGCTACATTTTAGACACTATCATCGAGGACGTGTGCACATGTGAGAGAATCAGTTTCGGTGTTGTCCTATTATCCTTAGTATTTTTGGAGATGAGAGTTCCCGATGGGTTAAAGAATAAGATCTGGGAGTACCCCATACAGAGTAAGTCCCCGACAGAAATATTTGAGAAGTAATTATGTGAAGGGTCAATTAGTGGGCCATTCAAGCAGAGAGCAGAGATGTGGTATGACAGGCTCCATGTGGTGTTTGAAGAGGAGTGGCGCATTCCCAAGGATTTACCTTCGGTGGTGGGAAAGGCGGTCCAGTTCGTAATGTATCAATACTTTTGCATCATACAGTTTGCGGTGAAGTATGGTACTTAGAGCCCCTAGTGTAAGCTACTATATGCCTTCACAACACGTTAGTTCTAGGTAACGGTCCATTGGTTCAACAATACACGATGCCTGAAATTTGTTGCAGACAAGGTAGACTGTGACTACCATACGCTCCGTAAGACCTATGTGTATCTAGGGAAGACTACCTACACAATGAGGATGATTTTATATGTGATAAGCATGAATCCCATGATTTTGACGATCGGAGATAGTGGCATTGAGCTTATTTACCTTTAGCACAAGCCCAAGTTGGAGGGAAAAAAATATGTGGAGAACGAGTTTGCACTCCCAGATACGCCTAAGGAAAAAAATATAGTAGAGAATGCACCTGTTCCAAAGCCCATTAAAACTATGGAATTATATGATGAGGAGGAAGAGAAAAAAGACAGTGGTGGCTTGGTGTATAGAGGGCGAATGTAACCCTCAAACAAGGTATAATATGAGCACACAAGTACTGTACTCCAGACACAAGAAGAAGGGGATGAAGAATTGGAGGTTGGTGTAGACCCTGAGGAATTCCACTTTAAGAAGGTGTTCAGGAGAATAAGGGATCAACATGCTAATCCCCAGTCAATACGAAGATCACTACGACTCTCTCCATAGAAGGAGACAGGTGAGAAGAGAAGGAGAAAATTGAAGCTGGACAAGGAGGCGGAAGAGTCTGAGGAAAGTGCTCTGGAATCTCGTACACTACCAGAGGACGTGGATGAGCTGAAAGATGAAGATGTGGAAAATGAGGGAGAAGGAGTAAAGGAAGGAGAGACAAAATAAGATACTACTCAAGAAACTTAAGATCTAGCTCCAAATCTTGGTGCGCCAGTTCTTAAGGGGCCAAGAAGTAAAAGGACAAGTGGGGAGTTTACTGTTCCATCCTTGGGCTATGTTGAGGACATGAGTAAAATTTTCTGCACCTGGTTCTGAAGCATGTTGAGCCCTAAGGAGTTATTTGGATGGGAGCTAATGGATGAGGACATGGCCATAAGAAAGTAACTATCTTGGTCTATGCACACACACATGGATGATACAAACTTTGACGTATGCAAAGAATCCTATGTGTCAAGAAGGTTGAAGAAGGCACCTCATGCGAGACATATAACCATGAAACCCACTATTATGTCTGATGAGTAGGTAAGCATTGCCTTGGTGAAGGTATCTACAGAGGTGGCACGGAGGAACATAGAAAAATATGCCACTATCAAGGTGATGAGAGAAAATATCGATGCCAAGGATGCCGAGATCACACGCTTGAAACAATAAAAGGAATTGGAGAAGAAAAAGAACGGGGTTCTTATTGGCATGGTAGAGGAGATCGAGGATCATGTCCTCATGAAAAGACTACACTTAGAGCCCAAGGTACTCAAAAAGTTCCCTTTGACTATGCACCAAGTGTGCACATTAGTCGATTTGGTGCTTGAAGAGGGACTCATTAGGATGCCAGTGCCAAAAGACCCTGAGCAGGAAGCAGAGAGGGCAAAGGCTATAGTAGTATGAAAAATTTCATCATATGAGGAATTACTTCAAACTCTTCGGGAGGAGCTGAAGAAAGCGGATCAAGCATTGAATATGTGTACATATTTGGAGGTAGTCATCAAGATAATGACAATGGTAGAAGAAAATGAAGTCCTAGTGGTGAAGAAAAAGTACAAGTCCCTTGCAACGGCCCAGGAACCCCACAAGAATAGGTTGGATGACCTGGGAAAACTTATAGCGTAGAAGAGGGATCTATTGGAAGGGAGAATGTATGTAATGGATAACATTATGTTAGTATTACAAAATGAGATGGGAAAAATTGTATAGGATGAATTACACTCCATTGTAGTGAATATTCCAGAAAAGGCAGAGGCTGCATTGAGTGAGTGGCAGACATTAGAGGCAACAATAAAAGAGGAATATTCAGAACTCATTCTTCCAGTTGAAGAAGAGGGTGATGTAGAGAAAATCCTTATTATTTGTATAGAAATTATTTTACATTCTTTCCATTACTTTATTCTTTATTGTTCGAGGAGTAGCAATTTATGGGGTGGTAATGCAGTTTAGTGTGAGGTAATGTTGAGTGAATGAAAGTGGAATACTTAGCAGAAGGCACACAGAAGGTTCGTATGAGAGAACATGGCATATTCAAAGGCATGAAAGGATAGGGGAGAACACGAGAGTGGAATATAAATGCGAATTTGGGACTTAGCCATTTTCATGTGTATATGCTATTTTTGGAGATAGCATGCCAAGCACACAAAAACAAGTAAAGACTTGTGCAACACACATCAATTATTTTTGGAGGAGTGGCTACTAAGCGCTTTGCATGGGTGTGAGCTAAGAATAGATTTTATACTGCCAGTTAACTAGAAGAGGTCTATTGTTAGCGCACTTGCATGTGTGGATGTGATTGCAAAGGCACATGACTATTTCCAGCATGCGACATATTTTTGGAGTTATGTAAGTGGTGAAGGGAAAGTCCCCACCCTTATAAATATGTAATTATCTACGTAGTATAGAGTGTGTGAGAACAGAAGTGTAGATTGTAATGAGCTTCTGTGTATTTATCATGATTAATAGAATGTACTGTGAAGTTATGCTGCCTGATTTGATGCATGCATAAGCTATGTTTTTATCTATTGTAATGAGCTTCTGTGTATTTATCATGATTAATATAATGGAGTGTATTGGCTGAATCAGAGTGTTAATTATGAGTATAATTGGTTCTTGCATGGATGGTTTCGTTATGGATATTGTTCAAATTTGTTATTCTTTAGATATAGATATGAACATGCACTGTAGAATGATGTATTAAGTATGGATATCATCCCAGTCTTATGCTAAATGTGAAATTTCCATGTACGTAAGCCTGGGGATTTTACTATGTAATCCATTCTAGGCTGCATTAGTTGAAATTAACATCTTGCAATAACAACCATATAGAGGGGCCTGATACCTTTGTGTGCTTTGGGTGAGAACTCAGTCTAGGCTTAGTGATGTGCCAACGTGCCTGGGATTTTACTAGTAAATTCTAGTATATGCTGCAGTAGTTATAACAACTCCTAGTTGAACCAACGGAAAATGGTAGCTATAACTTCTTGCACTAGTTGAAATTAAAGGTGTTTTGTAAAAATATTCACTAACATCTTAGTCATCACATTTTGCAATTACCATGATTAATAAATATTAGTAGCTAGATGAACCAACGAAAAATGGAGCTATAACTTTGCTATGGAAAAAACTATATCCAAACAACATCTTGTAGAAAAACATTAGTGAATATTTTTTGGTTATATGATATTTTCCAAACGATGATTATGGGATCGGTAGAATATGAACATGTATTTAGTGCATCATCTTTTATTAAATCAAATATTTGAAACAAGGTGGATTAAAATTTGGAGACGTGTTTGAGATTGTATGTTTCACATTATCCCATGGATGTATTTCCTTATGAAAGGGAACTTGCAACTTGGAGTTCACTTACTGAAAGAAGAGGAGTCACTAATACAACGAGCAACACAGATGATCTTAATAGTTACCCAGGAGGTGGATGTAACTCTGTTGACAAAGTAGATACAAACGTCTCTAATGAAAAAGGACGTGCTCAAACATTGTTTCTTCTGCCCGAATTTTAGGCTTTCACTTTGGTAAGAGGGATGTTTTATAAATTTTTAATTTTATCTAAAAAAATCATATGAAAATTTTACAATTATTTATGTTTTTAGATAATTAATCCTTACTTATTTTAATTTTTTAATGCAATGCAAGAATAAGATATGAAAACTTTACTTACGAATAAAAATCATATATTATACTTTATATTGTTATGGAAAATAAAACACTAGAGATGCTATGAAAATAATATATTAATAAAGTGTTGATTCATATTGTTTCAAAATAATTTACAAAAGTGCAAAACATCTCAATTGATATTTGAGACTTATATTTCAATTTGTAGTATTACAATTAGTCATACAATATACGAAAATATATTATCATTCTATGATGTTCCCTTTGGTCTTGTATGATCTGTTAGTGCTCCTGATTTAATTATATCTTCAACAACAACATTGATACTAGCGATATTTTCAATATCTTGTTTCGCGCATCACTTGCTGAAAGTAAATTAGGATCCGCATCATATTTATGCTTGAACAATATATCTGGATCATGCCATGCTTCTTAATTATTTTCTTCAATGTATTGTTATGTTTATTAAGAAGCACAAATTTTTCCTTTAGTGAAATAACAATAGTTAAAATTTTTCATGCATTCTTCAAATGAAGATCCAAGGCCAATAAATCATTCATCACTTTTTCATATTTTGAATGCATTTGAACAAAGAAATGTTATTACTTAAAAAATTTAAATATGTAAAACTAAAATTTTAATCCAAATGAAGAGCTAAAATTACAATATCTTTATCTTTTTTTGCATTTGCAATGACAAACATGTTTTTGTCTCTAGCCCATTTATTATATTAAGCTTGGGATTCACCATTTAAATTTTCCAAATTGTTTAACATTATATCCAAAAATTTATAATTATAGTCATTGTCTATTGTAATGGCACCTACGAGATCCTTATTCAACAATTTCATTGTCTACTGTAATGGCACCCGCGAGATCCTTTTTCAGCAATACATCAATCTTTCCTGGCTCATTTTTGATGAAAAAGGATCTTATATTATATTAAATGCAACATGATACAAGATTATTTTTCAAAAAAATGTGGGCAATATGAGAGAAAAATCCAAAAAAACAAAATAAACTGGGCTGAGCCTAGGATATCAATGAAAAACTAGGCAATGCTTAGGAGAACAACAAAAAAGAAGGGTCGAGCTGAAATCAAGTTGCCACTGAAAACATACCATCCGAGGGAGGGTCATGATCATTGGGATAGCCAAGACCAGGGAGGTCCTTACCCACATCAGGAATATCCTAGCTCGAGCTATAAGGGGCCTTCTCTTCAACTTTAGTCATCACCCACGTGGGAGAGATGAAAAATGGAACCCAGGGGAACTTATCAAATGTTCACAGGGGTGGAAGTGGAAAAATCTGTTTGTCCTACATGTGTGGTTCAGAGGCCATTGGTTAGTCCCAACTAGATTGATAGATCAGGGGGGAGCCCCAACCCTGACAATGAACAGGTGGAGAGATACTCCTCTATGGAAGATTACATGGGGAATGGTGCACATGGTTGAAAGAGCACTGAGAGCGGCTTCGACATCCTCTAGAGGGAATACTGCCATGGGGAGGAGATCACTGAGGAGGTAATGGTCGCTCATGAGCAACATTACAAGAGGCATCCCCCTAGTGATGCAACAAAGTCTATATGTGCTCCACTTCCAGGGCCACTTTGTTGACCTGCCCTTGAATCTGCAGAAGCACATTGGAGATAATCATCGATTTGTTATAAATTGAGAAGTGTTGATCAACTTAATAATTAGTAAAGATAAAAGAATTCCTTTCTTTCCATAACCAAAATAAAATCTACCCTCTGAAAACATGCCAAATCTGGGAGAACATTATCAGGAATGTAGGACCATCTCCTAGGAAAACATGGTGCTATGTGAAACACTCTGACCTAAGAGGTTTGAAAAAGGAATGAATCCAATTCCAAACTTGCTGGGCCTTGGGACAAAACCTGAAAAAAGTGCATTAATTTTTCCAAATGGCCAAAAAAGGGGCATTTGGGGGCCTCAACGCTAGTTTGAAGGAGACCTTGATGAAGAATGCACCATAGAAAATGTGCGATTTTAGGCTCCATGCATACAGACCAAACAATATCAAATGTATTTATCCAAAAGGAGGGATAAGAATGTAATCCCCACCGAGAATTGAGTTTCTCTACCATAGGTAAGTGTGAGGAAAGCCAACGATAACTTTTACTAGAAAAATAATTCTGGAATAGAGTATAAATGAACCATTCCCAATCCGTCAACCAAGGGCGGGATGAAAAAACAAAGATTTTTTGCAGCATATGATCTGAGATAGAATTGATTATAATAATGATGCTAGAAAAATCTTTGGTGGTTAGTCAAAATTGAGCTTTGATTTCATTCAAGGAATACTAGGATTGAGTGTTCTTACAATTTTTTTTGGATGGTCTGAATTCCATGCTTGAAGGGATTGAGTGCAAGAACTCCAGGGATTCTACGAAACATCGATCTTACTCTTGAATGATAGACGACCACCATAAAAATTGTTGATTGATGGAGAGGCCAATGCGGAAGCCATTCTATTCCATAGAAACCATGGTTTGATATGTTCCCATGCTTTCCATATGCTTGTAAGAACAAATGTGCCAACAAATTTGATAGGAACAGGTGCAATGAGAAGGTTGGAAAATCCCAGACCTTTCCAAGTGGGATGACCATAAGGAGATCCTTCCTCGATGCCATGACGCAAAATCACTTTCCACACTTCCTATCCTTCAATACATCGTATTATACATTTTGTGTAGAGTTCTTTCTCTTTTCACAATATGTCAATAAGCCTCATACCCCCAGAGTCCCAGGGGAGGATACATGTTTCCCAGGAAACTCTGTGGAAACCTTTACCAGAAGATGCATTAGAACAGATAAAATCCTTAAGAATTTTCTCCAGTTTCTAAATGGAAGTTTTGGAAGGTACCTAACACAAGGAGTAATAAACATGGGTTCCCACAATAAATTTTGAGAAAATCTGGAATTTTCCTGGTAAAGACAAGGCTTGGTGATCTAATATTAATTTTTTTAGCCACCCTTTGAACCGCATACTACCAAAGTTTTGCAGGGGACACCTAGAAGGCAAAGGGAATGCCAATAAATTTGAACATTTCACCATGTGTGAGAATTTTCTAGTCGAAGGAGGCCAGCCAATCGGGCACAAGGAGGAAATATTGCTTGTAAAACTACATCTTCTCCCATTGGATAAAATAACCAGAAGCTAAGCACACAAGATATAAGTAGTGCATTCCATTACGAACATTAGTTTCTTCCTCAATAAGAGTAAGAAATGAGTCATCTGAAAAATTCCCATTGAGAAGTTGAGCGTTGTTTACAGAAGGAAGCACAATTTCTCTAATGAGCCCCTGGGATTTGGCTTGAGCCAGCAGATACCTAACACCTTCAACAAGAGGAACATATAGTGTATGAGCTAATGGGTATCCCTGTTGGATAGAGTGAAATAAGATGAATGAATCATAACTATTCCCATTAATGGTGATTTGAGTAGAGGCATTGGCAAAAATCATTTGAATAGATTGAATAAAAATTGGGACGAAACCGAGTGCTTGAAGCATGACAAGAATAAACAGCCATTCAATTCAATCATATGCCTTCTCAAAGTCAATTTTGATGAACATGGTAGCTTGGTTAGATCTGCGGGCCCATTCTATGCCTTCCCAAACTATGATGATATTATCAAGAATGAAACACCCTTGAATGAATCTAATTTGTTCAGGTTGGATGATAAAATGAAGAATATGACACAAATGAATAGCCAAGGTTTTTGCAACGATCTTATAACAAAAATTGATAAAGGTAATGGACCATCAGCTAGTAATTTGTTCAGGATCCTCTGTCTTGGGAATGGATTTGATATTTCCCTTGTTGATCCGTGAGCCCAAATTCTGGTTCTAAAATCCTTCTAGGTAGACCTGATGTAGGTATGGGCCTACATTGTCCCACAACGATTTATAAAACTTGTATGGGAAACCATCACAGCTCGGGGATTTATCATTATCCATTTGCATCACTGCTTCATGTAGGTCATCCAAGGTGAGCATGTGATCGCAAGCTACCCTCTACGTGGATGAGAGTTTGCATGACACAATAGCAAGGTATTGGTCAAGCACTATGTGCCACTCATCAGAGGGAGATTGGTCTTGAAATACCAACTTATAATGCTTGAAAAATACCTAAATAAGGAGTTGTGTATCAGATACCAAAGTTCCTCCTTTAGAGATGGCACAAATTCATTGGGAGGAATTCTTTGGTTTGAGGGAATGAAATAATTATTTTGAAATCCAATCCCCTACCTTAAGCCAATGCATGTGAGTGTGAATTTGAGATTTACGGGCGTTGTAATTGTCCATAATTGGTATCTTCTGATAAATCTCTGCAACTTCAAGTTGCAGCGTTTTAGAGAATGGATTTTATTGGAGTGCCACCACCACCTGGTTAAAAGTAGAGGTGGTAGTGGAGTATGAGCAGCAGTGAATTTTAGTTAACTGCCAGCCAAAAATTCTAAGGAATCTAGTAGTCCGAGTCAGAGTGTCCTCCCAGCATTTAGTCCATCTGGAATGCATAGGTGGATGAAAGCGTTGAATATTACTTGGTCTAGGGGATAGGTTCCAAACATTCTTGATATGATTGAGAGTGGGCCCATGTTCCATTAAATTTATATTGAGATAAAATTGGCATTTATGACAAAAGGGGAGCCGATCTTGCCAAGTGACACGGAATCGAATTGGGGAGTGGTCTGAAAGGACAAAAGAAGGCCTGATCTCCATGGGTAAGGAATAAATGTTGTCAAACTAAAAAAAACTTGAATTGAAAACATAGCTTTGTCGATCTATTTGAGAACCCGATCTGATTCACCTCGTATATTGGACCAAGTGAACCATACTATGGAGGCGGGAGTGAGAGAATCATTAGGGTCATAAAACCCAAATTTATTACGCAGGAAAAACTACACTTCTCTCTAGCCAACTATCCATCGCATTGATAGGTTCCCAAACTTATTTGAGGGTAGATCCACCATTTTAAAATCTCCAATTATTACCCAATAAGCATCGGGAATTAAGCAACTTATCCATCTCCATAGATCGACCCATTTGACCACATCATTAGAGGCATAAATGTTAATGAGGCAAAAAATGTAGCCATCAATATTAAATAGGACCCATATGGCATGATTGGTAGGGTTGATGCCATGATCCCTCAAAAAGGGCTTCCATTTAGGGGAAAAAAGAGAAATTAATCCCCCACGCCCTCCGTCATGATTATTGTAGAAAGACATGCTATCAGGCTAGATGGATTTACAAACCATATATAAATGAAAACCTAAGAAAATAAATAATTTCTTTGGGAATGGTTGTGATAACAGGAATTTATTTCCTTCATCAAATATTTTTCCTGGAATTCCCATGTTTTTAATGTCTCTATATCATGCATAACAACATCATTAATATTAGCATAGCAGTTCTTCCATAAAATTATGTAATGGAAAAGTTGTTAATTGATCATTAGACTGTGGTACTAGTATTTGAGTTGGAGAGGGCATGTCGTATGGTGAACTAGATGTTTGTTCCTGTAAAACAAGATCTATTTGGGTCTATCATATTATGTGGATTAAAGGCAGTTGGATCCCTGGTACCACCCTACATACCCAATAAATCATCATCAAGATCAATTTATTGAAAAATGGTGGTGCCCATTGCAATAGGGAGACCACCAAAGGAGAAAGTTGGAAACTATGTTCCTGTCAAATAAACTCTACCACCACTTTGAGATGGAAAATATATTCATTTCCCCCTTTTCGAAACATGTCTTTACGGCGGTAGAGGTGGCATATTTTTTGTTTGAGAAGTGGGAATAGGAACTACAAAATTTAAATGTGAAAAAACACAAGAATTCAATGTTCAATAAATTTAGTAGAAAAGTTAAAGTTGTAAGTGACTGTGATAATAATAATGTACATTATACCTACACTGAATAGTATGTTTAGGTGTATTAGTTTATTCCATAGTTAGTGGTTGAATCCTTATAGATTCCATTAGTTCATGTTGGGAAGTTTGGTGAATACTATTAGATGAATCTGTAAATATGTAATAATGTTTAAAAATATGCATAGTTCGATTAATAAAAAAATTACATAATGTATGTTATATTATTCATAACTTGATAGACTAATATTAATACCTGGAGTAATTGATGAATTTTCTCGAAGTGATTTCAATTGAGTGGGTGTAATAAAACTCATGCATTTTTTTCTCGAAATTGAAGGAGTAATAGATACTTGTACATCCATGTATGAATATTTAGAATAATCAGTAGGTTGATGACCTCTTATTGCAACTTGTCTTCTTGCATGCAATGTAATTAATTTCTGTTGTTTCTTCTGAAAGAAAATTGAAAATTAGCTGAATTTTCCAAATAAATTCATGAAAATATTTTGCATAAATTAAATTTTTTTACTTACCTCTTGCTCATCATTTGAAAGGAAATTTACTATCATTTTTTCATCAAGTGTAGTTGGAATATTAACATTCTGTAAGTTTGAATCAAGAAAGGATTCATAACATAATGTAATTATATAATTACAAGATGAAAATGTTGCAAATTCATTACAAATAGTATATGTCAAATCATGTCATATCTAGTCTGAATGGGTGGCATAGTTGGTTAAGGGAATTGGGTTCATCCCATATACGTCCCAATATTGATTCTCTCCACGTGGATTTACCTGGGGTAGTGCTGTTGTGGGCATGGTTCAGCCCCCCTGGGGGAGTAGTGGTGGCATTTTGGTAGTCCCTTGGTGTTGGGCACAAGCCTCGTTAAATATAGGGGCGCTCTTAGTTCGTTATTGACACCCCCAGTCATTAAGAAAACATGTCATATCATGTTGGATATATTTGTACACTAATCAAATTGTTGGTAACTTAGGGAAAAAAGGATGTAAACAAGATCCCAATATGGTATGTCATATTTTCTACCCCGCATGACTATCCTATCTTGAAAAAATTCAATCATGGCCCGTAAAAATGTGTGTTGAAAAAATTGCATAGATAACCCCATCTTGATTTAGAGGTGTTAGAAATATCTGCAATTTTTTCACTTAAAAAAGGAAAATTCATGTTATTAGCTTATTGTTATAGAAAGAAAAAATGTAAAAGAACATATTATTACCTTAAACCTGTATGCTGAAGTGGGACTCTAGATACTTTTTATTTGAGTTTAAGAGTAAGGATATTATTGTCACCGGGTTAAAATTTATGTATGAAAACCCTTTTAAGTGGTCGATAACTTCTAGATATGTCTAAAAATAAAATTATCATGATGGAAGTATGATTGTGAAGACATGTTTGGATTTGTCAAAATTGGATAAAAGAAACTGCAATAAATAGGTATCAGTGTGATATTGTAGCATATAAATTATCCTCGGAAAGAAAAATTTATCTACCCAGTCACGAAATGTGCCCTTTAGTTTGAGAGATGTTGAAATTTACGGGCACATAAGGATTTTGTTTTGAATTTTGTGTCTATCCTGAGAGCAAGTTTGAGAGTATGCCAAATGGGCAGCCATTTTTGGATTACATATGAAAATGTGTGCACTCTATACTATGGAGCCTAATTCAATGAATGGATAGCTGTAGGAGCCTATATCTTGAAACCTAATTTGAATAATTGATAGTATTAGTCATGGATAGCCATATGTACTATGAATCGATAGCCTATAGTACCTTGGAGTTTGGATCCTGAGGTAGAGACTGGAGCAGAACTTGGAGTTGGAGCAAGGATAAATGTGAGAATGAAAAAGGGATCAAGTCTATATATATGAGAGGGAGCAGGCAAGTAATGTGGTGGTAAATGGTCTTTACAACTGGGTGGGTACGTATACAGGTATAACTACCGGTAACCGGTTGAACCCAAGTGCAGACGACCGGTTGTACACATAGACAACCGAAAGCACATGCAACTACCCACCTACATATGCATATGCAGCTAGGTGATTGCATAGGTAGTCGTTGGCTGCATAGATAGTCAGAAAACTACACAAATAACCAGGAAATTGTATATGTAAATGCATAGTTGCATATGTAGTCAGGCGGGAGTAAATGAAGATGCCCAACTACATATGTATTTGGGCAACTGCATATGTAGATTCTCGGTTATATATGCAGTCAGGTGGCTGCATATGCAGACGCTGAATTACATATGTAGCTACTTGAATGCATATGCAACCAAACATTTACATATGTATTCATACAGATGCCTGTTTGCATACGTGGGCACCCTTACAACTGGGAGTTTGTATACCTCTGTAATTTTTAAGTTTTCCCCCCCTGTACGCTCGCTTCCAACTCCCCTTTTCCCAGATATATTATTCAACTTCATCACTGTATACATTTTCCCCATATTTTCCATCAACATGAAACCCAATTTTTACAATTCACCAAATAAAATATATGTTGGATTTTGGTAAGAGGTCTTAAAATTTACCCTGGTTATACTTTCTTATATAGGATTTTATGAGTAACGTTTTGTATTAAGTATTATTAATAGGATATGAAGCAATCAATATAAAATATCAAATTGAAAAAGTGATCGTTGGGTATAGGGAATGAAACTTTTTGATTTGAACCAAACCATTGGAATTTTTTGTCCCAAATGAATGGTCTTATATAGGCACCTTGTGAGATTCTATAAAGTTTTGAGATTGATTCCTAGGAGGAACATACTACTGTGGAATAATATCGTGAATTATATGAGTGAATAAGAAGTGAGGATAGAGATTAAATTGATGCAAGTGAGGTAAGGATAAGTCACCTAGAATTGGAATGTATTCACAAGTCATGATATAGGGATAAAATAAAATATAACATTGCCAAATAATTTATTTCCAAATTTATATGTCTACATTTCCCCCAACTTTAAGTATGGATTTAAAATTACATACTTAAAGAAAAAATACACGAGTGTGTAAATGTTGGCATGTTGTTGCATAGATATTGTAATTAATACAAAACATCATTAACAATAAAGTGGATGATGGTATAGAGTCATATGATTCTCAGAGTGATGATGATGTGGAGATTCAGGTATGTTCTGGATCACACATGGTGTTTTAGTGAGGATGGCTTGTGGAGATATATGAGCTCATGAATGCATGTAGTAAGGTTTATTATGGTGTACCAGGTATGTTAGGACCATTTACAGTGTTTTCGTGATGAGTCATGAGGTTGTTTCAGTTGAACCTAGCTTTTACATTGCAAAACCCTAAGGGCTAGCTATGCAAATGAGATAAAATGGAAATATTCAGAGATATTATTGGCATGGTGATTATTATAGATGTATGTAGGATGTGTCCTTGTTATGTGGGAAAAATTTCAAGTTTCTATGATGAGTATTTTGCATGTCATGAAAATTTTGGTGAGACATGGTCAAGAACAAGGTGTTTTCCAACTCGAGTTGGGTCTTCTGATGCTCACCCTGAATTGTGTGATTTACATGGGAAATTTTTATTTTTAGGTATGTTTTTAAATTTTTTTTTTAAGGTTTCAAAAAAATAATTATGTCATTTAATCGTCATGTTTTTATGAATGAATGTTAATAAGGTAAACAACTCATTATGTGCTTCAAACCTCAACTTGAAAGCTGTTTGAAATATTTTCTTCCTAAGTTGAATTTTTTTTTTGATAGTGCTTGGATTATTATTGGAACATGTATAGGACTCCTCCATATTTCTATAAAGCTATGATAGAGCTTATGGTGATGAGTGGACCCCACTCAAACATATTAGTTTATGAAGAAGTTCAGTTTGGGACAAGGTTGTCCAAATGAGTTGCAAAATAAATGACCATTATATGATGTATGTGAGTTTTTTATTTATGTTAAAATAGGTTTTAGATCATGAGAATTCATAAAAATTGAAAAGTGTTCCCTATTTAGGTTGACTGGTCAAAGGGCAGTTAGAAGTAGTCTTCAGTAAAATGGACATTGCAAGAGCTACAGATGAGTTAGGAGGCGATTCAAGTTTTTTTGGAAATATAATTCAAATATATTTCCATTTATATAAGTTTTGTCTCATGATGATGAGTTCTGATATGTTTTTTCAATTCAATTTGTGGACAAGAATATTTTTGGCTTTCCATGACATAACTATTTTCTTTTGAAAAATTGAGTTCGTTGGAGCATGAGATGGATTAGGTGATGATTTCTATAACCTGTAATGTGGATGGGGATGAATATTACATCTAATGAATCTAATTTTTAGGTATTTAAAGTGTCAGGAAGGGTGTTAACCGGTTGTATTTTTGAAACTAATTTTTGGGCAGCTTGATTTCCTGAAGGAAACATTTAATGCAGTTTGAGGTTGTGTCATGAGCTATAGATTATTTATAAGTATTCTAAAGGTTATGTAATTTCCATTGAGTGGTCACAAGCCATATTTGAGGTGTTCTTGGGTGATATTGAGGCCAAAGAGTGAAGACATGGTGTTGGAAATATGTGTTTTGTGAAGGCTATTAGCCACTGAGCCCATTAAAAAAAATAATTTGATTGGTTCATGATAATTGAGACCATATATGATGTTTACATGTTATTTTAAACATGTGGTTATTTTTAGTGCATTAATAAAAAATATTTTTTAAGTTAGGATATTTTTGTCATTCCAATGCAAAGGTTTTGAGGATTTCTGGTGCATGAATGAAGGGGTTTGGAAAGGCCGACCTATATGGGTCACTTTTAGATGTTATGAAAAGTATATGGGATGTTTTTAAGATGAATTAGGCATGAAAAATGAGAGAAGATGTTTGATTTTTAATTTGAATCAAGAAGGAGATTATAAAAGCATAGTTTTGGGTGTTTTTATGAGTTAGTTGTGTTGTGTGTGCAAGAAGTGCGACCTAGGTGAAGTTGTTTTGCATGTGTGTGAGAATGTATTAAGGGATTATAAAGTGTGTGATAGGTTGAGGAATTTCTGTAAGTGTGTGAGAAATATTTTTGTTCCTTGAGAAGTGAAGAAAGTGCTTGATTATGAGAGATTGAAGACCTAGGGTTTGAACAAGGGTATGAAGAATTGCAAGTTGAATAATTAGTCTATATCAGTTATGGAAGAAATATTTCAGAGATCATAACATCACAATGTGGTTGAGCGGGTGATTGATCATCTTGGGGGGTCATATCCTCCTTTTGGAGTTGGTGCTTCACAAAATTACGAGTTTGTGCTCATTGTAGGTTTGTAGCTCTACAAAACTAGGGGTTAGTGCTCCTTGTGGGGTTGGTGCCTCAATAAATTTGAAACATATCAATATAAGGATTGTGTTTTAGTGGGTTTTCTTCCCCTTGAAAGTTTCACACTTATATCTTGTTTCTTGTGTTGATTATCTTGTTCATGGTTTATTGCATATGTGATATTTGATAGTGTGTACACATTAATGGATGGTTAAATGGTTTTTGAGTTTTGAATTAGTAATATGAAACACGATTTATTTTTTAAGGAATGATTCACCCCCCTCTCTCAATCCATTGTGCTTCCAATAATAAATGCACTTTGTCTTTGCTGAAGGTTGTTAATTCCTCTTACATGCTGGCATGATCAATGATGAAACCTACACACAAAGTGTATTCAATGGACATAAAAAGAATTCAAATTTAAATAAACTTTGAAAATATATAAATATAACTTGAAAATTGTTAGCACTATAATGTTAAGTGTATCATAATATTTAATTTATATTTAAATAATATTGAATAACTTATATTCTTATTATTTAAATATAAATTTATATTAGGTAGTTAATCTAATTAACTAACATTAGATCGATGAGGTGTGCCTCGTCACTTAAGAAGGTCATAACCCTTTGGGTTATTTAAATATGACCATAGGTCATATTCGGGATATATCATGTAAATTACTTTATCCCGGTAAAAATAGGGAATAGAAGTGAGAAGGGAGTTACTAAAATTGCTGTAAAAGTTTCTTTGATAGTGGATTAATTCTTCCATGGTTTTTACCTATTTAGGGATTTTCCACGTTACATGCAATGTCATTGTGTAATTTAATTTATGTGGCTATTTATTTTACTTAGATGTGCACATTTATATTTGTATATATTAATTAATGTAACCTAACATTTAATAAGGTTAATTAATGTTTATTCCACCCCTCAACCCCACCCTGTATTGTGACAGGGAGCGCGCCAGGGGCGTTGCCCCCAAACCCCTTGAGGGGCATTGCCCCTCGAACCCAGTGGGGGCTTCCGCCATCATACCCACATTCCATGTTACTGTGTTCAGTACCTTTTGTGAGAAAAACCTCACCTTTGTGTATGCAATGATTATTCTTGTATGATTTGATTATCTATTCAGATATGTTATCTATCAAGTCTTATCTCATTTTTAAAAGGCTTAGAATAAGATAGTGAATATATATATATATATATATAATTTCTTAGTATGTGATTACTAAAATATTATTAGATGCATATATAATGACACTTGGGGATGAATTTCTGTTTGTATTGGAGACGTCCAATACTGATTACATCTAATATATATTTTACAAGAGTAATATGTTGAAAATTTTCAACATATTGTAACATGGTTAGTTGTTAAGCATGTTGTTATGTTAGTTGTTATACAACTAGTGTTTAAATTTTAAACATATTTAAAAGTGAAATCAATAATGATTTATATGCTTATTATGATCTGTTTATATGGATATTATGACTTTAACCATGCTGATGTTGTGTTGGATAGAATAAACATCTGGATTTGTGTTCAAGTTTTTTTGGTGTAGGTGTCATTACTTGGAACAAGAAAAGTAACCAACGATCTCCATTTATTATACTGAGGCAAAGAAGAATAATGGAAGCAACAAAGAAGCCATGTGGCTGAAGTGAATGTTGAAAGGGATACACATAGAAGCTGAAGGAAGTATTCCTCTTCTAGGTGGTGTTCAGAGTGGTATTACTCTTGATAAATAATAAAATTCAACATCAGAGAATGAAGCATATTGAATTTCATATGCATGTTATCTGAGAGAAGGTTCTCTACGGTGATAGAGATATCCATTTCTGCCAGAGTAAAGATTATATTGCAGATATGTTTGCGAGTGATTATGTGCTGTAAAATAATACAAGTGTGTGCAATGTTTGTACTTTCAGAGTTTCCATTTAGGGATAGTGTGCATGAAATGTCACCTCGTAATGTCTAGCCGATTGTTTACTCCTTCTCCTCTATACTTCTGCTATGGTATAAAAGCATTGTAAAAATATCTTTTATGATCTATGTAAACTGATAGAGTTTACGGAAAATATAGTTTAGTGTGTGTATCTATTTGTAAAGGATGTCCTTGTGTTATAAAAAGGATCCTAGAGATGTGGTATAAGAAATTTTCCATGAGAAATGGTGGGATTTAGTCTCACAAATACATATGCTAACCCAAATCTTTAGGGTTTATGGGTTTATAAGTAATGTTGTACAAATAGGTAATGTTGGCATATGGATCCCAACCTAATATTAATGGGGAGTGCTAGAACTATAATATTAAGTGTATCATAATATTTAGTTTATATTTAAATAATATAAAATAACTTATATTCTTATTATTTAAATATAAATCGTGTTATTTATCAAAAGACAATTTCAGTATCATTGTGTTCTTTATTGAAAGAAAAATCCATAAATTATTTAATTTTTTCCAGTCTTTCCTAATGATTTTTAACTATTACAACTTACTATATGAATATTTTGAGTCTTGATACTTGGACTGCATTTAGAAAAAAAACAATAGTAAGATAATTTTTTTTAACAAAACCATGATTAATTATTAAAAATAGTAGTGAATTTTTTGAGATAATTGATATAGAGTAAATATATATGTATGAACATAGTATTTCTGGAAATCAAATTTTGTATCAAATCGACATAATATCATAACATTATTTGTAGAACATACACATGGAAATTATACAAGTACAACACCATATAAATTTAAACTCTCAGTATTTCATAGAATGAATAACTTAGAAGATAAAAATTAGTAGAAAAGTATATATATTGAAAGTCTAAATATTACATTGTTTTCCAAATTACAAGTGTTCCAAATGACAATTTACACAATTTCAACTTACAACTACTTTCTTAAGAAGTAGGTTCTTTTATTTATTTTTCTAAGACCTCTATTGTTGCACCGAAACCTTCTTTTAAAACACCTTACTCAACCAGATCCTTCGCAAATGCATTGATATTCTAAATAATTTGACATTCTGAATTTGCTACATCACCAACTGACAGTAGCGTTGGATCCTCTTCATTTTTTGTCTTAAACAATAATTCTTGATCCATTCCATGTTCCTTTGTAATCCTTCTTAAAGTATTATTTTCTTGTTTAATATAACAATATTTCGCTTCATATCAATAGGTGCAACTAAAATTTTCCTTGAACTCTTTAAATGGACATAAAAAAATGTAGCCTAATTCTTCGAATTCTATTACTTGGACTGCATTTTAAAACAAAAAAAAAGAATTTATAAAATTAAAAAAATTGTAAATCATATTTGAAAATTATTTAAAACTTACATATACTTTATTCCTTTCTACATTTTCAATAACAACAAGGCCCTTGTCTCTTGACCACATAATATGATCTGCTTTTTCTTCTACATTCAAATTATCTATTTTATTCAACATAATATCTAATACATCATCATCATAAGTACTAGTATATGACACAGTATCAGAAACATCTCGATTCATCAAAATATCAAGCTTAGTTGGTTTGTTTTGAACTGAAGAATATAATAAATGTCTTTGGGAGTGGTTCTTAAATCGAGAATTAATTTCTTTAATAATTTTTTTCCCACAAACTCCCACAATCTTAATACTTCTATATCCTTAGATAAAGTATCTTTCACCATGGATTTACAATGGTTAGCCAAAAGACTATTAAGTGAAAAACTAGTTTTTTCATCATCATTCAAGGTAGTTTCTCCAGGAGAAGGTGTGTTTCAACGTTGTTTCCTCACTGGAGAAATATGCATTATCCCATGAATCATATCTTGTGTATTAAAAGATCCAGGGATTGATCTCTGATGCCACTTTCAATGCTAAGATATTCTTCATCCAAATCAATCTCATTCAAACCAGACAATACACGTGCACTAGTAACACATGAAAAAGAAAATGCTGGAAACTCAGCTCCAAAATTAAGGGTTCCCCTACTTGAAGCTAGAGAATTAAATGATATATGTTTTTTTCTTCCCCTTTTCTTGATATTTTGTTGTGGTAGTGGCATATTTTCCCTTAAAGAATCAGATGTTTTTTGAATTGGAGGAGGCACTGCAACACTTCATTTTAGAAAACATGAGAAATTCAAATAATAACCATAAATAAGAAGGGAATAAAAGGAAATTTCGTATCATATATGATTTAAAAACATTAGCTATTGGTTGGGATTTCATTTGGGATGTAAATGGTACATATTGTAGTTGTTATGGTGACTGAGATTGGGACTGGTGCTATTTTTTTTTATCTAAACGTAATTACATAATTTATTAGTTTCTTTGTTTTAAACAATTTTTTTTATAAAAAACTAAAAATGAATTAAAATTAAAACATAAATGAGATACATACGTTGCTATAATGAAGATATATCTTCATCATGTGTATCATCAAGTTTATATACAATTTTTGTTGGGCTAAAACGAGCATGAAGATATAAACCTGAGCTACTGGAAGTTTCTGCACTAAAGGAATTTAAACAAATTATTTATATTTAGATGAAATAATATGTTTAACATATTGAAATATTGAAATATCACAAACCTGGTATTAGTGGAACGATGGAGGTTTCAATTGGATGAGGAATTGTAGAACTCATTTGTTTCACTAGATAAGAGTTTATTTATGGAGTGGACCAAGCGGTGTCCACATCTGTGGTATTTCGATCTTCAAAAACACTAAATGAATCTCTTGAATCTAGTGGTAAATTCCCTCTTATGAAAACCTCTCTTCTTCTTGCAGTTGTAACAACTATCCCCTATTATCATTAAAAATTAAATTGAATATTAATTCAAAATATAATTTATATACTATTGATAAAATTAATGATAATGATAAAAATGCAAATAATCATAAATTTGGGAGATGAGGCTCACCTTGTGTTGTTCAACTGTTAAAGACATAGTCACAAGCTTAGTGTTTAAGGTGATAGGGGGAGGGTTGCAACGTAAATTCAATAGAGATCCATAATACAAACCAAGAATAATTTTTTTAGAATTAATAGTATTAATCTTGTTCACATTTATGCTGCTTAGGTCATTTCTTATCCGGGTGGCTAAGAAAGTGAACCAATCATATTTTTGGCCTCTGAGGGTGCTCACGATATATGTAAGGGCCCAAAAGAGAATATACATATATCTTCCCTATAATATAATTCTGGCTTGGAAAAAATGCACCATACCTTACAGACAAGGGTTAGTGAAATCGTTGAGGGGAATTCCCATTTTTGAAGGATTTTGGAAACCTATAAATGTAAGGAGACAATTTATCAATATTAAACAAGAAAAAAATCAAAATTCCTAAAATTAGACAATGGTACAACAATAATATGATAATTGGTAAAATACTAACATGATACTTACCAATAGCTGCATCAATGGATAATTGGTAATGCGAATCCAAATACTTGATATCTTGATAAGATAAAATGTCTTTTTTTGTGACAAGATCCACATATTTGTGTGGTGGTGATGTCAAACAATGAATATATTAAGGGGATATTCCCAAGGGTAGTGTGTGTGTGATGGGAGTTGAACGGAAAAAGTACAAGAGGAAATGTCATTGGTTGATAGAAGGTTTTTATGTGTTTTGGTATCTTTAGGAAACTAGGGAATATAAACTAGCCTTGTGAATCTTGAGTCATCAATCCATTGTGAAAATGAATTGGGATTTGATAGCAGTTTGTATAGTTGCGGAAACACAAGGCTCTTATAAGAGAATTTATGAATTTATGGTTGTTCCTACACTCTAGAATGGTGTTCCTTCTCAATTTTTTTGTAAAACCTCGAATATACAACAGAACGCTAATTGCTAGTAGCATGAAGAATGCAAATGACCGGTAGCATTAAGGATGCAAATGACTGGTAGCATGAAGGATGAAAATTACTGGTAACATACATAATGCTACCGTTCGGTGGCATTCTGTATGCTACTGGCTGGTAGCATTCATTTTTTTGTTGGCCAGTAGCATATAGAATGATGTCAGCCAATATCATGTACAAGGTTGCCGACAGATAACATGCAGAATACCACTGGTTAGTAGCTTACAGAATGGTTCTAGTTAGTAGCACTAGCATTCTGTATGTTGCCATCCGGTAGAATTATATTTGTTACCGACCAATAGCATTCTACATGTTACTAGCCAATAACATTCTGAATGCTGCCAGCCAGTGGTATTCTACATGCTACTGGTTGATAGAATTCTAGATGCTCTAACTGGTTACATTCTGGATGCTACCAGCTGGTAGCATATAGAATGCTACCGATCGGTAGAATATAGAATGCTACCGTACAGTAGCATGGAGAATGCTACTGTTTAGTAGGATGCAGAACGCTGCTAGTTGTCGGTATCATTTTAGCTGCTTTTGGCCAAAATCATGCAATCTTCTGATCTTGTTATGTCTTCAACCTTTCACTCAAATTTTCAAATAATTCTCCATCCTCATGAAATAATTTTTCCTAATATTCGCCTTAAATTGAAAATTCATTTTCAGAAATTTGCCAAGTATTATCTATGTTGTTTTTTAGGGGGGGTCTTAAAATTTACCTTTCTCATTTACTAAATCTCACCCACTCAAATTTAATTCTATCTATCCCACCTACCTATTTGTATGCCTAATGCACTATGGACCCTTATCATCTCACCCATCTATGCAAATTGCACACATATGTGTCATATTATTCTATAAACTCAAAAACTATAAAACACTATTCACCCCCATCATTCCAACCCCTTGAATATTTTTACACTTGAACCAATACTTGAGTTTTTGTGCTGCAGAGCCTAATGTTAAATAACAACCATTCACATTGTTAGAACAATTACTTTGAAATCATCATTCAAAACCATACAATTTTTCACCTTTCTCAAAGCAAAAAATTTGCATTCTATCACCAAAAGCTATATAAATCTAGTTTAAAGCTTTAAATTACTTTACACCTGCTTGATATCACCTATAAAAATGTACAAATGCTTAAATAAGTTTCAAATCCTCACCTTCACCCAATCTCTCTGTAGACCTCACTTTAGCTACTAGCCCTTCAAAATTGCATTTTCTGATGTAAAATCCACATTTATGGGAACTAAGACTCACTGGTAAGTTTTTCAAGTACCAATTAAGCCCATTAAAGAGCCTATCGAGTTTCATCACTCAACACTTAACCAATTTTCTTTTATTATCTCTCTACCATTTTTGCCTAGGTCTTTTGATTAGCCCTAGTTTTATACAAATCATTGTGTTTAGAACAAACCACCGACCTTCATGCAAAATGAAATATGATCTAGATACCCATTTGGACATAATTTATTTCAAGTGAGTTTCATGAGCTATGTTTGCCCACAATCTCTCAAGCTTCACTTTTCTGTTATTCTAGGTCTCCCTTTAGGTCTTATTAGCATTTATAATCCATTTCTAGGGTTTTGTAATTTTTAACAAGGTTTGGTACTTCATACACCTTTCCCCACCTGTAACTTCCTTTTCTAACCCTTATACAACACTTGTGCACTTTATCTTTCATGAATCCATCATCCATCCAAGTTGTAGCTTCTCAACTAGCTTGTTCTTCTTAACATGCATTTCAACTTCTTTAAGGCTATGTTTTAGCTCTTATTTTTTCAATTCTTTTGAACTCATAACCATATATCACTCCCATATCCTTGTTATTGTCAAATCAATCCACACAATGCATGCATTAACCTCATTCAAGCTTATTGATGCTAACTTTCACCAACTCTGCTAAAAGGTTTTCAAATGGTAACAAGAGGAAAATCTAGTGTTTCAGCTTGAATAAGCTTTAACATCTTCCTCAAATATTCTGCAATCTTTCTACACCAGGTACAAGGTTTACTTATCATGACCAAACTCTCCTTTCAAATATGACACCCTTAGAACTGACCATTCACTTCATTCTTGACTATGCAAGATTGTACCTATAGTTTTCCCTAGGACCGTGTTGCTATTTTGTAACTTTCATAATTCTTAATCATCTTCAACCCTTTTACCACCTTCACCCCTCCTAGGATTTACTTTATCCATACTTCAAGTCTTCTTAGGATGCCAGTAACATGAATGAAGGATTCCATACAATCATATCTTAATTTTATTTCCTTAAACTATATATACTCACTATTTCATCAAAGTTATTCACGATTTTTCTAGTTTAGTTTGCAATTCTTCTTACTACACCCTTAATTATTCTTGAACACTTGAAATTTGTTCCAATCTTCTTGCTTACTAATTTGTGTAGAACCTAAAAGTCTCTCTTAGCTCCCAGTCAGAGTATTTGGGTCTTGAAAACCCTCCTCTTAAACCCTGCGATAAGGTACAATCAAAATAAGGAATGAGTTCTAGTTTGTCTTCCCTTTTCTTTCTATAAGGAGGTTTATTATATGCTTAGCTCCTCTACAAAACCTTGAACACAATACTCATGAATCTAACTTTTAATTTCTCAACCCTCATCTTAGGATTTTATAGTAGATTTCCCAGCCAAGATACTTTCCTAGATTTACATGCAAGGTTACTTCTCACGGTACCAACTCCTAATTCCTTCATCCATAGATATTTCACACCTTGATATTTATAAGAGTTCTTGTAAGTAAATTTGGATGCTCATCCTTTGTCACTATATAGTTTATTTTTTCCTTACAACTATGTATTCGAAAGGTGTCAGACTGAGGTAGGGAAAGTTATTAGTTTATTCCTTATATAAAATCCTTCATAACCTATGATGATTATTTCCCTTCCCTTAAACCTTGGTATGTCTAACACCACCTTCATTCTTTAACAGAGGTTAGATATCCTCAATCATCTTCAAATCCATCACTTATAGACTATATATCTTAGGGTGGAATTTCTAGAGGTATTTTGTTCTTCTTTAGGTTAGATATTTCAACATGACTGTAATTACTTCATAATACAAATCATATCTCACATTAATTTATTGAAATTAGATCAAACAAGCACCTTATCAAACTTATATGAGACTTTTAGTGTCAAAGAAAGAATCTTACAAATCTTGTATTCCACCTTTTTCATCAAGAGATGCTTTCCAATATGTCTTCTCCTCAATACTTGCATTTCACAACCTTTAATGCTCATATAGATCCATAAAAATATACATTCATTCCTAACTATCCTTCTAACGAGTTTAATCACATTTCATAGATATGCATTGTATCATGTCACAGAAAACCATTAGAAACATTTTAACAGATGTAAATAATCTTTCATTAGATCATTCATGCAGATATAAATCTCCAAGATCCACTAGGGCTTTAAATAAGAGAATACACCCTTATTTTCTTCCTTACATGCTCATGATATTCTTCTCCATTTGAATAAATTTCATATTGGAGGATTAGAAAAGTAGTTAGAGTTTAAACGAATAACCTCAACTATGATTGAACTAATCTAGGAAGGTTTCCACCTTAGTTAAGATCAGGTAGGTGACTCCTTAGGTGAAGAGTATCCTCTACGAATCATCTACATCCTTGAGTGAATCTATGCTAACACTTAGCTACAAAATTACAAACTAGAGAGTTTGAAAATTTGAATTTGAGATGTAGGAGGGAAACCCCTTATTACAAAAAAAATGAGTTAAAATGGAAACATTACAACACATAGAACTCCAAATGAACTCCACACACACACACCAAGTTAACGTAGATAAACAAAAATTACTTATTCACAATGACGCTCCTGCATCATATTTCTTCTTTTCTTTCATATTTCAGTATTATAGGTTTTGGATAGGTTAAGGTAGACAAACAAATACTAGTGTAATTTGTTGTGTCACTATTTTAGCAATATTTTAACATAGGTTTCATTCGTAAGTGTGACTAGCTAGCAATTTTTAGAAAATCGTAATTGTGAATGGCTTGTGATTGAGTTAGGTATACTATTTCATTTTCATGCATTGTTTTGTCATTTTACTTAAATAAAATTTATGTGATCTCCTTAAATGATTAGGGATTTGTCTGAGGCAAGTCCCCTAAGCACAAAAAACAACAAATATTTTTCCAAGTGTGTTTTTGTGGAGGTTATAGATTCATAGAAGTAAGATTTTTCCTACTTTATTTATTGAAAGAAACCATAATTTTCCTCTTCTCAATGGAAGTATTGTGTTCAATGAAAAGTTGAAAAAGCCATGGAATTGGGGTAAGAATCTCTAAAGAAACCCCAAAGGATTTGAACAAGCTGATCAATAGACCATCTAATAAGAAATAAGCAAGGGTTTCTTCTTTGCATACATTAATTTGGAGTAAACAAGCAAACTAAGCAAATGAAAGTAACCTCTATTCTTTGAAAGCTTGAAATAATGAACCTAAGAGGATCTAAGCATTTAGTTTGTGTTTAAGAGAAAGAGATCTCTCCATTAATGGCTTCAAGGCCAATGGTTCTTCCCTTTTACTCCATATTTGTGCTATAAAATACAAAATAAAATTTTAATACCTCAATGAAAGAAAATGAACTACAATCTAAAGCCTAAATAAAATACTATAATATGTGCTAGGAAGAAGAGAGAATTCTTAGAAATGATGAAGGGGGGTCTAGCCCTATTTATAGTTTTCCATTTGGGAAAATGGGAGATTTGGGTGCATGTGGGACAAATGCAAAAGTCCAAAAAGCACTTTTAGCAATTCAAAGTGAGGTTTGAATGTGTTTAGAAGAGATTGACTATGGTTAATATTTAATTAACCGTGTTTAGAGGGTAATTAATTTACTTAGAGAGAAATTAGGTTTCTAAAGGGCTTTTGAAAAACTTAATCAATCTAATGAAGTGGATTGATACTCCAGGGAGCTAATAAAGGTGGTAAAGAAGAGAATATTAGCCAAGAAGAGGTTATTATAACCTATTTAATTAGTTTACAAGAGAAAATACGACCAACAGATTGTCGTAAGAGGGTCCAGTTAGATAGATATAACTAATGAGGTGTCGTAAATTTGTAAGGGGAAGAATAGTTAGTGCAATATTAAGAATAATAGTGTATTGATCAAACTACAGGTGTCTACAAGTATAAGTCCTTTTATTTAGTATCAATGCTTTGGAGATTTGTATATCAACTAATACATATTACATGTGGTCCAAATCTAGGGAAACATTTTGGTGACCATGGTGGGACAGTTTTTGTTGTGGGTAAATTGATTTTTTTTCTAAATCTATTCATGTTTTCTTTCGGGTATTATAGTCATTTTAGTTTGGTTTTATTTTTTACCAAAATTTTTTGTTTCCAATCTACTAAATATACAAAAAAAAATGATCGCAGGCTATTTGTAGGTGTGAATATGTTGTGATTTTTCTCCCAACAAAAAAATAACAATCTAGTTGCAGAGTATTCACAAATGTGATTATTTTGTAATTTTTTTTTCTGCAAAAACATAAAAAAAAAACTTGTTTCTTCTTAAGTGAAAGAATTGGGAACTAATACCCATTAAATATAGGTTCATATATGGGTAAATATCCATCCCAATAAATGTGATAATTACTTAATAATAAACCCTAAAACTCATTATGAGAAGTACCACAGGAACCCCAAAGTAGCTGGCACATTGAGAGGAATTGCTAACAAAAAGGGTCAATAACCCAACCTGTTTGACTAGCTCCACCTGTGAGGTAGATCTAATGTTTTCTATGGTAAATAAATAATCTTGGTTGATCAAGGGGTAAAGTCAGTGACTATTTTTTTTTTTGGTGAACGATACTCATTTAGATTAAATTAGTTATAAGAGAGATATTTAAATATGTAGCCAGACTAATAGGGCCCATATACAACCTGAAAAAAATAAAAATTATCCCAATAAAAAAACCTCATCTCAATTTCCATTATATTTGGGTCGCATCTACAAATACTTATATTCTTAAAAATATCCTCTCACACTTCAATATCCATTTATAATAGTCTTTATGATTCTAGAACTTTCCTCACCTCAGTTGCAGGCGCAATTGTCCTGCTATTTTCTATCAGTTACATTTCTGAAGTATCTCATTACTTAGATCATGTATGCATCACATTTCTTGCATTATTTAATTTAAAAAAATCCATGTGTTAATTATAGGTGTGATTACCCAGTAATTTTCCAGTCATATCATTTTCCCATTTTCTTCTATTCTGGTGATCCTTCTCATTCGGTTTATTCATATTTCAAAGTCCTAGTGGCAAGTGCGAGTACCCCACATTTTTACTGCATGTTGTGTGCTCCAGTCCCTTGCACGCTTCAGTTTACCCATTGTGCACTCTGGTCCCTTGTGTAATTTGGTCCCTTGCATGCTCTGGTCCCTCACACACTATGGTCCCTTACATGCTTTGGTCTTCCCCTTTTGAATTCTATTCCCTTACGTTATCCTTTCCCTTACACACTCTTGTATTTCCCTTTCATGATTTGGTCCTCATCCCTTGCATGATCTGTTCATCCCCTGTGTGTTCTGATCCCTTGCACACTTTGATAAGCCCTTTGCATGCTCTAGTCTCTTACACCCTCTGATCAACCCCCTTCACACTTTAGTCTATTTCACACTCTAGTCAGCCCCTTGTGTGTTTTTATCCCTTCCACACTTCTATCATCCCCTTACGCACTCTAGTACCTTGCATGTTATGGTCATCCCCTTGCACTACTTTTTCTGTCCTTTTCTCAATCTCCTTACTTCACCCTGGTCATAAGTATGACCACCCTGGAACCACCATGTAACTTCCCTACAACTATCTTGCAACTTTCTTATAACCTCCTTACAACCTTTGCTCAACACCTTTCCTAGCTCACCACAATAACTCGAATAGCCCACCATGCATGCCCACCAGTTCATTTTTCCTCTCTACCCTACCCACCTCGTTACCTCACTTTCAATCTCCTTTTCCCATGTTACTTAACTTTTTCATGGTCACACATATGACCGGTCGATCCCTTGATCCCTCCCCCTTACACACCATCACCTCACATGAGTTCATAATATATTCCCAAAAAATATCCCTAACCCTTTTTGGTCCTTCCTATGATCGACTTGCTGCACCGCTCCTCCTGGCTTCACACCCTCACTCGTGTCTCCTGATCTATCCACCCCTTCCTTCCCTCTTGGTCGTGGCTGCTACTAGGACTCCTCCCAACTGCCCTCCTCTATTGGTGCTTCCTTTTCCCTCTTCTTCTAACCTATGACTCCCCCTCCTGTGGGTCACAACCAAAATCGATAGTAATGATTCTTCCCCAAAACCCTATCCCCTCCTCCATCCACCACCACTTCTCCGCCATCCAGCCTGAACCATCCCGGATCAAAAACCTCCCCTGCCATGTCATGCTCATGACTGGGCTGCAACCCTTCAACCCACCCCACTCCTCCCCACTAGTATGAACCCTACCCCACCCCACATCTCCCCCTCCTAGTTGTACTTATGACTGGGCTACAACCCCTTCACTTTCCTGACCCTTATCCCTTACCACAACCCCTCTCTCTTGCACTTGGGAGCCATTGTGATTAGCACGATTTCCACCCAAACCCATGATCCCTCTCCCCTCTTCACTCCCCACAAAAATCCACAAACCCAAAAAAAACTACGTAGTCACTATAGCGATTGACCCTTCACTAAAAATAAAAAAATGTAACTGCTATTCGTGGCTGTGAGTAGGTCAACATTTTTTTCCTCACATCGGTCGCACCTCCGACTGGCCACTTCGTGTTTTTTCCAAAAAAGGGTCCCATTTGTTTTCAGGATGCTACCTCGAACCTAGTACCAAATCCCTTGGGGGTCTCCCAACGACATCCATCTAGTTCACCAACCCCTTCTACCTAATCATTTCTTATGGATTCTAATCACCTCCATGTTCATCCTAACCCTAACTTGCTCTTCTAAACACCTTGTTTATCACATTACCAGGCTTGTGTTCGACTACTTGTGAGGACTTCCAGCCATACTGACTTATCATTAAATTTGCAATGATCCTATCCACCCTATGGTACTATGACATCACTATCCACCACATTTCAAAATACCCACATTTTACAGATTAAATGGTACAAAGGACCCTCAACACCACTTGCATCTCTTTCGCTATTCATGACACAAAATTTAACATGAAGAAACACTCTTCCTACGAACCTTCCTAATTTAACTCGCTGGTCAATCACTTGATTGGTATTATTGCATCTAGCAATATAGCATTTACACATTCACAAAATGTTTTGACACATTTTTATCCCACTTGTTCATCTATATTGCACCTAAATCAACACTAGTTACCCTTCAAATGCTTAAAAAATCCCACAATGATTCTATTTTTGCCTTTGTGGTGCATTGGCATGCAATCATTCACCACCTCTCATTTCCACTCCCTCAATTTGAGTTGATTGACCCCTTTTCAAAAAGTTACATCCTCCACATCTCACATCATTTTAAATTCATCTAATACACAATTTTTATGAGGTCGTGCACATGACACAATGCCTCAAGGATGTCCATCTTTGTTGTCCTTCATTTTCCACATGTTTAATTTTCTCCTCCAAATAATACACCCAAAAAATTCCATGTTCACCATGTCATCCAACTAGAACCTTCTCACATATCACCTCATTCTAAACCCATATCTTTGCATGTGTCACATCTTACTTGGGATCATCTCTTTGTCTAACCCACTTGAAAATTCACTCCATTGATTGAGTCCATTTATTTTATTCTCCACAAGTTGCTTGATGCCCATATCATCAGTATCCCTCATATACCACCTTCTGCATTGTGGTATGCATCCCATGAAATGTGTACCTATCATTGTATTAATGTTCATTCCACTAACTCATGTCCCAACTCTGCAACATCATTCAAGATCTTCTTGAAAATGTTGAAATAACTATATCGAGCCTCCATCTACCCCTAATTCACCTACTAAAATAAATCCAATCACTTCCTAAAATACTACTATTCCCTCTTCTTCTCCATGTGTCATTTCTCTATCATCTGTCTAATTGTCTCCCACTATCTCTTAATCACCATGCACACATAGTGTCTCATCATCTAAATCAAACACTTCCCAATCCATATCACCACATTTTTCCACCTTGGACTCAACACCATCATTCATCCATAGTGTTTGATCATCTACATCACCCCTTTCTCCATCTCCACCATTATGTGATTCAAATTTGGACGTGGTCTAATCCTCATCCTTCCTGGATTTCTCCACTTTGTTACCACTTTGATGAGACAACATGGATGATGTCTGATAATATTATTGATACAAGAATAACTAGGTTATAGAGAATGATAGATGTAATGCATATATGCATTAAACAACTGAATACAAAAAACTAGTAGTTTGTACAAGCAAAAAAATAATCCGCACAGATGAATAATAAAACTATAAAAATGCAAATAACAAATAAAATACTTATTTACCCACAGTAATTATTCTACCATAGTAATAAATAATTACCTACGGTAAAACAATAAAGTAGTAACTACATTGGAAAATTACCTAAGCTACCATGTTTTACCTAACATCGCCCCCTTAATTTTGCATTTCCTCAATAGAAGAGGAGATGAACTCTTTGAACAAATTGAATTTTTCATGTGCAAGTGACTTTGTGAAAACATATGCTCACTATTTATTTGTTGGGGAAAACATTAAGCTGTATGTTGTGTTTCAAAAAAAGATCACGAATAAAATGAACATGTACCTCAATGTACTTCATTCTCTCATGAAACAATGGATTGTGAACAAGTTTTAGAACACCCTCATTATCAACATATAAGGTAGTGGATTTATCTTGTTGTACTCCAAGTGCCTCAAGTATGTGACATAGCCATATAACTTTGCAGAAAGATCCACATGCAACATGATATTTAGCCTCCATGGATGATTGAGAAACAAATATTTGTTTCTTACTTCCCCATGATATTAGACCAGATCCTGATATCCAGTCATGATCTAAATCTGCATATCCAGTCAGGAAGATCTAATCATTATTTTTGTAGTCTAGACCAAGATCCATAGTGCGCTTGAGATATCCCAAGATCTGCCTTGCTGCTTTCCAATGAAAAAATCTATGTTCTTGCATGAGCCGTGAAAGATATCTAACTACAAAGATGATATATGGTCTAATATATGTAAGGTAAATGATACTCTCAATCAAATCTTGATAGAGAGTTACATTTACTATAAGATATGGATATGTATGAGATAATTTTAGTCTCATCTCCATAGGTGTATCAATCGGTGTGCAATTCATCATCCTGAATTTCTCGAGTGTTGTATTAGTATATTTCAACCGAGAAACAAAGATATGATTATCCTTCTGCCACACTTCCAATCCAAGACAATAGTGCATGATCCCAAGATCTATCATGTATAATGATCGATTAAGAAGTTTCTCCATTGCATCGATCATCTTTACCGTGCTTCTCGTCGAAAAATACTACTATCACAATCTCTCCTCTTTTTGTCTTGAGGTAGTGATTAGGATCATATGGATTCCTCTAAAATCCATGTTGAATGATATTCTCATCAATCTTGATGTACCAAGCATGGGGTTTCTATTTAAGGTTAGATAGATATTTGATGAGTCTACATACCTTTTTTTTGATCCAGGTATGACAAAACCCTCTAGTTGAGTCATGTATAATTCTTCATGTAGATCTTTGTTCAAAAAGTTACTTTTCACATCCATTTGATGAAATTTCCATATATACTATAAAACTAGAGTAAATATCATCCTGATCATTTTAATATTTTCTATGGGAGAAAAAGTATCCTCATATTATATGCCTTCCTTCTATGCATACCCCTTTCAAAAATTCTCTCTTTTTAGTTGTCGATAGTACCATATGCTTTTTACTTTATTCTAAATATCCATCTACAACCAAAGGGATTCTTCCCTAGTGGAAGAGTGAAAAGCTATCACGTGTTGTTTTTCATTACTTACTGATACTCAACATCCATGACATATTTCCAAGATTTTTAATTTTCCTAGACAATAAAGGGATCAATCAATTCAACAACTCTACTCATTAAAGAAAAAATTACCTCTTCATGACCTTTACTGTGAGTTTGTGGTCCAGTGGTGGATGTATTTAGAGGATCCTCCAACTTAGAATATTGAATCATGTTTGTAGACCACTTGGGAATATAATGTGTTGTTCTAGTGGGTTTTGGTCCTTCTTGATCATCATCATCATTATCATCATCAATGGGAACATTTTCTTATATTTTCACAATAGGTATGCTATCTACATCAAGTGATTCTGTGGAAGGAGCCTTAACTTATTTCTTCTCAAATATTTCAATATCCATGTCGGTGTGTAGTTTCTTGGTCTTTAGATCCATCAATATGTACCCAAGAGCTTATTCATTGTAGCCAATGAAGATGTATTTATTTAATTTCATATCTAACTTATTTCACTTATGCTTGGGTATATGCATGCTGAATTTACAACCAAATACTCTAAGGTATGCAATGTATGGATTGTGATTTGACCATGCCTCACTTGGTGTTACTCTTTTGAGAGCAACTATGGGTACTTTGTTAAGAAAATATAGTGCACTCTTCATTGCTTCGGCCTAGAATGTCTTTGCTAAACCTGAATAATCAATCATGCAATGCTTCTTCTCCATGATAGTATGGTTAATTCTCTCAACAACACTATTTTTATGCAGAGTGTTTAGAGGCATTTGTCGAAGAATCATGTGAGATTCCAGATAGGATTTGAACTCATTAGTGGTGAATCACCCCCTCAATCTGAGCATAGGGATATGATTTTGCAACCAGTCTCATTATCAACAACCTTTTTAAGTTTCTTAATGTTCTCAAAAGATTCAATTTTATTACAAAGATGAAAAAATCCAAATATTTCTCAAATAATCATTAACACAAAGCATGAAATAATGAAATCCATAATTACTAGGTTGCATCAGATTATAAATATCAGTGTGCACCAAATAAAGCTTACATAGAGCTTGATAAGTTATTTTATAGAGTGAGGCTATGTGTTTCTTTCCTTCGAGGTGGTTACAAAACTTGTCTGTATCCTTCTTGAGAAAGGAAAACCTATCACCATATTTTATTAGCAAAGTGTGTCGAGATATCCAAAACTTATGTGACCAAATCTCTGATACCAACAATTTATAGAAGAAGTATTATTAGATACTAGTGAATAATCATCTATGTGGATAAAATCAAGTTAGAACATCCATCCTACATTTGAAGCTCTTACAAATTTTTTTGATCTTCTGTATTTATCTTGAATAAAACAAACATTCTTACTAGAATGAAAGTATAAATCAATCTTCATATTATGATCCAGAAGAACTAAATTATAGAAAGTTTTTCGTTAAACCAGGGACATACATGACATCTGATAACCTACAATTTTGTGAATCAAGAAGAAGATAAATGTTCCCAATACCTTGGTCCGTGTAGGAAGATTCATCCCCCAATGAAACATGATTTTGGAGGGCATGCCTCGTACTGTAGAGAACTAGTATATGTGGTCAATCATGTGTTGAGTGGCTCCTAAATCAACGTACTAGATTTCACTAGATGACGTGGTCACTTCATTGGAATGTGAAGTGTACAAGAAGTCTTCATTATCTAAATGGTCTTCTTTATCCGCTACATTTCCTTGTTGATGGGGTTTCTTTCTCATGTTCCCCTTCTTCTTCCTTTGCTTATATTTTGATTACTGATTGTTAGGTCCAAAATTTCTTGATGACCCTTTCTTGTATGTGTTATGTCATCAATATTTCAACTCATGTATGATTTTGTAGATAATACATTTCTTCTTTTACTTGTCCCCTTGTTGATGTTATTTTTTGGACTTTTAAGAAGAGTGTGATTTGTTCTTCCCTTTTTGACACGAAGATAGTTCCTTATCTTATTCTTCATCATTGTTATATAGTGACTCTTCTTGTTGCAACAAATTCACCAATTCTGTAACTCTATGCAAGAAAGCCTCAACTTGATCATTCATCTTGAATTTCAGTGTATACAAGCAACTCTGTAAATTTAGTATAGTGTTATTATTCTTGGCCTCATAAATTGTGCTCATTTTATCCCATTCTTATTTGGTTGCTTTGACATATCAAATGTGGGGTTGTATGTCATCAGACACTGAGAAGAAGATAATCAATTTCTCCTTATAATTTCTCCTATGAAAATGAAGTTGTTGGGTTGCATCATCTACTGATCAGGCTGCTTAACCATTTACAACAAGAAAAATTTCTTCAAACTCTAGTTGAGTTCAAATTTTGGTCTTCCATGTGACATAATTTTCGCCATGGAGTAGTTGCGAGTCAGGAAAAAAGAGTTGGGGAGAATTGTTTTCCATAGTACAGGTTATTGTATTTTCCTAACTAGATGGAATGTCACCACGATAAAATTCAGTAATACACTGAAAATATTTGATTACAACCATTTGTGCAAAAACATTGAATGTTGGGCACTTTTATTTTGTTTTTGGGGCTTTGGTGGCCTCTGAAGCTCAAAATGTCTTAAAATGAGAAAGATTACAAAAAATAGCTGAAAATGACCCTTTTAGGCACGCCCCTTTACAAAAGATGCTTGAAATCAACTTTTAGAGAAAATGGGAGAAATGTTTTTTGGCCCAAACTAGTGTTTTTCCCGCTAAATTTAGGGTTGGGTTTGGTGAAAGATAGTAGATTTTGTGATGTTTCCACTGATAAATATGGTGGTTTTCCTAAAATTTTATTCAATTTTTAAAAAAGGAATAGAGGAGGCAAGTCGACCCCATGACCTATTAGCTACTAATGTCTTAATGACATCCAACTAGCCACTGAAGCACCTATAGTGCAGGGGATATAAAATGGAAGAAATTATACTTAACCAATGTTAAAAATGTACTAACCTTGACTATAGACATGGCAATGGCCTGAAGGGAAACATGCTGTAGTGATAGACACCATGGTTTTAAATTTTTCTTGAAATTCAAATGAGTATTTTTTCCTCTGTATCCTTATATATGCTATTTGTAATAGTTTAATTGTTTTGGCTTCACCATCTTTGTTTTTCACATGTAGTAGGTATTGTTTGTAGGGTTTCTCTGAAGGGCTTGAATCTTGGATGAGCTCACACAAAGATTAGTGAGGTATATGGGTAGGCGGTTCATTACATGGGTACACTCCATACATTCCACTTCACTTCATCCGACCTAGATTCGTAACATGTTCTGATTCATCACACATCCTGCACTATCATCATTGACACAGACATAAACAAACAACTCCAAAAATATCCAAACATCTTTCAAAACTTAAAAAACCTATATATCCCAAACAATGAAATAAATAGTTTTCTACATTAATTCATATGTCATTCCAATTCTTGGTTTACTAATACATACTTCACTTATAATTCATTAAAATTCAACATATTGGATTGTTTCACAACTTTTGGTGAGCTCTTGATTATCTTTTTGTCACATTTTGTAAGTCAATAATCTCTACTTTAGTTGTTTGAGCTTGGTCTCTCCTTGGTGAATTAAGAACGATTATCCTCTTAGAGATCCAAACACTCTTACACACTTAAAAACCTATCTTGAAGGCCCTTTGACATTTTTTTGACATTTGCTAATGTCATCTCCATAATCACTACCAATTCCTCCACCAAGCCACTAGTGGTTCTAAACCCCTCAGAAAAATGAAATATTTGAATATCATGTCAAAAACAAATAAAAAAATCAAAATCAAAAGACACAATTCAAAAATGAAAAATAGAAAATAGATCAATATGAAAAACTCTCTCTTTGGGGTCTTTCCAGTATCTCTACTGAGGCTATGAATGCCTGGTTGATAGTAAAACAATGTTGTGAATAAAATCAAATGTATCTCTGTCGAGGATATATACGCCTAACTGGAAGTAGAGAAATACATGGATTACAATTGCCTTCCATTCAATCTATCACTAATCACATGTTTATTGTAGATACCAATTTTTGGTATAGCACCCCTCCGTCATCTCACATTCATATAACTTCCCCTCTTGCCTTTTTCTTTTCTTAAATTTAAATAAAATCCCATTCATTTATTCGCCCTATTTAATTAATTACCAAATGAGCTCCATGTGGACCCATTTGATAATTCAGATTTTTGGGCATTATTCCCCATCTCTCACAAATTATTCAAAACATGGGCAATAATGCACCCATCCGACATCCCACTCTTAATCATTCAAAAAGAGAATACTTTATTTCACCTAATATCCCCACCTCTTATCACATCCTTATCCTTTTCTTTACTTTAAGTCAAATTGTGAGCCCCGCTAGATCACATCATGTCTCTTAACTCAGGAGTTACTTTACTCAACCCCTGAGTATCTTTTAACCTACAGTTTAAATTCACCATTAAACTATAAATATGGGTTTTTCCCCATATTTGGGAGGAAGAAAAAGTTAGGAAATTTGGGTGAATGCTGAGGAATTTTAGCCATTTATCATAATATCATTATTATTCTATATTTGTGATAACATGTGGAATTTCCATGGTACTCTGCTCGTGATCTGGTTCATGTGGTGAGATTCATGTTGCACGCATCTGATCAATAACACCATCTGCATACTGGCATCTTTCAGGTTCTTTTGTTTATCAATTTGCATGTTATCTGTTTGGACTCTATTTTATCATTATTCTTATCACACGGGGGTTGACAGCCACCGAGGGAGTTAACGCTTCCTAGATCTTCTTTGTCAAGCAGCCCTCACATAAAATATCTAATCAATATTTCTCTAGTGTATGTGAACTGTAGGATTGCTGGGATCACACCGAGGAGTTTGACATCAACTTTGTGCCCGTATTATCCATCGCCATCTCCAAGGTACTAAGCCCTTGTATACTCAACGTTGTTTTGTGTTTCTTGATTTCTCATACACTCATCTGGACAGGAAGAAGGAAACTCTGATCAACATTTGGCATGCCCGGTGGGACCAGATCCAAGTTCTGGTCATGTTTTTGCTTGCTCACTTTGTATAGGTGTCGTATGTATAACAATTATTGTATTTTATATTATTGAAAGTATGACATCGTGTCAATCTAGATATGTGTTCTGCAGTTGTCGTTTGTAGACTCACCCGCTTGTAGGATCTTTGGTACTATCTTCGTTCAGGTGTTGTGGTGCATATAGGTAGTCGATTATCTTGCCATTAAGGTACGTCGATTTCTCATTTGAAAAGGTCTGTTATTGATTTATTTATAATAAGGGTAAAATATTATTGTTATTGCTATTTGTTAATAATATAGTGTATATATAATAATAATAATAATAATAATTAATAATAAGTAAATTATAATAAAATAACACAACAATAAATATATAAACAAAAACTCACCTTAACCCTATCCTACGCTACCCTATCTTCACCTTATTCACTATCTCCCCTAACCGATCTACCCTTCTCCTCATGAGTCCACTCATTCCATCCACTTCTTCCCACACGACTTCACCGACTCATTCACCACCACCTAATTCACAAGACGATGAGATCTCTCCTGACCATGTCCTTTCACCCATGACCTTACCAACTCACCCTCCCTAGACAACCTGCTCCCGTAGTTGTTATCCATCCCTCCTCACTGTTCTTGAGCTACCATCCTCCCTTCCCGAGCAAGTTCTCTATAGATCTCCTCACCCGAGCTACCATCCGACCACCACGTGAGAAAAATCCCAATGCTTATCCCTCGAACCACTTCAGCTTCACCTTTCAGTGACCTCTCTACCAGACCTCTACTCATTTCATCGACCGGCTACTCGCCAACACCTCCTCCTCTCACTTCCCATAGACCTGTTCAGCCTACCATCTGTATAGTCTTACTTGAACTCTCCCATCCACACAATCACTCCATTTCCTCACGTCTACTCCTCCACTTCTCCATTTTTATTCCACGTCCCCACTACCCACTATCCATCATCATTTTCATAGAAGATCCAAGTGATGTAGCTTCCACACTTATGCCCAAAAGTGAGTTTCAAAGTTAATCCATTTGTGTATCGAATCCTATATCGCATCTCATGTCCTCCAGAGCTCTCATTTGTTCAACCCTTAGAGTCATCAATCTTCAGCTATGAACATGTTTCAATTATTTCGAGTGTTTCTTTCAATAGTTTCTTTATCGTTATATTGACTTTACAATTACAATTATAAGAATTTAGATCACCTTTGATAAGTAATGCTATTAAAAGTGCTAAGTGATTTGGTGCTATAATTCTTTAAACATTACAGATTGATACTGACAGTTCCGTATTTGAAGTAAGGACCTACGATGAATCCTTTCAATTATTCTTAACACGAGCTTTTGATAGCAAGCAATGCCATTGACAATAAATATTAGATAATGTGGTAAATAATAAACGTGATATATTTAATTTAGTCAATATCAAATTTACATAATCATTTATCTATAAAGAGTGCTTGTATAAGTAGTATTTTGAATAGAAACCGCTTGGAGCACCAAGGCCTATTAATTGGCTTACATTTCACCATTTCAATTATATATTTCTTGTTTCATGTTCATACACATAAAAATCCATGTCCATGTGCAGTAAAATCAATTGTAAAGTATCAAAAAGTAGATAAGGAAGTGTTAATAATGAAGGGTGATAAGATATTTCCTTTTTCTGCATCATCGATTAGACATCCAACATTTTGTTCAACTATATTTATATCATTAATAAACATATATTAGTGAAATTTATTTAGATTTTGATACGTTGTTAAATAAATAAACACATATTCACATTGGTTTTGATAACATTGTTTATCATCTGAGCTTAATTATTATCTTATTCATTTATCGTTCATTTTTATAAGTCTAAAATGGGTTTGTCATTTATATAGTGTGTGTTGTTATTTATTATTTTGATTTGATTATCACATTGTCGTGTCTATCATTTTGCATTACGATTCACATTATTTTCATCATTAGATTATCATTTATTTTATTACTTAATAATAGTCATTGCATTGTTTAGTGTCTGATTCAATCTATATTCGATTAATTCCGATAATTTGTTTATTCTAATTTATTTATTCTTTTTATCTCTTTTGGGTCATATCCACTAATTTTCATATTTGCTTTTACAGGATTGTGATGTCAAAGATAAAATATTAAACTCAAACCACATCACCAATCCTCTCTTGTCAACGTCATCTGCAGTCATAAGGTCATTGGACATTCCTGATCACCGATTATCACTTTCAAACATCGTTTACCTGGATACGACAAAAGGTGCTTTCTAGATTGCTTAAAGCTTACACTTGGCTCAACTTGCTGTCAGATAAAAAGGAAAAGTGATATACATGTATTCTCCAGTTTTCCCTATTTCTTCTTTTCTGCATGGTACTATCATTTTTTTTGGGTGATTGTCAGCATCAAATTTTATCTTTTGATTTTGGGAGTAAAATGAACTTGTGCATTCTGCCTACTCAGATAGTGTAACTAGGGGTTAAATTTTTGCATCACACCTATCATCACACACTACCTAAAATTTCACAAATTAATCAACACATCAAAACATTCCTTGCACATGGTTCATTGATTGGGATTTGATCACCCAACAGAACTGTTTCAGATATTTCCCAGCCATAACTTACCTAAAACCAAACATAGTTTACCTTCTTCTAGGTCCTCTTCCAGCCATTTTATTTTTTTCTCTTTACACACGTGTTCTTAATTAAAAATGAAAAAAAATTGTTTTTTTTGCCTCACTTGTTTGTTAATATAACAAGGAATTTCCTTTTTATGCCCGTAATCACTCGATCCACTACTAAAAAAATGGAACACAACCTCGCCACACATAGTGCTTCATCCCAATCAATCACTACATCAACAACTTCATCATCCATGCTTCTCCCTATCTCACTCACAGGCACCCATTCTCTCACTAATATACCTCATTCAATATCTTTCGGCCACACTGTGGCATTAGACCAACATTCCATCCCATCTAGGCTAGCCACTCCACCCTCTGTAAGATCAGATCCTACTGGTACTTATGTCTTCCCTCTTGGGGACCCAAAATTCAACAAATTCTTGACACCAATCCTGTGGCCCTTCAAGACTATCTTATAAGAAGATACATACACATTCCTCTAGATGGCCCACTACTTCAGCAGGTTTATCCTTATAGTACTAGTTCTGAAATTCCTCAGTCCATGGCCTTACATGATTTTGTGTCATCCTCCACCAACCCATCGGCACACCAGACCACCCAGGTAGTCACGCCCATTCTGCCCAATCTTCCTCACATCAACACGACTATCGTGACTACCATCCCTATCACTATGACAACTTCGATGGTCATTGGTACCTTCATTCAACCATCCCATGTGTAAAATCCCTTATCTAAACAACAAATTCCTTCTACATCACAAGTCTATACCCTTACTTCTCAACTTCCTCCAACAATACCTTTGCAACATACAGTGTCATTTCCAGTCTATCAACCCATCTATACCCATATCCCCACTCAGCAGTTTCCTCAACAACCTGCACAATCTCAACAATCATACCATGCCCCTGTTTCCCACCAACATACATTCTATCAACCTCCACCTCAACCACAACATATAGCTTACACTCACCCATACCAAGTCCCTCAGATACCCACACATATGCAAGTCCAACCACCACCTTTCACTGCTCAACAGGCACATCCTAATGACTCCCATGAAAATATTGATAGGTCAGTTAGCCAACCTAGAGGCTACTACGTTAGGGTCCAAAATCACATTGTCTTATGAACAAATATGTAACAAACCCATCCATCCATCCGTGCCCATGAAACCATATCCTCCACACTGGGAATTGCCAAAGTTCACCAAATTTAACAGCAAGGAGGACCCTCAACAACATCTCTGAGCATTTAAACATACGTGTTATCTCATCACGCATGACCAAGACTTGATGATTCATACTTTCACCATGTCTTTGGTTGGTCCTGTCCTTAGATTGGTATAATAATATTCCCCAATACTCCATATTTTCTTTTTCTCAGCTTGCACAATTATTTCTTGAGCACTTCTCCATTAATATTGCATGTAAAATAACCATCAATGATTTGTATACTATTCGCCAATTCAAAGATGAATCCATCATGGATTTCATCACACGATGGCGCAATATGATAAACCAATTATCTTTTCCACTTCCTCAAACTGACCTCATCGAGCTCTTCGTGTGCTCTTGCGCTAAGCATATTTCATCGACCTTGCAAATCCAATCATTTCACACTTTTGAAGAAGCTTTCACCATGGCCCACAAGCTTGAGACACGTGCTATAGAATAGGGGCATTTAAAATTAAAGACAAATAAGCCAAAAACTAAATTTGTCAGACCATCCATATCAAATGATAAATCAAAGACAACTGCCAATTCTGTCATTATTAAATCATCTCCTACCCTGACATCAACAATATTAACTCAACAATGATTCACATGGCTAATTCTCAATTATACTCCCTTAGGAGAATCATACAGTGCCATCTTTGAAAAATTTGATAACAACACACTTGATCACACTACTACCTATCCAACCTGTTAATGAATCTAGACCATGACCTGTGTGGTATCATGAGGATCACTATTGCAAGTACCATCAAGTTTGAGGACCAACATAGAGAAATGTCAAACATTCAAATATTCAGTCCAAAGACTCATCGATTAGGGAGAAATTCAAGTGGATAACCCAAATGCCTCACCCAATCAACCATTAGATATTTTTAAACAACCATTTCCAAATCATACACCCACATCGACAAACCAAACTACCTCTACTTCTATATCTCAAACCCCTAGTACCCACACCATAAACACTATCCACGTAAGTGATAAAAGTCCAGTTTCCTCCACAAGTTTACCATCTTCATCAACCATTACACCAGTCCTCCTTTGACACATTCTCTACATCCACAAACTCATCAACATTCATCTCCACACCAACATTAGTTACATCCATGCCCACTTCGGCACCTCTTTCTATACTCACACCTATCTCCACACCTACCACCCCCTCTTCAAGTGCAAATATCATTTCTGTGTTGTTGCCTCTTACATCTACTCCATTAAATTCAAACACCTTATCAAGAAATTATCCCACCTCTACCTGTTATCTCATCCTTAGCCTCACTTCCAGTCCCTCTTTCCGCACTTTTACCAACACCTACTTCATCTACTATTATAAATTCATCTATCTCACCTCCCTCTTCCACGGAAATGTCATTACTTGATGATTTTTGGAAAACATTCCAACATTCCTTAATTTTGAATTATCATCCCATTTCTTCTGTACCATTAGATACTCACACATCGGCGCAGTCCCCACAAATATCCACTTCAATATCTCAAGTTCCTCATGTAGAGATTTTTTCATTCCTCCTAACAATCCCCATTCATATACAAATATCTAGACCCCCATTTCCCAAGTGTTCTCCTTCACATCCTCGTCGAAAAGTAGACCTCATTATTCCCAATAGTAGCTCCCTAGAAACCACACCGTCTCCTTCTATTTTAGGACCACACCCCTCGTCTTCCTCTTCCATTTAGGATCCTTCCCTTCACTAACAACCCACACTACCACTAGAACAATGCAACCGCCATTTTCCAACCAATATCTTAAAGAAAATTCAAAGGCATTTGTGTCTTCCACTACTATCCTGCATCAAGCACATTCATCTTCCCTTTCTAAATCCAAAACAATGTCCAAAGCCATTATTACATCACCACCTTCCCTAGGCATCATTCCAAAGTTCTCCGTCGATAACACCAGGTTATTATACCACTATGTTTCACCAACTACTCCAAGCCTCAGCCATCACCTTACCGCCAATTAAATTTTTTGATCCAAATGCGCCAAGGCCTTCCTGGTTTAATTCCAATCTTGTTTGTGCATTTCACCATGCCCCTGGACATGACACTGAACATTGCAAAGCTCTCCAAGCCATTGTACATCATTTTTTCAATAAAAATATTCACGATGAAAAACCAAACTCTACCATCTCCCCCATCAACTTCCACATCCCAACATGTGTCTGTTCAAACATCTCGACCACCCCTTTCATTAAGAAATCCTGTCGAGTACTCCACTACCAAATAAAGATATAACCAACAATTCCACAAACATATTATCAAAAGAGGATGATCCTAAGGATCATCCTCCTCTTGTAATCGATGTTATTAAGATAACCACCCATTTAAAGCCATATAACTCTGACTCAACCTCACCATCCACCCCTAAGACTTATGTCGATATCCCTCCTCCTAAGGATCTTGCTGCCTCCACACCTCCATCAAGGCCAAAGGTTGTCATCGCTGCTCCTACCAATCATCCCACAACAAAATCTTCATCTTCTTCTAAATCCAAGGTATTTGTTCTGACCACCCTGAATCCTTCTCCCATTAAACACACCATTATTAAACAAATTCACTAGGCTCTTGTCAAAATTTCACTCTACGAGCTTATCTAAATCTCTCCATGCCATAAAAAAACTCTTATAGAGGTCTTGCAATAGATCCTAGTATCATCTGATGAGTCGTAACCTTTCGCGGCTTTAGCTCATGCCTTTGCAACATCTTCTACCGTATCATTTGAAAGTTCAGAAATCCCTAGGATACCACAAGAAGAACATGATCTACCATTGTTCATCACAATCTATATTGATGACACATGCATCTGTCAAACCATGATTGACAATGGTGCTAGTATCAACATTATTTCTTCTCATACCTTCAATCATCTCAAATTACCCAATACCATTGTTTCCAAGTCTCCTACCATTCTTCGTATGGCTTTAACGATGCAGTCACTCCCCCATTAGGAATGGTTGTTCTTCCTATCCGTGTCGGCCATAAACTCCTCCATGAGTTTTTCTACATCATTGAAGGAGAATTCTAATATAATATCTTACTGGGCCATCCTTGGATTCGCACCATGCATTGTGTCCCATCTACTCTTCATTGTTGTATCAAATATGAACATTAAGTGACCATTTATGCTCTTCCGGTTGAGATCCCTCCTCTAAGACATGTCATATGATCTACAGACCTAAAGATGTCCTTGTTCCTAAAGCTAATTCTTCTTTCGATGCATCTACTAGCTCTTCTATAATTCCATCTACCTTACCTCATATGGATTCTTCTAATACCATAATGTAAAATCTTGCTTTAGGGGAATATTAACTCCTCACTCTCAATACCCTTCTCCTAATCACCTCGGCCGCCCTGATAAGGCCCCTATGTATCAATTGAATGTTGGGGAAATTGTCTCGTTTGGCCCTTCCTCCCTTAAAACTAATTTAGTTTATGGTGGCCTTGATCAACCTTCTTCTCATATTGATAATCACTTTCACGCCCAATGATATACAAGTGAATTTCAGATTTCTTAGTAAACCATCTTTTCACTCACACATACCTCTATCATTGTGCATGGAAGGGGTTTGGTTTGGGGCGCTATGAACAAGGCCCTCACAGAAATATCTTTTGCCCAAACCCATGAATCATGCCAAAAATTTGGTTTGGGATATAAAAAATCCCACCATACACCCTTCCGGCACATCTGCATCTTCTCCCATCCATCTTGATTCATCCACTTCTTCTCCATCTAGATATACTACCAATTTAGAACACACTTCTTCTCCATTTTACTATCGTACAGATTTAAATAATATCTCATCCCCTTCTAACTATCCTTCCAACTCAGATAATGATTTTTCTCCATCCAATTATCTCACAGATCCAGATCAAGATGATATGGTTCCTATTCCCCCTAACTTTCTTTTTTGATTTCCACCATCTTTCTCGGAATGGTGACTTATCAAGCTGAAAATGAAACTCGGTATTTTACTCCTTAAATATCAAGAGATGGTAGAGGAATATTTCCCTATCATTGAAATTCTTCAATGCAATGATGACACTTCCATGCTCTCCTACATGGGAGCCAAAGGTTCTCAAGATTAGAAAACTCATCCGCCAGAAAAATCCAATGAATCGACTATCAAAATTACTATTGGAGCTCCTCAGGAACACCACATCCTTAAAATAGGCCAGTCTTTGACACCTCAAGAGCTCGAAGCCTTCACCTCATTTCTATCCAAACATAGCCAAGCATTTGCATGGTCATATTTGGACATGCCGGGTCTTGATCCCTTCATCGTCATCCAAAACATCGTTGTTATAACCAATGCCAAACCAATTAGACAAAAGTTTCGTCGAATGCATCCTTAAATTCCTCTTCTTGTGAAAGAAGATTTGCAACGTATCTTATCTGCCAACTTCATCATTCACATTGATTATCCCCAATTTGTTTCTAACATCGCACCTGTCATGAAATCATATGGAAAGCTTTGTATATGTATTGAATTTTGAGATCTTAACCTCGTGTGTCCTAAAGATGATTTTCCTCTTCCAAGTATTGATCAACTTGTAGATCTTACTACGGGACATGAGATGCTCTCCTTAATGGATGGTTTTTTTGGTTATAACCAAATTCTGATTGCATCTGAAGATCAGCACAAGACATCTTTTATCACTCCATGGGGTACCTTTTGTTATCGTGCCATGCCCTTTGGTTTAAATAATGCTGGGGCTATATATCAATGAGCCATGACGTATATATTTCATGACCTCTTAGCAAAATCTAAACATAGATGTGATCATCTCTTAGTCCTTGAGATACTTTTCGAGCATCTCATTCATTTCTTCCTTTGCCTCAACCCGACGAAGTGTGTTTTTGGAGTTCTTACTAGGAAACTCCTTGGCTTCATTGTCTGTATCAGAGGCATAGGTTGACCTGTCGACACTAAAATTTTCCTCTGTAATTTCTATTTCATTAATGTATGTATTAGGAATAGGATGTTGTTAAGTATAATTAGTAGTAGCATCCGATAGAAGATAATGGCACTGCCGGTACGATGCCGCCAATAATGTATAGTACAGTAATAGTCAAAAGTATAATAGGAATGTTGTGATAAAAAGTAAATATTTGTCGTAAGTGGTTCAGTAATGTTAAAATGTCAAAGTTGGGGTAAGTAGAGAAGTAGGGTCTACATGATTAGGAATTAGAAATATTATATTGGTAATAAGGACAAGGAGTGAGGTCATAAATATTTTGTGTATTTTATTTGTAAAAAGTCTAAAAATGTGGAACCCACGTGAAATGATAAGGTTTATCTTATCTTAAAAGATAAGCTTACATGTACAGATAAGAGTTAAGGTATGGAATATGATTTGTCAGAGTGGATTTCTTATCCTATCTTAGAGATAAGATGGATAAGCCTGGAAGTTCTATAAATAGAGAGGCCACCGCCCTCATTTAGCATAGAAGGAAGTAGTGAGAAATATTGTATGAGTAAGTGTGTAAAGGAAGCCATCATTTTGAAGGTGTGTTAAAGAAGCCATTAAGAGGTATACTTGTGAATTTTCTCTCATAGTTATTGTTCGAAGGCAAGTGAAGTTAGTAACACTTGAAGTACCTCATGGGTGAGATTGTAACAATTTCATGTTGATATTATAGTTCACACTTATATTTCAGATTTGTCATCATTCCTTCTTATCATAATCTATGGTATTCTTGTGTTATGTTTGTTGTTGTGTTTCTAGATTACATCCACCAAACTAAAAGCTGTGCATTAGTAAATAACCATAGCATGAGGAGTTCCTGGTGAAGAATTATCATAGTGCCGGATTGGTGATGACATTTTGGTTCCGTTGCCGGGACCATTCCTTGTTGGTGGATTTTCTGGAGAGATATTCCCACTTAGTCAGAAAACATTTGGAGGGTAACCTTGTTTTCACTGTGCATAGTAGTTACCATGGTAAATTCACTTTCTACCGTGAATAGTATTTACCACAATAAAGTCACTTTTTATCGTGAATAGTATTTACTGCAGTAACTTCACTTTTTACTGTGAATAGTGTTTACCACAGAAAGTCAATTTTTACCGCAGTAAGTCAAGTTTTACCATAGTTTACTGTGGTCATTTCTATTATAGTGATTCCAATTATTTGTGCACATAAGTCTTGTTGATTGTACTTGTGGGTTGGTATTTCACTGTGGTTACTTTTGAAAATGGAGAAGATTCCTATTTTTTTCAGCTCAATCTAATGAAGGTGTTTCCTCTTTCATTCAAGAGTTTAAACGATCTTGTATTTGTAATGACTTTATAAGAAGGGAACAATGGATTGATTTTTTTCCTACCTTTTTGGATGATTCAACCCTTAGGTGGTTTGAAACACTAGGTGATAATGTGAAAAACTCATGGGATTTATTAACTGAAAGTTTTCTTGAAGAATTTGGTGAACAATAGAAATATGCAGATCTCATGATCAATATCACAAAGCTATCCCAAGGAGAGAAGGAGAAGATAAGGGATTATCATGCTCGTGTTCTAGAGCTAAGGAGGAAGCTTAATGCCCAAATCCGGAAGGAAGGATTAGCAGATGGGTTGATGAATGGAGTGGATAATCTCCTCTGCAAGCACTTCATTCTTGGGATGAAGCTAGAGATCAGACAATGAGTGAAGTATGACCGCCCAGCTACTATTGAACAAGCAAAGGAGATTGCAAGAAGGTAAGAAGAAAACATGGAAGAGGAGCCCAAATTATTGCTAAAGTAGAGCCTACACCAACACCTTTGGTCCAGAATCCACAACCACTCTCGGTGAGCACAAATATTTCTCCTAGTACATCTACTGAGTATGAAGATCTGCTCAGGACGATGGACCAGTTAACTATTAATCTTCTTCAAGGAAAAGAATTTAGTTCTCAGGGAGGAGATAGAGGTCCAAAAAGAAATATTTCTAAAATTGTATGTTATGGTTGTTATAAAAAGGGTCATTATAAGTATAATTGTCCAGATAGAGCTTCTACATTTGGTACAAGAGATAATGATAAAGGAAAAGCACCTGTGAATTCTTTTGATGTAGTAGATAAGAGCATAAATAATGAAGTAGATGTGTTTGTAAAAAAAAGAAAGAAAGAAAAAGATAACCAAGATGGAAATGGTCCTAAGAAGATGAAAGGAGAAACTAGTAAGAAACATAGGAGAAGAAAGTTGGGTGTGCAGGATTTTTTGATTTCATAGGGACAAGGACCATACTCCATCTTAGAAGATCTATCCAAAAGGCCTGCAAATATTACATATGGTCAACTCTTGACTATGTCTTATGAGAAGAGGAGGGAGCTGCGAAGTGGTCTCAATGGTCGACGAAGGAAGGAGGTTGAGGTCCCTGTTTTAGAGGTAGAGGCAGATCCCTATGCTCCACAAGCTGAGGTATTATGTAATGGTATTTCAATTCATGATGTCTTAGTTGATGGATGTGCTGCAATTAATGTAATGACCGAGTCTGTAATGAATATGTTGGGTTTAAAAATTGATCGCCCCTCAAAACTTATGGTAAGGTCATTAAATAAGGGAAAAACTAAACCAGAAGGTGTTGTTTCAAATGTGGCAATATCTGTTATGGGTGTTGTATGTGAGGTAGAATTTCAGGTGATGAAAAATGGTACTGTTACGTACCCAATGTTGTTGGGAAGACCATGTCTAAGGAGAGTTCATGCAAGAAACTATTGGAATGAAGGATTCCTGACACTTGGACGTGGTAGAGAGAGGGTGAAGATAAGCGCGATCCCTCGGCATCATAAGACAAAACCTGTGGATTCAAGTGATGAAATTGATGATTGGACATCCTCTGATTACTCTAGTACCAGTGAAGTAGACACAGAAGATGAAGAAAGTGAGGTTGATGTTTCGGTCATGGATATCCTTCTAGTCACACTGACTCATGAACCCATAAAATTATTTGAAGAAGAAATTGAAAATTGTCTCCAACAAATAAAGATTGGTGATGCTGTGATGGAGAGTGAGAAGGAATCATACCTCCAGCTCTTTCGAAGGTACATACACCTATTCACTTTTTATTACAAGGAACTTTGTCAAGTAAGTTGGGTAGAACATTTTAATGAGCTAGTAGATGGTGCTAAGCCCATAAAACAAATGCCATATAGAATGAATCCTAATTTTTCCAAGACTTTAAAAACAGAAATATATAAGTTACTTGATGTAGGATTCATATTTGTTGTGGAGAATTCAGAATGGGTTTCTTCCATTGTGATCTCAATAAAAAAGAATGGGAAGGTACACATTTGTGTTGATTATAGGAAGCTCAATAAGGTAATAAAGAAGGATCATTACCCTCTTCCATTCTCAGATCAGATCTTGGACGAAGTAGCTGGCCAGGAGTGCTATAGTTTTGCTGATGGATATAGTGGATACAACCAAGTTCGTATAGCGCAGAAAGATCAGCTAAAGACCACGTTCACCTCTCCTTGGGGAACATTTGCTTATAGAGTTATGCTTTTTGGGTTGTGTAATGCTCTGGCAATGTTCTAGCGCTTGATGAATAGGGTGTTTGAACCCTACATTGGGAACTTCATCAGAGTATTTTTAGATGATTTTTACATCTATGAGAGCAAGATGGACCACCTGCACCAGATGGAGACAACATTTCAAAGGTTAGATGAAGCACAAGCCTCACTAAACCCTACAAAGTGTGTCTTTGGATGTTCTAAAGGCGTTTTGTTAGGGCATGTTGTATCCAGAGATGGTATTAGTACTGATCCTGATAAAATTTCAAAAATCAAAGAGTTACCATTTCCTATGAATAGAAGTAAGTTGAGATCATTTTTAGGCCATGTGGGTTACTCTAGAAGGTTCATCAAGAATTTCTCAAAGATTGCATAACCACTAACCTAGTTCTTGAAGAAGGATGTTACTTATGAACCAGGAAATAAGGCACATGAAGCTTTTGAACAACTGAAGGAAGCCCTAGTGTCTTCACCTGTTTTAAAGAATCCAGATTGGAGCAAGCCATTCATTGTGTACACTGATGCCTTAGATGCAGCACTAGGAAGTACTTTGAGCCAATAATATGAAAATGGGAATGAACATCCAGTTTACTTTGGGAGCAGAAAAATGAGTAGTGCTGAGGTAAATTATACTGTAACTGAAAAAGAGGCTCTAGCTATCATTTTTGCTGTAAAGAAGTTTATAAATTACTTGCTAGGGAAAATTTTTATAGTTGTAACAGATCATCAAGCTCTAAAATATATTGTAATTAAGCCTAACCCATCAGGGAGGATAGAAATATGGATAATTTTGCTACAAGAATTTGAATTTGATATTATAGATAGGTCAGGGAAAAAGCATGTCAATGCAGATGCACTCTCTCGAGCCTATAATAGTTTAGGTTCATATTGTGATGATGATGATTTTCCAAATGCAACATTGTTATCCCTTGACACAATCCCTAGTGAATACATAGATATTTGGAATTATCTAAATGAATTCAAGTTTCTTGATGGTGCCAATGCAAAGACTAAGAGGAAGATTACTCAAGCCAGTCATCCATATTCTATTCTGCATGGAGTATTATTTCGAATAGGACCTGATGGACAATACAAGAGGACAATTGGACGTGATCAAGGGAAGGAGTTGATAGAAGAATTCCACAATGGTACATGTGGAGGGCACTTCTCTAGATAACTTACTGCAAGAAGGATCTTGGATGCAGGTTATCACTGGCCCACTCTTTTTAAAGATTGTTATAATTATTGTAAGACATGTGATATTTGTCAAACACATGGTAACCGTAAGACTTCATCAGCTCCATTATGCCCTATTCTTCTATTTGGTCCCTTTGAAAAGTGGGGAATAGACATTGTAGGTTCACTTCCAACTACCCCAAGCCAAAATAAGTATATTGTAGTTACCACAGATTATTTAACCAAGTGGGTTGAGCTAGGCCATTGAAAACAGCTTCCATGGATGAAGTGGTAAGGTTCATATATGAACCCATTGTCACTAGATTTGGTTGTCCATTAGAAATTGTAATAAATCAAGGAATCCAATTCATTAATGAGGTGGTAGAAGCCCTAGGCAATAAGTTTTCTATAAAGCACAGGAAGGAAACAACATACAAGCCAAGCACAAATGGATAGGTGGAACGAAATTTTTTTGTGTTGTGTCAAATTCTAGCAAAAGATGCAGCCTTGCAGGTACATAAGTGGGATTAAAGGATTCATGCAACATTGTGCGCATATAGGGCAACATCAAAGTCAGCAACATGATACTCCCCATTTTAGTTGGCTTATGGCATTGATCTAGTTCTTCCTATTGAGTTTGATATTCCCATTGTGAGAGTTATGAAAAATGAAAGGATGGATGAAAGTGATTTAGTAAAAGAAAGGTTGGTACATCTTCATTTGCTAGAGGAAATGAGAAAAATAGCGAAGGATACAAGCTATAAGAAGAAAATGAAGCAGAAGCAATACTTTGATCAAAAGATCCATTGGTCTCTATTTCATGTGAATGACTTGGTCCTAGTATTTGATTCGAGATAAAAAATAAGAAGACAGAGAAAATTTCTTCCAAAATGGATGGGGCCCTACAAAATAGCAGCTGTGCATGAAAATGGTACATACCGACTAGAGGAATTGGATGGCACTCCCATTATGAAATGGGTCAACCACAACAAGCTAAAGATCTTCCAAGCACCAGAATAGTCTACTCCAGGGACGGAGTAGAATCTAGGAAGGGGGAAGATGTCGAAACTAAAATTTTCCTCCGTAATTTCTATTTCATTAATGTATGTATTAGGAATAGGATGTTGTTAAGTATAATTAGTAGTAGCATTCGATAGAAGATAACGGTGTTGCCGGTACAATGCCGCCAATAATATATAGTACGGTAATAGTCAAAAGTACAATAGGAATGTTGTGGTAAAAAGTAAATATTTGTCGTAAGTGGTCATGTAATGTTAAAATGTCATAGTTGGGGTAAGTAGAGAAGTAGGGTCTACATGATTAGGAATTAGAAATATTATACTGGTAATAAGGACAAGGAGTGAGGTCATAAATATTTTGTGTATTTTATTTGTAAAAAGTCTAAAAATGTGGAACCCATGTGAAATGATAAGGTTTATCTTATCTTAAAAGATAAGCTTACATGTACAGATAAGAGTTAAGGTATGGAATATGATTTGTCAGAGTGGATTTCTTATTCTATCTTAGAGATAAGATGGATAAGCCTGGAAGTTCTATAAATAGAGAGGCCACCCCCCTCATTTAGCATAGAAGGAAGTAGTGAAAAATATTGTATGAGTAAGTGTGTAAAGGAAGCCATCATTTTGAAGGTGTGTTAAAGAAGCCATTAAGAGGTGTAATTGTGAAGTTTCTCCCATAGTTATTATTGGAAGCAAAGTGAAGTTAGTAACACTTGAAGTACCTCATGGGTGAGATTGTAACAATTTCATGTTGATATTATAATTTACACTTATATTTCAGATTTGTCATCATTTCTTCTTATCATAGTCTATAGTATTCTTGTGTTATGTTTGTTGTTGTGTTTCTAGATTACATCCACCAAACTAAAATTTGTGCACTAGTAAATAATCATAGCACGAGGAGTTCCTGGTGAAGAATTATCATAGTGCCAGATTGGTGATGACAGACCCCGCAAAAATAAACCAATTCTCAAAATGCCTCCTCCTTCGAATCTCAAAAAAATTCACCGTATTCAAGGTCCACTTCAATCTGTTCGTCGTTTCATATTACAAATTTCTGATCGCTGTTAGCCCTTTCATCACTTTCTTCAAAAAGACATAACCTTCGATTGGGACCAAAACTATCAATAGGATTTTGAAGATCTTAAGTGATATCTGTTATCTCCACCGGTACTCACACCTCCACGTGAAGGGGAGCCCTTCTATTTATATATTTCTGTAACTGATCATGATCTAGGAGCTATGTTAGCACACCATGATGGTCAGGGATGCAAGAAGGTAATTTATTATATCAGTCATACTCTCCATGACTGCGAAACATGATACTCTAAAGCTGAAAAATTGTGTTGCGCTATTTTCTTTGTTGCTTCAAAACTTCGACATTATCTTCTTAATCATAAAACCTATATTGTTACTAACTTTCAACCTCTCAAAGTAATGCATTCTAAGCCATATCACAATGATCACATCACTTAATGGCTCTTGCTCATGGCCAAATTTGACCTAGAATTCATTCCTCGAAAGGAAATTAAGGGTCAAGCTATCGCTGACCAATTAGCAGAAGTCCCTCTTTCTAATACACATAATCCTTCTATTAACTTCCTAGATGAATCAATCAATCAATTTCATCATGATCCCCTTAAAATGAATCTTTTCTTCGATGGTTCTAAATACCAGCAAGGCGGGGGGGGGGGTGGCGGGTTAGGAGTTGTTTTTATTCCTCCCGGGGATTCCTCAATCTCCTTAGATTTTAAATTAGGTTTTGAATGTATAAACAATATGGCATAATACGAGGCCCTTATACTAGGACTAGAAACTGCTAAATTTCTAGGCATCCATATTCTTGACATTCTTGGTCATTTTGAACTAATAATAAAGCAGGTCACTAGAGAGTATCATTGTAGAAATGATATTTTACAACAATATTATGACATTTCTCATCATATTCTTAAAGCCTTCGATTCTTACACTATTCAATATATCCCTCGTTCAATAAATCGTTTTTCTGATACAATGGCATCCCTTGCAGCCCTTATCGCTTAGACAACGCAAGAGTCCAAGCTTTCGGTTATTATACATCATCATAAACAACCATTCTATGACATATCTCAGTTTCATCTGGTCGAATCTAATTCATTAGACCTCTATTATTCACAATTTTTCAATTATTTATCCAAATTCATTACTCCCCTTGATCTTTCTAAAAACACTAAGAGATCTTTTATCCAACGTGCTACTCATTATGTAATCCTTGGCGGCATTCTTTACAAGTTCGGGTTTGATGGTATCCTTCTCCGATTCCTTCAATCCCATGAAGCCTCTAGAGCTATCCAAGAAGTATATGATGGTATCTGCGATGGGAATTTTAGTGGATTATTTGTTGCCAAATGTATTCTTCATCTCAGCTATTATTGGCCTTCTCTAAACCATGATTTTTGTGAATATTTCAAGAAGTGTGTAAGATGTCAACAACACTCTAATCTTATTCATGTTCCTAGCCAAGCTTTACATCTTGCCCAAGATTTATGGCCTTTTTCGTAATGGGGCCTTGATCTTATTGGTCTAATAAATCCCTGTTGATCACAACGACATCATTCTATCATCAATTCTATTGATTATTTCACTAAATGGGTGGAGGTAATCCCACCCACCTCTACTAAATCTGGCCCAATCATTAATTTTATATATCAACATATCATCTGCCACTTTGGTGTTCCACATAAACTTATTATGGAGAATGGGAAATCCTTTAAAAACAAGGACCTTAAAAATATTGGCGATGCATTTAAGATCCAACTTAGATTTTCTTCCCCATATTATCCTCAAGCTAACGACCAAGCTGAGGCCACTAATAAAACTCTTCGAAATATATTATCGAAAACTATCAACCAAGTAGGACGAAATTGGCATCTCCAAATTCCCTTTGCTCTATGGGCCTATCACACTAGCGTTTGCACTTCCACACGGGATACTCCATTTTCTCTAGTGTATGAATCTGAGGCCCTTCTTCCCCTTGAAGTCCAAATTCCATATTTATGCGTGTCTCTTCGCAACTTCATTTCTGATGAATATTATCACCAGGAACATCTAATGCAACTTGAGTTATTAGACGAGCATCGCCTTCTTACTCTTGAGCACCATCATGTCTACCAAGATCATATCCAATGGGCCTATAACAAATATATCAAAGAGTGCAATTTTAAAATAGGTGACCTTTTTTTAAAGGAAAATCAAAATGTCACTACCTTAGAAAGGAGCCAATAGGGAAAATTTGCTCCCTATTGGATCAGACCATATATTATCACACATAAATATGGGTCCGGGGCTTATTGTTTAGCTTCTCTTGATGGTAAACTAGAGATCGAACCCCTTAACGCTGTTAGTACACACACTTATGAGCATAGTCTTATCTTTAGACCATGTCTCCACCATTATCCACTTCCATCTATCATGGTAATGATATGAATTATGTGGTCTACCGTCACTACTTTGATATAACCTTGAATATAAGTACCACAACTCTATTTATAGCATATTCAATATGGATAAGTTCTCCCATTTGGTGAGAACCCCGTAATCATTACATCCATCACCCTTTCATTCTCCTATGAAAGTCATGTAAAGGGTATTGGGGTGTCTCCTATACAGTTATTATCCCCTCTTAAGTGGTTTCCTTCACTATCCCCAGATCTCCCCCATGTAAAGCTAACATCCATGCATGCAAAAATAAGTCAAAAATTATCCAAAAATAGATTGATCCCTCGAAGGACAATTGTGCATACAAAACAAGAAAGACAGAATAAAAAGAACAACATGAAAAAGAAAAAAAAAGAAAAAAAAGAAATAGACCGATCCCTCAAAGGATGGCTATCATTATCGCCATCTATATATATAGTAGACCATACCCTCAAAGGATGGCTACTCTTTTTTTATGACATTCGGAAAGTTTCCCGCATTGATCAACTTTCTTCTATTATTGTTCTTTCCCTTTCCTAGAGCTGGGGCATAGACTTAAGGAACACCATCTTTGGAGAACCTTCTTCCTACATACAAGTTACATCTCAAATCCCTCGTCATGTAAATATTAATATTATGAGAATCTTTCATCCATATCTCCCTCTTGGTCTTTTGGTATAATCAAATCTCATTAGTTATGTACTAACACCTTCTATCGGCTGCAAGTGCAATGCTTTTAGTAGTACTTTTTCTTGTTTACCTCTTATCCGGTTAAAAGAATAACTTTCTTACATGGCCTTTGCTATGGTTATGTGACACCCATCTCCTCAAAATTATATTTTATTACAATTATGTTTAAATCAAATTTTATATCATTAAATCTGCATCTATATTTTTTTACTCTTAAGGATGTCCCCTATCAATATCATCCATGAATCTACAAAGTCTGTTACTGTTTCTACACACTCTCTTTAATACACTATTTGATTTGGGAATTCTACTTGATCTCCATTGCATTTTGTGAATTCTACTTGAGATTATCTCTCAAGTAGCATTCATTATCCAACAACTTATCATCCTCCACCATGACCAATGTTATCTTTCTCCATCCATTCTCTCGCATCATCCTTCTCTTCTCTACAATCATCCACCAATTTTATTGTCCATCACTCTTATTTTTGTGTGTCATATAGTACTGACATCATCTTCTTCATCATCATAGACCTTTCATCCCTAGCTTGGCACATTTGTGTAACTCCCCACGCAACATAGAAACCCTACTCGAGGTAGACCTGTCATTCTAGACAAGGTCTCATTCGTGATCATGTCTGTTGACCATTCCTTCCTCCTAGTCCCCTTTGTCAACCCAATTTTCTCCTAAAATTTGCCTCATCTCATTCTCCACTAATCTTCTCACCCATTTTGTCCTTCTCTGTTGTTTTTTTGATACTTCACATGTCCTCCACCCGGGCCATTATTTTTGTGTTTTTCTCTTAATATCCTTTTACTGCCATCTATTTTATCGTTCCATTTTCCTTTTATTCTTATTTCGGCTTGACGATCCTACTTAACCACCCATTCCATGTAGGCTTCTTAATCACAATGCATCTCTTTCTTAAGATCTTGCCACTGTAGAAACTCCTTCATTGTTTTCTATTCCATTCAACACTAGAAACATCTTCCTACTCCATAACTTCTGCTTAACACTCTGACATCATCACTCACACAACATAGGTATCCTAATTAAGAATCCCTCTTACACTCTCCATCCTACACCACATACATTCCTCCATCCACACATGTCACATTCCTTTGTTTCCTTGTTTTCACCTCCTTTCATTTCCTGTTTCGTTATGGTATACACTGCTCAGTATTTTCATCATTCTTCTTCTTCTTCGGCTTGGAGATCCTACTTAACCATTCCTAAGGCATGACGATCTTACTTAAGAGTCTCTATTAAAAATTATTTGTCTTCTTGCATTTCCCCTTTACTTCACATTCCCACCATCCATATTTTCTTTTCATTCCCCATAAACACATCCTCTTCTCTTCTCTTTTTTCCCTTGCAAAAAATATCTCAAACTTCCTCAAATATCATCTCCATCATCCCTCATTCGGAAATCTAACTTAACCATTTCATACCATTTCTTACTATGTCTCATTACTTCATCTTTACTTTATTCATCTTCATCCACATCCTCATCTAGTACATTCTCTCCCTATCATCCTCTTCACACCATTCATTATCCCTCCTTTCTTTACTCTTTCCAGTCTATTTTCTAGAATACTTCCCTATATCTACCACCATACTTACTCGTCATTATCATTGTTCCTCTAACATTATGTCATCGTCATATTCCATTCTCGCGCTAAAAATTATCGGTGGACTTCTCCTAAAATTCATTTATCCCCATTCTAATAATAATGGTTCACTCTTTTTTACCTCCTCCATTTTATCTTCCTTCCTTTTTCCTTTTTTGCCCTCTGATCATTATTGGAGGATTTCTCCTAACATCCCTCCACTGGCATTGCATTTCCATATTCCCTTCACCTTCTATAATATCTCTACTGTCTTCATCACATCCTACCTTTGCATCATTTTCTCTGTTGTCCTCTCCTCCTTTCAACCCCTTATTTTCTTTCATTTCATTTGTATCATCTTCATCTCCTCTTCTCCTTACACTTTCGTCCTACTTATGCATTGATAACCTGACTCACCAGTGTTGTCCCATATTTTTAATCATCCCACCATCCACATACATTTCCATGCGTTCTGTTTTATATACAATTCCCTTCCTATTTTGGCTCTATCATCTCTTATTTTCCTCTTATTTCCATTTCCCCCATTACGGAACTTCTTTCTCTACCACCCCTATCTTCCTAGGTCCTCATAGTTCCTTTCTTTCTCTTTTCCATTCTACTTCCTCCCCCATCTTATTTAACTTCTTCATCTTCTTCATCTCCTTCATCTTTTCATCTTACTATGCATATTCATCTCTCCAATCATCCTTCTCTCATATTCTTCACAAATTCTCTTTCTCAGTTCAATCATCTCTTTCATGATCCATTCTTTCTCTCCCTTTTTCTTTATCTCCATCTCCATTTCATCCCTTCTTCTGTCATTTTCTTGTCTTCTTCTTTTTCCTTCATCATTTCTTTCTTCCACCATTTCTCCTCTTTATTATCTCTGCTACTTCTTTACTATGATATATCTCTATACATTCACCTTCCCTTCTAATCTCTTTTCTCTTCTCATCTCATCTTCTTCTTGTTTAGATTTCCTCCCTACCTTCTTCTCCCACTCTCTTGCTCTATTTTATTTTTCTCCAGGTCCATCGTACCTTACCTATTTATTTACCCCTTATCTTTTTCCACTACCTTCTTATTAACTATCATTCTCTCTCTTTTGTGCTTTCATCTATCTTCTCACCTCTCTTATCATCCTTATCTACTATTTGATCCATCTCCTCCACCATGTCCTTTCTATCCTAACCATGCCCTCTTTCTCTTATCTCTATCATCTATCATCCACATCTTTCATCCCATCTTCTTGGGACATTTGTTTTTATCTTGGAGGATACCATAAAGGATGACACCTATCTGATCTTGTACTCTTCCATGAATATTTGCTCTACTATTGATTTATCACACAAGTATCTTGACTTCTTATCCTACTTATCGAACAAGTAAGACTACTTTTTCACCTTCTAATTTGTTAACACTTATGCATATTCCTTATGAAACATGATTTCCATTATATTTATCACCATTTTAGGGAATTTTATCCCACCTTTCTATCTTATCTGCTCATCATGTGCACATTTATGGTTATTCCCCCTAGGGAATTTTATTTACACATCCATCTCTCATTATGTCATCTTTGTACCCTATCTTGGGGCATATTTTCATCCTTGTACTTTTCAGCACATATAACTCAATTTTTTTCCTTCTTGTGCCCTGTGCTGGGGCATCGTTATCTTCATCCTCATCCTTTTTTTTTGATGCATGATTTTTTCACATGATTCCTCACAGACAAAGGATTGTGTACATATTTTGCATTTAGTTACACATATTTTGATGTTTTTCTATGACCCATTAGTCATCTCGGTTTACATCCATACTGCAGTGGTATTCACCCACTACTTGGTCTGTAGAACATTATCGTCTGTCTCTGTTGAGACCACAGTTGTCCTCTATTGATATGATATTGGAGTCGTCGCCATACTTTTTTTCACTGTTTATTGCGATCCTTTTTTCCCCAGGGCATATTGCCTTTGGTCATGTCTTCATCCATCCTCGGAAACATATTTCATCTAACCCTTTTTGTATTTTCTCGTGGCTTGCTATCGTAAACCAATCAACAAAAAGGAGAAAATGTAGATACCAATTTTTGGTATAGCACCCTATACATACCCAAAATTGGAGGGTACTACACCGCGGAACAGCGTAACACGTGCCCCAATGATGATATAGGTCTCCTCGTAAGGTGCTCGGGATCCAGAAAAGCTCTCTAAGTGTGCGTTAACATCTCGCATGCCCTGCTTATCCCCTGTGTCCTTTGTTTTTCTCCTTTTCCCTCTTTTCTTGACCTTTTTCTCTTTAGTTATGAAACCACCACCCTGCCTGGGCGGCGGTCTCGTGACCACCGCCCTGATCAGGGCGGTGGTCCTGTAACCACTGCCTTGCTCAGAGTGGTGGTCCTGCACGTGTTTTCCAGAATGCTCTTTTAACACGACTCACGTAAAAATAAACGATTCACTAGCTTTTTTTACCGTCTTGGGCTTGCATTTAAGTTTTTGGTCCCCTGGAATAGTGTTTTGCCATTGTTTATAGTTTAAGAGTTCAAATTGGTTTTTACCTTGGGTAAATGCAAATGCTATAAATAGATGGCTTGTGCTTAAGAAAATGGCCCCTCAAATTTGCCTCTGAACTTCTCTTTGCAATAGATTAGTCTTCATTTTGCTTAGAATTCGTAGTTTCATTCATTGCATGCTTAGTTAGCATTGTTTTGCTGTAGAAAGCCACATATCCATCTTGTGCAGGTGCTGTTGATGTTTCATCCAATCCATTGGAGTAGGATAGTCTGTTTATCAATAGGAAGCCATTAAATTTGTAGGTTTTGCTCCTCAAACAGGATAGTTTCAGGTTCTGGATGTTTTATGTTGCATGACTCGCAATAGATCCCGCTAGGAATTGTATAAGCCAAGCTCTGTACTCTTGCGCTATCCCTATCCTACTCACATTGTATTCAGTCTGTATTCTAAAGTTTTTCCTTGTTCCAATATCTACTTCTGTTGATGCAAGCATTACACGCTTTTCTGCATCGACATGAGCACAAAAGAACGAGGAGATCACACTGAGGGGACAAAGTTACACACACCGTCGAATTTACCACTGTTCTGTAGAATCCAGGTTCTAAATTTCAAAGTTCTAGTTAGAAGCATATCAAATAGAGTCGCTAATCACTTTATTTCAGCTAATTTACTTTCGATATTGCCAGGGAAGCTATGGGGATTGATAGTTTCTGAGAGACTATGATTCATTCCTCACTTATGAGGTAGGATCGAGAGTCTTGCAAATAGATTAGATCAATTATTTCGTTATTTAGAATAGATTTACAACTGCACAGACAAATAGCTGTACTCGGTTATCTTGTTTGTGTTAAATTGTTATCTCAGCTGTCAATTTCTAGATATATTAAATTAGTTGCTCTTCTAAATCCACTTAAATAGTTCATCAGAAAATACAAAAATAGAGAAATAATATATACTTCATGTAGTTAAATTTCGCTTTGCTGCAGTTAGATTTACATTATTGCTTTTGTATGACAATCACAGGACCTAGGGAGCCGAGAGAATACGTATTTGAGCCAATCATGCCTCAACCCAATCTCATCACAACAATAGTTGACATAGACCAGAATCTTAGAATCTAAGTCTTCCAAACAACAACAGACTTACAACATATCAACTCTCAGTTGAGGGGATTAAACATAGAAGATGATCGAGCACACACGTTTTGGTCAAACCAACCAAGCTATAGATTACCCTAGGTAAAATATCCACATGACTTTAGAAAGGCTTGAAAGAGAGAAAACGTTCAGTTGCGATCCTTTGGTCCCACAGCCAAATGCAGGAGACATTCTCACAGACATAGATACTAGCCTAAGAATCCAGATTGCAAGAACACCTGTGAGGTACTCTGAGAAAATCGCACAGCTGTTAATTTTGAATATAGAGGCTGAGAAAGCATATGATTATTGGATACTAGGGATCATGAACTGAATTTGTACATGACCATAGCAGGACCGCAACAACCAAGAGTCTACGGTTGAGATCTACAAATCCGGTAACCCAACGAATCCATAAGTGAATCAGACATAGACGCTGGCCTATGCACACTAGTATTAAGATCTAATCCACTTCCACCTATCATCATCACGCAATTATCCTTGTTAGATATAGCGGCTAACAAGGCTAAAGGATTCTGGACTAGGCCAGAGAACTGCCCATAAAAACAACTATATTCATCATCCACTCTATGACCCTGTCTGGAGACATACATGAAACTATCCCAAGTCATTTTCCACGTATACCACAACTCATAGATAGAATAATGCCAGAGCTCGATATTGATTGGAGCCTTTGAGCAGTCATCCTTGCCGATCGATCTATCACACCAGTTCCGGTTAGGATGGCCTTCTTTGCCTTAGATTCAGAAATTCCATTAGTACGTATCAAAGACATCAGATTGCCTAACTAGTTTGACTGCATCCCACACATATTCCATCCCCACCGGCTGTCTCGGAACGACCTCGGGAGGTTGGGTACGCGGAAGAGTTACTTGTAGATTCCCATGCTCGCTTGTCGCTTTTCCGGGGTACACACCCCTTTGTCATCTTACATTCATATAACTTCCCCTCTCACCTTTCTATTTTCTTAAATTTAAATAAAATCCCATCCATTTATTCACCTTATTTAATTAATTACCAAATGAGCTCCATGTGGACCCATTTGATAATTCAGATTTTTGGGTATTATTCCCCATCTTTCACAAATTATTCAAAACATGGGCAATAATGCACCCATTCGACATCCCACTCTTAATCATTCAAAAAGAAAATACTTTATTTCACCTTATATCCCCACCTCTTATCACATCCTTATCTTTTTAACTGACTAGAGCCGAATATTTTTACTTTGTTTAAATATATCTATCCTCATTAAAAATAAGAAATCCAGTTTTTGTGGCGTAGAGGACGTTGTGCTCGTTCCAGAAAGTCCAATTTTATCAAAATCGGAGCTCGGAGTCAAAAGTTATGGCCGTTTGAAGTTCCACGGGTCAAACGTTGACTTTTCTTCTCTGCCTTCGGCCGCTTCGGCTTTTCGCGTCCCACACGTCCCTTTGTCCCATTTGGCATAGTGCTGAAATTTTCCATTTCGGCTGAACTGGCCGGTTCGTGTACTCGCAGCCCATATGTCCCATTTGCTTTCGGACCGTCTGGGACAAATTCACCCGGTTCGGCCGGTTCGCGCCTTTTTGTCCCAACTATTCCGGGACAAAAGTTCTCATTTCGGCCGATCCGGCCTGTTCACGGACTTTTGGCCCGCGCGTCCCAGACTGTTTCGGGCTGCCTTGACTCATTTCGCCCGGTTCGGCCGGTTCGCGTATTTTTGTCCCGCTTGTCCCATAGGCGACCCTCTCAGCAGTTAGCCAATTTTTTCTCTTTTGGCCAGATCGGCTTTTCATGCCCGCCGCATACTTTTGTCCCAGATGTCCCAATTGCTATTTGGGCCGCCTGGAGGCTTTTCGGCCGATCTGTGCATTTTTGTCCCAAATGTCCCAATTGCTCCTAGGACTAGGACTTAGCTGATTTTCACAATTTTTTTTGGATTAACCTACTTGCCTTCTGCAACCATTTTTCACATTTTCTCAGAGCTTGCTCCTTCCTTCTTCAACCTGGGGAGTTAGAAAAATATCTGAGAGAACCTCAGAAACATGATGTTTGCTCTGAATCAATTAATTTGCCTGGGACTTGAATATTCTGATGCATGTTATCAAATTTACCCTGGGGGGTAAATTTTGGATAACAATTTGGCAACTCAGCGGGGTCATCTGCCTACTAGATGAGGAACGACCAGCTGTTTGAAGCAATCCATTGGGCATGGAATCAGTTTGATAACCTCTCAGCTGATCTGAAATTTGAAAACTTGTGTCCTTGAGCCATTTGGACATTTGTTGAGCTGGTTTTCCTATGGCTGTAAATTCTTTTCCAGGAGCTTGGAGAACTGCAAACATGCACATACGAGAAGCAATAGGACATGTGCACAAGCACTTAGGGAAATAAAAAACTACTCTAACAGCAGTACAATGTGCATAAGCACTTAGAGGAATGGAAAATCTAAATTAATATTTACAAGGATGAGAAGTTATCTTTCTAGTAGCAGCGTTTGAGATAGATCCCATTGACCGGAATCTGCAATTCTTCACCATCCAACTTAGCCAGTTGGAAAGCGTTGCTACCTTTGCGTTCAATGATCATATACGGGCCACTCCAGATGGCATCAAACTTGGAGTGCTTTCCTAGTTTTGCACGATCTGCATCCCATTTCAACACCAAATCTCCAATTTGGAAAGTTCTAGCCTTGGCTTTCTTATCAAAAGTCTTCTTGATCAGGGCTTGATCCTTCTCTATTGCCTGGGCTGCATGCTCTCTTGTCTCTTCTAATTCCATCAGCTCTGCATACCTGATTTCCATAGGTTCAAACTCAGTTAGTTCCAACTGTTTCATGAGTTCCAATGCTGGCAACTCGAGTGATATGGGTAGAACTGCTTCTTTCCCGTACACAAGCTTGTATGGAGAGTTTCCTGTAGATCTCTTAGGTGTGATCCTATCAGCCCATAGGGCTGATTTGAGCTTTGTGTGCCAAGTTCTTTGATTTTCATCCAGAGTCCTCCTGATGATTCTTAGTAGGTTCTTGTTTGTAGACTCGGCTTGGCCATTACCTTGAGGGTAATAGTTCGATGAAGTGTTGAGATACACACAATTCTTGACAGCCCATTCAGTGATCTTTGTGCCAAGGAATGCCAATGCATTGTCTGATATGATAGTGGCAGGGGCACCAAACCTCGTGACTATCCCTTCATAGAAATCTAAGATGTTGGATTCATTTGCCTCCTTTAGTGCCACTGCTTCAGTCCACTTGGTGAAATAGTCTGTCACTGTAAGTATCCATTTGTGGCCTTGACTTGAATTGGGATTGATAACCCCAATGAAGTCCAATCTCCATTGCATGAATGGCTGATTTACTGAAATTGGATGAAGGGGCAGCGCTGCTAACCTTTCTTTCCCTGTGAAGAATGCACATTTCTTGCATTTTTTTACCCATGAGTAGCAATCATTGAACACAGTAGGCTAATAGTAACCAGCTTTCATGATTTTGAGAGCTGTCACTCGTGGAGAAAAGTGGCCTCCTGCTTCCCCATCGTGGAACTCATGTATGATCTTCTCAACTTGACCTGTTCCAATGCATCTTAATAGAACTCCATTGATGTCCTTTTTAAACAAAACTCCATCAACAAGCACATATGGAATGGCTTGTAATTTGAAGTATCTCCTCTTTGCCTTGCTCATTTCTGGAGGGCAAAGGCCTGTTTGGAGGTAATGCACAAGGTCTTGAGTCCAACATGGGATGAGTGCATCATCAGCTGGTTGTTCTTGATCATTCTGTAGTAGGAGGACAGCATCCTCTTCACTTTTTGACCCGTCTGGTTGTTTGGAAGCGAGCTGCTCACACAAGCCTTTGCCATGAACCAGCTTGGTCACTTTGATTTCAATATCGTATTCCATCACCCGAGTGATCCAACCTGCTCTCTTCTCGTTTAAATCCTTATTTAGGAGGAAGTCCTTGACGCCAGCATGAGACACCAGCAGTTGAATTTTATTGTTTGAGACCAAATGTCTGAACTTCTTCAAGCTCCTGATGACAGCAAGGACATGCTTTTCGATGAAAGAATACTTTATTTCGTAATCTTCCAAGGTTTGACTGAAGAATGCTATGGGCTGTTCTGAACCTTCTCTATTCAGCTGTGTCAAGATAGCTGAGATCGTGTCTGATCCTCCGAATGCATACAACATGAAGTCCTTTGAGAAATCTGGGTTGATAAGAGTTGGAGCTTGTGATATTGCATGCTTGATGTTTTCAAAACTCTCTTTGCCTTCTGCTATCCATTTAAATGCCAGACTCTTCTTCAACATCATTGTTAGAGGCTTCACAAGGGTGGCAAAATTAGGCACAAATCTGCGGACAAAGTTTATCCTTCCTAAGAAGCTTTGGAGAGATTTCTTGTGGTGTGGCAATGGAAGCGTTCGGATGGCTTCAACCCTTTCAGGATCAATTGTTAGCCCTTCCCTAGAGACAATGTGGCCCAATAGTTTACCTTCGTGTGCCAAGAATACACACTTCTTTGGATTCAATGACACTCCAAACCTTCTACACCTCTGAAATACTTGTCTGAGGTGAAAGAGATGGTCTGCTGCGTTCTTTGAGAAGACAGTGATATCATCTAGGTATACCAACACTAACTTGTTGATCAAGCCTTTGAACGCCATATCCATAGCTCGCTGAAATGTTGCTCCAGCATTTGACAGTCCAAATGGCATCTTCTTGTAAGCATACGTGCCCCATTTTGTAGTGAAGGCCATCTTGAATTGATCTTCTTCCTTCACCATTATCTGATTATAGCCTGAATATCCATCTAGCAATGAAAACCTTTCTGAACCAGCTACAACCTACAAAATTTGTTCCATTGATGGGAGCGGATAATGATCTTTGAGTGATGCTCTATTTAGATCACGAAAGTCCACACACAATCTTATTTCTCCATTTCTCTTTCTTACCGGCACCAAGTTTGCAACCCAACTTGAGTGTTTGATGGGGAAGATGATACTGGCCTCGATGAGCTTGCTTAACTCTTTTCTCATGAGGGGTTCAATATGAGGATTTACTGGTCTTTGCTTTTGCCTAACGGGCTTGGATTCCGGATCCAGCTCAATAGTATGTTGGGCCAACTTTGGGTTGAAACCTCTTAAATATTTGTAAGTCCAGGCGAAGACATCTGGGAATTCTTGACAAAGCTGAACAAAATCAGATTTCTCTTGTGGAGTACTTACTTTGCCAATTTGTAATGTCTTGCCTTCATCTACTAAGATAGGTTCTGAATCTTCACCCTTTACCTGAATGTTCACTTTCTCCTTCCGGAACTGATCATTCGGGTTGAAGATTGATTCTAAGGTTATGAGGCCTTTTGGTAATTTGTTAGTTCTCAGCTGCACCACTTGGTCACCATACTGCTGCTCCATCTTGTCTTGATTTCTGACGGAGAACTCAACTTCTTCTTGTAGGAAATTAACAATTTGCTGATCATTCTCAAAGACTTGCCAACTTGTGTTGTTATCTGGAACAGCTGGTCTCACAACCACTTTGATATGAAGCTGAGTTTTCTCACTTTTGATACTTTCTACAACATCAAACGCAGCCCCAATTGCTGCCAGCCTGTCAGCGGCTTCATTCTTTTTCCTTGGGATGGAATTGATGTTGAAGGCTTCAAAATCTTCAATAAGATCCCATACTCGATTTTTGTAGTTCTTCAACAAATCATTTTTGGCAGCATTTTTTTCCTTGACTTGGTTTACAATCAGCTCACTATCACCAAATACTTGCAAATTCTTGATGCATTTTTCCTTTGCCCAGTGCAGTCCATGAATTAAGGCTTCATACTCAGCTGTGTTGTTTGAACAGGAAAATTGGAAACGGAAGGCTGAGTAATACCTTATACCTTGCGGTGAAATGAGCATAGCTCCTCCTCCTGCACCTTGTCTACTCCTTGATCCATCAAAGAACAGCTGCCATACTTCATTCTTGTCCTTATGATCTGGCTTGGTGATGCTGGGAATAGGTTGAATTTCTTCATGTATGCAATAGAATCCTAGCTCAGATTATTCTATTTCTTGATAGGGATCAAAAGCATGCACTTTGCTTGCCCATTCATCAAGAGTCAAATCTGGGATGCTTCCAACCTTGGTGTCAACTTCATCAGTGCTTGGATAATCTTCCTGATCAAAAGATGAACAATTGGTATTGATCTGGCTGGGAGTGTAGGGCTCAATATGGAAGTTTGCAATAGGTTCAGACCTGATTGTGGCCTTAGTTCCATACCTTGTTCTAAACAACATGTGTGACCAATCCGCTGAAAGATAGCCTCCAATTTTAGCAGTGAAGTCTCTTGACAAGCACAATGCGAAGAGTGGTGGCAGGTCTATGACTGACACATCTTGTAACACCATTACATTGGGACATGCGTGTAGTGTGAGGCTCAAACTTTTGATTACTCCAACCGTTGTCACTGCTGTCCCGTCTAGTTGTACTACCCCCTTTGAGACGACTTCATATTGAAGCCCTAATTGGTCAGCTATCTGTTTTGGCATTACTGAACTACTTGCCCTAGAGTCAATCATGCAATTATGTACCAACTTTTCTCCTATGATTAATGAAACATAAAATGGAGGGGGATTTGACATTTTACCTTGCTGTCCCCCACGATTCCCCTCAGGTTGGGCAATATTTGTGAGCACTTTTTCTTGCGTCTGAACTTGCTGATTCGAAGTTGGCCAGTCCTTCATGGCAGCTTCCAGCAAATCTCTTTGGCCTGGGATGGATAGTGATTACCACATTGATATGTTGACATTTGTCTTCTTCATCTGATCAATGATGTTGAATGGGGATGAAGCATCTCTTTGTTGTACCTTGGCCTGTACATTCATTCCTTGTGTATGGGCAGCAAAACTGGCATCTGAGTTGGTTTAGGAGCTGGTATGGATGCTCCTTGCATGTTTGGATCTACAGTTTGTTTGCCAGCGGCTTGTGGATTACTTGAAGCCAATGGCTGTTCTTCACCCAAATTTCTCCTCTTTGACCTTGTGTTGGCTGCAACACTTTGAGAGGGTATTTGATTCATACCACAGAAATCTTCAGCCTGCCAATTGACAAGAGTAGTTTCGTTCGGAGATGTTTCTTGCTGAGATGCTTCCTGCTGTTGATCTCCTTCGTGGCTAGACTCTTGCGACCCACCAATGGTTTGCACCATCAGGGCCTGATTTAATGCACCGTTAAAGCACATTGATTGGTTATGTGGCTGACTGCATGGGAAACACCAATCATATTCTTGGGCCATATTATTTTGCACTGGTACCAAAGCTTTGGATGTGGATGCAACATTGGGATTATAGGGCTAAAATGGTCTGTTGGCAGGAGGCCTTGCTTGATTCTGATTTTGATTTGCAGCCTGAGTTGGTGGCCTATTTTGTTGGTATGGGGGCCTAGCCTGGTATTGCGTTTGAGGTTGATACGGTCTAGTACTTTGAGCTTGCTGTCTTTTGATAGTAACCAGCTCATTTCCCAAATTTTACAATTGTTTCATGACCTCTTGGAGTTCGTTTGAAGCACTAGAGGATGAGGTAGAAGTCTCATTTGAACTTTGATTTCTAGGGGTGGGAATAGGAGCCAAAGTGGGTGCTTGACTAGTACTTGGATTTTCTAAATTTGGATACAAGGGCATGGGAGGCCTAGGAGCCAGTTTACCAGCTTGAATAAGACAGTTTTCAGCCCTAATGGCAATGCTATAAGCAGCAGGTAAGGTTGTGCCTCCCATAGATTGAATTAACATAGAAATATCAGAATTCAAAGCTTTAAGATAGTATAGAAAAACACCTTCTGCTGTTGGCCTGACTGCCACTGGAATCCTATCCCAAGACCTTTGAAATCTGAAGTTGAAGTCAGTCAGCTGCTCATTGGGAGCTCTCTTGATAGTTGTTAATTGTTCCAGTAGAGACAAATTGTCTCCCTTCTCTCCAAACTGCTCATGGAGAACTATGCATAACTGATTCCAATTCGTGATAGAAGCAGCTTCAAGGCTCCTAAACCATTGCAATGCCTTCCCTTTGAATGAAGACGCCAACAATTTGACAGCCACATCCATTTCATTTATCTCATGGATTGCACAGATGTTAGCAATGTCTTTGACATGATCACCAGGAGTGGTATGATTTTCTCCAGTGAAAAATGGAATGTTCTTCAATGCTGCAATTGGAACTGGGTTCTGTGCATTGAGGGCAAGTGGGCTGCTGCCAGTGAAATTGACAAAGGGATTCGCTGGTTGCGCCATTCTGATTGGCCTGAGAACCCTTGTTGATGCGAGAAAAGGTCTACCAGGTGGAGGCGTAGACAAAGTTCTATTAGGTGGAGAAGCAGATCTTTGAGCTCTTCTTCCCCTTCTTTCTCTGCCTGGAGATAGGTGTAGATAAACAAACAATCCTTCCTCCCTAGTTCTTGACCTAGTCTGTATTCTTCTCATAAATTTTCCAGGCTTGGACTGCTGAAACCAGTGGATTATACCTCTTTTGGAGTCGTCAGATGTGCGATTTCAAAGCTCTTTCAAAGCTAGAATTTACAACAAGTACACATCAATCTTGTTGCAATGAAAGTGAAGACCTCTAAGGTCCCACCGGGCGTGCCAGAACTGTTATCACCGAATCATAGCACCCTTGTGCATGTATTTGAACTCACAGTGTGATTGGATAACATGGGTACTATCTCCAAGTTGTGGGACTTTCTACATGAGACAGACCTCCAGAGAAAGCTGGTTCTTGCTCCTAAACTACCTGCCACAATCTACTCTAATGCAAGATAAGCTAACTGTTCTAATCTAAATTTTCAAGGGACCAGGGAGAGAGAATACATAAAGTGAAAGCCTTCACTAAAGCGGTGATACACCAGAAAAGGAGGGTGTGAGAGTAATCTCCAAATGTGTGAAATACAGAGGCAAAGTGCACACTAGAAGAGGTGATGACAGTTCACCATAATCTAGTAAAATGCATTCACAACAATATTCCAAGCATACACAATGTTAGTGAATTCCTGCAAGAACATAATAATAGACACAATATTTTTGTAGAAAGATAAAAGGGGCAAGAAGAATGCAAGAAAACACAGCAGGGGAAGATACATCCACAAACTTTGTATTTTATTGCTTCCTGGTATGCACAGTTCAGTCTATTACAAGATAAGGGCCTGGATCACCATGCAAGGAGTCCACTACAAGGGCCTACAACACAATGGCTTCACAAATCAATTTTGGCAGAGCTTTGCTACCCAAAAACTCTCCCCTTTACAATGAGCCCAACACTCCAATTTATAGAAAAATGAGAAGGAAAAGAGAGGGGAAAAATGGAAATCCCGAAATCTGTCCTTCAACCACCTGTAAGAGGCATTAAATTGAGTGGAATGGTTGTCCATAACTTGCAAAAAGCTCCCCATACTGTCCCATGTGCTGCAGCAGAGAAAGAATGATGACCATGCCTCTTAATTGCACTCCCAGCTACCAAATAAAACACTGTTCTGAACCCGGCCACGTTTCCTTAAAAAACTCAATCAATTTCTGATAAAATCTGGAATTTCTTTATTTCTGTGCATCAGGCTCAGAACCACGATTCCAATGGTACCAATTTTGTGTGATTTCGTTGAGAAATGCAGAAGTTATGGCCTTCTGAGTGCGGGCAGCTCTTTTGGGCCTGACAGGCGTTTTCTGTCATTTGACGGGAATGAACATTAACTGACTGGAGCTGAATATGTTTCCTTTGTTTAAATATATCTATCCTCATTAAAAATAAGAAATCCATTTTTTGTGGCGTAGAGGACGTCGTGCTCGTTCCAGAAAGTCCAATTTTATCAAAATCGGAGCTCGGAGTCAAAAGTTATGGCCGTTTGAAGTTCCACGGGTCAAACGTTGACTTTTCTTCTCTGCCTTCGGCCGCTTCGGCTTTTCGCGTCCCACGCGTCCCTTTGTCCCATTTGGCACAGTGCTGAAATTTCCCATTTCGGCCGAACCGGCCGGTTCGCGTACTCGCAGCCCATATGTCCCATTTGCTTTTGGACCGTCTGGGACAAATTCGCCCGGTTCGGCCGGTTTGCGCCTTTTTGTCCCAACTGTTCTGGGACAAAAGTTCTCATTTCGGCCGATCCAGCCGGTTCACATACTTTTGGCCCGCGCGTCCCAGATTGTTTCGGGCTGCCTTGACTCATTTCGCCCGGTTCGGCCGGTTCGCGTATTTTTGTCCCGCTTGTCCCATAGGCGACCCTCTCAGCAGTTAGCCAATTTTTTCTCTTTTGACCAGATCGGCTTTTCGCGCCCGCCGCGTACTTTTGTCCCAGATGTCCCAATTGCTATTTGGGCTGCCTGGAGGATTTTCGGCCGATCCGCGCATTTTTGTCCCAAATGTCCCAATTGCTCCTAGGACTAGGACTTAGCTGATTTTCACAATTTTTTCTGGATTAACCTACTTGCCTTCTGCAACCATTTTTCACATTTTCTCAGAGCTTGCTCCTTCCTTCTTCGGCCTGGGGAGTTAGAAAAATATCTGAGAGAACCTCAGAAACATGATGTTTGCTCTGAATCAATTAATTTGTCTGGGACTTGAATATTCTGATGCATGTTATCAAATTTACCCTGGGGGGGTAAATTTTGGATAACAGTTACTTTACTCAACTCTTGAGTATCATTTAACCTATAGTTTAACCTCACCATTAGACTATAAATATGGGGTATTTAGGGGGGAAGAAAAAGTTAGAAAATTTGGGTGAAAGCTAAGGAATTTTAGCCATTTACCATAATATCATTATTATTCTGTCTTTGTGATAACATATGGAATTTCCATGGTATTCTTCTCATGATTTGGTTCATTTGGTAAGATTCATGTTGCACGAATCTGATCAATAACACCATCTGCATACAAGCATCTTTTAGATGCTTTTTTTTATCAATTCGCATGTTATCTGTTTGGACTGTATTTTATCATTATTCTTATCACAATGGGGTTGAAAGCCACCAAGGGAGTTAACGCTTCCCATATCTGCTTTGTCAGGAAGCCCTCACATAAAATCTCTAATCAATCTTTCTCTATTGTATGTGAACTACATGAGTGCTGGGATCACACCAAGTGTTAGGTTGTGGAGCCTGTTTTCATGTGAGAAAGTGTTGAAGACTATACACTAAGAGTACTATACACTTTCCATAGTTGTCTCGCCGGGGTTCGGGGGCACAGCCCCCGAAATGTTTTTTGGCCTTAAAATGTGCCCGATATATTAGGAAAAACACTTTTCTCATATGGGAGGGATTTTTTGACCCATGGGTTTATGGGACGGTTTTGGCCCATGGTTTTGATACCCATGGTTTTGTAAAACTACTTAAACAATTGTCTATTTATATGGTTTTGTGCATATGGTAGGTATTATGTGTAACATTGTAGATGTGTTTTGAATTCGAGTGTGAATTCTGTAGAGTTTGTTGAGCATAGCTCCAAACAGATCTAGGTATTGTATTGAGAGAGCGGTGGCTTGTAATAAAATCTGAGCAAGTGATTCTTGGTGGACGTAGCCCAAATTAGGTGAACCACGTTAAAAACTAACTCTTTGTGTTGTGTTATTTTTTTCTACACTTTTATTTAAGATCTTTAATATTTTCTACATATTAGTTTCTACTGTTGCGATTCTGTGAGGGATTATTCCACATATTTTATCCCTTATTTCCTAACAATTGGTATCAGAGCCTAGTTTGGTTTGCTAAAGTGTTGAATCATAGGGAAATTTTTATCTTGAGTGGGAGCTATGATAGATGATGGAAGATCTAGGGTTGATAAATTCAATGGGAAGAATTTCAGTCTTTGGAAGATGCAGATGAAAGATTACCTTTATCAGAAGGATCTGTATATTCCGTTGTCTGAGAAGGTGAACAAACCCTCGAACATGATAGATGTGGAATGGGATTTGATGGATAGGAAGGCACTTGGGACAATCCGGTTGTGTCTTGCATCTTTGGTATTATTTAATGTTTCAAAGGAAAAGACTACAAAATAACTGATGGATGCATTAGGGAAGTTGTATGAAAAACCCTCTGCCTCTAATAAGATTTTTTTTAATGAAAAAGTTGTTTAATATGAAGATGTCTGAGAATGGTTCAGTAGCAGATCATCTAAATGATTTTAATACGGTTGTAAATATGCTAGCTTCGGTTACAATAGAATTTGATGAAGAAGTTAGGGATTTATTAGTTCTGTGCTCTTTACCTGAGAGTTGGAATAGCCTGGTAATGGTGGTAAGCAACTCAGTTCTAGCTAACTCAAAGTTGAAGTTTAAAGATGTTGTAGGAGTGATTCTAAGCAAGGAAATGCGATGGAAAAGCTCTGGTGAATCTTCTACTTCAGGGAATGCTTTGATAGTGGAAACTAGAGGGAGACAGAAGAATAGAGGAAGCCGTGGAAAATCAAAGGATCAGGCAAGGTCAAAATCCAAAAGCAAGATTATATGTTGGCATCGAGGAAAGTCTGGGCATACAAAGAAGGACTGTTGAGAGCTTCGGGACAAGAAGAAACAATAGGAAGAAAACAAGGAGGAAAATGTGGTAACGGGTAATGTATGTCAGAACGCTTTGATTCTTTCTTTGCACAATATTACTGAATCTTGGGTTTTATATTCAGGGGAGTCTTTCCATGTTACTCCACATAGGCATTATTTTGTTAATTATGTTCAAGGAGATTTTGGGCATGTTTTTCTTGGCAATGATGAGCCTTGCAACATATTTGGAAAAGGTTCTATTCAGGTTAAGATGCAAAATGGGAATACTTGACTATTGAAGGATGTCAGACATGTGCCGACATTAAGACGAAATTTGATATCGGAAGAGTAGTTGGAAGTGATGGTTGTACTGTGATATTTACAGCGGACTCTTGGAAGGTTACCAAGGGTGCTCTTATGGTGGCAAGAGGTAAGAAGTTTGGAACCTTGTATTTAACCACTTATAACACTAATGTTTGTAATTTTGTGGCTTCAGAATTAGATACAACATTGTGGCACTATAGGCTCGGTCATATGAGCCATAAGGGTATGGAGGTCATAAAGAAGGATTTGTCTAGATATACAAAAACTGGTTTGGAGTTCTGTGAGGATTGCATATATGGGAAACAAAAGCGAGTAAGGTTTCTCAAGGTTGGACCTACAAAGAAAGAGAGTAAGTTAGAGCTGGTGCACTCTGATGTGTGGGGGCCAACTCAGGTATCATCTCTTGGGGGTTCAAGTTATTATGTTACTTTTATTGATGATGCAACAAGGAAAGTTTGGGTTTATTGTATTAAAACAAATATGATGTATTTGAAACTTTTGTTAAATGGAAAGCCTTGGTAGAGAATGAAACGGGTCTTAAGCTAAAATGTCTTAGGTCAGATAATGGAGGGGAGTATTGTAGCAATGAATTTGATGATTATTATTCTAAGAATGGAATCCACAGAAAAATGGGGTGTTAGAAACGATGAACAGAATAATAATGGAACATGCTAGGAGCATGAGGTTACATGTAGGACTGCCTCTTTATTTTTTGGGCAGAAGCGGTGAGCGCAACTATGTACTTGATCAACAGAGGACCTTCAAGTGCCTTGGATGGATGCATACTTGAGGAGGCTTAGTATGGTAAGAAAGTTGATTATTCATTTCTTAGAGTCTTTGGATGTGAGGTGTTTGTCCATATAGACAAGGATGATAAGACCAAGCTAGAGGATAAATTAGAAAAATGTACTTTCATTCATTATGGTGGTGATGACTTTGGATATAAATGTTGGAGTATTAAGGACAAGAAAATCATTCGATCTAGGGATGTGGTCTTTAATGAGAAAGTCATGTATAAGAAGTAGTTTCAGGAAAATAGAGAAGAATCCAAGAAAGAATATGTAGTAGTAGAGGATCTTCTGGATGGGAAAGTGACACATGAATCAGTTCAGGAACCTCCTCAACAGGGTCCCCAAACTCCTATATTGAGGTCTTCTAGGGTAAGAAGAGAGCCTAAACATTTTCTCCTTCTCTTTATTATTTATTACTCACTGATATTGGAGAGCTAGAGAGCTTTGATGAAGCAATGTAGGTAGATGCCAGGAAGAAGTGTGAGCAAGCCATGAATGAGGAGCATCAGGCTCTCATGTAGAACCAGGCATGGGATTTGGTAAAGCTACTTGAAGGAAAAAGAGTATTTCAGAACAAGTGGGTGTTCAAATTCAGAAAGGAAGAAGGAGGAATGAAAAGATACAAGGCCTGATTGGTGGTCAAGGGGTTTACACAGAAAAAAGGTATAGATTTTGATGAGATTTTTTCTCTTGTAGTAAAAATGACTTCTATTAGAACTGTTCTAGGAATAGTTGCAGCATAAGACTTGCACTTAGAATAGCTTGATGTAAAGATTGAATTTCTCCATGGTGATTTGGAGGAGGAACTATATATGCAACAACCAGAGGGCTATGAGGTCAAAGGTAAAGAGGAGATGGTGTGCAAAATGAAGAAGAGCTTGTATGGATTGAAACAAGCTCCACGTCAATGGTATAAGAAATTTGATAGATTCGTGATGGAGAAAGGTTATATTAGATGTCATTTTGACCATTGCGTGTATACAAAGAAATTTGAGGATGGAAGTTATATTATCCTGTGTCTGTATGTGGATGACATGTTAGTTACAGGTAAAAACATGCAAGAAATAAAAGTACTCAAGAAATAGCTAAGTGAATCCATTGCTATGAAGGATTTGGGGGCAGCCAAACAAATCCTTGGTATGCGAATATCTCGAGATAGGAAGGAACGGAAGTTGACTTTATCTCAGGAAGAGTACATTAAGAAAGTCTTGGAGAGGTTTAATATGCAGGATGCTAAACCGGTTAGGACTCCTTTGGTAGACCATTTTAAGTTATCAAAGGAGTAGTGTCCCAAGACAGAGAAGGAGAGAAACTAGATGTCCAAGGTACCTTACTCATCAACGGTTGGCAGTTTGATGTGTGCCATGGTGTGCACTAGACCTGATATTGCCCATGCAAAAGGAGCAGTGAGTAGATTTATGAGTGATCCAGGCAGAGATCATTGACAGGTAATAAAGTGGATCCTTCGGTATTTGAGAGGGACCATGGGGAAATTTTTTTGCTATAGTGGATTAGACACCACTTTGTGTGGTTATGTAGATTTAGATATGGCTAGATATGTAGACAATAGGAGGAGCACGAAAAGTTATGTTTATACTGTAGGTGGGACAATAGTGAGCTGGATTTCATGACTACAGAAGCTGGTAGCTTTTTCAACCACAGAGGCTGAGTATGTTGCTGCCATAGAGGAAAGAAAAGAAATGATTTTGTTACAAAAATTTCTTGAGGATTTGGGGCATAAGCATGAGGAAGGAAAGCTGCATAGTGATAGTCAGAGTGCTATACACCTAGCTAAGAACTCTACTTTCCACTTTAGGATGAAGCATATATAGTTAAGGTACCATTTCATCAGGACAAATTTGGAGGAAGAGAAGTTGAAGCTGGAGAAGATCCATACCAGTCAGAATCCTGTAGACATGATGACCAAGGTGGTCACAAGGGAAAAACTAAAGCTGTGTTTAGCTTTGGTTGGTTTTCACGGAAACTAGTGAAGGGTTGAAAATCTTGCTTAGAGGAAAACCAGTCTCCAAGTGGGAGATTGTTAGGTTGTGGACCCTGTTTTCATGTGAGAAAGTGTTGAGAAAGTGCTGAAGATTATACACTAAGAGTACTGTACACTTTCCATAGTTGTCTCACCGGGGTTCAGGGCTGGGCCGGGCCCGGAGCGGGTATCCGGGGGCGTAGCCCCAGAAATCATTTTTTGGCCTTAAAACGTGCCTGATATATCAGGAAACACGCTTTTCTCATATGGGTAGGATTTTTTAACCCATAGGTTTATGGGACGGTTTTGGCCCATGGTTTTGTAAAATTGCTTAAGCAGTTGTTTATTTATATGGTTTTGTGCATATGGTAGGTATTATGTGTAACATTGCAGATGTGTTTTGAATTTGGGTGTGAATTCTGTAGAGTTTGTTGAGCATAGCTCCAAACAGATCTGGGTATTGTATTGAGAGAGCAGTGGCTTGTAATAAAATCTGAGCAAGTGATTCTTGGTGGATGTAGCCCAAATTGGGTGAACTGTGTTAAATACTGTCTCTTTGTGTTGTGGTATTTTATTCTACACTTTTATTTAAGATCTGTAATATTTTTTGCATATTAGTTTCTAGTGTTGCAATTCTGTGAGGGATTATTCCACATATTTTATCCCTTATTTCCTAACACCAAGGAGTTCGACATCAAATTTGCGTCCGTATTATCCATCGCCATCTCCAAGGTACTAAGCCATTGTATACTCGACGTTGTTTTGTGTTTGTTTATTTCTCATACACTCATCTGGACAGGAAGCAGGAAACTCCGATCAACAATCATTTCTCATCACTTTCAGGTGGGGAAACACTTCTCTCATGTTCTTTAACTTGCATCAATTTTTGTACCTATCCATCATCACATTTCCACCTCCACATGGCCAGGACAACATTTTTCTTAATTTCATCCATCGAATTTACCAAGTTTTATTTTCTATCGTTTTCAATTTCCACTTTTCATCCCATGTTACAATATTCATTGTCTCATGAAATCAATCTATCGATACCTTCATAGAATCTCGTTGAAGTGGCCCATTAATCATATTTACAGGTTTTTGTAAATTCAATTAACCATCTAATCCCTCAACTATATCAACCTTTTTCATAGGGTTAGATTACCCCCACCGCATCTTCATTTTTTACGTTACATCTTGCCTACTACAACACTTAACCCAAAAAGGGGAAAAATGTAGACACTAGAATACATACATTACACATAAGGTATCCTATTCAAAAATACTAAAAACATTATAAAACACAATAATCCCAAAAAAATTAAATAATCCAACAAAAGCATCTAAACAGTACAAAACCCCACAAAAAGATGAAAAAATACACCTCATCATGTTTTACTAACCCTCACCTACTCACATCAAAAATTTTCCATCCCACCTACCCATTTGCATGCCCAATGCACTATGAACCCTTATCATCTCACCCATCTATTCATAGTGCACCCATATGTGTCACTATTTTCTATGCACTAAAAAACTAGAAAACACTAATCACCCCCATCATTTCACTCTTCTTGTCCCCCTTGACTCTTTGTATACTTGAGCATATACTTGATTTTTGTCTTCTTTGCTTGTATATTTCAGTATTGTAGGTTTTGGAGAGGTGAAGGAAGATCAAAAAGGAAATGTGCAACTAGCAAGATCATTGTTTTGGTGAAATTTCAACACAAGTTCATGTCGCACCTGTGAATGGCCTATAACCTCCATGTAATATTCGACGAATCACACATGTGACTTGACTGATTTAGGTATATTGTTCATTTTATGCATTTTTTAAATCATTTTCATGTAATAAAATGTCTTTAATCTCTTTAAAAGGTTAGGGATCTGATCGAGGCATGTCCCCTAACCACCATAAATAACTAATGTTTTCTAAGTGTGTTTGTGTATAGGTTATAGATTCAAATCAAGAAGTCTACCCACTTTATTCATTAAACAAACCCATGATTGTCCTTATATTTTCAATGGTAGTGTAAGCCCATTTATTTAGAAGCATTGATTTGGAGATTTTTATATCGATTAATACATATTGTAGGAGATCCAAATATAGCCATACCTTTTCTGAGGTAGGGTGTGGGTAGAAAATGTATGCCTAAATTTGGATCTCTTGAAAGATGTGTTAGTAGATTTGAAAATATCCAAATCAAAGCTACTAAATAAATGGGCTTACACTTCCATTAAAAAGAGAAGGAAAACCATAGGTTCTTTCAATGAATAAAATAGGTAAATTTCTTAATTTGAATCTATATTCTACACAAAAACACACTTATAAAATGTTATTTATTTATAGTGGTTAGGGGACCTACCTCGGTTATATCCCTAATGTTTTAAGGAGATAAAATACATTTTACTATAGAAAAATGACAAAATAATGCATAAAAATGAATATTATTCCCGACTTAATCACAAACCAATGGTGAGTGTGATTTTCCAAAAATGACATGGAAGATGCATGCCAGTCATGAGTGCAAATGGCACGTGTGCTTAAAATTTACTTAAAATAGTGATCTTGCGAGTTGCACCTGTCTTTTATGATTTTCCTTCACCTCTCCAAATCGTACAATACTAAAATATGCGAGAAAATAAGTAAAAAAATAAAGGGCCCAAGTGCACAAAGAGTCAAGGGGGCCAAAAAGAGTGAAATGATGAGGGTGTAAATGGAAATTAAATGTAAGGTGTATCCAATTGGATGACATTGTGAACATATAAGTGTGATGGTGGATAGGTGGTGGAGAAACTGCAATGTTTGGCAAGGCAGTAGGATTCCCAAGATGGACATCCTTGAGGCATTGTGCCATGTGCATGGCCTTGTCAAATGTGTGTAGTGGATGAATTTTTAAGTGGTGTGAGATGTGAGGGAGAGAAATTTTAGAAAAGAGGTAAATGAGTTTGGATTGTGGGAGTGGAAATGAGAGGTGGTAAACGAGTGCACGCCAATGCATCACAAATTCAAGAATAAACTTAGTAGGATATTGTCTTAGCATATGAAGGTCAATGAGTGTTGCTTTGGGCATAATATGAAGGGAAGAAGTGGGAAAATAATGTGTTAGTAAGTTGTGTGAATGTGTAAATGTTATGTTGTGGCGGGTGATAATAACATTCAAGTGCTTAGTCAGTGAGTGAAAGTGGGGAGGTGCGTAAGAGGAGTTCGTCATCATGTTGAATGAGGTGGCATGCATAGTGGAAGGGATGCAAGTGGTGTTGGAGGTTCTTGGTGCCATTTATTTTTTCAAATGTGGGTAATTTGAAATACACAGGATATGGGTGGAATGATACCATGGGGTGGAGTCAAAGGTGAAATCATGTGATGATGTGGATTGGGAAGTGTTTGATTTAGATGATGAGACGCTAGGTGCATATGGTAATTAGGAGATAGTGGGAGATAATGAATCATATGATGGAGACACGATACATGGAAAAGAAGTGGGAATAATAGTAGCGTGGGAAGTGATTGTGATGGTTTTAGTAGCTGAAGTTGGAGGAGATGAAGGCTCAATAGTAATACCCCGATTGTCGAGAAGGTATTGAATGATGTTGCGAAGTTGGAGACATGAGTCAATGAAATGACAATCAATGTGATGATATGAACATGTTTCATGGGAAGCATGCCACAATGGTGTGGGTGGTATGGGAGGGAAAGTGATGAAATTTGTGTTAAGAAACTTGTGGAGAATATAAGAAAGTGACTCGGTCAAAGGAGTGAATTTTCAAGGGGGTTGGACAAAACAATGAGCCCTAGTAGAATATGACGAATGTGAATATGTGATAAAGAATGTAATGTAGGTGTGATTATTTAAGAACACTAGTGGTAGGAGTGCATATGGGGTGGATCGGAGTATGAAATGAGGTGGTGCAAGATACAAGATGAGGAAGCGGGGAGAAGAAAGCGGCCGGTCTTGGTTGGTTGTGGACATGATCGAACACTTTAGATTATTTTGTTATTTTTTGATTTTTTTCTTACAGGATGGTCATGGGCATAGATGGCTCTATAGAGAAGAGGCTCATCCCTTTCGCGGCCGTAACCAGGAAAGTTTAATATTTTTTATGTTAAGAGTTGGGATAGGGAGGGAAGATTACCGGTCGCTTGCATGACTTGCTATCCAGGACTTTCTCACGACTGTGATCAGGGTATGTTGGTAGAAGGAGCAGGGGGTGGGGTGAAGATAGAGCAAGGTGGGTACATCCCGGTCGTGTATGTGATCGGGTGAAGGTAGGAGTGGTGGCGTGGTAGGGTGTGGGAATACAATGGTGTGGGGAAAGACCCAATTGAAAGGAAAAAAATAAATGTTAGTGGGGTGAGGGTTAGTAAATGAGTGATGAGGTGGATTTTATCACCATTTTTTGGGGTTTTATATTTTACATTTTTTTGGGATTATTTGATTTTTTTGAGATAATTGTGTTTTATAATGTTTTTGGTATTTTTGAATAGGATACCTTATGTACAAGGTTCATTTTCTAGTCTCTACAATTTCTAGTGTTTTGAGAAAAGGTGTACAAGGTGGTCCAGTTACGGGTACAAATCATATATAGGTGACGAGGTGGAGAGAGGGCCCATTTGGACATGTGGATATTGGAGAAGAGAGTGGGTGGAGATAGACAACATGGCCATGTAGGAGGCTAACACTAAGGTAGATCACTCACCAAATAGAGGTAGGCATATTTTTGGGCATATTTTCAAGTTTTTGTCAAATTTTTGATGTTTTTGAGGTTGTTGTGACTGGCTTATGACCACACTATAACCATGAAAGATCATTTCCCTTCACCAGTAACACTTTCACGCACCACCGTGGTTTCTAAAATGTATACCTAGATTTGTATCACCTATAAGATGTGTTAGTAGATATGATAATCTCCAAATCAATGCTACTAAATAAATGGGCTTATACAGTCACTGAAAAATGAAGGACAATCACATGTTCTTTCAATGAATAAAATTGGTAAACTTCATGATCTAAATCTATATGATGCACACAAACACACTTAGAAAAATGTTAGTTATTTTTTGTGGTAAGGGTACATGCCTCGGTCAAATCCCTAACCATATAAAATACATTTTTTGTATAAAAATGAAAAAATAATGCATAAAAAACAATTTTATACCTGAATCAGTCGCAAACCAGTTCTGATTCGATGAAAATCACACGGAGGTTGCAATCCATTAGCACTCACCTGTGTTGATTTTTTTCCAAAATAGTGATCTTGTGAGTTGCACCTATCCTTTGTGATCTTCCTTCACCTCTCCAAAAAATGCAATACTGAAAGATGTGAGAAAAGAAGAAAAAACTCAAGTATAGGCTCAAGTGCAAATAATTCAAGAAGGCCAATAGGATGAAATGATGGGGTGAGTGGTGTTTAATAGTTTTTGAGTGCATAGAATATTGTGACACATATTAGTGCAATGTGAATGGATGGGTGAGATGATAAGTGTCCATAGTGCATTGGGCATACAAATGGGTAAGTGGGATGGACAAAAATGAATGTTAGTGGGGTGAGGGTTAGTAAATAAGTGATCAGGTGTCTTTTATCACCATTTTGTGGGGTTTTATATTTTTTAGTTACTTTTTTGTCTTATTTTTTGTTTTTTTGGGATTATTATTTTTAGATAAGAATATAGGTTTTTTGACTGGGACCATACCTAGGAACGAAAATTCTAAAGCCCAGATATATCAATGAAGAGAAAAAGAATAAAAAGAGACAAAAAACCAAGCTACAACCAATACACATCCAAAACAAAACATATATACGACAGGGATACAATCCATAAGACAAAAAATAACATGGATATGTAAAAGACCAACAAAATAACTATTTATAAGCACTTCTAGTTCAAGGATATGAACTCCTTCCCGCATTCTAATTTCTCCTTTTTCTAACCACCTGAGTCCACCTATCTTCCTTGGGAATATTTATAAATAAAATTTGTTTAAGAATGATTTTTTCCAATGATTTTTGAAGAGAGCACCTTCCCAAAATTTCAAAACATTTAACCATCTCTATTCTTAGTAGAGATTAGAGTGGAACAAATGTAGAGAGGTTCAACCGCATTAGTACTCTTGATAGAGTATTTCTTAATCACATCCTCCTCTACTTGGAGACCATCTTCTCTAGTAATATGAAAAATCCTCTTCTTATCATTTTCTATTTGGTCTTCAGGGAGGATTTCATCTATTGAAACTTCAACATCCTAATTCTCTTGCAAAACATTTTCCAATTCTTGATATTCTTCAAGTTCATTTTCACTTTGAGTCTCTTCTTCTGGTTCTTATTCTTCTACTATTTCTTCTTCTTAATTTTCCTCCATCCTTTAGAGGTCTCCCTTCTTCGGTTTCTTCTATATTCCCATTATGTTTCTAATTATGTTCATCAAAAGGAATTCTAAGTGGAATACTTGCATGCAGATCAATATGGGTAGGATGGGTTTTGAGGCCCCCAACCAAATTAGTAGGAACACCTTCGCAAGATTTTTTATCATTCGGAAGGTCTTCCTTAATCAAAGACCCAAAATTATTGCCCTATTCTTCATGAATCTTGGAGTTCTGCTCCTTAGGTGACTTGGCCTCTAAAACTTCAAGCCCCTCCCCATACTTTTTCTTCCCTTTAGTCTTAGAGCTTGCACATTCCCCATGGCTATAACCTGTAGTCCTGTAGAGGCTGTGGAAAACAAGGGATATCTTGTGCTCATTTTTTTGAACAAAAACAACCTTTTAAGAGATTAGATTAATAGAAATAGGAAGAGGCTTATTAGGATGGGAATTAACACAAAATCTGGTGTAAACTAGCCTTGTTCTGCATAGTTTTAGAAATTACAATCAAAACATCCTTTCTACCAAAATTCCAAGGCTAAGGTAGGGAGTATAACCCAAACAAGATAGGATGTGGAGTAAAAATAGTTATATCCATACTTGGTTGCGATATCTCAATATGTAGGATTGTCTTACCATAAAACCATGGTCCACCGCTGAGAGCATGGGCAAGATATGAATGCACTTAAAAATAGAATAAGAAAGCATCATTGGACATAGCCATAACATTCAATGGGTCCTTTACCATCCATTTCCTCTTTTCCTAGATCCTAACAACATCAATGTTTGGACAGAGACAAGAAAACCTCCTAATAGTAGTGAATTTGTAAATATTCTCCACCTTTGTTACAATAGTTTTTTAGGATTTTTTTAATACATTTTTTTAAATATTTTTGAATAGGAGACCTTACGCACAAGGTGCATTTTATAGTGTCTACATTTTCTAGTGTCTATATTTTTGAGAGTGTTTGTCTACATTATATAGTGTTTTGAGTAGGCGAGTCAATGCACTAGAAACTTTTGAATTTTTTTTCACTTGATCTCATACTTGATTTTTTTCTTCTTTGCTTTTACATATTTAGGTATTGCAGGTCATGGAGAGGTGAATGCCACTAATAAAAGACTGGGATAACCCATAACATCATTGTTTTGGTAATATTTTAGCACAAGTGCTAGTTGCGTGCCATGATTGGCCTACAACCTCTGTGTGATTTTTGGTGAATTACGCTCGCAACTGGTTTGTGATCGAGTCATGTATGCTATTCATTTTTATGCATTTTTTTTCATTTTTACTAACTAAAAATGATTTTATCTCCTTAAAAAATTAGGGATCTGATTGATGCAGGTCCACTAACCACCAAAAATAACTAACATTTTTCCTAATGTGTCTGTGTGCAGGTTATAGACTCAAATCAAGAATTTTACCCACTTTTTTCATGGAAAGAATCAAATGATTTTTCTTATATTTTAAATTACAACTTAAAGACCATTTATTTAATAGCATTTATTTGGATATCTCAATATCAACTAACACATCTTGTAGGTGATCTAAATATAGGCATAAAACTGAATATCATAATGCTTGGTTTGCTAATGTCTTTTAACAAAACAAACCAATTCATTAAGAAGGATGCATTCCAAAATAATATGAAGAAAAAAATGATGAAAGAGAAGAACCAAAGTCTTGAGAAGGTAGATGATACAATTTTTTTGGCTTTGTTAAACCATTGATAAACTTGTCAGTAAGTTTTCATAAACCAATAAAGGAAATCTCCACTCCCAATTATGAATTGCTAACAAAGATACATGTCACTCACTTTGACTTATGAAAAATTGTAATTCCAATAGATGAAACATGGAACATGTTGTAGAGGATGATGTAATTAAGAGTAATTTAATTTTTAATATTGTCCTATTTCTTGCACTTTTCAATTAGTTTTAAATAGGGCATGTCTCAAGCAAGTTGAATGAGAAATACTGTTATTTTTCATTTCAATACATAGTGGTTCACAAGACAACTGAATTTTTTTTATGTTAATTATTTGTAGGTGTCTAAGAAACATAAGTGTTTTTTAATCAATGTATTTCTTTTTGTGAAGACTGCAAATCAATTAAATACTTATACTATGTTTTTTGAAAAATACAAATTAAGAAAAAATATATTATCTAAATAAAGTACTAATTATTTGAATATATTATCTAAACACCTATATCACATATCCATGAATGGAAGCTTCTAATTTATTGATGGTGGATCATCTCTATCATTTTCTTGACTAGTTCTCTAACTTCATTTACATTTAAGTGGTGCAATAGATATATACCTGTCTCCAACAGGGTTACCTATTGTATTTGTGAGATTTCTATCATCCCCTTTGCTTTCAGGAATCGAATTCCATATTTTCAAAGCCATTTCATAGAGAAATTTATTTAGTTCATACCATGATGTGTAAATTATCATACAATTTTATAAATTTTTGTCAATCTTGTTTCGTAATTTTGAATTTATAAAGGACAAGCCACTGAAAAATATCTCATCTTCAACTGAAACCAAAATCATTTTTTGACATAAATCAGCTAATGAAAAAAAATTGATCACGGTTTCTTGCAAACTAGCACGCTTAACCTATTTTTTTTCCATAGTCGAGTTATTGCTCCACGCTCTAAGGGATTATCCAAACATTTGAATTGCTCAAGTATTGTAGAGGCAAATTCATGAGATTGATCAATCAAATCTTCCTTATTTAAAATACCTAGAATATTCATTCCATCGATATTGACATGCATACAAAAATGTTGAATCAATGCATTCAATCTCTTGTGGTAATCTTCTGGAAAATATCTTTCATTTCGGACACTATTCCAATAGGTGGGATTTACTAAAGCCATTTCTTCAAGTAAATCATCACTACTAATATGTTCCCTTATTTATTCTAGTAGATAAGATGTAATTTGTCTTAACCTTACCCTTTTTTATAATACAATGCTATCAAAGAGCGTCCTTGTGACATTTACTTTCTCGACCTTACTTGTTATTTTAAACAAGTGCATTGGTATCTCATATCCACGTATAGAAGCACATACTTATTGTAACACCCACAAAAATTGATGCACTAAAACTACGTTAACATCCCTTAATTAATTGGAAAAAAATTACGATTTTTTTAAAAACATTTCTAAGCCAATACACTTTATTTATTTATAATTAATTCCACATATTTGCCCAAAGGCAAGGATATTGTCTTCACCTCACTCATTAATCTATTTCTCTTCCCTCAATTAAATGTTGCCATGTGGATTATTTTGGTATGGGACTATAGTTAGTTAATTTATTTATTTTTTAATAATTTTAAAACATCATTTATCTCTCATCTCATTCGCCAGTTAGCTTTTCTCTTTATTTGTGGCAGTTTTCGAGGAAGAGAAATTGTCCAACCTTGCATTGAATGGCGTAATTGTGTATGACAGGTTTCAGCATTGTTGAGGGGCTCGAGAATGGCCCTGTCTTTGTTTTTTTTACCGGATGTAATCTCTCAAACACTGAACTACACCATATACCGTTTGGGATGTGGTGTAATTCGTTGATCCTTGAGCGAATCCATTATTTGCAGAGTCGTAAGCTTTGTTAGAGACATTGGACAGAAGACTGGGGGTCGTGGAACTGAAGTTCTCTGTATTGCTCGTGAGTTCGTTCGCATTGGCGAGAAGAAGCATGTCGGTAACTAGTGTCCATATGAAATTAAAGTTGTCATAGCACAAGGAGCAGTAATCCATCCATACTCGCCCACCTATGTCACCATCGCAAACTTCACGAAGAGAATTATTTGCTTCTATAGAACAAGTAACACACTTTTCTATAGATATGTTCCCAATACATTGGAGCAGGCCATAAACCTGGTTGGGAGATTGGCCATGCGTGGAAGTGTTGAACCCTGAACTTTGAGGTGTGTTGCGAAACAGATCGGTGATAACTCGATCCAGATTAGCAGAATATGTACTGCCCTGTGTGTAAGTGGAGGCGTTGTTACAGGCAGAGCTTCTATACTTGGATATGACTGATGGAAAACTCATTAGAAAGAGCGAAAGAAGAATAGAAAAGTAGGGATTGAAGCTCATCTTGTTCTTCCTATAGTCAGAAGAATTTTGCAAGCCCTCAGACGTAACTATGCATTACAGGTAAGATAACTATAATCGGGGACAATTTCGCTTCGTGTGAACAGTCTCTTTCTCAACGATGAATTAAATGGAGAGAGGCGGCGTTGTCATCTTTATTCAATCGGGAAAAAAGGATAGGTGATCCATGAACTTAAAAGACTGCAGAATAGGGCAGGTGTAGGTATCAATTTCTAGTGGACAATGGACTCGAGAATGGATCTGTCTTTGTTTGGTTTGACTGGAATCTAGGCTCCCCTATGCCCACCCCCTAATGGATTCGCTCAAGGATCAGCCAATTGTTGACTCTGCAATAATGGATTCACTCAAGGATCATCCAATTACACCACATCCCCAACGGTATATGGTGTAGTTCATAAAATGCATTTTTGTTGTCTACATGTACACTAACAGGTTAATAGTGATTTTGTTGTGCAGGTACAGAGATGGTGGTGAGGTGCTGCTTTAGTGGAGCTAAAACCTGGAACCCTAATCGACATGTTCAGTGTATACAAAATCGCAAGAGCGTTTGTAGTAGGACATGTACTCCATTGTCTCTCTGTCTGATTTATGTCCTGCCTCTAGTAAGAAGTGGAATTGATACATGAATTGGTTTCTAAAAACTGAATCGACCCTATGATCATCAAAATGTACACATTAATTGCCAGGCATTGATGTGAACAGTGGCAAGCTATCTTGCCTCATTGTAAAACGGCAAAAATCTCCCAAGACTTCATTGACAAGCTCAATTTTGTGCATTCCATGAACTGTTAAAAGGGATTTTGTCAAATTATTTGTCTACCTTCTCTATTCTTCCACATTCTATCTACATGTCTATCACTACAGTTAGAAGTACAACATCTGAAACAATTGGCTTTCAATTACTATTTTATGTATCTTTGCACCCTGTTCTAGAGTGCCAGTTCAGGCACAAGGTGTGTGGGTATTACCAAAATTTGTTGAGTTTGGAATTATACCTGTCAGGTGCATTTGTTTAAAAATATCAAAAGTTTTTCTAGATTAGCCCATTTTGTGCATATTCTGTAATCAAGTAATTCCACGAGATCACTTTACATTGAGGCATTTTGTCAAACAATTAGGACATGCCTTTCTCCATGCTTCCAAATTTCACATTGTGCAATGACAACACATGTAGCAGTGCCACTACAGCACTCAGAAACATGAACCTCAATTGCCACTACATTGGCCCATGTTTATGGCACATTGAGCATTGATGCGCTCTTCACTACAAGACAGATACATGCAATTAGTTCAGTTTTCCCTAGCAGGTCAGTTTCTGACTCTAAATTTATTGATAAATTTGCTCTAGGTAGTTATTTGCTAATTCCAGATTGTTCTCCTTTACATAGCATTGTTACACATCCTCTTTGCAAGGGTACCTACGGTGGTGCAACACAGAGTAATAGAAACATCTATGAACTAGCATTTGATTTATTTCTTGGTAACGAAGAGATCATGGTTTCATGGTACATGAGGCTCACTATTTGAACATCAAAAAAGAGTTGTCTAATTATGTCTAATGTATTCAAATTTTGATCAAAAGAATTTTATAAGGTGACTATTGGGTTCATGCATCCTCATCGAGTCCTACTAATGGTTGAGATTTTTCCTACCCAAACAAACTTGTTTTAAAAGTTGAATTATGAATTACCTCAAAAACTAATCTAGTACATGTGCATGAATCATCATGGTTATGGAGTCAAATGAACTAAACAAAAAACAAGGTTCACATAATAGTTACATGTCTTTTTTTGCTAATGTTACATGTGACTAATTACAAAATTGGATTGTTACAGTGATTGCTAGCCCCAGGTTTGATTGGATTGCAACTCTATTTGGCTAAGCATCAAAATAATTTTTTGGTGAGGATAATTTTGATCTGATTAATAATATTTTACTTGCAAGGATTCCATCATAAATAACCATTTCTACATTAGAAAAGATACTTTCAATATGTTTCCTATATTACTAAGATCAAAGCAATCCAATTACACTTTCACATTACAAAAAAAATAGGAATATGTACATAATGAAGAGATTCAAATATGAATGCAAATTCATTTGTGAAATAACATGTTGACATAGTTTATTATCTGCCATTTTTAATCAAAGAATCTGTATGCTCAGAGTGGAACAAAAGACTCTTAAGCGGTTGATGGATGAGGTTAAAACAATATTTTCCAATTAAGAATTGATGTTTACAGAATGAGTATATGGATGAGGTTTACAAAAACCTCTGTCCAATTAAGTGATGTTTCTGCAACTAACAAGTTCGTTCATAAAAAAAGAGGATTTCTGTTGGAAAGTTAATTTCTGGTGGACAAAAAAATTGGCAATGAACAAACACAAAATATCTTTGGCTAGGATCATTCATTCAGACTTTCAGAGAGCATTGGATCATAAAGCTAGCATCTTTAATATGTATGTTAATAACATTTATGTTTTCATAATCAGTGGTAATTGCTGGAAATTTTAATGCAAAAGCAGAAAAAAAACTCACCAAGGATAGTAAAGCCTGGCTCTATCCTTTCTTCGATCAACAAAGTTTTTTTTACTTCATCCTGACTTGTGTATAATTGTAAACATCTTTCAATCAAATTATGCACTTGCAAGATAGTCAAAATAGTGAGAAATGATTACCAAAATGGCTTTCAACATAATCAAAGGTTCAGTTTTATTGATATCCGATTGCATTAACATTAAGAATGAAGAAAACTTAAGCCAATGGCACTACCAAGCCCAACTTCATCCTATCCATGCATTGTAAATCTAATTTGGTAGTACAGAAATAATTCCAATTTAGCCTCCTCCAACAATAAATATAAATGTAAAACTTGACTCTCAGACATGTAACAAATCCCAACAACTTTCAAGCATTGTACTTTTTACTAAAGATAAAATTTGACCATAGTGTCAAAAATCTATTATAGAAAAGTTTCATGCTTTTCCTACTTACAAGTTGAATATCTTCACATGACACCTTTCTGGTTTTGCCGCTTGAAACAAGATCTGAACCAGATTTGGTCACAGGAGCTTCACTTGGGTCCTCTGGCACTTGATCACCTAACTCTTCTGGAAATTCTAATGTTGATATTTGTTCCGTACTATCTTCAAATATGTGTTGCTGTTCCTGATATTGTTGAGATTCTACAGGCTTTGACATGCAGTAATTGACATTAATATGCCAAGAAAATATGCAATTATCAAGATACATCTGACAAACACAGTTTTGAAGATCTCTCTCCCTCTCTCCCTCTTAAAGTGCTTGAATTCAGTTCCTTGTTGTCAAGAGAGTGTAAATATTATGAAATAGACTCACTCAGAAATTAAAATGGAATATAAGCCAAACAAAGACTACTTGGAAACAGAAAAGGAAAATGCTCACCTACTTGCCTTAATATAGAAGCATTTATTTCACAACTTTTCAAACCAACAACTAATAGGGCACCATAGAGAAGTATTCAGATGACTAAAGACTATCCTAGTCAATAACATGAAAAGAAACAAATAAAATGTTGAGCTATTGATCCATAAATATCCAGAAGACAATTCATCTCATCGATGAACCCAAAACTCAATCAAAACATTTTGAGCAGAGACAAAACAACTGGATATAGTAGGGTGGCATTTGTGTCATGATGCTTGCGTCAGTGACATAGCCGATCTGTCCCAATGCTTATGGCAGTCTTTCCCATTTCAGATAGAAAAAAAAAGAGTAACAGAAGAAAACAGTCACTTTTCAAGTTCCAAGATGATTGGAGGTACTTTATCACATGAAAGGACACCTTCAACACTTCTAATTTTCACTTATAGCTATTTCTACAAAATTGTTTTACAACTCCAAAATTCCACATATACTTCTTTCTTCCAACCCTTGGCCAATATATCACTAGTAATTTCCTTTCAATTCCTCTGGTCTGTTATGATTTGGATCAATTATAAACATATATTTGCTATGGGGGTTTATGGCTCTCTAGACACGTTGTGTCTACTATTATTTCCACCTGCTTCCCTATCACACTAGTCAAATGCTTATGGATGATTTCCGTAACTTGTCACAAAGCTTGACACGTGTCGCCTTGTGAAACCAACACTGCCCGTTATCTTTCACTCCTGCCTATGCACTAGTTAATCTGACAAACAATTAACTAGCTTTTTGCTCATCTTTCAAGTGTTACAAATTTGATTTCCATTTCTACAATTCAATATTTGATTTCCTATTAACTAAATACATAATTCTACATAACCCTTCCATTGCATCCACATTATGCATCGTATTTCACGATAATCTACATAAAAAGCAACAAAAGTTCCCCAACGTTAAAAATCTGAACTCACAACGAGAAAAGCTAAAATCAAGTGTTATGATTTCAAGAACTACTAAAGAACAACTCATTTCTACAACAAAATATGAACACTTTTATTTTCCCGTATACAAATTTACTTTAGTAGCAAATGGATTTGTACTGCATATTTAAATTAGATTAAAAAAGGGTGGCTCACACACCCTTCAGCGGTGCACATTTGAACAACATTTTTAAAATTTGTTTGTCTCATACATTCCACAACACCATCACCAATGGAATGGCAAATCCCTTGCAATAAATAAAAAACAACACCAAAAAACTTCACCTTCGGTAGGATTTGCCATATCATGGCCTTGTTTAAAAACTCATTCCCGAAAAAATTATAACTTAAAATGTTGTAGGATTTAAATTTAACCCTAGGATTAGATCTATTAGAACCCTTAGATCAAGATTGCCCTAAAAATTCTTATAGGGTTCTTATATTCTCATTTTCCCCTGATTTTCATTTCATTTGATCATTTTTGTTTTATTCAACCGGGTCCGGTACGGCCCCTCCACCACTATTTATATATATTTTGATTTATTCAACCATGGTGTGAAAAATAAGGGCCACCCGCACATGAGAAAAGATAGTAAATTTTTTATATAGTTTGTTTATATAAGACAAAACCTTCACCTAGGATGTCGTGGATTTTTGTTTTCTCTTTTTTTAAAAGATATATATATATATATATATATAATTTAATTTAATATTTATATTTTTGATTAATATATCTTAAAGAACTTATTAAGTAATATTAAATGTATATATAAAATTTAATTTCATATTTATATTTCTAATTAATGTATGGATCAACATTTATAATATAAAATTGTGTTATTTAATATATTTATATATTTATACTATTATAAATATATGTATATACATTCAAGTAGATAGGTTGTTTTTTTTTTTTTTTTTTTTTTTCCTAATCAAAAATTATTTTAGCACGAAAAATAAATTTTGCAGGAACCATCTTCATTTTCCATAGAGAATATTTATTTTAAATTGAACAATTGTTGAGGCCTTCCAATTGCATTTTGCCCGTAGAATTCAAAATATAGAACATGATGTTAGGAATAATACAATTTCATTAAAAGTGAGCATGTAATAATACATTTTAAACGAAGAAAAATAGAGTTTTGAAGCTAAGAAAGATTCCTTTTCATACTTCTTTTCTGGTGTGTGTACCTTTTTTACAATGTAGCACCTTCATGTTTACAAAGTGCAAAAGTTTCATTAAAATGAATATATATGTTATTGTACAATGAGGGAATACAAGTCAAAAGAACCAATCTTTCAAAAAATATAAGGAAGAAAATTTAACAAGGGCGAATCTTTTACTCCCTATAATTCAACTAGTAAACTTTATAGAGGCTTACATCATTTAATTCACAAGGTTTGATACTTATAACCATGGTACTAAAATTTCATTAAGCTCAATTATAAACCTGAGGAAGTCAAATGTATAAGCCAAAACTGACGAGACCATGATATAAGCCAAAACTGACGAGAATTTGTTTGCGCTCGTTCCTCAGGTATAGCATGTAATAATACTATCATTTTACTATTTTAAACAAGAATGAAAGAGTGAAGCTAAGAAAGAGAGCTTATTCATTTCTAAACTTTTTTTTTTTTTTTTGAAATACAATGAAAGAAGAAGGACCATTTTTAAAAAGAAGAAGCCAACAAATACTCTTTTGTAGTTTCATTAAAATGATGATCTTTTACATTGCCAAATCAAAGTATACATGATAAAATTTCAAGTTTGAAGGAAATACAATGATCAAAAGAACCAATCTTTCAAAAAATATGATTTTTTTTTACAATACTACAACTCTCACTTTGCAACAATGAAATGACATTACAAGGGCGAATCTTTTGGCTCCCCATAGTATAACTCCTCCAACCTCCAACTTGTATTTTTCTCATCTATCAAATTTGAATCACAATACAATGAAAGGAGAGTAGGTGATGCTCTCCGCCCAACCTATAATCCAATAAGAGGAGAAGCCATCCTTCTTATTGGCCCCTGAGCCCCAACCAAAGAACCATGAAGTGTGTAATACAACTTTGACAAATTTCACAAAATGGCTTCCAAAAAACATGCATCCCACAATATACAACACATTCAATTAAACACACAAAACAAGATTTACAAATTTTCCTACAAACACATAGGCTTGACAACAAGCTAGAAGGAGCAAGGAATATGTGAACCACCTCCTTTTTCCTCCTAAGTGAAGTAGGAGTTCCACCCAAAAGCCTCAATGTGTAAAATACAAACATTCAAATACATCTGTATCTCTCCCGTTACAAATATGTAAATATATGTCCATGTTTTCCTTTTCACTCCCTGTACGTAGAACTCGTAATCACACTCCATCCATAAATTAATGTCTAACAACTCCCTTTTCCCTCCCCAATGGTCCCATACTTCCATCTCCCACACCCTTCTTAAGGAAAGCTACCCAACCACAATACATCACATTCACAACACTCATACTTTGTTCAAACAAGCACAAATTTTACATCTAAATGCATAAATAAAATAACGACAACAAGTGGAGATCCTACCTCTCCATCAAGCATCCACATCCTTTACTCAACAAGCTTTAACTCCGTAACACCAAGCACAATCCCACAATGTAACTCCAACAAGCTCCAAGCATGCAACCCAAGACCAAATATCGAAAGTGCAAGAGAAGAAAAAATAAGGTAAGTAATTCAAAATCCTTCAAATTCATTCAATAAATAGAAAAGGGAGGTGAGGATGATGAGGTGGCTCCATGTATGATGTCACTCCATCATCCCTCCATTCCAACTCACAGGTCAACACCCAAAACCCAATGCAATTAAATGAACATGTAAGTCTTATCACATGTACACATGACACTCCAACATGCACTCCATGCTTATCAAGGACAAATTAAATGTGGTAAGAAGAAGAGGAGTGAATTTACTTACCCTTTTACACTCAACAAGGCATTAAAATGGTTAAAATTATCCCCATACTTCATAAGTATGGTTGGTAGATGATTATGAGAGACAAGGGACAAGGTTTACTTGTCCCACAAGTCTCAAAACGTGCTCTCAAAGTAAAATTTCGGGTTAGGAGAGGGAGAAAGAGTGCAAACAACACAAATGCAATAAATTTCATTCATCATCATGCACAAATCAAGAACTAACTACCCCATTTATTACCCACATTTCACCTCTTCTTTTGAGTTTAAAATTTAAGTTAAATTAGCTAATCAAGACACATTAACAAGTGTTATTAAAGTGACTAAATTTTCCCAATTATTAAAAACATGCTCCACAAAATTAAAACACATAAAATAAAGAAAAGGAAAACACCACCAACCTAGGCCACATACATGAGGTCACCCACCCCAAGGTAAAACCTCTTAACCTAAAAATCATTAACACAATACTCACATAAGTTGTCAATTGGCCCTTGTTGCAAACACACAATATACTTCTAGGGTTGGTCCCTTATCACCTTTCAATGTATAGTGATATAATTTTCCTGCAATCACAAACACAAATACCTCTCTATCCTCAAGGCCATGTCAATATGTCATGGAAATCAATGCATATAAAACATCCATCATGCAATCCTCAACATACATCAAACAATACAACACACATATGCATCTGTCAATTAACATCGTTAAATCATTATCATCCAATTTATCAATTTTTATCTATTATTTACAATTCACTTAATACTTCAATTCTACTCTAGTAAATAATTTACAATCATCAATAATCCAATTTCACATGTTACAAAGTCATGAAATTTTCTATATCTACTGTGACTCTAACTACCAAATAAACTCAACAACATATTACCTATCCTTGATACCATCATATTGTTAGCAATTCACAAAATGAATGGGACCACATGGTTAGTCCAATACTTTGAATATACTCAATACGTCAAGAATCTAATGTTAGTGTATAACAAAGTGACCATTCTAGATTATCATAATATCCTTAAATGTCCATAAAGGTCCACAATACATCCATAAAATTTAAGGTAACAATCAAAACAAAATAGTAATCATGAGTCCCTCGTATCTTATTAACATGCTAACTAAAATATAATAAAAATATCCATATCTTTAATCATCTAAAATTAAAATCATAGTATAATTAGTGTGGAAGGGGACTAGGCATTACACTTATCTAAACACGTTGAACCTCATAAAGCTACTTGGATTTCAAATATTTACCAAATTATTCCAACTCTCAAAATTTGGACCTGAAAAATTAGCCTCATTGAGAAACAAATATTCTATTGTCAGATAAACAATTTCCCTCAAACTAGAAATATAAAAAATATATATAGTTTTTTCTTGGACTTGTTTAAGTAAGCGATGCATTTCATCAAACATGGGAAGGAGACCACACAACATCAAAAATGTCTCTATATAAGTTAAATAATGTATCAAATCCCAAGCCTTGTCCACTTCCATGTGATTTTTCCACATTACTCCCACTAAGGATTGACACTCATCATACATGCTACGAACTGATCGATACAATGAGATCTACCTACTTTCAACATATTTTAATAGTTTATCCCCATTTTTCAATCCTTTTGAAAATATTTGGACTTTCATGAACCTTTTTGGACTACGACATAAATAAGCATGCACCTCTCGAATAAATTCTTCAAATTTTGCTACAGGTTTGAATTTGCTGACTATTTTGTATGCTACATTCATTCTATGAGCCATAAAATGATTAGAAATAATATATGGGAAATGGGATGTTTTGAGTGTTACACACAGATCATTATGATGAACTTCCATTACACATGCCCTGTCTCCCCTAACATACTATTTTTTTTGCAATAGAAGAATCATCCATGCCATCGATATCCTTCAAAATTCTTATTACTAATTCACAAATGTTTTCAACATTGGATTTATTTCTCATCTTGTGAATAACAAGTAAGTGAGGTTTTATCACATGAATCTCAACAATATAAGCATGTATATAGACCCAAGAAATATTATTAAATGTTGTGACCTAATCAATAGACAAAGACACTTAGCATGCATACTTAAATTTCTCTTTCAAGTATTCTTTCTCAACCATAGCTATGCATTTAGTGATATCCCAACCATGACTTTTAAACCAGTAATAATGATGAAAGTGTGGGATACGAAGAAAATACAACATCATCTTATGTTCAGGAAAATCTGTTATAGGATGACCTCTTATCAGAATGTGAAAAAAATAGCTAGCTAAATTGTTGTGCCTAAAAGACTATTTTGAATGACCTTGTTAATTGAGATGTAACTGTCCCTCCATTATGTGCAACTAGTTTTTCAGTTCACTTGTGCTGCTCAAATTATTTTGCATACCTAATATGTAAACAATCATCCATAGTATTCCATCTGGCAACATTCTTCACAATTTCGTCTATAGTTTACTTTTCATATATCTTTCCTACATGATTCTTAATAGTATCCCATTTAAGTTGTATTGTATTGTCCCTACCTAATTACCAAATATAGATTGTACATTTGCATTCTTTGGGAGGTTCAACTTTATTTTCATTTTCAATGGGTTCAATAAATAGAAACTTAGAAACCCACTCTAACTTGAAACTCCTTCCCAAGTCCCACTTTCCTACCTTTCTCTTTCTATTGGAATAGGTGTCCCCTGAGTATTTCGCATGGTGGAATTTAAATTTTGTTTACCACCAAAAGTTTCACCTCCTACATTCAATCAGGCAGGTGACAACGTCCTAACACTAGAGTGGAAGTGTAAATCATATAGTTATATAGTTTCAACTTCATTCAATGGGATGTATTCAAGAGAAGGCATTTCATTTTCATTTTCAATTAAAGTGTTAGTCATCAAATCATCAATGAAATCATTTTGAGTTTTATTTTTAATGCAATCATTATCCCTTGATATTGTTGGAGAAGGATGAGATTCCATAGATGGTTTCTCAAAATAAGATGCGATTTTTTGTATTCCAGTACTAGGAGGTGCTGCACTATCATTTTTCTTGAGGTTCCCTTTTTAGTTTCCATTTACTTGTAAGGACAATTTTTTGAGCTGGTTGTGATGAGATGAAAATCGAATAAGGAATTGCAATGTCACGTGATATGGAAAGAAAATATAAATGTTGGTGATGATACATATATAATAGCGGTATGAATGTAAAATAAAAATGACATATTGTAATAGACTATAACAATTATAAAAGTAGATAAAGTAATGCGACATGATAGAAAATAGGTTTTAAATTTGATCAATACAGAATAGACTTACCTACACTAAGTACTAGTAGGATGTAAACTACAATGTTGCAGCCGACAAGACCTTGATTTATTTGATTTTGGTAAGCAATATGCTTAACCATTTTCTAATGCTTGAAAAAAATGCCCAAATCGCAAATTCACAAATAAAAAAAGATTAAAAAAATCATTTACTTTAGAGTAAATACTAAATAGATCTATGTATATAAGTCGTTAATTTAATCAAATTTCAAACTTTTCTTAGTAAAATGTTGGTAATTACGACCAAAGGGTCCATAGAACTCTTGGTTATCCAAGAATGTTACAAAATCTCAGCCCATTGATCTAATAAAAGACACTTTGGGATTAGAGATCTATTGGCTATTCGCATGAGAAAAATTAATGTTTGTGGATTTTTTCAGTGAAACATGGGAAATGACATAGTCATCCAAATAGCCAATTGCATATTCCAAAATTCCTACTATTCACCTAATTAAAAATATTTGTTGCTAAAATTTTCCCTAGTATTAATTGACTTTTTAACAAGGTTTTCAAATTTATAGTTTACCCTAATCCTAATCTTGACACAATTACATTAGCACTCTAACATAATTCGTGTTAGCAATAATTCCAGAGTTAGAGTTTGATAATAAATTAGGAGAATTTGTAAATTCAAAAGTACATGGGTTGTGATGCAAATTTGTCTGTAGTAATTCTAGTGTCAATTTTTTGAAAAATATTCTCATGGGATTTTTTTTATTTGAAAAAACCTTGGTTTATGATGAAAGAAGTAACACAAATTAGCCTTAGGTAAACTTCTTGATGAGAAATATTTTCAGCTATTTGTGTTCACATTTGAGAAAATATGGCATATTTTGTGTCACTTATGTATGTGCTAAAAAAGAGAAAAAGAAACGCAAATTAACGTCAAAAATTATGAAAACGGAAAAAAAATACACAAAAATGTGGCAAAATAAACAAAATATACTACTGAATCCAACACTTTTTTAGTACTATTTTTACATCTCCAATGCAAAACACTTTTCTCTTATAAGAAACAAAGTAGATGAAGCCTCATGAAGTAGAGTCTTTGTGGACAACATACAAGACACCCTGAAAGATAAATTGGCATATCTTCTAAGATTATTCTTTACAGACTATTTGTAGCACTTCTAGGTCATGTCATTTTATGTGCCTTGTGGTAGTATTTAACATGCAAAAGACCGATCAAATTTCTTTTCATTTTCCAATTGTAATGCCCCGTAATAATATAAAAATAGTCCTTTTTTTGTTTTAAAATAAAAAATTACAATTATTTTAAAAAATAATTAAGAAGCTAGAATTTTATAACTAATCCTTGAGTTAAAAAATTCCCCCCATTAACTATAAACAAAAAAATGGATGGCCGATTGAACGCTGGAGATGTGGACTCCTATGTTATTATTGCAATCTTCTATCGATTGTTTGGTTCAGAGTGGGTGGAAGTGTAATGCCCAGCTGGGCATCGGATCCTTTCTTGTTTCACCAACACTGCCTTCATCTTGTTCCACTGTGGCCTTCACTGCGCAACCACCCTACCTGCTGGTCTGCATGACTGTCACGTCTGTCCTTAGCGTGCAGGGAGACGGGAGTGGGTGGAGTCCCATTTTCTTCGCCAAAATCTCTTCTGGGATCCTCCTTCAATGCGCTATGGTGGGTGTGGATTCTCGAAAATCGTGCTGTAAAGGCAGTTCCAGTGGAGCGTTCAACTGATGTTGCTCCTCGGAAATTGCAGTTTAGGAAGTGCATCCTGAGCCATATACAGCAGTTCTATAGGGTAGAGAAATAAACTTATCTCAGAAAATCAGTGGCCTCCAGGGAGAGATAAGTGTGGCAGCTGTTGCAGGGCAAGTCCCAGGGAGCCATTGGTGTTGATCCTGCTATGTTCTGGCTGTACGCGACCACAAGTCGTGATCTGCTGTTGCAAAATCTTGCAGCTGTAGTAGAAGAATGAGATAAAGTTTTAGTTGAGCTGTCTTGCCTTTTCATTTTGGAAATTTGGAGCTAGCTTCTTATTCCATGGTTAACAATGTTATTGTGGGTTTCGCTTCAGGTCTCCTGTCAGGAATGGGGAGTGCCATTTCCACGCTTTGCGGACAAGCTTATGGAGCAAAGAAAGAACACATGCTAGGAATATACATACGACGTTCTTGGATTGTTATCACCGCCATTGCATTTGCACTTTTTCCCATTTATATGTTTACCACACCTCTCCTAAAACTTTTCAGACTGCCAGATGACATTGTGGAATTATCAGGAAGAGTGTCTCTGTTGTGTATTCCGATGCTTTTCTCATTTGTATTCTATTATGTTCTTTGTAAATTTTTATAGGCACAGTCCAAGAATTTCGTAACCGCGTGGTCATCGGCACTTGGGGCCTTATTAAACATTCTCTTATGCTGGTTGCTTGTCTGCAAATGGAGCATGGGACTTGATGGTGCAATTATTTCCTTAAATGTGGCATGGTGGACCCCTGTGATTATTCAATACGTTTATGCTACCTGTGGGTGGTGTCCACAGTCATGGACAGGATACTCAATGAATGCATTTGCAGATCTTTGGCCTTTTATCAAGCTATCTGTTGCATCTGGCGTCATGTTATGCTTGGAGCTTTGGTACCAGAAAATAGTGTTTCTAATGGCAGTGAAGTTAAAAGACACAGATGTTGCAGTTGATTCATTTTCTATTTGCTTAAACATCAATTCGTGGGAAATGGCTATACCACTTGGTTTTCTTGTTTCAAATAGTGTGAGGGTTGCGAATGAGCTTGGAGCAGGGAGAACCAGGGAAGAAAAATTTGCAGTAGCAGTCTCAGTCATAACTTCCACAGTTATAGGAATGGTTCTCCTAATTCTTATATTGGCCATCCGTAGTGATTTAGCCACGGTTTTCACAAACAGTACTATTCTACAAAAAGGCTGTTTATAAATTGTCAATATTACTAGCGTTTACAATTATGTTGAATAGCGTGCAACCAGTCCTTACAGGAATTGCCGTTGGGGTGGGGAAACAGGCTATTGTTGCCTATGTAAATATTTCATGCTATTATATAATCAGAATTCCGCTCGGCATTCTCCTCGGTTATGTTTTTCATTTGCAAGTTATGGGAATCTGGCTGGGAATGATAGGAGGGATAGCAGTCCAAACCCTTTCATTGATGTTTATCGCATGGAAAATAGACTGGAATATGGAGGTGACAGATCACACCCATAGGCACGGGAGATCTATGCAATGTTGGAGAAAATGTCTTGGGAGATGAAGGTAGTAGGATATTGTTTTTAAGATTCAGAACATGTACTGAGAGAACGGTAACACTATGGAAAATGACAAGCAAGAAAATTGTAATGGATCCAGCAGGAGGGAATTACACGGTTACTACAGTTTGAGGAGGAGTTTAAACCATTCTTCAGAAATGGCTGTAAAAACATGGTCCGAGGTCAACGATCTCATCCAAAAGTACATGCCCTTCCAATCTGCTTCAAAGCACAGCAAATCTCCGTCGCAGGAAGAAGGGCAGCTTGAGATGATCAATACGTGGAAGCTCATGGAAGGGTTAGAAGATAATACTGGAAGCAATCCTTTGGTTGCGGTTAACGAGATTGCCATGAAGAAATCTGTGGTTCGAACGCTAGACTGGTCATTTTCTTTTCACAGCGTCAAGGACGTCGAACAGCTTGCCAGAGACGAACCCAAATGCTCCATCTGGCACAGAGTTACTCCCAGCGTGAAGCTCGTCGATGAAAAGATCAAGTTTTCGTCCAAAGCAATGGAAGAGGCAAGAGGGCGAAGCTGAATCTGGAGAAAAAGGCAAGATATTTCTACACTTTTCTACTGTTATTTTATTTTAAAAATATTGTGAAATCGAACGACATTTCCTTGCGTTGATTTGTCAGTTGGATGTCATGATGGGAGATTTCCCTTTTTGCTTTTTTCTTCTTTTTTTATCTTTTATCGTTGACTGTATGTGGGTCAAAAGGATGCGTGTGCCCTCTCCTCTGAATGTTATATTTCTCTTACTTGAATGATAGACCTTCGTCTATTTGTTTATGTATTAATTCTTCTCAGTGATTGAGTTGCAAGTTATTGTGTTGATCAAGCTAGTATTTTCGATGTCATGGAAGTAAGTTTACGATAACTATGAAACCCCCCTTCCTACCTAGCGCCCATGTTTGTCTTTTGACGTTTTTGTTATTTGTTAGCTCCTTCACAAAGTCCCTCTGATAACCTTTTGGCATCGAGAAAGAAAGGTTGTATTATTGTGTGAGTAATGCGTTGGCTAGTCAGCTTAGAGTTTTGGTATTAAAACTGGTAGAAATAAAAAAGATTTGTTTGCAAACGTGTTTTGCCATCTCACATGTTTAGACTCTTATATTATCTTTCATCTTGTTTCTAGGATTTTAAGGCCATCCTCAGGAAGTACCTTGACCATCCCTATCAACTTGAACCATAACTAAGCTTTTCGGATCAACTAAGCTGGAGGTTTCATTGTGCGAATCCTGTACCTCGTTGAAACTAGAATAGTTTGGTCTAATCCCCCTCTCAGAATTATTGCTGATGGCGCTCTTCTATTTTTCCTAACTTGCATTATTTTCTCCCTTGTAATGTTAACGCTATTAATTAATATTGGTCAGTTATGTTTTTATGCACGTAATTACCGTAATAGTTTGTGATGGAAATTTCGTTAAATGTGATTAACCTTCGGGAAAAACTCAGCTTTCATTTGATAGTCTTATGGATTCATAGCAGAAGGTTTTGTTTTGATAATGTCACTTAGAAGTTATGTTTGTATCTTTGTGCGACGGTCGACTGTGTTACCAAGGGTTGCCGTAAAATATGGTTGTTTTGGGATGTGGGATAATTTATTTTAAATTAACCAAACATTAGTATTGTAGTGGAGGTTTGCAAATCTCTAGTGTTATAAAAATTTGTTGATGACATTATTGTATACTCTTGTTGGACGGAACCCCCTTCTTCTCTCGCGTGTTTGCTACTAGCCTGTAAGACTTTGACCCTTTCTAGATGATTGGTAAATCTCCTTTTAGTTAATGGTCAAAACTAGTATACTTTTCCTTCGCTTCGAAACTTATGTTGTGTGTATACTCTAATTGATTTCCGGTTTGAAACTCAATTATACATGGCTTTTTGTGTTAATTTCTGAAACCTGTGTTTCCCCCTTCTTGGGCCGATCAACTCTTGTTCTTTTGGAAAAATATTATTTTAGCCTATGCGTTTGGTACCTTTGATAAATTTCTAGATGACTGGTATATATATCAAATCTCAATCTTGTAATTATTGTTTAATTACTTACTTGATGGGGATTCTGTTTTTGGTAGATTGTTTGTTTTCTCCTTATAGGGCCAAGGGCCATTCTCATATGATTGTTACTTTCGTTGCATTTGCTCCTAACTGAAGTACAAGGTCTTCTCCTTCTTTGATTGACATGTTATAGACTTTATTATAACTTGATGTGTTCATAGTGTTTAGAGGTTTGACCCAAATTCTTGTAATAAAGTGCTTCTTTTCATGATATTGTTAGATAATAGTTATGGTGGTTTTGTGTAGCCTTATCTTGCTCAGTTCTCGTGAACTGACTCTTGTAGAAAATTTGTTGCAGATGGATTTTGCGTGTAGATGAGGGATAGATTTGTAGACTTTTGTCATCAACCTCAGTTGAGAAGATCCTTTGCTCGAAACCTTTTTTTTTATGTTGTTCAACTTTTGTTAACGTCCAGTGGAAAGTTTAAAAGAGGATTAATGTCTTAGTATAAAGTATTGTGGACTTTGTCATCTGAACTTTGGAAACCTTGTATTGTTTGACCATCATTGAAATTATAAGAAAATTTGGTTATTGTGGTTGAGTGACTTGTTGGAGTATCAGTATTTTAAGAAATGATGTAATCTTGTTTTGTTCTCGTAAATGAGTGTTGCTTACAACCTTGCCTTGAGAATAAATTTTGAGTTAAACCTTGATATGACTTAGTAATAAAGTGTCATAAGTAAACTAACATGGGATTGTTTAATACTTCTGGAAGTTAAATTAAAAGTTGTATTCAAATAAAGTAACGTAGGGGTCACCAACTTGAGAGAAAGAAATTCTTTAAGTAATCAAGGGCAGGACTATCATTGCAAGTAAAGTTTATAACTTGATAATCCCTAGCTACATCTAATGAACACTATCCCTTTCATGGTGGAATTATTAAACGAACTTAAAGGAAATCTATGGTTAGTTCTGGAAGATAATAAGATTTAATAAACAGGAGAAAACAATTTTGAAACTTACATGCAATCTATCTCTCAGCCATTTGGAAAGTAAATTTTTACTCCTTGTTAATACTTTTAGCGAAGCCTAAGTAAAGTTGTTGTTAATTCTGGTTAAGAGCCCTAGCTTCAATTTAATACTGGCAATAACTAATGAGGTCCTAAAAATGTTTCATCTCGACCTTCTCCCTCTAACCCTTTTTCAAGGCACCTTGTATCTCTTCTCTTAAGTGTGTTGAACTTAAAACCATGTTGTCTTGTGGGCAAGAACGAATCTTAGTAGCGTTAGTGGTGAGCAGATGGCCTTGTGGAAATTGGTTACTCCCTTTTCTTGATAAATGAATTAAGCAAATAAATGTCATAATAGAGAAGATTTAAAGATAATTACTCAATGTCAAAGGAATAAACTTGGCTTGGCAAGTTGAATTGTATGAATCATATCTTGAGCCTCCTTGAAAACGTAAGCTAAGAATTGCAAGATGTCCTTTTAAAATAAATAACCCTCAAGAATATCTCCTTGTGGTTGGCCCTAATTGTAAGTGTGTTCTGTGATTGGACTTCTATGTTGTCTTGTCAAAAAGAAAAGTAAATTGTCCTTGATAGGTGTGAACGTTTCCGTGCTGCCTTTATGGCCATCCTTGTATCAAGTTGTTCACAGTGTTAGTTGTATCCTTGGTGATGACATGTTGCGTCATGTTATGTGTCAAGCAAGTCAAAAAAAAAGTTATCCTGTATTTCACTGTGTTGTTCGTGTGTGATTTTTTGGGTCGTTACACTTGGTATCAGAGCGTAGGTTCATGCTCTCGAACCTATGGGCCGGATTGGTGTTATATGATGATGTTACATGGTGGTGGTGGTGTTACATGATGATACTGCATGATGATGATGATGTTGCATGATGGTGGTAGATATTGGAAGAGTAATGTGCTTTAAACGTGATGTGATTATTGTCGTAATTGTGATATTGTGAACACACGTGATGTGTATGTCACCTTGTGCGTGTTTGTGATCATGTTGATATGTTGGGGATGGGAGTATTCTCTCTCCTTCTTGTGGATTCTATGAAGAGTTCACGTGTGAATTGTTGTTTGTGATGTGTGAAAATAATTCTAATGTGGAGGACGGAGTGTTGGAACATTGTGACATATTGTGATATGTGAGTGTATCAATGTGTTGTATGACTAGATTGATGTTAAAAGAGATGAGTTGTATCATGATGTTTTTTACCATGTTTTGAAGAAATGTGTGTACCACCTTGTTATGTAGCAATGGATGTTATGTTGAGATGTACTATGTTCATCGTATGTATGACTGTGCAAATATGTAATGCTTCATGTTGTGATTTTGGGTCATACGGTGAGTGTATGAACCCTATCGTATGGTGATTGCACTTTGGGTGCAGAAAGTGGTAAAGTGATGTGTTACACTCAGTGAATGTATGATCGTGATCTACCCTGTATATGTACCATATGTAAGATGTTATGGTAGTTATGTGTGTGCCACCGTTATGTTAGTGATGTTGTTGTATGTTATGTTGTGAACCTTACGCTAACCGACCCTGAGGGTAATCGGTAGAAGTGTATGTTGAGAGTGAGGAATGGTGTACCATGGGTCAATAACTTGAGCTGAAACTCGGTTTAGTAGATAACATGTGATTCTTTCCTCTCTCCCTATGTGGTTGTATGTACGCAACCTAAGTGCAACTATGACTATGTTTAGCCTTGTCGAAGTGGTGGCGGGATGATTCAGATGGAGGTGATGATAGTTGTATTATTGATATGTATTTTGCGAGCTGAGGCTCGATGTTCCGAGTGCTAGCAACTCGTTGAGTACCCCTTTGGTGGCTAGATAAGGCCACACAGTTATCGTAATGTGACATTATTATAAGTTGATTTTATTCGTAAATTGAGCTTTTTACTTTATTTTGTAAGGACCAGCAGCTTTTCTTGATTGCCATGCTTTACAATTTTGGGCATTTCCTTGGTTTGTGGCACTAACATGGGGATTTTGATACTAACTATGGCTATTTGGCCATTTATTTTTGCTTGATTTTGGGTCTTCTTTTAAATTTGGAATTCTTACCGCCTTGCCCAAGGCTTGTACTTTGCCACTTGGCACTTTGATTGGATTGTTGTGCTGGTTCTATTGTCGTGATGTGTGGAATAGGGTCATAGGATGCACCATGGATTGGTTGGACCTATGGACCTGCTTCGTTGTATAGGGGTACGCCCCAAGGAGTTACATATAACTAGCGGGTTGTTGAACCACGCGTTATTATGTCACTTGGGTTAGGAGTGTTCGAACTCTATGTGTCTTGGACCATAGGGTCAACCGGCCTCCTTGAGGGAGGCATAAGAGTTTGAGGGAGGCATAAGAGTTTGAGGGAGGCATAAGAGTTTGAGGGAGGCATAAGAGACTTGAGGGAGGCATAAGAAGCATAAGTTTGAGGGAGGCATAAGAGACTTGAGGGAGGCATAAGAGTTTGAGGGAGGCATAAGATATGATATTTGTCTATATGTTTGATGTTTCAGGATATATGTTGAGTTATTGTGATGTTTGGTAGTGGTCTTTTGATGTATGTGTTACTCATGTCAGATGGATATGTGTTGTGATGTTGTGGTTATGTCATTGATTCCCTTGTGGACCCTATGTACCTGTAGCATTTGTTGGTGTTATGTGAATTTTTCATTGATGCAAATTGAGGAAATGTCTGGTGGATTGTAGTACTCTTTTGGTTGAGTATTTTGTATGTCAGTCATTGATGTGTGACGAGTACTATGTTATGCAGACTGTGCCTATTCCATTCCGTATTTGAGTAACCTTTTGTGGTGTAATACAATCTTGAAGTATATACTTGTGTGCTTGTGAATTTGTAGTGTCTTTTGAACCTGATAGGGTGTTGTGTTAGCAGTTCATGTTGGGCACCCACAATAAGGAATAAACCAAAACTCTTCAATGATGAAATTTTTAAAAGAAATTAAACTAGAGAATAATGATAATGGAAAGAGACTAATGAAATGATGAACAAGAAGGAACTGCCAATCTTCACAGAACATTGAAAGTTAAAATTTCTACCAAATGTTCCTAAGGCTACCTTGTGACCGTGCTTTAATCAACTAAAATTTTAAACCATAGGGTGTACTTTCTTCTTTATCTATTCTTGGTTGCGTACCTTTTCTTTTCCGCTGTGTTATGTTGCATCGAGGACGATGCTTTCTTAAGGGGAGGAGAATGTAATGCCCCGTGGGCATCGACCTCCACTGATTTTCCACTGCCACCTTGGCCTCCTTAAAAAAAACAAAACCACTCGACCTGCAGGACTATAAGGACCAGCTAAATTTTTTTCTGTCCTTGTGTGAGGGAGACGGGAGTCGGTGGAGTCCCGATTTTCTACACCATGATCTCTTTTTGATCCTCTATTCAATGCGTACTGGGTGAGATTATTGGGTTCCTGTTTCCTTTGATGGGTTGGAAGTGATGGAAGCTGTCAAGCTCCTTTAGCAGTTTGTCCAACTACGCCTTGTTATCTTGTTCCCAGTCCTCAATACATCCTTAGATTCGGGTTTGCCTTCTCTGATGACTTGGGTGCAGCTTTGGCGATGACGGCATGGATTTTCTAAATCCCTATGCCCCTTTGATGGGTGTGATTCTCAAAATCAGAGCAGGTAGCAAACGAAATTCGTCCTAGGAACAGTGTCGGAGGAAGGATTGGTATATGCATTGGCAGCTACAGGGTGAGAAGTAAACTTATCTCAGAAAATCAGTGGCCTCCAGAGAGTGATAAGTGCGACAGCTGAGGCAGGGCAGATCCCAAGGAACCGTTGGTGTTGATCCCGATGTTCTGGTTGCAGGAGACCATCGTGTGCATCAGTTGTTGCAAAATCTTGCAGCTGTTAGATGACGAGTTTCCTAGTTGAGTTGTCTTGCCTTTTCATTTTGGAAATTTCCAGCTAGCTGACTGACATTCCATGGAAGATCTGTTGGATTGTACAGGTTTCTGCTTCAAGGTTAATTGTCAGGAATGGGGAGTGTCGTTTCCACTTTGTCGACAAGCTTATGGAGCAAAGAAAGAACACATTGATCTACATGGATGTTCTTGGATTGTTATCCCACTTGCATCTTTTGTAATTTATATCTTTCCACACCTTCTAAAATTTTCAGAAGGCCAGAACATCATGGAAATCCTTCAGAGTGTCTCTGTTGTTACATCGATGCATTTTCTCATTTGTATTCTATTACGTTCTGAGATATTTTTACAGGCACAGATCGGAAGAATTTCGAACCGCGTGGTGCAGTCGGCACTTGGGGCCTTATTAAACATTCTCTTATGCTGGTTGCTTGTCTGCAAAAGCATGGGACTTGACGGTGCAAATTAGTTTCCTTAAATGTGGCATCAGGACCGTCAAATGTGATTATTCAATATGCCTATGCTACCTGTGGAGGTGTCCACAGTCATGGACAGGATACTTGAATGCATTTGCAGATCTTTGATCAAATCTGTTGCATCTGGTGTCATGAATGCTTGGAGCTTTGGTACCAGAAAATAGTGGTTCTAATGGCAGTGAAGTTAAAAGACAGATGTTGCAGTGGATTCATTTTCTATTTGCTTAAACATCAATTCATGGGAAATGGCTTGAACCACTTGGTTTTCTTGTTTGCAAAATTTGAAGGTTGCGAAGAGCTTAGCAGGGAGATTTATCAGTTGAAGAATTTGCAGGTTAGTCTCAGTTGTAACTTCCATAGTTATAGGAATGGTTTATAATTCATATTGGCTTTCCGAGTCAGTTTAGCCACATTTTCAAGGAAATCAAACTTAGGTATGGAACCATCAAGGTGTTTATAAATCTGTCAAATTACTGGACAATTATGTTGAATAGAGTCCATGCAGTCGAGGAATTGCAAATTGGCATGGGGAAACAAGGCTAAAGTTCCTAGTAAATATTGAGCTGCTATAGAATCGGCATTCCGCTACACATTGTCCTCGGTTATGTTTTTCAGTTTTGCCAAGTTATTTCTGGCTGGGAATGATTGGAGGCAAGCAGTCCTTACCCTTTCATTGCCCTACGCATGGAATATAGACTGGAATATGGAGGGACAGATACAACAGGCAACGGGAAAGTATGCAATGTTTGAGAAAATGTCTTGGGAGATGAAGGTATTGGATACTTTTACAGATTCAATGTACTGAGTGGGTAACACTTTAGGAAAATAAACAAGAAAATTGTAATGGATCCAGCTTCCTGGTCAGAATTACAGTAAGTTGTTACTACATTGAGGAGGATTTTAAAGGATTCTGGTAGCTGGCTGCAAAAAATGGTCTGAGGTCAAGATCTCATCCAGAAGTAGTGGCCCTTCCAATCGAGCGAGCAAACCACAAGCATGTCTCCGTCGCAGGAACATTGGGAAGCTTGAGACGATGGTCAATACGTGGGAGCATCTCTATATTAGAAGACCCATACTGGAAGCAATCCTTTGGTTGTTTAACGAGATTGCCATGAAGGAAGCTTGTGGGATTCTAGCGAATGCTGAGACCGTGTCAGGTGGATTTGCGAAGGGTCGAACAACTTGTTAAATTTTCTGCCCCATCAGCTCCGTCTGTTATCAGAGTTACTCCCGGCGTGACATCGCCACAGAAAAGCTCACAGTTTTGTCCAATGCTATTGTTTTTAAGAGCCCGTGTGGAGGGTACGACCTGTTGAAGCTGGAGAAAAAGGCAAGATATTTCTACACTTTTCTACTGTTATTATATTTAAAATTATTGTGAAATCGAACCACTTTTCCTTGCATTGATTTGTCAGTTGGATGTCATGATGGGAGATTTCCCTTTCTGCTTGTTTCTTCTTGTTTTAGCTTTTATCGTTGTCAGTATGTGGGTCGAAAGGATGCGTGTGCCCTCTCCTCTGAATGTTATGTTTCTCTTACTCGAATGATAGACCTTCGTCTGTTTGTTTATGTATTAATTCTTCTCTGCGATTGAGTTGCAAGTTATTATGTTGATCAAACTAGTATTTTCGATATCATGGAAGTAAGTTTACGATAACTATGAAGCTCCTCCCTAGCACCCAAGTTGTCTTTTGACATTTTTTGTTAGCCCCTTCGCAAGTCCCTTTGATAACCTTTTGGCATCGAGAAAGAAAGGTTGTAGGATTGTGTGAGCAATGCGTGGGCTAGCCAGCTTAGAGTTTTGGTATTAAAACTGGTAGAATGAAAAGGTTTGTGTGCAATGTGTTTTGCCGTCTCACGTGTTTAGACTCTTATATTATCTTTCATCTTGTTTCTAGGCTTTTAAGGCCATCCTCAAGAAGTACCTTGATCATCCCTATCAACTTGAACCATAACTAGCTTTTCGGATCAACTAAGCTGGAGGTTTCATTGTGCGAATCCAGTACCTCGTTGACACTAGAATAGTTTGGTCTAATCCCCCTCTCAGAATTATTGCTGATGGCGCTCTTCTATTTTTCCTAACTTGCATTATTTTCTCCCTTGTAATGTTAACGCTATTAATTAATATTGGTCGGTTTTTATGCACGTAATTACCGTAATAGTTTGTGATGGAAATTTCCTTAAATGTGATTAATCTTCGGGAAAAACTCAGCTTTCATTTGATAGTCTTATGGATTCATAGCGGAAGGTTTTGTTTTGATAATGTCACTTAGAAATTATGTTTGTATCTTTGTGCGATGGTTGACTGTGTTACCAAGGGTTGCCTTAAAATATGGTTGTTTTGGGATATGGGTAATTTATTTTATATTAACCAAACATTAGTATTGTAGTGGAGGTTTGCAAATCTTTAGTGTTATAAAAAAATTGTTGATGACATTATTGTATACTCTTGTTGGACGGAACCCCCTTCTTCTCTCGCGTGTTTGCTACTAGCCTGTAAGACTTTGACCCTTCTTGGATGATTGGAAAATCTTTGTAGTTAATGGTCAAAACTAGTATACTTTGCCTTCGCTTCGAAACTTATGTTGTGTGTATACTCTAATTGATTTCCGGTTTGAAACTCAATTATACATGGCCTTTTGTGTTAATTTCTGAAACCCGTGTTTCCCCTTTCTTGGGCCGATCAACTCTTGTTCTTTTAGAAATATATTATTTTAGTCTATGCATTTGGTACCTTTGATAAATTTCTAGATGGTTGGTATATATATCAAATCTCAATCTTGTAATTATTGTTTAATTACTTACTTGATGGGAATTCTGTTTTTGCTAGATTGTTTGTTTTCTCCTTATAGGGCCAAGGGCCATTCTCATATGATTGCTATACTTTCGTTGCTTTTACTCCTAACTGAAGTACAAGGTCTTCTCCTTCTTTGATTGGCATGATTAGAGACTTTATTATAACTTGATGTGTTGATAGTGTTTAGAGGTTTGACCCAATTCCTATAATAAAGTGCTTCCTTTTTCGTGGTATTGTTAGATAATAGTTATGGTGGGTTTGTGTAGCCTTATCTTGCTCAGTTCTCGTGAACTGACTCTTGTAGAAAATCTGCTACAGATGGATTTTGCGTGTAGATGAGGGATAGATTTGTAGACTTTTGTCATCAACCTCAGTTGAGAAGATCCTTTGCTCGAAACCTTTTTATGTTGTTCAACTTTTGTTAACGTCCAGTGGAAAGTTTAAAAGAGGATTAATGTCTTAGTATAAAGTATTGTGGACTTTGTCATCTGAACTTTGGAAACCTTGTATTGTTTGACCATCATTGAAATTATAAGAAAATTTGGTTATTGTTGTTGAGTGACTTGTTGGAGTATCAGTATTTTAAGAATTGATGTAATCTTGTTTTGTTCTTGTAAATGAGTGTTGCTACAACCTTGCCTTGAGAATAAATTTTGAGTTAAACCTTGACATGACTTAGTAATAAAGTGTCATAAGTAAACTAACATGGGATTGTTTAATACTTCTGGAAGTTAAATTAAAAGTTGTATTCAAATAAAGTAACGTAGGGGTCACCAACTTGAGAGCAAGAAATTCTTTAAGTAAACAAGGGCAAGACTATCATTGCAAGTAAAATTTATAACTTGATAACCCTAGCTCCTCTAATGAACATTATTCCTTTTATGGTGAAATTTGTAAAATGACCCTAAGGTGAAATGAACTGGTTAGATTGTTTGAAGATGATAAGATTTAATAAGTCAGAGAAAACAAATTGGAGACCTCACCATCTTTCTCACCGCCATTTGGAAAGTAAATTTTTACTCCTTGTTAATACTTTTAGCGAAGCCTAAGTAAAGTTGTTGATAATTCTGGTTAAGAGCCCTAGCTTCAATTAAATACTGGCAATAACTAATGAGGTCCTAAAGATGTTTCATCTCGACCTTCTCCCTCTAACCCTTTTCCAAGGCACCTTGTATCTCTTCTCTTAAGTGTGTTGAACTTAAAACCATGTTGTCTTGTGGGCAAGAACGAATCTTAGTAGCGTTAGTGGTGAGCAGATGGCCTTGTGGAATTTAATACTCCTTTTTCTTGATAAACGAATTAAGCAAATAAATGTCATAATAGAGAAGATTTAAAGATAATTACTCAGTGTCAAAGGAATAAACTTGGCTTGGTAAGTTGAATTATATGAATCATATCTTGAGCCTCCTTGAAAACGTAAGCTAAGAATTGCAAGATGTCCTTTTAAAATAAATAACCCTCAAGAATATCTCATTGTGGTTGGCCCTAACTGTAAGTGTGTTCTGTGATTGGACTTCTATGTTGTCTTGTCAAAAAGAAAAGTAAATTGTCCTTGATAGGTGTGAACGTTTCCGTGCTGCCTTTATGGCCATCCTTGTATCAAGTTGTTCACAGTGTTAGTTGTATCCTTGGTGACGACATGTTACGTCATGTTATGTGTCAAGCAAGTCAAAAAAAAAAGTTATCCTGTATTTCACTGTGTTGTTCGTGTGTGAATTTTTGGGTCGTTACACTTGGTATCAAAGCATAGGTTTCATGCTCTCGAACCTATGGGCCGGATTGGTGTTATATGATGATGTTACATGGTGGTGGTGGTGTTACATGATGATACTGCATGATGATGATGATGTTGCATGATGGTGGTAGATATTGGAAGAGTAATGTGCTTTAAACGTGATGTGATTATTGTCGTAATTGTGATATTGTGAACGCACGTGATGTGTATGTCACCTTGTGCGTGTTTGTGATCATGTTGATATGTTGGGGATGGGAGTATTCTCTCTCCTTCTTGTGGATTCTATGAAGAGTTCACGTGTGAATTGTTGTTTGTGATGTGTGAAAAGAATTCTAATGTGGATGACGGAGTGTTGGAACATTGTGACATATTGTGATATGTGAGTGTATCAATGTGTTGTATGACTAGATTGATGTTAAAAGAAATGAGTTGTATCATGATGTTTTTACCATGTTTTGAAGAAATGTGTGTACCACCTTGTTATGTAGCAATGGATGTTATGTTGAGATGTACTATGTTCATCGTATGTATGACTGTGCAAATATGTAATGCTTCATGTTGTGATTTTGGGTCATACGGTGAGTGTATGAACCCTATCGTATGGTGATTGCACTTTGGGTGCAGAAAGTGGTAAAGTGATGTGTTACACTCAGTGAATGTATGATCGTGATCTACCCTGTATATGTACCATATGTAAGACGTTATGGTAGTTATGTGTGTGCCACCGTTATGTTAGTGATGTTGTTGTATGTTATGTTGTGAACCTTACGCTAACCGACCCTGAGGGTAATCGGTAGAAGTGTATGTTGAGAGTGAGGAATGGTGTACCATGGGTCAATAACTGAGCTGAAACTCGGTTTAGTAGATAACATGTGATTCTTTCCTCTCTCCCTATGTGGTTGTATGTAAGCAACCTAAGTGCAACTATGACTATGTTTAGCCTTGTCGAAGTGGTGGCGGGATGATTCAAATGGAGGTGATGATAGTTGTATTATTGATATGTATTTTATGAGCTGAGGCTCGATGTTCCGAGTGCTAGCAACTCGTTGAGTACCCCTTTGGTGGCTAGATAAGGCCACACAGTTATCGTAATGTGACATTATTATAAGTTGATTTTATTCGTAAATTGAACTTTTTACTTTATTTTGTAAGGACCAGCAGCTTTTCTTGATTGCCATGCTTTACAATTTTGGGCATTTCCTTGGTTTGTGGCACTAACATGGGGATTTTGATACTAACTATGGCTATTTGGCCATTTATTTTTGCTTGATTTTGGGTCTTCTTTTAAATTTGGAATTTTACCGCCTTGCCCAAGGCTTGTATTTGCCACTTGGCACTTTGATTGGATTGTTGTGCTGGTTCTATTGTCGTGATGTGTGGAATAGGGTCATAGGATGCACCATGGATTGGTTGGACCTATGGACCCGCTTCGTTGTATGGGGGTACGCCCCAAGGAGTTACATATAACTAGCGGGTTGTTGAACCACGCGTTATTATGTCACTTGGGTTAGGAGTGTTCGAACTCTATGTGTCTTGGACCATAGGGTCAACCGGCCTCCTTGAGGGAGGCATAAGAGTTTGAGGGAGGCATAAGAGTTTAAGGGAGGCATAAGAGACTTGAGGGAGGCATAAGAGTTTGAGGGAGGCATAAGAGTTTGAGGGAGGCATAAGAGTTTGAGGGAGGCTTATGATATTTGTCTATATGGTTGATGTTTCAGGATATATGTTGAGTTATTGTGATGTTTTGGTAGTGGTCTTTTGATGTATGTGTTACTCATGTCAGATGGATATGTGTTGTGATGTTGTGGTTATGTCATTGATTCCCTTGTGGACCCTATGTACATGTAGTTTTTATGAGTCATGGAAAAAAAAAACCTCATACGTGGAATTGAGGAAATGTCTGGTGGATTGTAGTACTCTTTTGTTTGAGTATTTTGTATGTCAGTCATTGATGTGTGACGAGTACTATGTTATGCAGACTGTGCCTATTCCATTCCGTATTTGAGTAACCTTTTGTGGTGTAATACAATCTTGAAGTATATACTTGTGTGCTTGTGAATTTGTAGTGTCTTTTGAACCTGATAGGGTGTTGTGTTAGCAGTTCATGTTGGGCACCCACAATAAGGAATAAATCAAAACTCTTCAATGATGATTTTTTTTATTTTAAAAAGAACTAAAACTAGAAATAATGATAATGAAAAGAGACTAATGAAATGATGAATAAGAAGGAACTGCCAATCTTCACAAAACATTGAAAGTTAAAATTTCTACCAAATGTTCCTAAGGCTACTTTGTGACCGTGCTTTAATCACCTAAAATTTCAAACCATAGCGTGTGTTTTCTTTTGTATCTATCCCTTGTTGCGTACCTTTTAAATTTTCCGCTATGTTATGTTGCATCGAGGACGATGCTTTCTTAAGGGGAGGAGAATGTAATGCCCCGTGGGCATCGACCTCCACTGCGACCTTGGCCTCCTCCAAAATAAACTTCGACCTGCAGGCTCGTTACGTTTTAATTACCATTTTTTTTGTCCTTGTGTGAGGGAGACGTCATTTTTAAGAAGGGTGGAGATCTCCCGATTTTCTATCACCATGATCTAGTTTTTGGATCCTCTATTCAATGCGTATGGGTGCTAGTATGGGTCCTTGACATGATGGTTTAGATGAAACAAGCTAGTGTATCCTTTCCCTGTCCAAACTACGTTGTTATCCCAAGTTGTTCAGTATTATACATCCTTACACGTTTCTGGGTTTCTTTCTCATGACTTGGGTATAAAGCTTTTCCAGGGAATGGGTGTGGATTCTGACAAAATCATTATGTACAGGCATTTCATCTAAATGATTATGCCCCTTTCGTCCTAGGTTTAGTACTTGCTGAATAGAGCAAGTTTCGTTGGAACACGGAGACCTTGTAAATGATCGGCGGATAATGAGAATGGCCTGTTTATGTTGATAAGTTTCCACCCACATTTATTCTGTATGGAGGAGGCGGCAGAAATGAAACGTTCTGTCCCGAGCTGCGCGAGGAGCCATCGTGGCAGATTGTTCTCTATGCAATTGTAGTTTTACCTGGCTTTAGATGATATGTCTTCCTTTCATTGTGGTCACAAATGCCCTGTGCTAGCTCCAGCAGTGGGACTGACATATGAAGATCTGTTGGATTTCGGGGGGATTCTGTTAACTTTGGAGGATTGATAGGAGAACTGGTCGCCATGTAGAGAAAGGTCAGCATGACCTTGATCTTGGATTTCCCACTTATTTCTTGTATACAGTCCACAGCTTCAAATCCTCAGAAGATGAATTCTGAAATCCTTCAAGGCCTCTGTTGGATTACATCTCCATACTGAGCTTCATCTCCAGATATTTTCAGGAAGATGGCGGAGGAATTTTGAAAGTGGTGCAGTTGCGTCCAGGCATAAGTGGGCTTACATGGTGCATCATGTAAAATTGAGTGGATGCAAAGAAGCGGTTTTGAGAAGGGGCCTCAGGGCATGGTCAAATCTGCAATTTCCAAATGCCTTGTGGGAGATGACACCCGCCATTATTAAAATATTCATTTAACAGAATTGGATTTTATCAAGTGGATTGTTTGATGAAGCCTGGAGCAAGATATTGGGTAATATACACAATGCCAAAGTTGACATGTTCCGTGGGTCCATAGACTTGACACCATATTCATGGTTTCCAAAGAAGCTCATTGAGCTCTATAATTTATGTTGACATGAGATCAATTCGTGGGAAGATGCTTTAAATTTGAAGTTAAAGGAGCAAATTTATCTTGAGAATTATGTAGATTACTGATAGCTTGGTTGATTGAATAGTTTTTGATGTTATAATTCAAATGCTTTCCGATCAGTTTAACATTATCAATGGAAATCAAAGAGGTTGGAACCATCAAGAGTATTTGCCATCTGAATTTGGAAAAATTTTGATAGTAGTCCAGGCAGTCGATAACTATTGCAAATACTGCATGGGGTTACAAGGTCAAAGTCCGTAGGGCCATTGAGGCAGAAGGAAGTTCCCTATGTAAATATGTTTGAAGCAACTATTTTTGCCACGTATTTTGTGCCAAATTTGGGGCAACCAGGCCTTACTGCCCTACCAAGGGATACAGTTTGATTTTAGGGGATGGAAATGCCAAAGTTGTGTTTGTGAAAGAGGAAGATATTGGCAGATTTTTACCATCAAGGCAGTGGGTGACCCAAGAACTCTAAACAAGAAATTGTATTTGAGGCTTCCTGCCAATACATATTCTTTCAAGGACCTGGTAGCTTGTCCAAGGAGAAGAAGATAGGCAAGACTCTGGAGAAGGTAGTGGTTCCCTTCGAGCGAGCAGGCAAGCATGTCTTTACGTGGAACATTGATGCTTGGGGTCAATGGTGCATAGTAAGACATCTCTATATCAGTCCCAGATAAACCCATGGGTGTTGGCTGATCAATTTTTCCAAAATGGGGAAGCTTATGGGATTCTAGCTGACATGTTCTATGAGGTGGTGTGAGGTGGATTTGCGAAAGGACTCAACTGTTAAATTTTCTTTTGCCCCAAGGACGTCTATCCAGTTATCACATTTGGCCCATTGATGGTCACAGTTTACTCCCAGAAGCAGCCAGTACTCACATCCTTGTCTCATGCTATTGTTTTTATGCTAGCCCGTGTGGAGTCTGTAGGACCTGTTGAAGCTGGAGAAATAGGAAAGATATTTCTACACCTTTCTACTGCTATTATATTTACAATTATTGTGAAATCGAACCACTTTTCCTTGCATTGATTTGTCAGTTGGATGTCATGATGGGAGATTTCCCTTTCTGCTTGTTTCTTCTTGTTTTAGCTTTTATCGTTGACAGTATGTGGGTCGAAAGGATGCGTGTGCCCTCTCCTCTGAATGTTATGTTTCTCTTACTCGAATGATAGACCTTCGTCTGTTTGTTTATGTATTAATTCTTCTCTGCGATTGAGTTGCAAGTTATTATGTTGATCAACTAGTATTTTCGATATCATGGAAGTAAGTTTACGATAACTATGAAGCTCCCCCTAGCACCCAAGTTGTCTTTTGACGTTTTTTGTTAGCGCCTTTGCAAGTCCCTTTGATAACCTTTTGGCATCGAGAAAGAAAGGTTGTAGGATTGTGTGAACAATGCGTGGGCTAGCCAGCTTAGAGTTTTGGTATTAAAACTGGTAGAATGAAAAGGTTTGTGTGCAATGTCTTTTTCCGTCTCACGTGTTTAGACTCTTATACTATCTTTCATCTTGTTTCTAGGCTTTTAAGGCCATCCTCGAGAAGTACCTTGACCATCCCTATCAACTTGAACCATAACTAGCTTTTCGGATCAACTAAGCTGGAGGTTTCATTGTGCGAATCCAGTACCTCGTTGACACTAGAATAGTTTGGTCTAATCCCCCTCTCAGAATTATTGCTGATGGCGCTCTTCTATTTTTCCTAACTTGCATTATTTTCTCCCTTGTAATGTTAACGCTATTAATTAATATTGGTCGGTTTTTATGCACGTAATTACCGTAATAGTTTGTGATGGAAATTTCCTTAAATGTGATTAACCTTCGGGAAAAAACTCAGCTTTCATTTGATAGTCTTATGGATTCATAGCGGAAGGTTTTGTTTTGATAATGTCACTTAGAAGTTATGTTTGTATCTTTGTGCGACGGTTGACTGTGTTACCAAGGGTTGCCTTAAAATATGGTTGTTTTGGGATGTGGGTAATTTATTTTAAATTAACCAAACATTAGTATTGTAGTGGAGGTTTGCAAATCTTTAGTGTTATAAAAAATTGTTGATGACATTATTGTATACTCTTGTTGGATGGAACCCCCTTCTTCTCTCGTGTGTTTGCTACTAGCCTGTAAGACTTTGACCCTTCTTGGATGATTGGTAAATCTCTTTGTAGTTAATGGTCAAAATTAGTATACTTTGCCTTCGCTTCGAAACTTATGTTGTGTGTATACTCTAATTTATTTCCGGTTTGAAACTCAATTATACATGGCTTTTTGTGTTAATTTCTGAAACCCGTGTTTCCCCTTTCTTGGGCCGATCAACTCTTGTTCTTTTAGGAATATATTATTTTAGCCTATGCGTTTGGTACCTTTGATAAATTTCTAGATGGTTGGTCTATATATATCAAATCTCAATCTTGTAATTATTGTTTAATTACTTACTTGATGGGAATTCTGTTTTTGCTAGATTGTTTGTTTTCTCCTTATAGGGCCAAGGGCCATTCTCATACGATTGCTATACTTTCGTTGTTTTACTCCTAACTGAAGTACAAGGTCTTCTCCTTCTTTGATTGGCATGATGAAGACTTTATTATAACTTGATGTGTTAATAGTGTTTAGAGGTTTGAACCAATTCTTGTAATAAAGTGCTTCCTTTTCATGATATTGTTAGATAATAGTTATGGTGGTTTTGTGTAGCCTTATCTTGCTCAGTTCTCGTGAACTGACTCTTGTAGAAAATTTGCTGCAGATGGATTTTGCGTGTAGATGAGGGATAGATTTGTAGACTTTTGTCATCAACCTCAGTTGAGAAGTTCCTTTGCTCGAAACCTTTTTATGTTGTTCAACTATTGTTAACGTCCAGTGGAAAGTTTAAAAGAGGATTAATGTCTTAGTATAAAGTATTGTGGACTTTGTCATCTGAACTTTGGAAACCTTGTATTGTTTGACCATCATTGAAATTATAAGAAAATTTGGTTATTGTTGTTGAGTGACTTTGTTGGAGTATCAGTATTTTAAGAATTGATGTAATCTTGTTTTGTTCTTGTAAATGAGTGTTGCTACAACCTTGCCTTGAGAATAAATTTTGAGTTAAACCTTGATATGACTTAGTAATAAAGTGTCATAAGTAAACTAACATGGGATTGTTTAATACTTCTGGAAGTTAAATTAAAAGTTGTATTCAAATAAAGTAACATAGGGGTCACCAACTTGAGAGCAAGAAATTCTTTAAGTAAACAAGGGCAAGACTATCATTGCAAGTAAACTTTATAACTTGATAACCCTAGCTCATCTAATGAACATTATTCCTTTTATGGTGAAATTTGTAAAATGACCCTAAGGTGAAATGAACTGTTAGTTGTTTGAAGATGATAAGATTTAATAAACAGGAGAAAACAAATTGGAGACCTCACCATCTTTCTCTCAGCCATTTGGAAAGTAAATTCTTTTACTCCTTGTTAATACTTTTAGCGAAGCCTAAGTAAAGTTGTTGATAATTCTAGTTAAGATCCCTAGCTTCAATTTAATATTGGCAATAACTAATGAGGTCCTAAAGATGTTTCATCTCGACCTTCTCCCTCTAACCCTTTTCCAAGGCACCTTGTATCTCTTCTCTTAAGTGTGTTGAACTTAAAACCATGTTGTCTTGTGGGCAAGAACGAATCTTAGTAGCGTTAGTGGTGAGCAGATGGCCTTGTGGAATTTAATTACTCCTTTTTCTTGATAAACGAATTAAGCAAATAAAGGTCATAATAGAGAAGATTTAAAGATAATTACTCTGTGTCAAAGGAATAAACTTGGCTTGGTAAGTTGAATTATATGAATCATATCTTGAGCCTCCTTGAAAACGTAAGCTAAGAATTGCAAGATGTCTTTTTAAAATAAATAACCCCCAAGAATATCTCCTTGTGGTTGGCCCTAACTGTAAGTGTGTTCTGTGATTGGACTTCTATGTTGTCTTGTCAAAAAAAAAAAAATGTATTGTCCTTGATAGGTGTGAACGTTTCCGTGCTGCCTTTATGGCCATCCTTGTATCAAGTTGTTCACAGTGTTAGTTGTATCCTTGGTGACGACATGTTGCGTCATGTTATGTGTCAAGCAAGTCAAAAAAAAAAAGTTATCCTGTATTTCACTGTGTTGTTCGTGTGTGTGATTTTTGGGTCGTTACACTTGGTATCAGAGCATAGGTTCATGCTCTCGAGCCTATGGGCCGGATTGGTGTTATATGATGATGTTACATGGTGGTGGTGGTGTTACATGATGATACTGCATGATGATGATGATGTTGCATGATGGTGGTAGATATTGGAAGAGTAATGTGCTTTAAACGTGATGTGATTATTGTCGTAATTGTGATATTGTGAACGCACGTGATGTGTATGTCACCTTGTGCGTGTTTGTGATCATGTTGATATGTTGGGGATGGGAGTATTCTCTCTCCTTCTTGTGGATTCTATGAAGAGTTCACGTGTGAATTGTTGTTTGTGATGTGTGAAAAGAATTATAATGTGGATGACATAGTGTTGGAACATTGTGACATATTGTGATATGTGAGTGTATCAATGTGTTGTATGACTAGATTGATGTTAAAAGAAATGAGTTGTATCATGATGTTTTTACCATGTTTTGAAGAAATGTGTGTACCACCTTGTTATGTAGCAATGGATGTTATGTTGAGATGTACTATGTTCATCGTATGTATGACTGTGCAAATATGTAATGCTTCATGTTGTGATTTTGGGTCATACGGTGAGTGTATGAACCCTATCGTATGGTGATTGCACTTTGGGTGCAGAATGTGGTAAAGTGATGTGTTACACTCAGTGAATGTATGATCGTGATCTACCCTGTATATGTACCATATGTAAGATGTTATGGTAGTTATGTGTGTGCCACCGTTATGTTAGTGATGTTGTTGTATGTTATGTTGTGAACCTTACGCTAACCGACCCTGAGGGTAATCGGTAAAAGTGTATGTTGAGAGTGAGGAATGGTGTACCATGGGTCAATAACTCGAGCCAAAACTCGGTTTAGTAGATAACATGTGAATCTTTCCTCTCTCCCTATGTGGTTGTATGTAAGCAACCTAAGTGCAACTATGACTATGTTTAGCCTTGTCGAAGTGGTGGCGGGATGATTCAGATGGAGGTGATGACAGTTGTATTATTGATACGTATTTTGCGAGCTGAGGCTCGATGTTCCGAGTGCTAGCAACTCGTTGAGTACCCCTTTGGTGGCTAGATAAGGCCACACAGTTATCGTAATGTGACATTATTATAAGTTGATTTTATTCGTAAATTGAACTTTTTACTTTATTTTGTAAGGACCAGCAGCTTTTCTTGATTGCCATGCTTTACAATTTTGGGCATTTCCTTGGTTTGTGGCACTAACATGGGGATTTTGATACTAACTATGGCTATTTGGCCATTTATTTTTGCTTGATTTTGGGTCTTCTTTTAAATTTGGAATTCTTACCGCCTTGCCCAAGGCTTGTACTTTGCCACTTGGCACTTTGATTGGATTGTTGTGCTGGTTCTATTGTCGTGATGTGTGGAATAGGGTCATAGGATGCACCATGGATTGGTTGGACCTATGGACCTGCTTCGTTGTATGGGGGTACGCCCCAAGGAGTTACATATAACTAGCGGGTTGTTGAACCACGCATTATTATGTCACTTGGGTTAGGAGTGTTCGAACTCTATGTGTCTTGGACCATAGGGTCAACCGGCCTCCTTGAGGGAGGCATAAGAGTTTGAGGGAGGCATAAGAGACTTGAGGGAGGCATTGAGGGAGGCATAAGAGACTTGAGGGAGGCATAAGAGTTTGAGGGAGGCATAAGAGAATTGAGGGAGGCATAAGAGACTTGAGGGAGGCATAAGAGTTTGAGGGAGGCTTATGATATTTGTCTGTATGGTTGATGTTTTAGGATATATGTTAAGTTATTGTGATGTTTGGTAGTGGTCTTTTGATGTATGTGTTACTCATGTCAGATGGATATGTGTTGTGATGTTGTGGTTATGGCATTGATGCCCTTGTGGACCCTATGTACATGTAGCATGGTTTGGAGTCATGTGAAAACCTCATACGATGCAAATTGAGGAAATGTCTGGTGGATTGTAGTACTCTTTTGTTTGAGTATTTTGTATGTCAGTCATTGATGTGTGACGAGTACTATGTTATGCAGACTGTGCCTATTCCATTCCGTATTTGAGTAACCTTTTGTGGTGTAATACAATCTTGAAGTATATACTTGTGTGCTTGTGAATTTGTAGTGTCTTTTGAACCTGATAGGGTGTTGTGTTAGCAGTTCATGTTGGGCACCCACAATAAGGAATAAATCAAAACTCTTCAATGATGATTTTTTTATTTTAAAAAGGAACTAAAACTAGAAATAATGATAATGGAAAGAGACTAATGAAATGATGAACAAGAAGGAACTGCCAATCTTCACAGAACATTGAAAGTTAAAATTTCTACCAAATGTTCCTAAGGCTACCTTGTGACCGTGCTTTAATCAACTAAAATTTTAAACCATAGGGTGTAATTTCTTCTTTATCTGTTCTTGGTTGCGTACCTTTTCTTTTCCGCTGTGTTATGTCGCATCGAGGATGATGCTTTCTTAAGGGGAGGAGAATGTAATGCCCCGTATATATAGGGATTTTCCATTTTAAAAATTTTAAAAAAAAAAAAAAAAAAACAAAAACAAAGAAGCTAAATTTAAACTAATCCTTGACTCCTCCTCCCAACCACCCCAACCTAGCCTAGGCTTTGATGCATTGAAGGCTGGAGATGTGGACTCCGATTATTGTTTGTTCCTGTTTGGTTGAGAGTGGGTGGAAGTGATGGCCACCTGCCATCTCTCCTTTATTGTTTCACCAACACGCCTTGACTTGTTCCTGGTCTTTAATGCACAAATTAAGTGTCTGGTCGTATGACTTGCTTCTGTTTAGCCTACAACACGTTACTCTGGACTTTCCTTTTCAAATGCCAATTAAACTCTATGGTGGGTGTGGATTCTCAAAATTGTGTTGTACAGGCAGTTCCAGTGGAGCGTAGAACTGAAATTCTCCTAGGAAAGTGCCGTGAGGAAGTGATTGGCCATATACAACAGCTACAGGGTAGAGAAATAAATTATCCTCAGAAAATCAGTGGCCTACCAGAGAGAGATAAGTGCGACAGCTACCGCAGGGTGATCCCAAGGAACCGTTGGTGTTGATCCGATGTTCTGGTTGCACGCGACCACAGTCATGATCAGTTGTTGTAAAATCTTGCAGCTGTAGTAGAAGAACGAGATAAAGTTTTAGTTGAGCTATCTTGCCTTTTCATTTTGGAAATTTGGAGCTAGCTGCTTATTCCATGGTTAACAATGTTATCTGTGGGTTTCACTTCAGGTGCTCCTCTCAGGAATGGGGAGTGCCGTTTCCACGCTTTGCAGACAAGCTTATGGAGCAAAAAAGAACACATGCTAGGACTATACATACGATGTTCTTGGATTGTTATCACCGCCATTGCATTTGCACTTTTTCCCATTTATATCTTTACTGACACCTCTCCTAAAACTTTTCGGCCTACAGATGTACATTATGGAATTATCAGGAAGAGTGTCTCTGTTGTGTATTCGAAATGCTTTTCTCATTTGTATTCTATTGTTCTTTGAGATTTTTACAGGAACAGTCCAAGAATTTCGTAACCACGTGGTCATCGGCACTTAGGGGCCTTATTAAACATTCTCTTATGTTGGTTGCAAAGTCTGCAAATGGAGCATGGGACTTGACGGTGAATTATTTCCTTAAATGTGAGCATGGTGGACCCCTGTGATTATTCAAGACGTTTATGCTACTTGTGGGTGGTGTCCACAGTCATGGACAGTTGATACTCAATGTATGCATTTGCAGATCTTTGGCCTTTTATCAAGGCTATATGTTGCATTTGGTGTCATGTTATGCTTGGAGCTTTTGTACCAGAAAATATGGTTCTAATGGCTTGTGAAGTTAAAAGAACAGATGTTACAGTTGATTCATTTTCTATTTGCTTAAAGATCAATTCTGGGACCAGCTATACCACTTGGTTTTCTTGAATTCAAATAGTGTGAGGGTTGCGAAATCTTGGAGCAGGGAGACCCAGGGAAGCAAAATTTGAAGTAGGAGTCTCAGTCATAACTTCCACAGTTATGAGGAATGGTATTCCTAACATTATATTGGCCATCCGAGTGATTTATCCAAGGTTTTCACAAACAGTTATTCTACAAAAGTCCTGTTTATAAATTGTGCAATATTACTAGCGTTGGTAATTATGTTGAATCAGAGTGCAACTAGTCCTTACAGAATTGCATTGGGGTGGGGAAACAGGATCCTATTACTTACCTATGTAAATATTGCATGCTACGAATTAATTTGCAATTCCACTCGGAATTCTCCTCGGTTATGTTTTTCATCTGCAAGTTATGGGAATCAGATCTGGGAATGATAGAGGGATAGGAGTCCAAACCCTTTCATTGATGTTTATGAAAAGGAAAATAGACTGGAATACCCAAGTGACAGATCACACCCACAGGCACAGGAGATCTATGCAATGTTGGAGAAAATGTCTTGGGAGATGAAGGTAGCAGGATATTGTTTTTCAGATTCAGAACCTTAATGTACTGTGAGAACGTATAACACTATGGAAAGTTTTGAAGATTGTTGCAAGAAAATTGTAATGGATCCAGAGGAGGGAATTACACGGTTACTACAGTTTTTTAAACTGTTCTTCAGAAATGGCTACAAAAACATGGTTTGAGGTCAACGATCTCATGCCAGAAGTACATGCAATCTGTCCATAGTCTGGCTTCATATCCACAGCGCATCTCCGTCGCAGGAAGAAGGGCAGCTTGAGACGATCAATACGTGGAAGCTCATGGAAGGTTTAGAAGATAATACTGGAATCAATCCTTTGGTTGGTGGTTAACGAGATTGCCATGAAGAAATTTGTCGTTCGATGCGCTAGACCGGTCAATTTTTTTTCACCAGCGTCAAGGACGTGAACTCTTGCCAGTGACCAACCCAAACATCTGTCTGGCACAGAGTTACTGTGCCCGAGCATGAAGCTCGCCGATCCTTGGCTCATGTATTGTTGTCCAAAGCAATGGAAGAGTGCATGGAGTCTATACGACCTGCTGAATCTGAAGAAAAAGGCAAGATATTTCTACACTTTTCTACTATTATTTTATTTAAAAATATTGTGAAATCGAACCACTTTTCCTTGCTTTGATTTGTCAGTTGGATGTCATGATGGGAGATTTCCCTTTCTGCTTGTTCTTCTTGTTTTAGCTTTTATCGTTGGTAGTATGTGGGTCGAAAGGATGCGTGTGCCCTCTCCTCTGAATGTTATGTTTCTCTTACTCGAATGATAGACCTTCGTCTGATTTGTTTATGTATTAATTCTTCTCTGCGATTGAGTTGCAAGTTATTATGTTGATCAACTAGTATTTTTGATATCATGGAAGTAAGTTTACGATAACTATGAAGCCCCTTCCTAGCCCCCAAGTTGTCTTTTGACGTTTTTTTTTTGTTAGCCCCTTCGCAAGTCCCTTTGATAACCTTTTGGCATCGAGAAAGAAAGGTTGTAGGATTGTGTGAGCAATGCGTGGGCTAGCCAACTTAGAGTTTTGGTATTAAAACTGGTAGAATGAAAAGGTTTGTGTGCAATGTGTTTTTCCGTCTCGCGTGTTTAGACTCTTATACTATCTTTCATCTTGTTTCTAGGCTTTTAAGGCCATCCTCAGGAAGTACCTTGACCATCCCTATCAACTTGAACCATAACTAGCTTTTCGGATCACCTAAGCTGGAGGTTTCATTGTGCGAATCCAGTACCTCGTTGATACTAGAATAGTTTGGTCTAATCCCCCTCTCAGAATTATTGCTGATGGTGCTCTTCTATTTTTCCTAACTTGCATTATTTTCTCCCTTGTAATGTTAACGCTATTAATTAATATTGGTCGTTTTTTTTTTATGCACGTAATTTACCGTAATAGTTTGTGATGGAAATTTCGTTAAATGTGATTAACCTTCGGGAAAAACTCAGCTTTCATTTGATAGTCTTATGGATTCATAGCGGAAGGTTTTGTTTTGATAATGTCACTTAGAAGTTATGTTTGTATCTTTGTGCGACGGTCGACTGTGTTACCAAGGGTTGCCGTAAAATATGGTTGTTTTGGGATGTGGGCAATTTATTTTAAATTAACCAAACATTAGTATTGTAGTGGAGGTTTGCAAATCTTTAGTGTTATAAAAACTTGTTGATGACATTATTGTATACTCTTGTTGGACGAAACCCCCTTCTTCTCTCGCGTGTTTGCTACTAGCCTGTAAGACTTTGACCCTTCCTAGATGATTGGTAGATCCCTTTGTAGTTAATGGTCAAAACTAGTATACTTTTCCTTCGCTTCGAAACTTATGTTGTGTGTATACTCTAATTGATTTCCGGTTTGAAACTCAATTATACATGGCTTTTTGTGTTGATTTCTGAAACCCGTGTTTCCCCTTTCTTGGGCCGATCAACTTTTTTTCTTTTAGAAATGTATTATTTTAGCCTATGCGTTGGTACCTTTGATAAATTTCTAGATGGTTGGTCTATTTATATCAAATCCCAATCTTGTAATTATTGTTTAATTACTTACTTGATGGGAATTCTGTTTTTGCTAGATTGTTTGTTTTCTCCTTATAGGGCCAAGGGCCATTCTCTTACGATTGCTATACTTTCGTTGTTATTACTCCTAACTGAAGTACAAGGTCTTCTCCTTCTTTGATTGGCATGATGAAGACTTTACTTTAACTTGATGTGTTAATAGTGTTTAGAGGTTTGAACCAATTCTTGTAATAAAGTGCTTTCTTTTCATGATTTTGTTAGATAATAGTTATGGTGGTTTTGTGTAGCCTTATCTTGCTCAGTTCTCGTGAACTGACTCTTGTAGAAAATTTTTTGCAGATGGATCTTGCGTGTAGATGAGGGATAGATTTGTAGACTTTTGTCATCAACCTCAGTTGAGAAGTTCCTTTGCTCGAAACTTTTTTTTTTATGTTGTTCAACTGTTGTTAACGTCCAGTGGAAAGTTTAAAAGAGGATTAATGTCTTAGTATAATGTATTGTGGACTTTGTCATCTGAACTTTGGAAACCTTGTATTGTTTGACCATCATTGAAATTATAAGAAAATTTGGTTATTGTTGTTGAGTGACTTTGTTGGAGTATCAGTATTTTAATAATTGATGTAATCTTGTTTAGTTCTTGTAAATGAGTGTTGCTACAACCTTGCCTTGAGAATAAATTTTGAGTTAAACCTTGATATGACTTAGTAATAAAGCGTCATAAGTAAACTAACATGGGATTGTTAATACTTCTGGAAGTTAAATTAAAAGTTGTATTCAAATAAAGTAACATAAGGGTCACCAACTTGAGAGCAAGAAATTCTTTAAGTAACCAAGGGCAAGACTATCATTACAGGTAAACTTTATAACTTGATACCCCTAGCGACATTAATGAACACTATCCCTTTCATGGTGGAATTATTAAACGAACTTAAAGGAAATCTATGGTTAGTTATGGAAGATAATAAGATTTAATAAACAGGAGAAAACAATTTTGAAATCACACAATCTATCTCTCAGCCATTTGGAAAGTAAATTTTTACTCCTTGTTAATACTTTTAGCGAAGCCTAAGTAAAGTCGTTGATAAATCTGGTTAAGAGCCCTAGCTTCAATTAAATACTGGCAATAACTAATGAGGTCCTAAAGATGTTTCATCTCGACCTTCTCCCTCTAACCCTTTTCCAAGGCACCTTGTATCTCTTCTCTTAAGTGTGTTGAACTTAAAACCATGTTGTCTTGTGGGCAAGAACGAATCTTAGTAGCGTTAGTGGTGAGCAGATGGCCTTGTGAAATTTAATTACTCCTTTTTCTTGATAAACGAATTAAGCAAATAAAGGTCATAATAGAGAAGATTTAAAGATAATTACTCTGTGTAAAAAGAATAAATTTAACTTGGTAAGATGAATTGTATGAATCATATTCTGAGTCTCCTTGAAAAAGTAAGCTAAGAATTGCAAGATGTCTTTTTAAAATAAATAACCCCCAAGAATATCTCCTTGTGGTTGGCCCTAACTGTAATTGTGTTCTGTGATTGGACTTCTATGTTATCTTGTCAGAAAAAAATTTTAAAAAAAATGTATTGTCCTTGATAGGTGTGAACGTTTCCGTGCTGCCTTTATGGCCATCCTTGTATCAAGTTGTTCACAGTGTTAGTTGTATCCTTGGTGACGACATGTTGCGTCATGTTATGTGTCAAAAAAAAAAAAAGTTATCCTGTATTTCACTGTATTGTTCGTGTGTGTGTGTTTTTGGGTCGTTACAACAATAATCTTGAGTATAGATTATTTTAGTAAATATAAGATTGAAAATATGTAGTGCAAATAAAAGAGAGAAGCACACGATTATATTAGTGCACCCCCTTCATATTTCTTTTATTTTTTTTGGTTTTGATTATGAGATAAATTATAAACAAAATTTAATTATACAAATCTAAGGTGATAGCAAGTAATAAAGGATGAAGTGAGACATTTCCCTTAACAATTTTGTTGGAATGGAAATGTTTCAATTCTTGGTAGCTAAGCTTAAGAATTTTGTGCACCTAACCCCTGCAAACTTCATAATCAATCAAAAATAATAATAAAAGAATATTTTAATAGCCATTTTTCATGAAAGTTCATCTTATATTGGCCTATGGGCCAAAAAGTTCCAAATAAATAATACAAATGCTGCAACTAGTATTCCAACACTCAATTTCCTAAGCTATTAAACTGATTAAAATATGCAATTGAGTTATTATTAGTTTAACAAGTTCAAACGAGTATTCTAAAGTTATAGAAGCAATTTAACCATATATAGAAAAGACATAAATGAAGACTAAGTTACTTTTTGGTATCGATGAGTGTTAACTTGGGATATTCAAAGTGATTATGCGATTTGATTTTCCAATTTATTGGTAGGTTAGACATTCCATACCACACATGGGATGGTGATGTATGTATTCAAATTATGTAATTAAATGAGATTTATGGCGGTATTATAAAGTCAAAGGAAGGGATGAAAATTCTGAACAAATAAACATAGCAATCCCGTAATCAATTAACCATTATGACATTAGAAGGGTCACTTCTATTATGACATAATGACATTGAATTAAAATCATTATTTATTACAATTAATATTATATTACAAAATCAATTATAATAAACTACTAGAATGCAATACATTCTTGCAGAGCCTATCCATCATGAATGTTCACAGTTAACGAAATACTTAGATTCCATTTATTGCCAACCTAAATTCAAAAACAACCACCATACTAAGCTGTCAATACTTACCTCAAACACAAAACAAAGATCTATAATTTATTGCGCTCACAACTTTAACATTAAAGGGTCCATTTTTTTTTATAAACTATGTAGGATAATTTTTGTTTTAAAAGGATTAAAAGTGATATGATAAAATGGTGAAGAATAACAACATAACATATTATATTGTTACCAATCTACTGATAAAAATTGTACATTTTGACTTGCATGATGGATATGGAGCAACCTAAAAAGGGTAAACCTCCCCACACCTTCCCAAAAATATTCATTCACCAAAGAGATACCAGTCACCAATATAGACACCATGGCATGATGGGACAACAATATTCTACCAAACGTCACTCGTGTAATGGAGATACAGATTGTTAAACCTAAAAATGGCCGGGGATGAATTAACAAAGTGCTAACTTGACGTCATATCTGGTAATGGCAATAAAATGACTAAGTCCTGCAATTAAAGAAGTGCCCCGATTCGAAAGTATGTGCGAAATTGGGAAAGTGTGTTCGGTTGCATGCGCCTGTGATGGAATATCTCTCATACATTTTGAAGAGCCGTGCAGGTAGGATGGTGAACTTCTTCTTGACTTGGATTAGTTTTTCTCTATATATATGAAACATAGATATTCTCTTGTTCTCAAGTTATTTAAGTTTCATGGTGTGAGAATCGAAAGAAAGATTACAAAGCTTTAACGATGACATACCGTTGTACTTCTGGAAAGCAGTGTGTCTGGTGGGCTGAGAAGTATTTGGGTGACTGTGTGTGTTGAGTGAGAGATTATGTCTCTCTTGGTTTTGGGCTCATCAGTGTGTTCAGTTGGACAGCTGCAGAAGTGCCTCAGATTATTACCAACTTCAAGAATGGATCCGCAGAGGGTGTCTCCCTTGGCTTTCTCATGACACGTGTTGTAGGGTATGTAATCAATCTACTCTTCTTTTTCTAATTTTCCAATTCTTCTGAGACCTGGTTTTTTTCGGCATTTCTCAAGATTTGAGTTGTATCCATTTTATCAAGTAGCATTTAATGTTATTATTTTTATATATTTTCCAATTTATGCTCTAATAGATGGTGTAACAATTATACTTAACCATCGTAAACACCAATTAGACTACAACCCTTTAATTCCATTTTAGTACTGTTTTTTTAATGGATATTGGTTCAAGACTGTTGGTTTATCTGCTTCTAGTGGATAGATTCTTTAGTCTCATTGAATGAAATTGAGTTGTGAAACTGATTTCCACTTAACAATGTTTCAGGGACTTGTTCAATCTTTGTGGGTGTTGGCTGGAGCCAGCAACTGTAAATCTTTCTGGCCTTGCACCTAAAAGATTAAGATCATAATATTATTATTATTATGTTTTTTTTGGTTTATGAAAGATAATAATTAGTATTACATGACAGAGAGCCCTTATTAGTTTCAGCTGCTACTGTTATGGTGAGAACAATTTTTATTTTTGTTCCTAAAATATATGCTGAAGCATGTACTTGATGATGTTGTCTCAGTTACATTCTGCTACGAGAGTACCAAAGTCTGAATAAAAATGAACTTAAAAGAGCTTTGAAAGTTGAAAAAATATTAAAACTTGATATCCATGAATATTAATAAAAGTAATAAAATTTAGATGAAGACAAAACGTTATTATTTTCTTTAGTGGGTCTCATGTATTTAACTTAAATATTTATGACGTGAGATATAGTTTTATATTTACATTAACATTTTAATTGCATGTTTAGGTTTTCATATATATATATATATATATATATATATATATATATATATATAAAACTTGTTTCTGGTTTGTTGTCAAAATATCAATGTTCAAACTCTGTCTATGGTGTTTTTTCAAAGACTGCTTTCTTTATAGATACTTACTAACAATGTTATCTCTATGATTGTGCAGCTACCAACGCAGTTCTATAAGGCACTGGTAACAACTCTTTTAAACTTTTCAGAAAGAAAATATTGTGCGTCAAAGCATCTATGTTTTCCTTTTTCTTTTAAGTTTATATTTTGGTATACATCTGCTGCAGCTGTACACAATCATTACAATAGTTCTAGTTTGTCAGATCCTATATTATGATCACGTCTGCAAGTGGTGGAAAGTGAGGAAAGAAAAAGATCGATATAAGGTTGTTGATTTCGATAGAATTTTCAATTAATCCACTTCTCATAGATCTTATCGTTTTCAGATAGTGACAATAATACTAGATCTCTAATTGTTGTTTTTTTACTTGTTAAATATCAGATTCAACCTAAGCAAGACTCAAAATGTGACCAAAATGGAGGACTGCTTACAAGTCTTGTATCTCCAAGTCTTAAGAATTCCAAAACCATACTTCGCTCTGTGAGTTTCCTTGTATAGAAAATTTTCTGGAATCCAAAGTAATGAGATGAGTGCGTACCTGTAGTTACCATCATAATAGATTTTTTCTTTCGCGTATCTTATCAGGTAGCTTCAACTATATTATTTGTTGGTGGGCTGAACTACTTGGAATTGCCTACTTACATCTACATTAATTCATTTTCTGACCCCGCTCAAGCAGAAAGGAGATCTTTTATTATAATAACAGGAAGAAAACTTTTGCAGGTAACTATAAAACACCATCTTAGTGGGTACTTCTGAATATTAAACATGATTGAAATTTTCATTAGGGTTGTGTATTTGTGGTGCTGCAAATTTAGGGTGGAAGTGAATTCAGCAGCACAGTGATGAAAGATGAGTCTTCAAGTAAATTAGGAATTTGGTTGGGGTGGATTATGGCTGCTATCTATATGAGTGGGAGACTTGATCCTCAAATCAGCTTAAATGTGAGTTCTTATCAACTGTATTTTGTTGGAAATATGCATGTGATGCATATTTAATTCCAACTATAGCTTTTTTAGGAAAGCTAATTTTAGCTTTAGTCTTGCTTTAGTTTGCTTTAGTTAAGTTAGCTTTATCTTATTTTTATCATTAGATTTAATTCAAATAAATCTGTTTTAAATCATGCATAGCATGCAACTGTTTTAAAGCATGAGTTTAAATTTAGAATGCTCAGTTGAAGAGCTGTTAGTGGGTGAGTTATTCTATTTAAATAATAGCAATTGTAATTGCTTTGTATGCACACACAAAGGTGTGAAATCTGCACAAGCAAGGAAGGATGTGTATTGAAAGCACACAGCTGCATGCACAATTGTAAAGAGCTGAAGCTCTGAGTATGATGAAGCTTTTATTAATGGAGATTATGCACAGCAGTGCTGGTTTGAATATTCATATGTTTATGCAAGCTATTTAAGTATTTTGTTTATTTCTTTCATGTTGCTTGTTGTATAAGACTGCAGATTTTCTACAAATTGGTATCAGAGCAAGGTTATTCCAGCAGCTTATTAAATTGGTAGCAAGCTATGGCTTCTACATCCGGTATGCAGACACCGCAATTTAATGGAAAGAATTACGAATACTGGTCGTTGACCATGAAGGCGCTATTCAGATCTCAAGACGTGTGGGAGATCGTTGAAGATGGGTACACAGAGCCCGCAAATGCAGCAGCATATATTGCACTTTCTCAAGCAGAGAAAGATACTTTGAAGGAGTTACGAAAGAAGGATGGCAAAGCTCTTTTCTATATTCATCAGGCAATGCATGAAAGCATTCTTCCAAGAGTGGCAGCAGCCAGTCAAGCAAAGACTGCATGGGATACTTTACAAGTTGCATATCAGGGTAAGGAGAAAGTAAAAACTGCCAAGCTACAGTTACTTCGTAGAGATTTTGAGAATTTAGCAATGAAAGATTCAGATTCTGTAGAATCATTTTTTACTTATGTAGTTGGCTTAGTCAATCAAATCAAATCTCATGGTGAGACTCTTGAGGACAGAAGGATTATTGAAAAATTGCTTAGAAGTTTGCCTACGAAATTTGATCCTTTAGTTGTTGCTATTGAAGAAACTAAGGATCTCAGTCAGTTTTCTATTGATGAGTTGCATGCATCACTAATCAATCATGAACAAAGGATGAATAGATCACATGCAAGTGTAGATCAGGCTTTTGCATCTCAGACAGCAGGTAGTCGTGGCAAAAGAAGAGGAAGTTTCAGCCCAAGAGGTAGAGGAAGAAGTCCATGCAGAGGATGTGGCAGCAGTTCATCATACTCAAGTGGAAGAGGACATAATCAAGAACAGAGTTATGGTCAGAGACAAGATAAGTCTCATGTTCAGTGTCATTATTGCAAGAAGTATGGGCACTATGCTTATGATTGCAAGAAAAAGCAATATGATCAAGAGAGACAAAATCAAAATCAGGTTGGAAGTTCTATTTCTAAACCTATGTTTATTGCATGCACAAGGATTGCTGAAGCAATACCTTCTTTATCCCGTATTGAATGTAATTTGTCAAAAGAGAGTCCATGTGATGTATGGTATTTAGATTCAGGTTGCAGTAATCACATGACAGGTAATCTAGATTTGTTTTCTAGTTTGGATGATTCAGTTAAGAGTGATGTAACTCTTGGAAATAACAATATTGTGTCTGTGAAAGGTAAAGGCACGGTTAGTATTCTAACAAGACAGGGGGAGCAAACAAGTATGCAAGATGTTTACTATGTTGCAGGTTTGAAACATAACCTTATGAGTATTGGACAACTGGTACAGAAAGGATACCGAGTCTATATGGAAGACAATCAGTGCGTGATTGTGGACAAAGCTCCTAGCACTCAGTTGATTGCAAAAGTGAAGATGAGCAGCAATAGGATGTTTCCATTGATTTTGAAACCTGGAAAGAAGAAGAAATCAGATCTGTTTGCAGCAAAGTCATGTGTTAAGCCAAATCCATCTTTTTTTGAGTCATGCACTCAAACAGATGAGTCCTGCGCCAATGAAAATCAAGTCTGCGCTGAAGGAACACAATCAGCTTTTCATTCAGTTATGAAGGATGAAACATGGCTTTGGCATCTAAGGTATGGACATTTGAATTTTGGAGGTTTGAATTTATTATATAGAAAAAATATGGTTAAAGGTTTGCCATTGATTCAGAAACCTGAAAGGGTATGTGAAGGTTGTATTTTGGGAAAGCAACACAGAGATTCATTTCCACTTGGCAAAACAGCAAGAGCAAGTGCACCACTTGAGATTGTACATTCAGATTTATGTGGACCTATGCAGACAGCTTCTATTGGAGGTTGTATTTATTTTATGACATTCATTGATGATTACACAAGGAAGACATGGGTTTATTTCCTGAGAAATAAATCAAATGCCTTTGATACATTTCAGCAGTTCAAGGCATTAGTGGAGAAGCAAAGTGGATACTACATCAAAGTTCTCAGAACGGACAGAGGAGGTGAGTATGTTTCTAATGAGTTTATGAATTTTTGCAGATATCATGGTATACACAAGCAGTTTACTACCAGGTATACACCACAACAGAACGGTGTGGCAGAAAGGAAAAATAGAACCATCATGGAGATGGCAAGAAGCATGTTGAAGGCAAAACATCTTCCAAATGAGTATTGGGCAGAAGCGGTGGGTAGCAACTTCTGTTTATATTTTGAACAGGTGTCCAACGAAACTTGTTAGGAACATGGTTCCTCAACAAGCATGGACTAATAGGAAACACAGTGTTTCACATTTCAGAGTTTTTGGTTGTGTAGCATATGCACATGTACCTGATGAACTAAGGAAGAAGTTAGACAACAAAGGAGAAAAATGTATTTTTGTTGGGTATTCAGAGAATACAAAAGCATACAAGTTGTACAATCCAGTCACTGGAAAGGTTGTGATCAGCAGGGATGTACAGTTTATTGAGAATGAAGCATGGGATGGAAGTATAGAGAAAACAGTGAGTATAGCAACATCTATTCCACATGATGATATGACAGATGAAACTTTAGAGCAACAAGCTACTATATCTACAAATCTTGGACATGCACCACAAGTTGTAGCACAAGCTACACCTCCATCTACAGTCAGGAGGTCACCAAGATTTCAGCCATCTTCAGCCATGCAAGAGACACCACAGGGAACACCAGAAGCTACTCCATCACCAGAAAGTAGTCCTGCATCGAATACTCCTGTGCAGCGGAAAACAAGAAGTCTAAGTGAGATTTATAATGTTGATACAACTAATTCATTTTCAGTTTTTTCATTATTTTCTCAAGCTGCAGATCCAATATATTATGAAGAGGCTATAAAGAATGAAGTTTGGGAAAAAGCCATGGATTATGAGATCGATGCTATAGAGAAGAATCAGACATGGGAGCTAATGGATCTTCCAAAAGGAAAGGACGTGATAGGAGTCAAGTGGGTCTACAAGACAAAATACAATGCTGATGGAAAAGTACAAAAGCACAAAGCAAGGCTGGTTGCAAGAGGTTTTACGCAGCAATATGGAGTTGACTACAACGAAACATTTGCACCAGTAGCACGTTTGGATACAGTAAGAATGGTTTTAGCAATTGCAGCTCAAAACAAATGGCCTATTTATCAGATGGATGTTAAATCAGCATTCTTAAATGGATTCCTTGAAGAGGAAGTTTATGTAAATCAGCCAGAAGGTTATGAGATTGAAGGTCATGAAGGAAAAGTATACAGATTGAAGAAAGCACTCTATGGTCTCAAGCAAGCACCTAGAGCTTGGTACAGCAGAATAGATTCTTATTTGATTGAGAATGGTTTCAGTAGGAGCAGCAGTGAGCCTACCTTATACACCAAGATAAATGAGCAAGGTAAAATTTTAATTGTTTGTTTATATGTAGATGATTTGATCATTACTGGAAATCTATCTACAGAGTCATTCAAATCAGCCATGAAGAAGGAGTTTGAGATGACAGATCTTGGTCTTATGCATTACTTTTTGGGTATTGAAGTTCAACAATCAGAAGGTGAAGTTTTTATCTCACAAGCAAAGTATGCAAGTGACGTTTTGAAAAGGTTTAACATGTTGAATTGTAAGCCAGCACCAACACCAGTTGCAGTAGGTTTGAAGTTGAGCAAAGAGGATGAAGGATCATTTGTGGATCCAACATTGTTTAAAAAGTTGGTTGGAAGTCTTATGTATTTGACGGCCACAAGGCCTGATATCATGTATGGTGTAAGCCTCATATCAAGGTTCATGGAATCTCCAAAAGATTCACATTGGCAAGCTGGAAAAAGAATTTTGAGGTATGTACGTGGAACAAGAAATTATGGAATTCTTTATTCAAGTTCAGATGAGTTCAAACTCATTGGTTTTACAGATAGTGACAATGCTGGAAGTATAGATGATCGGAAAAGTACATCCGGCTATACTTTTCACTTTGGAACAGGAGTGGTTTCATGGGCATCAAAGAAGCAGCCCATTGTCACGTTATCTTCAGCAGAAGCAGAGTATGTAGCAGCAACAGGAGCAGCATGTCAAGCTGTTTGGATGAGAAGAGTGTTGACAGATTTACAACAGAAACAAGTGGAAGCTACACAGATTTTTTGTGACAACAACTCAGCCATAGCGTTGTCCAAAAATCATGTTTTTCATAAGAGGAGCAAGCATATTGATACGAGGTATCATTTCATCAGGGAGCTGGTAAACAACAAGGAAATTCATCTTGAATTTTGTAGATCTGAAGATCAGTTTGCAGACATTTTTACAAAAGCTTTAGCAAAAGAAGTTTTTGAATATTTGAGAGATTGTTTGGGAGTATGTGATCCTGCACATGGCAGATCTGAAAAAGCAAACACAACTCTAGAAGAGTGAAAGCTACAGTTTGAAATTAAGGGGGAGTGTTGGAAATATGCATGTGATGCATATTTAATTCCAACTATAGCTTTTTTAGGAAAGCTAATTTTAGCTTTAGTCTTGCTTTAGTTTGCTTTAGTTAAGTTAGCTTTATCTTATTTTTATCATTAGATTTAATTCAAATAAATCTGTTTTAAATCATGCATAGCATGCAACTGTTTTAAAGCATGAGTTTAAATTTAGAATGCTCAGTCGAAGAGCTGTTAGTGGGTGAGTTATTCTATTTAAATAATAGCAATTGTAATTGCTTTGTATGCACACACAAAGGTGTGAAATCTGCACAAGCAAGGAAGGATGTGTATTGAAAGCACACAGCTGCATGCACAATTGTAAAGAGCTGAAGCTCTGAGTATGATGAAGCTTTTATTAATGGAGATTATGCACAGCAGTGCTGGTTTGAATATTCATATGTTTATGCAAGCTATTTAAGTATTTTGTTTATTTCTTTCATGTTGTTTGTTGTATAAGACTGCAGATTTTCTACATATTTCAGTGCTTGTTAAGTTTTATCTCTATATAAAATGTAGATTGCATATATTTTATATATATTATTGTAACTAGTATGCCGTTTTTTTAAATCAATCCGAGTGACTTATATTGCCAATACAAACTAGAATGAAAGTCAGTAAAGTTTGAATGTTTGATGGATGGTTTATAAGTCCCACAGTTTATTAGAACCAAAGTCAGTAAAACATAAACTCTTGATCAATGATTTGTAAGTTTAATAGTTTATCAGTAGGCTATAAATATTTAAAAGAAAATTGTGAAAATTTTGATTTTATAATTAATCACCAAACATTTTGGATGTTGAGACACATTGATGTATATCACCTTTTATAATAATTCATTGTAAATTTATTATTAGAGAGACAAGCCTAATATAATTCAATACAATCATTTTTGACACCGGTCTTGCTGCCTTTTTCCATAGACTAGATGACAAGTGTCATAAAGATATAAATTCTTAATTAATAATAATGATAATAAGTCATATATTGTTTAGACCTATATTTGCATGCATTTTTTGCTTAGTAAAGGTTACTGGTTCCAACAAAGTCCATCCGTTGGAGGTGAATATTGGTTTTGGTGACAATGCGCTTAGTTATGGTGAGATATAATTGTGACTTATGAAGATTCTAGAAAATAAGTATGTAGCATGGAATTTTTGAATGGCTTGACTACTCAACCCAGTGCCAAGCTATTTTTTATAAAAAGCTTGATGTAGATTTTGGCTATGGAGCCCGATCATACATTCTTGACCTTTTTGCTCGTGTAGGAAGGGGAGGCCTCTAATGGTCTCTTTTAATTGATGTACAATACATTCTTTTGTATAAATAGAATATTGTTTTCTTCTAAAAAGAATGGAATTCCTAAAATAGTATTGGGATGGGTGCTTGTTCATCACTAGAATACGTTGCTTTCTTAGATATAGGGTTTGTGAAAGTTATATTGGACTCTAAGGGCTTATAGATGTGTTGTTTGATTATTCATGGGGTTGTTGAAAAAGGTTTAAAATTGGATTCAAATATTTTATAAACTATCTAATTTCAGTTGATATTAATCTATTGAATGAATGTTGACCACAGAGTAATTAGAAAGGTTAGGGTGTAAAAAAAATCAATGAAAAATTAGACTCACATTTATAGATGAAAGTACCCTGGACGAATTTGGTAGATTCAAAACCCCCAATCCTTGACAACTAAGCCTAAGAATTCCCTACAATTTCAAATATCCCTAGCTTATTGAAATGAACATGTATAACCATCTTAATGCCTACCATAAGTCACATCTTACTCATAAACCATAATATTTAATATTTAATGTAAAATTAAACAACATTTTCCTATTTTTTTAATAGGCTTATTAATGGCACCAAAAGTGCTATTGCTAATTATTCATATATCAATAAATTTTGATAGTATGTAAATTTAAAATTCCTAGTTTATTGTACATATTATCCTCAAATAAACCTGCTGACCATTTTATAATATTTGTTTTTGTTTCCAGATTAAGAGAGGAACTGTTGAGGTATGCTCACCCCTCTAACATATTGTCCATTCCAAACGAATCAATATTAGACACCCTTCTAATGTTGTTATCTTATCAGGGCCTAAGTCCACTTTTGTTCATATTTTCTCTAATAGGGAATACTGCCTATGTGGAAAGGTAAATAGTCGGACAGACTTATTGATGTTATTGACTGTTTGTTGTTGATAAATAAAGAATGTAAATGTAACACATTTTCTATTTATTTTTTAATTTGTTTTGTAGTATAATTGTAAGAACTCAAGAGTGGGAAAAGTTAAGACCAAATATGCCATGGTTGGTGGATGCTGCATCATGTGTAGTATTAGATTTCATCGTACCCTTTATCACTGATCATTACATTAAGGTTATTTCAATTTTTTTAATGATTTAGACTTTCACAATTGTGAAAACTAGCTTATTGTTTAAGAACATTTGATAAGGATTGTATGTGTTAGTATTGAAAAAATTGATCCTTAACCAATTTTTATAGATTGTTACCCAGTTTCTTTATTATAAGCCAAAAAGAACTAAAAACGATGAGGATGACACTCGAGGTTACATAGGTGTTAAAATGTGATACTTTAACTAGCAAAAGCATCCAAAGGTGCTTGTGAGAGGTCGATAGGCATATAGGAGGAGTAATTGAAAGTAGTAAATTAGTAATAAATGTGCGGTATATGGAACTATGATGTAAATCATGGTTTTTTGTAAACAATTGTAATTAATTATGGGTGATGGATAAATGAAATAAACATGAATTTAATGGAACACATAAAGGTGTTGAAGCTCAATTATGATTGGAAGATCCTAGAATAATTAATAGTGCTATTAATATCATAGTTTGGAGGCACAAAGAATGAAAGTGTAGATACATATGATTTAAGTACATGTTGATAACATATATTTGAACTTCAAAGGAAGGCTCCAACCTTGGTGATTGTTGCTAATCTTGTATGGAATATATGCAGCACATGATTAGATTATGCGTGTGAGCTCCATTTATTATTGGTGTCATACACTGGTGGAAAATGTAAACCTATTAAATGATAAAATTTTTACTTGAAAACAATGGAAAAAATGCAATTTAGTTGTAATTAGCAGAGATATACCTGTTATTACTAATTGAAGACAACATATGCAGGTATTTCTCTTCGAGAAATCTTTGTATCACATACCTTGTTGTTTTGATTTCAGAGTAGCGATCAAAATATAATGGCAGAGATATTCTCAAAATTTCAATAGACTTAACTGGTGATAATGTTGTGAAAGTCAATCTCGGTTTCTCCACATCTCCAATATCTATTGTTGCTTTAGGAAAAGTTAATCATTGAGACTTATGTATGGTAAGTGCCCAAGCCTTTTTTAGTGGATTTGTTTAGAATTTCCTCTTATTACAAGAAATATGCGAATTGATTTTGGATTTATTGGGTCCCATGCAGGACAAATATATTTTTCAAATTCCACTATTATAGACATTGGCAAGCTGGGTAGTTTTGAGCAAGTGGTATAGATAATGTTTTGTATATAACCAAGGGAACCATTCACTAATCCATCTTCAATGCAAAAATTACACAGTAACATAACATATTGACCGATACACAAAAGGACTTCATTATCCAATTAGTCATCATCAACATATTCTAACCTTGAGCAACTTTTATATTCAACAATGCTTCGTGTAATGGGCATGGATAAAGATTTAAACATTTTCTTGTTATGTAGTATAAATTTTTTGTTTGTTGCATATAAATGGATCTCTGAATCAGTCGATGCCCTTATTCCCTAGTTGAAGCATCTTCATGATTGTTTCCCAATCATGAAAATAAGGTCCAACAGTTCTAATGATTTTCAACATCATTCGGAAGATGATCGGTTATGGATCATTTACTTATTGATGAAATATTATTTCCAAGGTTATATCAATGTCGAAAGTGTCCCAAAGTCTTCTACCAATTGTGATTCCTGAAATTGGTGTAAATTGACACATGTAAGTAGAGATAAATGTAAAGAATTTATTATTTTCATAAATGAAAGAATGTTGCAAAGAAATCCATAATTTGTGTAGGGTAGAAACATGATGCAATCTTACTGACATATATAGGGACGTCCTTTATAGATAGTAGTTGAGAAATATCACTAAAAAGAATCATTGTTCTATCGCGAAATGGTTCAGTTGTATGTGTTGGAAATTATTTTTGGAGTTGATCATTGATATTTTAAAACATTTTGGGCCCTATAAAACTCATCTCATCTATGAGAATGTAATGTACGTGCTTCATTTCTTCTTGCAATACTACCAATGTTTTTCCTTTCAAAGCATGAACATTTCTAATTGGGAGTCTAAGGCCAATATGTATTGTTCTACCATGTATGTTGAAAGTAGCAACTCCCGTAGCAGAAAGGAGTAATAAAGGGATTTTTCCATGTATTGAGTGAGAGTTTAATGTATTCCTGATACATTTGATTAGATATGATTTAGCAGTTCTACTTGTTCCTTGAATAATATTTTTTAGTGGCTCTTGATCCCCTACATTTTCATAATGACCTACCACCATAGAATATGCAATATACCGGTCTTTAGTTAAACATCCTACATGGAAAACGGATTCTCTAGTAGTATTGTTTATTGGTATTGAGCAAAGGATGATATTTAAAAAATGTACACATGAATCATGTAATGGTGATGGTAATTGTAGACACAAAATCATGCACTTGGGTACATTTCTAGTCCTAACAAAAAAATACCATTTACGTGATTCCTAAGCAAGAAAACTAGTGGTTGACAACTATCTTTGACCTCTTTTATTTTTCTCTTGCTTTCTATTTGGTCTTGCAAACCCTACAAGATAGTTAGAACTTTACTATTTTATATTTTATGGCTTCAGACACCAATGCCCAGACAGGACAGCAGTGCCCAGGAGCTCCTATCCCCTTTGGGCACCCTTGACCCTTTCTTATCTTATTCACTCCTTTTGGGTTTCTTTTATATTTTGGGCATCATTTTCACTTATGGGTTGGCCTCCCAGTTTTCAATTACGAAATTTGAATAAGGGAATCATATAAATACAAAGTTATGTGTTTAAAATGGAGTACCAAGTACTGGGCATTACTATCCCCAGCTAACCTTGCATCTAAAGGCACCTAAAGCACTCTAAAAAATCCATCTAGCATTCATTCAATGTAAAAGGGATTGCATATTATGTATACAAAACATAGGAAGGCATGAAGTTCATTCTATTCCATCTACACATTCTAAGTTACATTGCTACATTCTAGCTACAACCCGCTATCAAGTGCAACTTGCACAAGGGAATCCTAGGGCACAATTTCTACACACACTCACAATAACTATAAGGATTCTGAGATGTAGTGCAATGTTTGGTTGTAATTTCACTCTTCAGGTGACTACCAAGGTCAATCCAACTCCCCATTGTGCATATTTTTTAGTATTTTATGTGGTTTGTGGGCTTGTGTAGGTGAAATTTCTATTTTATAGGTTACAAGTATCATCGGCGATTATAGTGATAACCTTAAGCAATCAATAGGGAACAATAGAGAAGGTTGTGCGGCACACCAGAAATTAGATTCTAAGTTTCTGTGCAGTCACTAATTCCCATAAGTGGTCTCCAGCACCGAGGTGCCCTTGCCCTAGCACATGCGCCCATGCTTCATTCCTGCATCCCAAAATTTACCTGGAGGTCAATAATGACACTACTTACATCTTGTTCATCACTTCTCCCTATGCATATAACTAATAGGTTTCGTGTAAATAAACTAAGTCCCTTCATCTCATCCTCCTTCTTAGGGTTTCATTTTTTAAATCTTAGTTTACTTGTGTCATTTCTATATTTTACCATTTATACATCAGTTACTCTAAAATAATTGGATTTAATTAATTCCTAATTAAATTAAATCATTTAGTGAACCCCATCACTCAAGCCCCACCTTCTGAGAATGCATCACAATCTATATGCTTCTTCTGAATTCATGGATCAATATTCATATCCTTCTTTTACTCCAACCAAAGTATCTGGCATGGCTATTACTGCTACTGATTTTATGTGAGTTTGTACTTAGCATCCTCCCCGATTTATTAGTCCTACACCTGATCCAACCATCAATGTGGTCACAACTTGCCACACTCATCCTCTTACAACTCCACCGGTCTCTTTTCCACTACCTATTACTCCTATACTTTCTACCACCACCTCTAAGGGTTATGAAATCATTGAGAAATTTAATAATACACTAGAAAAAATATATCTTTATGATATTTTACACAGTGCACTTTATTTTCATCATACACTAGAGGCTGCCCTTCATACCTTTTACACTGAAAATAGTAATTCACATGTTTCCTTTACTCACCTCATCCAATCTCTCAAAAATCTCCCACATGCTATATCTTTTAGTGATGAGGATATCCCTCCCTCCACTATTGATGATCCATTCACACCTTTTCTTATCACTGCTACTATTGGTGCCATCTATATTTAGCGTGTACTCATTGATAATGGATTTTTTATAAATATATGTGCTCTATCCCTCTTTAGGAAAATTGACATTAGTGATGATTTAAATAATAGATCCTCTCAAGTCATTCGTGGCTATGATTCACTACTTGCACATGCATTGGCACTATCACCTTACCTATACAAGTTGGGCCTAAGTTTGTTCCTACTATATTCTTTGTTATCGACCCCTCATTTTAGTTCAATATCCTACTCAGTAGACCATGGATTCATACAATGCATATTTTCCATTCTACAATTCATCAGTGTGTTAAATTCCTACATGATGGCTATGAACATATTATTTCCAGTGACCCTGATCTGTTTAAGTTTTCCTGCATAGACCATGTTATTGCCATACCAATTCCTCTATCACACCTATTCCGTACAAAAATATTAATACATATGATGTTGGTAAGTCTAGTGCTTAGCATCCTTCTTCTACCTCCATATTTATGTCATCTATTCATACTCATACTACTAATATCCTATCATCTACCATGTATACCCCTATGAATACTACCTCTCCATATGTCATGGATCCTCTTAATGCTACATCTGGCTCCACCCCCACTAAACTTCTTGAGCATGCCAACCAACAAGATAACATTAGCACTCATGATTCTGATGAAGAGGTTGGTTTCGTAGAGATTAATGATGACACATTACATAATCTAAACTTTACTCCTATCAAAATAGACAAGTCCTACTCCAAGGATACTATTTATCTATTGGCCATGATGAATATCAATTCAAAAAATCCCCTCCTTCCACTAATGCCATGATACTCTTTCAGGGGTCTGTCCATACATTGGACATCATACCACTTACTTATCTCCCCAAGTACACTCTGCATCGATGCTTCCTCCTTTCGTATGGAGTCTTATTGACATCACATTTCATTCAATCCCACTTGGTCTAATAATGTTTACACGAATGAGGTATTAGCCCGGCTAAGATTCACACTTATAGATCTCCTCCCTCCACCTCACTCTCCTCACCTTTGTCATAGATGTGTAGTCATTTTTGTTGTTTATGGACTCCATGTCTTCCTTGTAGATATTCCTCATTCCTCTCCACTCACACTAAAGAAGTCTTGGCTTACATTGGTGGCACTTTGGATCCTAATCATAATGATATAAATTTCCTATGCGTTTTGGCCGCATTTCTATTTGCAATGATTCATTCCTTGGCTATACTCAAAATATCACCCCTGGTACACACATGATTGTCCACAACCACCTTTCACTTATGAATAATATGCTATGGGCATGCACAATTTACACCGCAAATGATCTTTATATGATTAACCCACACTATTTGTTACCAATTTTATAACCCAAATTAAATAGGATATGATCCTAACATTGATGATCTCTTAGATGAGTTCAGTTGATCCTTCTACCTTCACACACTTGGGGGCCCGACATAAAGATTTCTTTTCCCCCTTCTATTATCATTAGATATCTATTTTCTCTACTACTACACTCTGTGATTCAAGTATAATATTTATCATTACTCTTACACACTTTGATAAATGCCTTATATCATCAGTACCCTATGACACACTCTAGTTCGACAGTTCATACTCAACTGCTGAGGGTATAAATATGAAATGAACCTCACCACATTTACCATTTACACTCTATGCTTCATGATCTATCTTTATAGCAAAAAATTTCAAAACATATCTTGATGACACACTCTTGTTCTATGGTTCATTTTTTACTACTGAGGGGGAATTTATAAATGAACCTCATCTCATGCATTTTTGCTGGGGGGCACACTTCCCCTATCATCTTCACACTTTGCATACCAATCCATTCCACTCATCCACTACATTTGCATATCTTGGTTACACTTACTCTTGCTTTCTTATACTACTTACATGATCACACTTTTCTTACTATGTTAGTCAGATACTCAGTATGCCATTATATTTATCATATACACATGTGTGTTCACTTGGTATTTGGTTGTGAATGCATATTTCTTATATATTTTCACACTGTGCAGTGATGCTTGACACTATAGCTTTTACAAGTCCCGCCAAGGATCCTGGGGGAAACTACATTTCAAACTCTCACACATTACAGGTGCTATTGTTTCATACTTTACTACTTCTAATTTCTAGCACATTGCTTTCCATTAATACATACATGCTTTGATATATACTTTTCATCTTTATAATATGCAAACGGGTACTTCATGTGTAGAATTTACTCAGCAGGGCTATATGCCACTGTGGTTATCTATCACACTTTGCTTGAAATTGTATGATATTGTTTGCGGGCTATGCCCTATGTCTTGTATTCTTATTTTATGCTTTTGGCTACTAAGGACCTGATTTTATTTTTACATTGTGAGTGATGTCCCATGTTTGAAACCTATTTTTTATGGTCTATCTTTATTTCACACATACTTGTTACATTGTATTATATTACATGCTTGCTACTTTTTTCACTAACACATATTACTAGCCACAATTTTTCCATGTGCCATGGTTTCCAACATGCACATCCCCTACCCATCTAGGGATATAATGCAACACAACATTAGGTCCTCTCTTTTTGGTCGCACACTCCTACAATTGTTGCATGCACCCTAAACAAGCGAGGGCATAAATTGGGTGAACAAATCACCCCCTATAGTATCTTAAAGCTACAACACAAATCTACACAATATAGGAACATCACATAGATACATTCACAATACGATCAAGAATATGAATTGGATCCTCAACACAACATAGATGTTGGTTTAAAAAATACATAATTTCTTGAAACCTTAATTGCAGAGTCACAACGAAAAATTAAAACAATAAAGTAAAAATATTACCTAAGTAATAAGATAGAAAAATATAAAACCCTAAGTGAAAGAGAGGGAATGAGATACTTATCTGATTTTGTAATAATCCCCAAGATGTGCCGAGATAGAAAACTGATGGAATAGGAGTACAGAACATTACAACCGAGCCGAGAAGATTTTAGAACTGTTTGAAATTTTGGGACTACGGCGCCTGGATTGGGTCAGGGGAGCCTAGGCACTAGAGAACTTCTATAGGCACATGTGACCTTATAGAACCTCAAAAAATGATTTTTGTAGTGTCACAAGATGTTTGCTAGAATTTTCTCTTTGTCACTTGTATGTCACTGAAAGATCACCAAATTTGCATGTAACCTTCAAAACAAAGGAACTCTTAAAAAACCCCAAAACACAGCAAATCTTAAAAATAAAAAATATGCAAATGGAGAGTCAGACTGATCCCAACAATCACCCGAATGAGTGAACTTATGATCCAATCACTACACTACATTTAAGAATCCATATAGTTCTTTGCGTGTGTGTGTAGAAGCATGCCTAGGTGGATCTTGTGCAAGATGCACTGAATAATGAGCAATAGCTAGATGTATGAATGTAAATAGATGTGTGGATGTCAAAATGAACTTCCACTCCTATGAAGCTTATAAAAACAATGCAGTGCCTTGTCCCTTAAATGAAGCTAGATAGATGTTTTGATACTCTTAGAATTTCTTTAGATGCAACATTAGGTGATGATAATAGATGACTAGAGATTTGTCTTTTAATTTGATCACATATCATTATATTTATATGATTCCATTGTTTGAAATTTCATAATTAACCACTAAAATGCCGACCCAGAAGAAATTAAGATTTCTAACAGCTAGAAGGGGCCCAAAAGAGGTGAGTAAGATACAAAGAGGTTAGGGGCGTATAGAGGGGATGAGGGTGCCTTGGCATTGGAACCTTGGCTGGGTGTTGCTATCCAGACTCAGATAAACTAAAGTGATGAAGGTCAGCCTGGGAAGTATGGTGTGTAAGACTAAAAAGGAAACCATTAAAGAAAGAAAAGGGGCCAAAAAAAGTTGTCAATTAAAATTTTTCTCGCTTAGGAATCATATGAATGCAACTATGTGATTATGAGCTAGAAATGTACCCAAAGTGCATGATTTAGTGTCTAAATTTCCCCCCACTTTATGTTGTTGAGTGAATTCTTTGTAAAATAAAGTAGATAAGAGATGTGTACCTGATAACCATGTATATTAATGGTGAATAACATGCCGAGGAGACAAGAAAAAGCGTGGAGTGATAAAAAATGAAGTGTGGAAGCGAGAAAAAAGGAAGTGACCCAAGGGGTGAAATTTTATGTGTATATGTTGCATTGTACCTATTGTCGTTGTCTCTTGATGTGTTCAATTATGTGATTGTTGCTTCCTATAAGGACAAAACTGAAAACGAGAGGAGAAAAAGAGTAGTCAAATATGTGTATATGAAAAATTTGATCTAAATATGTAGAAAGTGTGTAAAAAGTACGTAAAAATGCGTAAAGAGACATGTGCACTTGATCCGTGATGAATGAAAAAGATAGAAAGGATCTTGAAAATGTTTTTGAAGAAAGAGTGGGCGATCTCATGCCAAGTGTGAGTTTTTGGGGCAAACTCATGCCACAATAGAAGAAGTGTTCGGGACAAAGGTCTAGTGTTATTCTCCAACCCTGATGGATTCCCGAAGATTTATACACCACCGAATAGGGTGTGATCCATTTTGATCTAGTTCAATCCAATGTAAATAGAAAAATGAGATGACATACATGTTGATTGCTAGAGGATTGTGCTCGTTCTGTAGAATTTTTTGTGTAAACTATTGAAAATTATGCCAATATGAGAAAATCATTGTAACTTCCCCTTGGTCATAGGCACCTAAGAAGGGTCAGGGGAACCCAGGAACTCATGTCTATATGTGGGCACTGGCATTTGCACTGGAATTCATATTCTGATCCCTTTTCTAAATATTGCATTATTCCAGTGTTGTGCATGCCTGAACTATGACTATGTACTGCTGAATGGGGTGATTGATTCACCAAATGTATGCCCCCCTCATTTGGGGTGCATGTGATGTCGCTAGGAGATTGCGTCCCAAAAGGAGAGGACCATACGATGATATGAAACTAATACCCTACAGGAGGAGGGAATGTTCTTGGTAGAAACCAAGGCACATGTAAACAAAATGGATAGAAAACACGTGTTAGTGAAAATAGGAAAAATACGCATATAGAAGACAAAGTGTAATCTAGCAAGTAAGAAGACAATGTAGACCACAAAAAGTGGGTTGCAAACATGGGACATCACTCATAATGTCGCAAGATAATCAAGGCCAAAGAGGAAAAAAGCATATATTGTGCAAAAAATAAAAAGGGCATAGCCCAAAAACAATGGCATATAATGGCAAATAGTGACAAATTATTTAGTAGACAACGATGGTAGAAAATAGTTCTTGCAAGAAAAAAATTACACATGAAGCACCCATAAGCATGTTAGGGAGATTAAAAGTATGTCAAAGCATGTATGATCCAATATAGTAGTGTGCTAGTGTGAATTGGAAATAGTATGAAGAAACAACACCTATAATGTGTATGAAAGTAGATGCCCCCAAGAGCCATTGTGGGACTAGTAAGAGATAATGTGTTAAGCATTTGTGTTGTGTGTATCGATCTGTGTAAATTTTGCATTCAAAACTATAAGTAAAGTTAACACACATGGTTATATGATAAATATAATGACATATAAAATATATGTCTAACATAGTAAACAAAGTGTACATGTAACAAGTATAAGAAGGAAAGAGTTTGTGTAATAAGGATATGTAGTATGTTGTGAATGAGTGAGATGGAGTGGTATGCAATGTGAATATGATAGGAGAATCATGCCCCATAAGACAATGTGAATGAGTATGAGTGAAATGACGTTCATTTATAAATTCCCCCTTAGCAGTCAAGAATGAACCATATAACAAGAATGCATCATCAAGAAATGGTTTGATAGTGTGCACCAGGAATATATGATTGATAAAGCATAGAGCATAAAGAGTGAGTGAGAGTGGTGAGGTTCAATTAAGATTTATACCCTTAGCAGTTGAGTATGAACTGTGGAGCTAAAATGTGTCATCGGGAAGTGTGTTCTGATGAATGTGTGATAGAAAGATCAAAAATGTGTTGTGAATGTGTTGAGTGTGAAATGTGTAGTGTGTATGATGTGAGGTTCATGGATGTAGTGAGTTCTCAATAGTTAAGTGTGACCATAGAAAAAGAGTGTGTTATTACGTAATGAAAATACAGGGTATGTCCTCCCCCACTGGCTGATTCATTCAAAACATAGTTCTTGATGACCATGGCTTGGTCTGTCCCAGATGCAGGAAGATTAAATTTCACGCCAAACTATATACATGTTCAATAAGGACAGAGGAAGGAATGGATAAGAGAAGCAACAGAGAAGAGGAGCGGAAGCTACAAGGTTCCAATGATGAGATCCCTTGCCCTCTATTCAAAGGCGACTGCAACGAGACTGACCCATCCAAACTGGGTCTGGCCAAAGCGCTGTGAGGAGGTGCACCCTCTGCCCACGTGGGACAGTCTGAAACGGCAGATGAGGAGTGGGAAAATTCAAAAGCTGTTGCGCCAAACAAGGAAGATAGCGAATCCTCTGACTAGGAAACTAGCTCCGAGGCAGAGGAAAATGTGCCAGATTTTACGCCTAAAATGGTGGATGGGAACAGACAGAATATTAACAAAGATCCTAACCACCTGCTTTTAAATGCTAATGTGAATAGTGGTGAAAGGACGAAGGTCAGTTCAGGAGAAATGACGACATTTTTAACTATGGAGGAGCGGAATTCAAATTTTGATTCACCCAAATTAAATGGTAATCTTGAAGTGGTTTTAGATGTGGATGACAGAAACAATGCGGATTGGTGCACTGTAAGTAGAAAATCGTATCGTGGTTTCCATGGGGGGAGTGCACATCGATTCACTTAATTAGGATGTAACTGTCTTCATCTACGTTGCTTTTTCTTTGATGCTATTTTTTCGCTACGTGTTGCGGGTTTTAGTGCTTGTTTTGGTAGGATTTCTTCCTACATTTGTCCTCATTGTTTTGGATCTTTTGTTGTTTTACTCACATTGGCACATCCGGCTTCTAAGCCACTATTGTTCAAGGGTATAGTCCCTTTCATCAAAACTATTTTCCTATAGTAAAAAAAAATACAGGTTGTGTGTATCAATGGGTTTGAAAGTGTTTCTTAGGAGATGTTAGACATTTAAGCGCAAAGCATCAAGTGCATGAGATGATAAAAATTTTTAATAACAATGCAATGAGGGAGAATATGCCTGATGCCTCCTAAGTGTTCTAACGATGGAGATCTATGTGGTGATGTGAGAGATACCATACCATTATGGGAGAGTTTTATCTATGTCATGAGAATAGAGAGAGTCGGGACAACAATAGGTGGAAGCAATAGTAGGACCGTGCAATGGTGGTAGACTTTGAAATGTGTCTTGGCCATTAATATAAGGAGAAGCTTCTTTGAAAAAATGAATTGGAAATGGAAGTGGAGTAGGATGGGGAGGAATCTTGAATGGTGGTTGCTTAGGATAACTTGGTAATGCTGTAGATGACATGAGTGGAGGAGGTTTTAGACTGAGTTTTAGAGGTGGTTGCTTAGTTGGATTTTGTAGTATCGTAGATGACATGAGTAGGGGTGGAGTTAAATTGATCTTCACAGGAATGCACTTATGATGCTCTTGAATTCCATTTGTAAAGACGTTATGATGCTCATTCTTGATATAGATGAATCATATTTAGGAACCCATTGAGATGTAACAACATTATTTTATGTAGAAAATGAGATAAGACCATAACGCTTAAGGTAGTCAATTTTTTGTTTAATAGCATAACAGATATTGTCATTATGTCCATTAATTCAATGATAATTGCAATACGGATGACCTTGATATTTTGCAAGCTGATAGGGAGGATAATAATGAGTATATGGCAAGTTGATCAATTGATGAGTGAGTAGTTGAGGAAAAATATCTTATTTCTTAACATTGAGATCAAACTTGAGATGCATGAGGAGAGGAAAGATTTGAGGTTCATTGATATGAGCACAGGTAGATGAAATAGAATGAGAATGATAAGAATAACTAGTATGAGCCTCAGAAGCATCCTTAAGATTTTGGATTTTAGATTTAAAATATGTGATCGTTGATTCCATATCTTGAAGTTTATCTTGAAATAAATATTGTAAAGCTTTAATTGACTTACAAAGATATTGATTGGAATTAGAACTAGGAGAGTCATCATAAAGACGATCGAATATAGAACTAACTTGAGCAGGTGGTGTATCAAGAGGTAGGTAGATAACGTGTATGGTTTCTTGGATATAATCTTTACAAGATGGGTGCATTTGCAAAAATTGATATAAGGGGAATTGAGGAGCTTGAAAATCATGAAATAATAAAAATGAGGATCCAAGAGTATTCAAACAAGACGTGATCACCAAATGATTTAAAAAATATAGATATTTGGGAAAACTTAATTGCAAAGTCACAACACAAATATAAATAATAAAGTACATATCTGACCTAAGAAATAAGCTAGAAAAATATAAAACCCTAAATTCAATAAAGGGAATGAGAGACTTACTTGATTTCTCAATAATCCCAAAGATGTGCTGAGCTAGAAAAATGATGGAGTAGGAATAAAGACTTTTGTAATCGATCCCATAAAACTACATTAATATCATAAATGTCGAGACTAGGGTGCCTAGACTGAGTACGGGGAACCAAGGCATCAAATACCTTTTGTATGCACATGTGACCATGTTTAACCTCAAAAAATTAATTTTTCACTGTTGCAAGATGCTCACTAGACTTCAATATTTGTCTCCTGTAACCTGTAAAACAAAGGACCTCCTATAAAACCCCAAAACACATCAAATATTAAAAAGAAAAATATGAAAATGGGGAGTAGGACTGAACCCACCAATCATGTGATTGAGTGAACATAAGAAATGCGTGTTACACTACATTTCATAATCCATATAGTTCTTTGTGTGTGTGTGTGTGTGTGTGTGTGTGTGTGTGTGTGTGTGTGTGTGTGTGTGTGTGTGTGTGTGTAGATTCGTGCCCTAGGTGGATCTTGTACAAGATGTACTGAATAGCAAGAAATAACTAGATGTAGTAATGTAAATATATGTTTAGATGTCAAAATGAAATTCCCCTCCTACGAAGTGTATGCAGAAAATACAGTCCCTTGTCCCTTGAATGAAGCTAGATGGATGCTTTGACGCTCTTAGAATGCCTTTTGATGCAAACTTAGGTTATGACAATAGATTCTTAGAGATTTTTCCTTTAACTTGATCACATAGCATTGTATTTATATGATTCCCTTGTTTGAAATTTGTAATTAACCACTAAATGGTTGACCCATAAGAAATAAAGATGACCAACAACTAGAAGAGGTCCAAAAGAGGCGAGTAAGATACAAAGAGGTGAAGGGCACACAGAGGGGATGAGGGAACCTGGTAACTAATGTCCTGGCTGGGCATTAGTGATTAGAATCAGATAAATAAAAGTGAAAAATGTAAACCTAGGAAGTGGGGTGTGTAAGACCAAGAAGGAAACTAGAAAGAAAGAAAAGTGGCCAAAAAAAGTGGTCAATTAGTAGTTTTCTTGTTTATGAATCATATGAATGCAAGTATGTGATTAAGACCTAGAAATGTACCCAGTTCGCATGATTTAGTGTTTACAAACAACAACACCCAGCATCAGATAGTAGTTCTTGGGTGCTCATGTCCTCCCATGGGTGCTAATGTCCTAGGGGCACACACAACTAGCTTATCAGATCAACATAGTCTAGAGAAGCATTCAGAGAAGTTTCATAGTTATAGGCACAATCCTCAAGTTAATTTTTTTTTGTAATATCCTTTAATTGATATGATTTATAACTAATTCAAAACAATTGATACAACATGAACAAATCAGGGAAGTACCATCTGTAGTGGTGCTCATTGGACAAAGTCATAGAAGGAGAGTAACAATATGCATCTCTCCCCAACACTTTCTCTTTGACGTGAGATCACCCAAAAAAATTGCACTTGGAATGAGATCACCCAAAAAATTCATACTTGCCATGATATCTCCCACAAAACTCACTCTTCATAGAATTTCAGGACAATTTTCTATCCTTTACATTCTTTTACATCAGGTTCAATCATTTCTTTTACTATCACTTTTACATGATTTTGCATGTTTTACACAAATTTTTCATAGACAAGAATTTTATTACTCTTTCACTCTTATTTTTGAGGTATTTCATTAATATGCAACGAGAAACATCCTACAACAGCAAATACAAGCACAACAACAAGTATAACGCAACACATACATTTCACTCCAAGGGTCACTTTCCTTTCCTAGTCTCCATGCTTCTCTTTGCATCATTCCACTCTTCACTTGTCCACTAGAAATGTTATTCTCCACACGCTCTATAAGATCATAAGGTATTCATCTCTTATCTAGTTTATGTTATTGAGTATTCACTCAAAAAAATAAATTGGGGGAAAATGTAGACACTAAATCATGTACTTGGGTACATTTATATGTCCGAAAAGTATAATGGAATTTACATGATTCCTAAGCATGAAAACTAGTGGTTGACAACTATATTTGGCATATTTTCTTTGCTCTTTCTTTCTATTTGGTCTTTCACAACCTATAGACCAGTTGTAATTTTATGAGTTTATCTTTTATGGATTCAGACACCAGTGCCTAGCTAGGAAAATAATGCCTAGGTGCTTTTGTCCCCTTTGGGTGCCCCTGATCCTTTCTTATCTTACTATTTCCTTTTGTGTATATTTTATATTTTGGGCATATTTTTCACTTATGGTTCGGCCTCCAAGTTTTAAATTACAAAATTCAAACAAGAGAATCATATAAATACATAGTTATGTGTTCAAAATGGAGGACTAAGCACTAAACATTACTATCACCACCTAAGATTGCATCCAAAGGAACCTAAAGCACTCTAAAGCATCCATCAAGCATCCATCCAAGGACTGCATATTTTTCATACACATCATAGGAAGGAGAATTTCATTTTATTACATTCACACATTCTACTACATTTCTACATTTTAGCTATATCCCTCTATCAAGTACCTCTTGCACAAGGGCATACTAGGGCACAATTTCTACACACACTCACAAGAACTACGTGGAGTATAATATGAAGTGTAGCACTTGGTTGTAAGTTCACTCTTAGGTGACTCCCCACTTTGTATCTTTTTTTAGGATTTTATGCGGTTTGTGGGCTTGTGCAAGTGAAATTTTTGTTTTATAGGTTATAAGTATCATCAACGATCATAGTGTGAACATTAGGCGATCAATAGGGAACAACAACAAAGGTTTTGTGACACACTAGAAATTAGATTTTGAGATATTGTCTAGTCATCGATGCATAGAAGTGGTCTCCAACACCCATGTGCCCTTTCCCTTTCATAGTTACCCGTGTTTGGCTTCATTCCTACATCATAGAATTTACAAAGGTCAATAACGAAAATTATTGCATCCCTACCTAGGTGATGATTCAAAAACCGTTGCCTCACTTGGGTGGCAGTTTAGAGACTGCCACTCTGATCAAGCCGGTGGTTTAAGGACCACCACTCTACACAGGGAGGCGGTCCTATTCTTTGAAAAAAAAAACCAAAAAATCCGTAATTTTTGAAAAAACAAATTTCACTAGAGTGATTTGTAGTTTATCCTTAGCTTGAATTTATGTGCCTAAAGTCATTAGTTGAAAGGTTAAACCATTTATTCATTCAATGTCTTAAATTACTAAATTAAAATATTTTCTATTTCAATAGTAACAAGAAAACAAATACAAAAATATCTTACCAAGAAAATTGTTTTTAAACTCAAAAGAAGAAATGAAACTTAATCTATTTCTAAGTATCATTGTTTTCCTTTCCCAAAAAGAATGTATTTTTTTTTCAACAAGTAACTCACTATATAATTTAGTGCATCCTTCCATTTCAAATGCAACCATATACTCAAGGAAATCACACACAACAATTATACACTTAAGATTTACTAAGAATACATTCTCAATGATTTACAACTTCCAAGTTTTCCTTTCATTCTTACAAAATGCAACTTCTACAAATAACAATGAAATTTATTTTTCTTCGAGCATAGTTCATTTCTCACAATGCAAAGATATTTCTTTCTAGCAATACATTAAAACTTAACAAACAAAACATACAATACAACCTTTCCTTCAAATGGAAGTCTACTAGTCTTCCACCTTAAGTCAGAAATTACAAGAAAAGTTTCTACAATGTAGGATTTCTTTTAACTTATACAAATGCTCCAAGCCCCAAATATTCAACAAGATATCCCTCATTTATTCAATTTAATCACAACAAAAAATGGGGGAGAAGCAACACTCTCCACCCAATCAATAATCCAATGAGGAGAAGAAGCTATCCTCCTCATTGGCCCTCGAACCCCAACCAAAATGCAATAAGGAATGGATACAACTCATGGAAACTAAAACAATGCTTCCACATCACAATACAAAATTTCACAACCATTTACAAAAAATTCAAACACAAGATACAATAACAAGAATTAAACTATAAAAATACACAATACTTGCAAATTCAAAGCCAATTGAGCAAAGATCTATGGGGAGATCACTTATGCCTCTCAATGGGATTAGGTTCCCACCTTCAAACCCTCCCACATACATCTCAAAACCGATAAACTAATATTATGACTCCCTCAAGATCCTCTTATCCCTCCCACATTATCATATGTCTCCCTACAATCTCTTATGTCTCCCTCAAAAGAACCAAATAATAAATGCAAGCATATTCTTATCAAAGGTGGGGCACCCAACCCAGATCCCTCCCAAAACATGAAATAAACTCTTATGTCTCATTACAATGGAAAAATCCCCATAGCTTATCCTACACCATACTTAGGCATTCTACCCAAAATCCTAACAAACACATAAACCATTCACACATATGCAATAGACACATATAAAAACAAACAAGTAAAAAGAGTGTAGCTGCTACCTTTCCATAGTGAGAAATTGATAAATAAATCACACTCCAAGATCCTTCAAGCTCAATCCAACTCCAACAAGCTCCAAGACTTCAAAAATCATTCCAAAAACTCCCTAACTCCAAAATACAAGTGCACAATAAAATTAAGTAACCCCCAAACAAATAAATAAACTTGCATATATAGAAAAAGGGAAGAGGAGGTTGTGGTAGCTCCATGTAGGATGCCACATCAATTATCCTCAAATCCATATCAAAAGTCAAACCTTGACCCCAAGACACAATAAATTTGTGGTTGAGAGAAACGACAAGCCTCTTGCACACACAATCTAAATCCACACCCTCTAGGGGCATAATTTAAAACCCATGTAGGAAAAGTGTAATAATTGTCACTTTTTGCCTTACAAAAAACATAATGGGGTCTATTTTGACTCTCCAATCTATAGATAGGGTTAGTATAAGAAATTAAGAGGTGTGGGACAAGCTTAACTTGTCCCACAAGCCTCCACAAATGGCCCTTAAGCCCAAATCAGAATTTCCCAAGTAAGGTAGGGTGTACAACACGCAAAGTCACATACACTCAACTTAAAAAACAAGATCCAAGGGACTAATTACTTTAATAAATGGCCCCATTTTGTCACATCCCCAATTAAATTAATAAAAATGATTACTTAACTTAATAAAGGCACATTAATCAACAATGAATAAATGAATTACATCACAGAATAAATCACATACTCCATTATAATTAAAAGAAAAGGGAAAGAATTACTCAGAAAGCCCATGGTCACAGTTGGAGGTCATCCCCCCCATGGTCACCCCCTAACAAATTAAAACAATAAAAAAACATTACACAAGTTGCCATGGTGACCATCATTGTATCCATCAAGTATTTCGTCGTGGTTGGTCTCCTAACCCCATTTTGATCGTTGTGATATAATTACCTACAAAATCACATAATACCTCCTTCGGCCTCATGGCCACATCAAATAAATCAAAGATAAAATATACGCACATCAATCAATAACCATCCTCATATAACTAAACCATCATATCCACTAATCAAAGCTATCATTTGTCTAAATTTTCAACAACATCTCAATTCTATCTTTTTATCAATATCAACAAGATCACAAGATTAGTTTAAATGCTAAATCATAATCAACATGATGAGAATTCTAAATGTGAGTACTATATATACTAACAACACATCATCATAATAAATACAAAATGTCTCTCTATGTCTCTAAGCATCTACACAAATCATACTATGAATCACAATCAATCAAAAATCAGAATATCTCTATCATCTAACCTCATGCTAAACCAAAATAATACAATAATATCCATGTATATAGTCAACAGTAATCAAAATCAAAATATAATAAGTGTCGAAGAGGATTGGGCATGAAAAATATCTTCATGCCAAAACTCCAAGGGTAGACTAGGTAAACAGACCCATACTGGGAACTGATTCAAAATTTCTTTCTCTGGGTTAAAATTTGGTTCCCGTTTCCTTAGGTACCATCCCGATTTCCCCCAAAACTAAGGACATTCCTCCAAGACCCTAAAAATATCTTCCTGAATAATAAAATTAAAGAGGAAAAACCCGTTCGGTAAAGCACTTACCTCCATGTTTCCTTTTGGATTCCATTTTAGCTTTTCCCCTCTGTGGATGACATCGATGTTTAGTCTTCCCCCGACCATGTTACCCACTGAATATTTGTTAATTATTTTTGTGGTACTATTTAAGATTGAATTAGGTATCTCTAGGATGCATAATGAAGCTTCCTTTGTTGCCTGCAAAAATGTTTTTGGGCCCGTTGATAAGTAACTATTCTTTACCACCCCTATCTATGAATATGTTCCTCTTGTTTATGAAGCCTTCTCCTTGTCAGATTCATGCACATGGTTCCCACTATCTCCTTGTACTATAGAATATTCCATCATTCTAGGTGGTATCCCTCGTTCATCAATTTCCTACCCATCCGATTTCAAAATCTTGTCCTCACGCTCGCTAGTCTCTCCTCCTCCTCTGTTCTCCATCGCTTTCTCATCGGTTGGATAATTTTTATTAGAAGATCATCATGAAATTTAGTGGTGTATGAACAAAAATTGTAGAGGCCATGAGAGGAGACAAGAAGATTTTTTTATGGATCAGAGGAAGAAAAAAATATTTTTGTATAATTAAAGTGAAGAATAACATAATCGCCAATATTGGAATCATGAGATTTAATGAAATTTTTTCAAGTCAACTGTGATGTTAGTGGAATAGCCACCAACGTAGTACTAAATTAGGAGGATAAACCTATTATTTTTTAATGAGAAGATACATGATGAAATTAGGAAGTATAATGTTTACAATAAAAATTTTTATGCAATTGTTGATGCATTGAAGAAGTGAAGATATTACTTGTTTCTTAAAGAATTTATGTTGTACACAAACCATTAGTAATTGTACTTTATTAACAAAAAGGGAAAGTTAAGCTAGAGGTATATAAAGTGGGTGGAGTACCTACAAGGATATGTATTTGTGTTGAAGAAAAATAACAAAAAAATCTAATAATGTGGTTGATGTGTTTAACAGTTCTAATTGTATGTTGGCAAAGATGATAATTGAAATTGTCAGTTTTGAATCATGAAGGAGATATATACATTGGATAAATACTACATAGAATCGTGTGAGGCATGTACAATACTTTCAAGTGTTTACATATCACCTAGATTGGAATATTTTGTGCAAGAAGGATTTTTTATTTAGTGGTAGGTACTTATACATCCCATTAGAATAAATTATGTGAGATAATCCAGTAACAGAGAAGCATTATGGAGGATTAACATGGAACTTTGGCTTGGATAAAACTGTAATGTAGTTAGAGGGAGTTAGTTTTTGACACTAATGAGTTTGAATGTGCACAAATTTATGTGATAAGGTCATATTTGTCATTTTTCTAAAGGAATATCTCATAACATAGGGTGGTAAAATTTTTTACCTATTCCAGATATTCCTTGAGAAGATATAAGTATGGATTTTATATTTTTTCCCAGAGCATAGATGGACATTGATTCCACTTTTGTAGTGGTGGATAGAATTTCAAAGATGACACATTTCATTGCTTGTCAGAAGACCAATGATGCAACAGACATTTTGTAGTGCCCACTTCCCTTCGACACTTTTTGTTAATGATTATGATACTGTTGACTATACTTATGGATGTTATTGTAGCTTTTGATATGCCATGATGTTAGATGTTAGAGATCATGGACTATTTTTTATTTCGATTCATATATGATGCATGTGGATTAATAGGAGACATTTTATATTGATATTGATATGCTGATTGACATGTTTATATATATATAATATATATATATAGATATATATATATATATATATATATATATGAGTTTTGGACATGTGTTATTTCGTCATATTGCGTAGATCTATATAATTTAACTAATTTTACGATCATATGGTTATTGATAAAAATGTAAATTATGTTCATTACTTTCTTGACGACATTTCCATTTATATATAGATGACTTTGAAGTTTTATTTGTATATTTATTTTGGATGATTTGATGGGGAGAAAAGAACGGTCGAACGAGGTATTTGTGTTTTGTAGGTAAACATGTCACAACAAACATCGGAGGATTAGAGACCAACCACATTGGAATCCAACAGGAATTAAACAAGGGTCACCATGGAAACATGTATTTGTTGTGTGTGTGTGTGTGTGTGTGTGTGTGTGTGTGTGTGTGTGTGTGTGTAGTGTGTGTGTGTACGTACCCAAAATTTTAAGGTACTGTACTGTCGGAATGGTGTAACAAGTGCCCCGATGATGATACAGGATCACCTCGCAAGGTGTTCGGGATCCAGAAAAGCCCTATGAGTATTCGTTTTATTTCCCGTTTGCCCCGCTCAGCCCCCGCGCCCTTTAGTTTTGTGGATTTTTCCCTCTTTCCTATGGCCTCTTCGACCTTCAGTTATTATTTACCCGCCTCCCTGCAGGGCGGCGGTCTAGATGTCCGCCGCCCTGATCAATGTTGTTAAAAAATCCTAAAAACCGCTGCCCTGCTAAAAAGCGGCGCATCCTATTAGAGCTGATGGCTCTCAGAATGTATGTGTTGTAAGCGACTTGCATGTAAGTAGATTTGAGTGTGAAACACTCCAGCTTTTCCATTGCTGTCTTGATTCGGCATTTATGTCCTTAGGTCCCCTGGAATAGTGTTGGAGGCTTGTTTTATTGTTTAGGAGTTACAATTTGGTCTCACACCTCTTAACTTGTTTGACATTCCTACCCTAAGTGCATGGTTTGGGCACATGCAAATTAGGTCTGGAGTTTTTCGTCTGAAGCTTGAGCTGGATTTTGACAATTTGATCTTTGTTCTTATTGCACCTTCTTACATGAAATTAGTATTTTAGTTCCTTAAGCTTGTTTAGAAGCTTTGATTGTGTGTGTAAGGAATTCAAATGTCATCTCTAGTTAAATTGCCCAGCTTATTGATTGTGCTTTAGACCCATTTTATGCAGGCACTTGCTGTTATTTCATGGAGTAAAGCATGAGTGATGTGGCATGCCTACATGGGAATCACTCTTTTCTGTAGATTTTCTTCCTCATCGTCCCTTGGAGTTCTTAGTTCAATCCATCATAATGCCTGGTTAGCTTTATTCAGTTGTTAGGTAAGTTACTTTATCCAACTTATGCCAGCAATGTCTTTGTTTTGGTGCAATCCATTGCAACAAAATAGCTCAGGATAGCCATTAGAGGATTGCAGGATGCATGTGGATTTCTTCATATAGGATAGTTACAGACTGTCTGGATTTGACTTCATCTTACATGACTCGCAGTGAAATCCCGTTATCAATCGCATAATCCAAGCTCTGTACTCTTGCGATATTTACTCTCCTTAAAATGTGTTCTTTTTATTTTCAGTCTGCATATGTGAGTTGTCCTTGTCCTAAAGTCTACTCCTATCGGTGCTATGCATTTGTTGGTTTGTCTGGGTCCAGCTTGAACAGGTGTGGTGTTGGAGATCAGACTATGGGGACGAGATCACACACACCAGACGGATTCGCCACTGTTGTGCAGGACCCATAAGTTTTAATTTGTGGAGGGAGTTTTGATTGGGTCTTCCACCTTGGATCAAGATAGAGTAGTTAATTGCTTTATTTCAGTAAACTTCTATGGGGGAGGCATAACAGTATTGCCAGGGAAGCTGTGAGATGAATATTTTGGTGGGTTTCTGAGAAACTATGATTCACCCATTCCTCCATTGGGAGGTAGGATCGAATATTCCTGCAGGTAGATCTAAACAAGCTATTTTGGTATTTCTTTGATAGAGGCACTTTATATTCTACAATTACTCTCCTTCGTGTAAGTGTAACTACACTCGGTTATTTTTGATCTGTGATATGATTATTGTTTAGTCTATTTTGTGTTGTGGATACGCTTATCTTGTTGCCATGAGTTGAATTCATAACTAGATCTCTTAATTATAATGTTAAGCAGATATATCTTAGATAGAATAAACATATGCGGCCCCAGTCAGTTTAATGCTCATTTCACGTAGTCAGAATTTGTTTCATTATAGAAAAACACCTGCATTTTGACCCGTATGACAATCAGCTACTCACACTCAGAGAGGCCAGGGAATTTTGTATTTGAGCCGAACGTGAAATCACACCAAAATTTCGTCACTATTGGAAATCAGTTGACTCTAAGACCGAAATACAACAGGATTAAGGAATTATAGATCCGAACAACCAGAAATATATACAACTGATCAGTCTCATAAAACATGGCTGGATTCATGACAGTGAAGATGACCAAGCACACACATTTTGGTCGAGTGCAACCAAACTATAGATTTCCCTATGGTCAAAGCATTCTTTCATGACTGTTAGAAGGGCACTTGAAAGAGAACAAACATTCAGTATAGAGAGCCTTTAGTTGCACAGTAACATAAAGATCGCTGGAGACACCCTCGTAGATTTAGATGCCAGCTTACAGAGTCCAGGTTGAAGAGAACACCTGTAAGGTATTGGGATTTCCAAGATTCCCCCTTCTCTCTCTCTTCTCATTTTCCTATAGAAGCTGAGAAAGCATACGTTGGGCTCATAGATAAGAGGGATTAGGTAGTTGATCCCGCGTATGACCATAGCCAAGACCACAAAAACCAAGAGTCTATGGTTGTGATCCACAGATGTGCTATAGGCCCAACGTAGTGGACTTCTTTCATGGTGATCTAGGCCCTTATCTTGTAATAGATCTACGCACCTATGCATATTCATGGTCCAAATAAACTTAGAACCTATCATGGATCGAACATCTTCCCCTACTAGATATCGTTGTTTGCGAAGCTAGGGAATTCTTAGAGTAGCCCTTTCAACCTTCATTACAAGAATCAATTATATTCATAATCCACCATTATGTTCTTGTCAGGAGATCCATACATCGAAACAATCCCAGTGTCATTTTCCACGTATTCCGCAATGTTTTTGTAAATCGCATTTTGCCTAGAGCTCGATATTGATTGAAGCCTGTCGAGTAGTTATCCTTGCTAGTGTGCGACTTCTGCTTTTGTATCAGTCACACAGTTGGAATGGCCTTCTTTGCCTTAGATCTCACACCCCTCCTTTTCTGCGTGTATCGACGACATTAGACTTCCTAGGATAGTTCATGTCTGCATGCATTCTATCCCCCTCCGGCTGTCTCGGCACGACCTCGAGAAAGTTAGATTACGTGGAAGAGTTACTTGTAGATTCTCATGCTCGCTTGTCACTTTTCCGGAGTAGAGGTTCCCATGGCAGGTAGTAACCTTTAAATGTGACCAAGGGGTTATGTGTATTCTTTTAATTAGTCTTCATTTGTTTAGCAATTTTAGTATGTGGTTTTTAGTGATGTATGTTCCCCTTTATTATTTATTTTATTTGTGTCTAGAATAGTGAGTAATCATGTTGTTAAATAAATTAAAATGCGTCAAAAGAATGCATTTATTAGAGTATGATGGATCTTGGATTATGTGTTGTAAGTTATGTGTAAGTAGCTTTGAGTGTGAAACACTCCACCTTCCTTTTGAAATTCGGATCTGTCCTTAGGGGCTGATTTTGGAGGCTTGTAGGACTAGTTAAACTTGTCCCACACCTCTTAAATTGTCTACACCAACCCTACCTATGGGTTGGGGAAGTCAAAATTAGTCCTTATTATGCATTTTGGGAAGACAAGTTGTAAGTTCTTATTGCACCTTCTTACATGAAATTAATTTTAGTCCTTAAGGGTGTGGGCTTTGATTGTGTGTGTAAGTAAAATGTCATTTTATTCACCCACTTATTAATTGTGCTTTGGAGTTTGAAGTTGACTTGTGAGGTGGAGTTGAGGATGAGTGATGTGGCATCCTACATGGAGCCACCTCATCCTCCTCTCTCCCTTTTCTATTTATTCGAATTCTTTTGTTGTTTTGGGGGTTACTTCATTTTTGGTGGGTTATGTTGGTTTGGTGCTCTTGTAATTTGAGAGAGTTAGAGGATTTTGAATGCTTGTGGATTTTTTGGTGCTTTTGGGACTGTTTGGATTTGAAGAAGCTTATTGTTGAACTTTTGGATCAAGCTCTATCATGGAGAGGTAGGAGCTTGACTCTTGTAAAATATGTTCTTTTTATATTTTATGCATATGTGAATGTTTTTGAATGTTTGGTATGTTTGTTGGTTGGTTGGGTAGATTACCTAGGTGTTGTGTAGGAGAAGAATATGGGGATCTTTTGTGGGGAGGCATAAGATTAGTGGGGAGACATAAGAGTTATTTGTGGAGGGAGTTTGGGTTGGGTGTTTCACCTTGGACAAGAAGTAGCTTGCATTTCTTACTTTTGGAGGAGGCATAAAAAAATGGGGAGGCATAAGAGGTACTTGGGGGAGGCATAAGAGTATGTAGGGGTTTGAGATGAATATTTTGGTGGGTTTTTAAGGTGGTCACCCATTCCCCATTGGGAGGTATAAGAAGCTTCCCCCATAGATCTTTCTCTTTTGGCCTTTGTATGATGAGGCCTTGTATATTTTGTTATTGTCCTTCTTGTGACTGTAACTACTTTTTATTTTGGACTGTGATATGATTGTGAAATCTGTTTTGTGTTGTGGAAGCTTATCTTGTTGCCATGAGTTGAATCCATTTCCTATTGTAATGTGGTTGGGGCTCGGGGGCCAATGAGGAGGATGACTTCTCCTCTTCATTAGAATTCTTGGTTGGGTGGAGAGCGTTGCCTCTCCCCCATTTTTGTTGTGACCAAATGAAATCTTGTGGATCTCTCTTCTTGTTGTTTCTTGGAGTTGTGTATGAAGACAAATTCTCAGTTCTATTTGGGTTCCTTACTGTAACAATTTCCCAGTTTAAGTGGATGACATTGTAATATTATTTGTGGTGAAAATATGCTCTGTTTGTGGATGTGAAAGTTACATTCAAATGAGAAAGATTTATTTTGTAATTTGTTTTGGTGAATGAAGAAAGGAAGTTGTAAAAAGGAAATTATTTCAGTTTAATAGAAGTTGATTACTTTATACAAAATGGAGTTGCTCCTTGTTTGAAATCTGTTGATTTGAAATATTTTTGCAAACTCTCTGTTTGAAGGCTGGAAAAGTCTGTGTTAGGAAATATTACCTTCCTCTGTATTACTTGAAAGGCATGTTTTGAAAATAGAATTACAATCTTGCTTTTCACGTATTGATTGAAGGAAAGTTGAACATTGTAAATTTAGAATGGAATGAACTTAAATGTTTAAGTATGGCAAATGAAATAGATAAATTTCCAGTTTGAAATATGTGGATCTCTTTTAGATTGTTTAAGACCTACAATAAATATCAGAAAAAACATACACAGTACCCTGCAACTATGAAAGACAAAAATGAAAACTTAAAATGAACTAAGGATGATCAAAATGCATCCCAAAATAGTTTTTATTGCTCCTAAAAATTTACTCAGAACTTTATTATTGGGAGCTAGAGGCAAGAAAAACATGCTTTACAGAGAAAAGAGAGGAAATAAATCCGATCTGAAATCCCAATCATAATCAATTAATCCTTGCAAATCCATCTAATTTCTATCAAGTGTGATTCTCCATGTTGGTTTGGCATGTTGGAGAAGGAATAATAGTGGATCAGATTAAATCTTGCAGTTGAAAAGTCTAGTTCACAATTTTATGGAAGGAAAGACGTTTTCTTAAAATTCACCCATCTAAGTTTGTTGAAAATAATATTTTGTGCTTCCTATGCAAAGAGGAGTTTGAGCCCTTTCCAAAAATTCCTTATTTTCTCAAATCTGAGCTTCCAGTCAAAAGTTATGGCCTTCTGAAGTTTTTACTTCGTTTGGTTTCAAAAAAAAACTAACTGTCAAAAAAAGGAAATTTTTGTAAATCGGATCCGATCCACGGGCCCAAAAATTACTTAGGGAACTTTTTGCAAAAATGCAAAAAGTCACAAGTTCTTCTACAGCTCTGCAAGCCCGATTTTTTCCCTTTGAAAAAAGAAAATATATCTCTAAGTTTGAAAAATTCACTTTTCCTAAGTTTCCTCCGTGGCCTCACTGCCTCGCATCCTTCACTTTTGGAAAAACAAAAATAAAAAAATACTTCCGCGGGTTTGTAGGCTTGCACCTTCAAAATTTACCTTTTGAAAGGAAAAGGGGCTAAAATTTCCAAGTTTCCCCCACAGCCCGCCACCCTGCAAGCAATGAGGGTCTTCCACGTGGATTCTTTAGGCGTCAGCAGAGGTGCTGATGGTTTTAGACCTTATCACTTTTGGAAAAATATTGGCAAAAATTCCTAAGTTTCCCCATCAGTCCGCCTTCCTGCAGGTCACTGTTGGACTGACACGTGGCTTCGCTAGGCGTCGGCGGAGGTGCAGGTTATTTTTTACCTTTGCGATTTTTAACACAAAAGCCAACATTTCTAAGTTTTCCCTGACGGTCCGCTTCCCTACTTGAAATTTTGGGCATGACACATGGTGTCCCTGGGCATCGGAAGAGGTGCAACTCATTTTAAAATTTTTTCCCTTGTCAACAAAAAAGATAAAAATCCTAAGTGCCTCTGGTGACCCACCTTCCTACATTGGCTTAAAAATGTGCCACGTGTCCCTTGTGGCTTGGGGAAAATTTTCTTCTTTTAGCGCGAAGCCCTGCCGTGGACTTGCGGATGCATGGGTGTAACTTGCACTTTTTGCCAATAGTGCAAAGCACCAAATTACCTCCCTTACTCCACCAGTTTCAAACCTTTCCTGGGTGAAAAGTCTTCCCTTGGCCCACATGCCCGCCTTTGGGAAAAATTTCTTCCCCAAGCCCGCAGGCCCGCCTTTGGGAAAAAATTCCTCCCCAGGCCCATCGGCCTGTAACTTAAGAAATATGAGGAGTTAGGAGGACTTATTTATATCATTGGAAAGGGGAAGAAATTTCCTATCTAATGGAAATATTTTTAGGAAACCTTAAGTGTTGCATTAAATATGTGAAAAATAGGTTGAAGTGCAAAGATGAGTTTGAGAGTGGGTAAGTGGGAAATTACCCCCTTATTAACTTAAATGTTTAACTCTAAAGCATGGGTTGACCTTTTAAGGGGTCACGTTAGGGGATAAGAGAATGTTTTTCTATCCCATGTAAATAAGAACCTTGGTTATTGTTTAGACCTAGTGAAATTAAAAACCTTGGGCATTTAATTGCTTTGGCCCCTTTGACCCTCTAAAATTAATTAAGGAACATTTAACTATAGTGTTAATTTAATTATTTATTAAATTAACACCTAAGAGAAATTTAACTATATTTGGATTAATTATACTCATTAATTTTGTAATGTGGATCTAATATTTGTTACAACGGGAAATTTCATTTATTAAATTATAATTGGCTTTGAATCTTGCTGTGACAACTGTTGCTTGAAACCTGGTAGTGGTCATGCTTTTTAAAAAAAGAAAAAAAATTATTCCATAATTTTTCCATCTAAACCTAGGTTGTTCTTGGGTCTTGATTGGTCATTTTAGCAGGTGTTACACTTGGTATCAGAGCCATGGGTTCAAGTCTTGGACCTTTGGTCACACTAGAAAACTTGAGACATGAACACTAAACCTAGTGTAATATTAAACCTAGCACACTTTTAAATCTGGAAAACAACTTTGTTTGAAAATTGCATATTTTAGTAAACATGGAAAATTGAATAAAAATTAGAATAACGAGCTAAATCTCGCCTTGGTCTATGCAGGAGGCACTGACAAGATGAGGGGTCCTTTCACATAGATCTAGACTTGCCACCTCCAGATCATACTGTAGCAGCCATCCTACCTCAGATTTTATAGACGCTTCAAGATGTTAATGTCACTTTACACAGAGGGTCTATAGGAGGACGGTCAGCCAGACATATGATAGGGAGCCATCCGTTGAGGCTCATGCATCTCCTCGACACAGCGAGGAGCATAGAGGAGAGAACTCCCATGTGGAGTCAGGCAGAGCAGAGTCACCGCAGAGGGGACAAGGAGACCAGATTTCTGGACACAGGGATAGGTCTCAGAGCCCTAGGCTTAGAGATGAGCATGTAGAGAGGCCTAGGGGTTACCAGACTACAGCTGTAGACCATATCAGGGAGATCCTGAAGCTACGACCATCTCACTATTTTAGGGATACAGGTGGATTTTAGGAAGAGGCCTAGTTGGTGAGCTTGAGCGGGTGCTTCAAGCTCTTCCCTTGTACTAGCAACACGAAAGCTTGTGTTGTGATCCATCTTTTGAGGGATGGAGTAGGTGTCTGGTGGAGGACCGAGGAGCAGAAGCTCCATGTTGATTCAGAGATGGTTACCTGGGAGCTCTTTGAGGAGTGGTTTAGGAGTAGGTACTTATCACGGAGGTTCATTCAACAGAGGATAGATGAGTTTCACGAGCTTCGTCCAACATCTATGATAGTAGCTGAGTATGAGAGTCAATTTCTAGACCTACTCCAGTATGTCAACTACATGCAGGATGAGTAGGTACAGATCCACAGGTTCATCCGGGGCCTGAATGTAGATTTGGGTGGTGCGGTGCATATCCATTATCCACAGACATTAGCTGAGGCTGTTGAGAAGGCCTATATAGTAGAGGAGACTCAGGGAAAGACACAGTAGGCCAGAGATAGAGTATGGAGCCACATCCAGCAGATGTAGGACAACAAATCGAGGGGGTCAACTCCTCCTCCTCATGGTGGACAGGGTTCAACATAGTCATCTTTTAGGCCATAGTAGGAGCAACAACATCAGACCCACCCACTGTACAGGCCTCCATAGAGATTCGATGCACAAAGGGGGTGGAGTATGGGGCCTCCTCCTAGGGGTCCCATTAGGACACAGGGTGCATCGAGAGCTTAGTCAGTAGGAGCTCATCAACAGAGACCTTAGTAGTCCATAGCCAGGTCATCAAGATCCACAACACAGACCTCTAGAGTACTGACTGGAGCTGCTACTCATGGGAGAGGACCGGGTAGTTGTTATGGTTGTGGTGTTGCTAGAAATTTTTAGAGAGAGTTCCCATAGAACCCTAGTAACAAGGGTAAGATGCAGATCTCAGAGCCTACTGTTGGTGACATGGGGCACGGTCATCGGATCTATACAGTGGTCGAGAACCACCAGGCTGAGCACCAGAGTACCGTGATTGAGATGATAGGTAGCATTGGTGGTGTTCCTACCTCCATTCTATTTGATTCTGGTTCTTTTGATTCTTTTATTGCACCATCTTTGGTAGAGTGATGCAGGATGGTGGCAGTTAGGAAGGGTCTTAGTTGGGACGTCGAGATGACTTCTGGAGCCAAAATCTCTGTACACTCCTTAGTTAAGGAGTGTGTCGTGGATTTGGAACCCTTCACTACTACCTTAGATCTTTGTATCCTTCTGTTGGGTTCATATGGAGTAAACTTGGGCATGGAATGGTTGTCTGCACACAAAGCCAGGGTGGATTGTTACCATAAGATTATATCATGTATAGATGATCTAGGAGTTGAGTCAGTAATAGTAGGGGTTAGGAGATCTGTTTCCATTCACACCATCTTTGCCATGCAGCTTAAATGGTGTGTGCGGTGGGGTTGTCTGATGTATGCTGTCACAGTTAGTGACCAATCAGAGGATGAGTCTAGTGGACCATCGCTTGATGACCATCCCATCTTGAGAGAGTTTTTTTATGTCTTTCCAGGGGAGCTACCATGGTTACCACCCCCACATGAGATAGATTTTCACATAGATCTAGTTCCGGGAGAAAATCCTATTTCATGAGCACCTTATCAGATGACTACCGCCGAGCTCTGCAAGCTCAAGTTACAACTAGAGGGCCTTTCGAAGAAAGTCCTAATCCATCCTAGTGTATCCCCTTGGGGTGCACCGGTGATATTTTTAAAGAAGAAGGATAGATCTCTTGTGGTTGTGTATTGATTACCACCAGATGAACAAAGTAACGATCAAGAATCGTTACCCCCTTCCGTGCATTAATGATTTGTTTGATCAAATAAAGGGGGCCACATTTTTCTCCAAGATAGACCTTAAGTGAGGTTATCATCAGATGAGGATTATGGAGGAAGACATTCATAAGACTGCCTTCCGTATGAGATATGGCCTCTAGGATTACACAGTGGTGCCTTTTGGTTTCAAAAATGCCCCCACAATGTTTATGAGCTTGATGAATGCGGTGTTCAGGACATTCTTGGATCACTTCATGCTCATCTTCCTTGATTAAATTTTGATTTACGCATGTACACGTGAGGAGCATGAGGGGCACCTTCGCCAGGTTATTCAGTGTATTTGTGAGCAGCAACTTTATGGGAACCTAGAGAAGTGTGTGTTCTTTCATATAGTGGTGTAGTATTTGGGCCACATAATTTCTGGGGAAGGTATCAGAGTCAATCCTTCCAAGATTCAAGCTATTATATAGCTAGTGCAGTGGAATGAGTATATCTAGATGAGATTGTTAGATTACACGTGATTCCATGGAAGATCATTTGTGACCACGATCCTCTGTATACTTCCCACTTTTGGAATACCATGTAGCATGCCCTCAGGATGAAGATCAATTTCAGCATGGCGTATCACCTTGAGACAGATGGACAGGCTAAGTGGGTGAATCATATCTTAGAGGACATGCTTAGGATGTATGTTATGGATCACTAGTTGAGATGGGAGGAGTATTTGTACTTGGAGTTTGCCTACAATAATAGTTTTCAGAGTTTGATAGGCATGGATCCTTTCTAGGCACTGCATGGAAGAGAGTGCAGGACACCTCTTAGTTGGGACATGTTAGAGGATAGGGTTTCTCTTGGGCCAGCTTTATTGCAGGACATGGAGTAGAAGGTGGTTATGATTAGAAAGAGACTGCAGGAGGCACAAGACAGACAGAAGAAGTATACAAATCAACATAGGAATGACAATAGTTTTTATGTGGGCATGAAGGTTTTTCTTTGTGTCAGGCCACATAAGATCCCTATCCATTATGGAAAAGTTTCTAAGTTAGCTCCTAGATTCATGGGCCCCTTGGAGATCTTGGCGTGTATCGGTCCTTTGGCCTACCATCTAGCATTGCCACCTAGCTTGTCTTGCATCCATGGTGTGTTTCATGTTTGTGTACTTAGGAGATATATTGCAGATCCTTCTCATGTGCTAGATTGAACTTCATTGCAAGTGCAGGATCAGGGGTAGGTGATGGTGGATCCTATTCACATTATAGAGCACAGGACTCTGGGCCTTAGAGGAAAAAATATTTCCTAGGTTCGAGTGCAGTGGGACATATATGATGAGACTACGGCTACATGGGAGGAAGCTACTTTGCTACGATTTCAGTTTCCACACCTATTCTAGTGACTTCTAGGAGGAATTCGAGTCTAAGGGGAGGGGGATGTAGTGCCCACTTCCCTTCGACACTTTTTGTTATTGATTATGATATTGTCGACTATACTTATGGATGTTATTGTAGCTTTTGATATGGCATGATGTTAGATGTTAGAGATAATGGACTATTGTTGATTTTGATTCATATATGATGCATGTGGATTATTGGAGACATTTTATATTAATGTTGATATGCTGATTGACATGGTTATGTGTGTGTGTTTGTGTGTGTGTGTGTGTGTGTGTGTGTGTGTGTGTGTGTGTATGTGTGTATTGATGGACATGTGTTATTTCATCATATTGAGTAGACCTAGATAATTGAACTAATTTTATGATCATATGGTTATGATGAAATTGTAAATGATGTCATTACTTGCTTGATGACGTTTTGATTTATATATAGATGACTTTGGATTTATATTGTATAATTATTTTGGATGATTTTAAATGTGGCAACAAGGCCGAAGGAGGTATTTTGTGTTTTGCAGGTAAACATGTCACAACAAACATCGAGGGATTGGAGACCAACCACATTGGAATCCTAGATGAATTCAACAAGGGTCACCATGACCATGTGTATTTGTTATGTGTGTGTGTTTGAATTATTGTTAAGGGTTCCCATGGGGGGGATCACCTTTGAATGTGACCAAGAGGTTATGTGTATTCTTTTATTTAGTTTCCTTTGTTTAACTTTACTATGTGGATTTTAGTGATGTATTTTCCCCTTTATTATTTATTTTATTTGTGTCTAGATTAGTGAGTAATCATGTTGTTAAATAAATTAAAATGGGTCAAAAGAATGCATTTATTAGAGCTGATGGCTCTTGGATTATGTGTTGTAAGTAATGTGTAAGTATATTTGAGTGTGAAACACTGTACTTTTCTTTTGAAATTCGGATATGTCCTTAGGGACTGATTTTAGAGGCTTGTGGGACAAGTTAAACTTGTCCCACACCTCTTAAATTGTTACACTAACCCTACCTATGGGTTGGGAAGTCAAAATTAGTCCTTATTATGCATTTTGAGAAGACAAGTTGTAAGTTCTTATTGCACCTTCTTACATGAAATTAATTTTAGTCCTTAAGGGGTGTGGGCTTGGATTGTGTGTGTAAGTAAAATGTCATTTATTCACCCACTTATTAATTGTGCTTTGGAGTTTGAAGTTGACTTGTGAGGTGGAGTTGAGGATGAGTGATGTGGCATCCTACATGGAGCCACCTCATCCTCCTCTCTCCCTTTTCCGAATTCTTTTGTTGTTTTGGGGGTTACTTATTTATTAGAGAGAGTTGGAGGATTTTGTATGCTTGTGGATTTTTTGGTACCTTGGGACTGTTTAGATTTGAAGAATCTTATTGTTGAACTTTTGGATCAAGAGAAATCATGTAGAGGTATGATCTTGACTCTTTTAAAATGTGTTCTTTTATTTTATGCATATGTGAATGTTGTTGAGTATTTGGTATGTTTGTTGGTTGGTTGGGTAGCTTTCCTAGGTGTGGTGTAGGAGAAGACTATGGGGATCTTTTTTGGGGAGGCATAAGAGTTGTGCGGAGGCATAAGAGTTATTTGTGGAGGGAGTTTGGGTTGGGTATTCCACCTTGAACAAGAAATAGCTTGCATTTCTTACTTTTGGGGGAGGCATAAGAGAATGGGGAGGCATGAAAGGTACTTGGGGGAGGCATAAGAGTATGTAGGGGTTTGAGATGAATATTTTGGCAGGTTTTTAAGGCAGTCACCCATTCCCCATTGGGAGGTATAACAAGCTTCCCCCATAGATCTTGCTCTTTTGGCCTTTGTGTGATGAGGCCTTGTATATTTTGTTACTTTCCTTCTTGTGGTTGTAACTTCTTTTTATTTTGAACTATGATATGATTGTGAAATCTGTTTTGTGTTATGGAAGCTTATCTTGCTGCCATGAGTTGAATCCATTTCCTATTGTAATGTGGTTGGGGCTCGGGGGCCAATGAGGAGGATGACTTCTCCTCTTCATTAGAATTCTTTGTTGGGTGGAGAGCGTTGCCTCTCCCCCTTTTCTTTATTGTGACTAAATGAAATCTGACTGATCTCTCTGGTTGCTAATTCTTGGAGTTGTGTATGAAGACAATTTTGCAGTCCTCTTGGGGTTCCTTATTGTAAAAATTTCCCACTTTAAGTGGATGACATTGTAATATTATATGTGGTGAAAAGATTCTTTGTTTTGGATGTGAAAGTTACATTCGAATGAGAAAGATTTATTTTGTAAGTTGTCTTTTGGTGAATAGAAAAGAGGTTGTAAAGGACATTATTTCAGTTTAATAGAAGTTGGATTACTTTATACAAAATGGAGTTACTCCTGGTTGGAAATCTGTTGATTGAAATACTTTTGCAAACTCTCTGTTTGAAGGATAGAAAAGTCTATGTTAGGAAATATTACCTTCCTCTGTATTACTTGAAAGACACATTTTGAAAATAGAATTACAATCTTTCTTTTCACGTATTGATTAAAGAAAAGTTGAACATTGTAAATTTAGAATGGAATGAACTTAAATGTTTGAAGTATGGCAAATGAAATAGATAAATTTCCAGTTTGAAATACGTGAATCTCTGTTAGATTGTATCAAACCTGCAATAAATACCAGAAAATATATAGAGTACCCTGCAACTATGAATGAAAAAATGAAAACTTAAAATCAACTAAGGATGATCAAAATGCATCCCAAAATAGTTTGTATTGCTCCAAAAATTTACTCAGAACTTTATTGATAGGATAAGAGGCAGAAAAACATCTTTGCAGAAAAAGGATAATTAAATCCGTTTTGAAATCCTAACCATAATCAATTAATACTTACAAATATTTCTAATTTCTATCAAGTGTGGTTCTCCATGTCGGTTTAACATGTTGGAAAAGGAAGAATCGCGGATCAGATTAAATCTTGCAGTTGAAAAGTTCAGTTCACATTTTTATGGCAGGAAAGATGTTTTGATAGATTTCAACCATCTAAGTTTGTTGAAAATAAGATTTTGTGCTTCTTTTGCAAAGAGGAGTTTGATACCTTTCCAAAATGTCATTATTTGCTCAAATCTGAGCTTCCAGTTGAAATTTATGGCCTTTTGAATTTTTTACTTTGGTTGGTTTCAAAAAAACTAACTGTCCAAAAAGGAAATTTTGTTAAATAGGATCCGCGGGCCTGAAAATTACGTAGGGCACTTTTGCAAAAATGTAAAAAGTCACAAGTTCTTCCATGGCTCCGCAAGCCTGATTTTTTCCCTTTAAAAATAGAAAATATATCTCTAAGTTTGAAAAATTCACTTTTTCTAAATTTCCTCTGTGGCCCTGTAGCCTTGCATCCTTCGCTTTTGGAAAAATAAAAATAAAAAAATACTTCCACGTGTTCGCGGGCCCGCACCTTCAAACTTTACCTTTTGAAAGGAAAAGGGGCTAAAATTTCCAAGTCTCCCTAACGGACTGCTACCTCGTAGGCAATGAGGGTTTGCCACGTGGATTCTTTAGGCATTGGTAGAGGCTTAGATGGTTTTAGACCTTATCACTTTTGGAAAAGATTGGCAAAACTTCCTAAGTTTCCCTGTCAGTCCGCCTTCCCGCAGGTCACTGTTGGACTGACACATGACTTCGTTAGGCATCGGTGGAGGCGTGGGTTATTTTTAACCTTTGTGCTTTTTACCACATAAGCCAACATTTCTAAGTTTTCCCTCACTGTCCACTTCCCCACCTGAAATTTTGGGCATGACATGTGGCGTCCCTGGGCGTCGACAGAGGTCCCACTCATTTTAATTTTTTTTTCCCTTGTCAACAAAAAAGCTAAAAATCCTAAGTACCTTCTGTGACCTGCCTTCCCATGTTGGGTTAAAAACATGCCATGTGTCCCTTGTGGCTTGGGGCAATTTTTCTTCTTTTGGCGCAAAGCCCCGCCACGGACTCGTGAGTGCGTGGGTGTAACTTGCACTTTTTACCAAAAGTGCAAAGCGCCAAATTACCTCCCCTTCTTCGCCGACTCGAAACCTTCCCTGGGTGAAAAGTCTTGCCTGGGCCCACAAGCCCACCTTTGGGAAAAGTTTCTTCCCCAAGCCCGCATGCCCACCTTTGGGAAAACTTTCCTCCCCAAGCCCGCCGACCTGTAACTTAAGAAATATGACGAGTTAGGAGGACTTATTTATATCATTGGAAAGGGGAAGAAATTTCCTATCTAATGGAAATGTTTTCAGGAAACCTTAAGTGCATTAAACATGTGAAAAATTAGGTTGAAGTGAAAAGATGAGTCTGAGAGTGGGTAAGTGGGAAATTACACATTTTCAACTTAAATGTTTAAATATAAAGCATGGGTCGACCCTTTTTAAGGGGTCACATTAGGAGTTAAGAGAATGTTTTTCTATCCCATGTAAATAAGAACCTTGGTTATTGTTTAGACCTAGCGAAATTAAAAACCTTGGGAATTTAATTGCTTTGGCCCCTTAGACCCTCTAAAATTAATTAAGGAATATTTAGCTATAGTGTTAATTTAATTATTTATTAAGTTAACACCTAAGAGAAATTTAACTATAATTGGATTAGCTATACTCATTAATTTTGTAATGTGGATCTAATGTTTGTTACAACGGAAAAATTTCATTTATTAAATTATAATTGACTTTGAATCTTGCTGTGACAACTGTTGTCTGAAACCTGGTGGTGGTCACATATTTCAAGAAAAAAAAAAATATTCCATAATTTTTCTATCTAAACCGAGGTTGTTATTGGGTCTCAAGTGGTCATTTTAGTAGGCATTACACATTTGAATATTTTATTCAAGGAGAATATGAGATTGCATGTGTTACCGCATAGAACATAGAATGTTTAAAAGAGATAAAAAAATCATTGGTCATTTATGGCGTGAATTTTGGAACAAGCTATATACAAAGTCACAATTTAGTTCAACATACCATCCCAAAAAATATGGAAAAACAAAAGCTATGAATATAAGCCTGAGATATTTGCTTACATTTTTGGTCAGCGATAAGCTATGGAAATGAGATTTGGCTTTAACACAAGAGAAATTTTCTTACAAAAATTTAATAAATAGGAGTACAAGGGAAACACCATTCTAAATCATATATGTCAACATCCCAAGAGGAGTAGCAAAGTTGAGAGACTTACTATATAATGAAGAAAAGAGTGTTGAAGTAGGATAGTTTGAGGAACACAAGAGAAGTACACAATCCAATGAAAAATCAATACAAAATATGAATGCATAGTACAAATAACACACACATGAGAAGTGAAGAGAAGTCTAATTCCAAGTTGGAGACGTGATCTTGGCATATTTATAGAAGGGGAGTTTTCCAAATGGAATTTGCAATAAGCTTAAGATCAAGAAGATAGGATCATGCAAGATCGTAAGGAACCATATAATGCTTATGAGATTGAATTGCTTCAAGGTATCAATATCTCTAACATATTTAATGTTAAAAATATTTATCAATACTGTAGATTATAATAAGATGAAGATGAGCATGAATCTAAAGATAACAAAGTATATTGGAGGAAACAAATGCTAGAGGAGAGAGATGAAGCATAAGGAATAATAGATACAAGAACTAATAAGACATTTAATAAGGAGTACACAAAGTATTTGGTTAAGTGGAAAGGAAAAAAAAAAAGAGGTGAATTGGATAAGTGCTACAGATGTTGCACAATGTAGTATAGTGGTTCCTTGAACAAGAGCTTAAGTTCTTACAAGTATCTGATATGTATGATATACAAGAATCCAAGGTCACAAGAAATCCTATGTCAACCAAAAACAATTACACAATGGAGTCAACTAGTATTTGCATTTTGTAAAGCATTGTGTGTTATGTCTTGAGATGCAAAATGAATAATTACATTTCTAAACATTCGTGGAGTCTTGTGTTGCATTCTCTGGAGTGTGGAAGCATTTTGCATAATGTTTACGGAGTGTGTAGTTACCATGTGCAATGTTTGGTCCATTGTGCAATCATCTAGTGTGCAAGAATTTTCCATGCAATCCTATTCAATCCACAAAGTTATAATGATCGAGAGTTTGAATGCACAAGTTATGGGAAAACCTAACTAGTTACGTTTGGATCTACTGTTGGGTCCTATCGTATGAATTATGTAGAATTAGGAGTTGTAGGAGGTGGCATGAACAACAATATAAGTAGAGCCAATTGCCATAAGAGATTATTTGAATCTTGAGAAGAAGTCAATACTTAATAATAGAGTGGGATGTGAGCTTAATTCTTTTTAAAATATTAGGAAAGTAATGGTGTAAAAATAACTCTTCGTAAGAGTGAAGGGTGAATCGTTGGCGATTGGTTTGATGCTACTATTCCTCTAAATAAGATATCAAAAACCTTTGTTTTCCTTTAAATTTATACTTATTTAATCTTTTCGTCGATACATGATTTTTTTTGTTAAGTATTGTGTTGCGCACATTCTAAGGGCTGCAAGGGTTGAGGATGTACTTACTTGGTCTCCCTCACCCTGTGTGCATCATAAAACCTTAGATCATGAAATTAGGATTGTCAAGAGTGTGGTAAGTTGGCATATGAGATGCGAGAGTTTGGATTATAGGTTCCCTTAATCATAAGAATATCCTAAGGAGTTAAAAAATGTCGTTAATGTACGATCCTAAAGCCCAAATAAAAAATAGAGAAAAGATAAGATTGTGAAGGATGTATAACTCACTATAGAATGAAGAAAATATAATTAAAAAATAACTCGAGCCATACATGAAATAGTTGGGAGATCGAGATTTCTTAGAAATCCCACACATAAATTATAGACTAAGAAAAAAGAGTTGTAATCTAAGTGTAGACCATGAAGGCCCTAAGGCCAACGAGGCAATTACAGGGCTTTACCATGGAGGTGGTGATTCCTCCGACCCTAATTAAAAGTGGGATTGAATGTTCCAACTTTGTTCCTAAAAGGTAAATCTAGGAGCTTGTTGGGCATGGGTGGAGGAAAAAAAAAGGAAAAGTGTAAACATGGAAACAAATAATTACAAAAACTACTCAAAACGAAATATATATTTTGTTTAATTATGTGTTTACCTAGTTGATGGAGTCTAAATGGCAATGAAAATGTACATGATGTTTGAAACATTGTGTTTAATAATAGAGTAATGATGACAACAACATGAGCACATTACCTACACTCAGATAAAAAGCTGCACCAAGTTGTATAGCTAATGATGGTAAATTGGACAAGTGTAATGGAGATAAGGATTTGGTGAACGACAGGCAGCATCGAGTCGCAGCATAACTTAACAGCTTGCCTGCTTTACTGCATACGTGGGCAGTCAATAAAATTACAAAACGTCTTCTTCCTGTAATAGTTGTGGGCATTGCTTTAAGCCCATGGTCTCCTGCATTTCAAGTACTGTGATTCGAAATTATGTCCGAATTTGGGAGGAATGTTCGCTTTGCAAAGATGGGTGATAGAATATGCCGCGTATTGATTCGTTTTCTCCGTATGCATTTTGCAGACGGGGTGGCTAATTGATTTATTTGGATTAGACTACGTCTTCTCCCCCTTTTGCAACTTTGAGAGTTTCTCTATATATACTGCCTTCAGAGAAGGCTCGATCCCAAGCTTTTCCCCCCTTGTTTTTGGTTCAGGGTGTGAGAAAGAAAAGGGTTCAATGATGGCAAACCACTGTGCTTATGGAAGGCAGTGTGTGTGGTGGGTAGAGAAGTATTTGAGGGACTGTGTGTGTGGAATGAGAGATTATGTGTCTGTTGGTTTTGGGCTCATCAGTTTGGTCAGCTGGGCAGTTGCAGAAGTGCCCCAGATTATTACCAACTTCAAGAATGGATCCACAGAGGGTGTGTCCCTTGTCTTTCTCATGACATGGGTTGTGGGGTAAGCAGTCAATCCCTCTTGCTTTCACAGTTTTTTGCATTCATTTCAATTCAATAGTGTTTTAGATCCTTTAATTTTTCTGGTTTTCATTGCTCAGGGACTTGTTCAATCTTATTGGGTGTTGGCTGGAGCCAGCAACTGTAAGTCATCCCTAACTCATATCTTGGACAAAGTGTAGTCAATATAGGTTTATTTTTATTATTATAATTTATGGAGAATATAATGAAATCATTGAGTACAAATCTAAAATAAACACCTCAAAATCATTATCTGTATTCCTTAGTGAAAGAAGTCTCATATTTATACTCCTCAAGGGAGAATTAAGCGGCAAACTAGAAGGTCATTGTAGAACTTAGCATTAAAAGAATTTACCTCAAGATTCAAGATTAATGGACCTATTTATTGATATTATTATGTAGTAGTATAAATTTTATGCATTCAAATAAAAAGGTATTATAATATATTTGCAAGTAAAAACAAATATGGTATATTTCAGAGGTCATATGATTTGGTTGGTATTGTTACTCATTCTCGTATGTAGCTCCAAATGGTATAGCCATTAGAGACAAACATAATAGAAGGAAAGAAGTATTTAATTCTCTAATCATAATTTTTTAGGGGAAACATCTATAATTGTTTATTTAGGAATCAATAGGCTTGGTCCAAATACCACTCTTTACAAAACCATGAGAGTTGCATAATACTTTTTATTGCTTTGCAAAAAAAGGGTTTTGTTTCGGTTTGAGTCCCACCATCTTCCAACAACCTTGTATAAAACATTGTAGTTGCATTTTGATTACCTCTTACATTAATTCCGTAATTCATAGAATATTTCTTTTTCTTCTGAATGAAGTTTATATGATTTTTCTAATTCTTTTTCTATAGCCTGAGCTTTATTTATTTACTTGATTGGAAAAAGTTATCAACCAAAATTGTGAGAAGGGCGTCCAATCTAATTATTGCCTAGGGCACTTTTTAACCTTTGCGTAAACGTAACATTAATTTATAGTTCGAGGCAATCTATTTATCCATAATTATCCCTAATATAATAACCATAGGCAATGTTGTCCATCCATCAAATATAATAAGTTGAATAGTTGACCAATCAATAGATTATTTATAAATTTTTGAATAACATTTTTTAATCATGCCAAATTATGTGATCTTTCAATGGGAGCACTCACACACTAATGCCAATTATAGACTGCCTCTAATTGCCAACATACACTTGTTAGGTAGATCCGGTTGGGAATGAAGAGAAATACTAGTTAGGGCCTAGATCTATTAAAAAAATTTGTATTAAATAAACTCTTATAATAAGTATATAAGAGTCCAAATTTCAATAGTTAATAGATCCACATGCCTTGGCATATTCTCTGTTTCATGCAGCTGCACGGGTGACAAATAATCAAGCACGTCATGCCTAGACACTCATGGCCTGCAAGGTTAAATTTGACGGCCATTTAGATGTTTTTTGTGAGTTTAAACATAAAATACTTGTAAATATCTGATATAACCGTGACATGTGAATAATTAATAAAAATTACGTTATTTTGTATTTTTGAAGGGCAGTATTGAAAAATTACTGTCACTTGAAAATTGTTTGACAGGAATAGGTGGCCGTCAAATTTAACCCCTGCAGTCATAGCTAGACACTCTTCAGTTTTAACTAATTTAATTAGGAGTTTTACATTAATTAGAAGGTTTACATTAAGAAACCATCTGAACACTGTTTTAATCATCTTTATCCAAGACTGCTATTCTTGGAAAATCAAGTACTGCTACTGGCTAAACATCAACTTAGTGTTCATAAAGACATGTTTTCGTAGCACATTCTGTCGGTAACAGTGCTAAATGTCTGTATCCTGTCTAACATTTGTCGTTTTCTAATACCAACCTTGAAATGTGCATGATGTATCATATGGATGCTCATTCCAATGAGCTTTTGTCCATATCTGAATTTCTTTTACCAGCCTTTGACTTTGTCTTTCGCTAACAATCTGTCATTTCTATGACTGTGCAGTTACCAACCCAGTTCTATACGGCACTGGTAAGAACTCTTTTCAACGTTTCATAAAGCAAAAAGATTATGTTGGTCAAAGAATTTCTTGCAAATCAAGTCCTATTGAATTCTCTTTCTTACAAATTTCTAAAATATTTTGACATTCATGTGCAGCTGTATACATTTTCGACTATACTTCTAGTATGCCAAATCATATATTATGATTATTTCTGCAAGTGCTGGAAAATGAGGAAAGGAAAAGCTCAATTTAAGGTTTGTGATTGGACATTTGTAATCCAGATCATAAAATAAGTTTTTCCCATAATTTCAATGATACTTACTAATCTTTGGGTTAAGGTAGCAAGAGTGTATTAATTAATAAAATGATAAATTGAATATATTAAAAAAATATAAGAATTTGTATACTTATTTAAATATTCATCACATGATAGCTCTTCTTCATCACTAATTATATATTCATAATATTCTACATTATTTTGTTAAATAGTTTGCAGAATCATAGTTGTATTTGAGTTTTTTTTTTTCTGAGCATTTTGTCAAACAGTTGGCATACAATCTGTATGGTAATTGTATTCCATTTTGTTTCTTTTCATACAATTTATTAGCAACACACCTCTTAGCTCTGGCTGTTATCTCCTCTTTCCAAATATTGTTAGGTTGTTGCTTATCTTTCACATACTGTGGAGCTGCTGAGAACAATATAAACGATTCTAAAACAGACTAGAAAACCTTTCAAACGCAACTCCTAAGGCTGTTGAGTTTAATTTTTAAAAATATTTTATTAACTACAGAAATATCGAATTTTTGAACGGTCTACAGTAATAAATGAAAAACAAAAAAAAACGGAAAATCGTAGAGATTTAACTTTATTTGGTAACTTTGCTCTGGGCTAAAACATATTTCTGGTTTATTGATTTATATCAGGATCAACCTAAGCAATTATTCAAATCTGAGCAAAATGACGATAAAAAGGGAGAGCCTGTGAAGGTGGCAGATCAGAGCATAAGCTATTCATCTGAAACTGCGAAGAGAACTAGTGCAGACACTAATAAATTCTTTAATGTGTTGCCCGTCTCCAGTTTACCTATACCTTCTGTTTCTCCTGGCAACAAACACAACGCAGTGGGGAACCTATATTACACGTAATACATTTGAATTCCTTTCTTCAGCTTCTTTTAAGTCAATAGTGTCTTACGATCATGACCATTTCTTATTCGCCGGCATCGTTTTTTTCAGGTCTGCAAGATCTCTAGCAAGCAGTCGTACTCCTACTGGTTCATATATGCTACAATCCCGTGGGTTTGGTAGAAGCTGTCCAAGTTACATATTAAGCCGGTCATCAGTAGACGAGGAAGGACTGCTCACTAATCTTATATCTCCGAGTCCTAGGAATTCTAAGACCATACTTCGCTCTGTAAGTTTCCATATATAGTGCAGCACATTTGACTGAATCCACAGTAGCATGAACACCTAACAATAATTCGGTCATTAAAATGGACTTTTTTTGTTTCCATGCCTTTACTCAGGTAGCTTCAACAATATTATTTGTTGGTGGGATGAACTATTTGAAATTGCCCTCTTACAACAACATTACTTCATTCTCTCTCTCTGCTGAAGCAAAAAGCGGATCTGTTATTATAATTATAACAGGAAGGAAGCTTTTGCAGGTAACTACAAAACACATTTCTGAATATCTCATTATACAAATTGTCTTCAGGTTTTGTATTTATGGTGGTTACGCAAATATAGGGAATGGGTGCCGGTGTGTTCAGCAGCAGAGTGATGAAAGAGGAGTCTTCAAGTGAATTAGGAACTTGGTTGGGGTGGCTTATGGCTGCCATCTATATGGGTGGAAGACTTCCACAAATTAGTTTAAATGTGAGTTATTTGCAGTTGCATTTCAATGCTTGTAAGGTCTCAGTCTATACTGCTGTAATCTATAATATGTTTGTGTTTCACTAGTATAAATGTAGTGACTATACCATATGGATTTATCTAGAAGGTTTGAGTATTTTAACCAGGTTGAAACTCCAAAATTATTGTAAACAAGTTGCAGCGAGTTTCTGTCTCCAATACCTAAACTAACCATGTGTAATTGATGATAAATGTTGGTTGCAGATTAAGAGAGGGACCGTTGAGGTATGCTCACCTTTCTGATTGATCTTTCATACTTGACTCCTACTCTCAGTTTGCTTAGTAATTGACTGGATATAATTCACCCTTCTGGGTTGTTGTGTTATCAGGGCTTGAATCCACTCATGTTCATGTTTGCCTTAATAGGGAATGCTACCTATGTGGGAAGGTATATAGTTGAATTTATTTATGTTTTTAGCTGTTTGTTCTCAATGGATGCAGATGTAATATGTCCTATTTGTTTCCAAATCATGAAATTTTGTTCTATTTGTTTTCTAAGAATGAAAATGTTTATGTACAGTATAATTATAAGAACTCTCAAGTGGGAAAAGCTAAAGCCAAATATGCCATGGCTAGTGGACGCTGGAGTATGTGTACTGTTGGACTTCATTGTATCCTTTAAAATAAAGATGGTTAAGAGCATTTATGTTATTACTGGATCATTCAATTTAAGTAGATGATCTGGGTTTAAGCCTTTATGAATGATAGCTTATTACTTACAACCAAAGGTTGTATCTGTTTGGGAACGTAGAAGTTTGATCCTTAACCTTTCCTAGATTCTTGCCCAGTTTGTTTATTATAAGGTAAGAAAAACTACGAACCAGGAAGATGAAAGTGGAGATTATGAACCTGTCAAGATGTAGCACTTTAATATGCACCTCTTCAAGTTTGTCATATAATGACACAAACAGATTATCTTCATTTCTTTCAGAACCAAGAGTGCAGACTACATGGTATATAACTCTTGGCAGTTATGATACAAAATCGATCCCCTGGCGCAATTCAATTTGCTATGGTTCGCCAATCTGGATTGTTGGTTTATTTTCATAATTTATTTTCACAATGGGGGATATAAGGTAGCTACCGAAATAAAGTGTTAGACCCACCTATGAGTTCATCCCTTCAATTTCCTCACTTTGGACGGTTTATGTGTCTGATGGAAAATTCTCTCGCGAGGATGTATATGTAACATGTATCTCCATTGATTGAATGTAATTGTATCAACATGGGCCTATCATTCAGGTCATATATCATTAATATTTGTCGCTTTTGCATTCTTTCTTTGTTTCTTTACCTTCTGTCAATATGTAATTTTTTAAAATAATGTGAAACAAATAAAGTTCACGAATTATTGTTGTACTAATTTTGTAAAAAATAATGTGAAACAAATAAAGTTCACAAATTATTGTTAGTACTAATTTTTAAGATAATTAAAGAGAAAAAACAGTGAATGGGCACACTATCTAAGTGTGAAGGGCTTGCCATTAAACCTTAGAAAGAGGGCCACCTTTAATTAAAAATTATTTTTTGATGGAGTGTTTGTCAGATTTTTTAATTATTTTGTTATATAGTTTTAATAACTAGAAAGTATTTTGGGTTACCATAAAGGTGAAGGACTTGTTATTATGTCACTAAGAGGGCCACCTCTATTAACCAAACTAATCAATTAAAAATTATTTTTTGATTGAGTCATTTTCAATATTTTCTTAATTATTTGGTTAGATTATTTTAATAACAAGAAAGTATTCTATATTCATAAGCATTTCAATCTAATGAAAGTAAAGTATTCCAATCCAATGAAAGTAAAGAGGTAAAAGATGAAAGACTTTTTGGCTTATAGAGATAATTGAAATGGGATAATAAACCAATATTCTAATATGAAATTTGTAAATTTGGATCTTTAAAGATGTTTATTTGGGATGTAACAACTCTATTAGGGTTTAGGTCTTAGGTCCTTCCCTGCTTATTATTGTTTATATTTGTTTATTGTCACATCGTTATTTCTTTGGGATTTTGACAAGATTATTGCTTTGCATGTATAGTTATTTTGTTGAGTTGGCTAATTACTCCATCTTTTGGGCATCATCATGTTTATATTAATGGTTTCTCTCTCGCCGCTTCCATTTATTGATGTAGGTTTCATTGAAGGAACTATTAGCACCCATGGCTCCAAAGAAGGCGAGGAAATTTATTCCGAAGGTGTTCGACAAAGTAACTGTCTTGATTATGAGATTCCTTTGTCTAATGTACTTAATTTTCCTGAATTTGATAAGTCTTGCAACTAGCTTGAATCATACACCCTTATTGGATTTTTTTCAATCTCCCCTTGAAAGCCTATTCAAACAATACGTTCATAACCATTGGAAACACTATGACATCAAAATCAAGAGAGTACAAAAGCTCACTAAGAATTTTTTTTGTTTTACTTCAATAACATTGAACATTGCAAAACCATTGTCAACCATCGCCCCTAGTTCATTTGAAACATGCTTGTAGTTTTTTTTCACTGGACCAGGGATTTTTAGGTCTTTAAACAAGCCAAGATTAAAATACTAGTATGGGTGGAATTTCCTAGGCTGGCTCTCCCTTTGTGTGGATTTTTCAAACACTTGATCAAACCCTTGGGTCGAATTATCTATCTGGAGATGCTAAAAAAAATTAACGCTCATCCTAAAAAACAAGTTTTCGTTGAGGTGGATTTATCCAAAGACCTTAAAGACTCCATTGATATTCAAGTTTGAGATACTCATTTCTCTCAACATGTCCTTTGAATTAACTTACCTAATAATTTCTTTCGCTACCAAGCCTCTGGCCATATGATTCATGAATGTCCTTTAATGGTCGAATCCCACTCTATGTCATAAGAAAAGGCTCAAATGAAGTTAAAGCACCTTCCTCTTCAGATAGGTGGACCACGGTAACCAATAAAAAGGGCGATGCTCAAGGTATTGCAAAACCATTAGATTCTTCTTACCTCCTAGTCATTGGTAATAGAGCCAAATCCTTTTCTACTCCTACCAAACAAGTTGTTCCTTCACTCCACATGCCAATCCTGTCTCTCTCTCGTTCCCTGCTGACTACCTCTACATTTTTCTCTACGAAATATCCAACTAATTCTGTCTCCCTTCCTCTATAGTTTTCAGAAATTCCATTCATGGAGGACAATCATCTCTCTTTCACCCATAAATCCTGCCTTAGTCGTTCTTGTAACCCTACACCAATGGAAGATGAAAAATTTGTACAAGAAAAATGTAAACTATGGTTTGTATCTGATGTATCCCACGTCACTTCATCCCACAACCAATTTTTCACCCTCTCCAATCTTGATGATGAGGGATCCATGTACCTCTACTCCATCTAATGTATGTACTCTTAAACCTATCAAGATCTAACACTTTAATATGCACCTCTTCAAGTTTGTCATATAATGACACAAACAAATTATCTTCATTTATTTCAAAACCAAGAGTGACATGGTATATAATTCTTGACAATTATTATACAAAATCAATCCCCTGGTGCAATTCAATTTTTTATGGTTCACCAATATAGAATGTTGTTTTATTTTCATAATTTATTTTCACAATGAGGGATATAAGCTAGCTACCTAAATAAATTGTTAGACCCACCCATGAGTTCATCCCTTCAATTTTCTCAATTTGGACAGTTGATGTGATGGAAAATTCTCGGGTGAGGATGTATATGTAACATGTATCTCCATTGATTGATTGTAATTGTATCAACATGGACCTATCATATGGACCTAACATTGATATTTGTGTCTTTCTTATTCTTTGTTTGTTTGTTTGTTTCTTTATTATTGATCCTTTTTTTTGTGTCATTCCTTTTTTTGAATAATTTAAACAAATAAAATTCATAAAGTATAGCTATATTGATTTTTAAGATAATTGAACAGAAAAAACAATGAATAGACACAATATCTAATTGTGAAGGGTTTTCCATCAGGCCAACCACTCTATTAATCAAGCTAACTAAGGATTATGTTTTGATCGAGTGATTGTCAATATTTTCCTAATTATTTGGTCACATAATTTTAATACCTAAATACTATTTTCGATTCATATTCATAAGTATTCCAATCTAATGAAAAGAAGGAAAGATGTAAAAGATGAAAGAATGTTTGAGGGATAATTTGAATGGGACGATAAACCAATATTCTAACATATAAAAATGAAATATTTTAAATTAAAATAATCAAGTAACTATAAGTTTTATTGAAAATAATAGTTTTAATGATAATTATTTGTTTAAATAATAAGACAATAATTAAATAAATAAATGTAGATCAGTCCATCTTGGTCAAATAATTAGGGTAATTAAAAATGAGGATGAGAAATTTTGTCTTCATAATTATTTGATATGATTGAATTTCTTTCCATAAATTTTTTAAGTTATGATTATGTTTTCTATTTTCAATTTATTTATTTATTTCTCTAGCTTTCAAATGATTATCTATGGCATAAATATTATTTTTTTCACTTTGGATTCTTATGCACGCTAAAAAGTGTAAGGGCCTGTAGTGTGCATTTGAATTCTCATGAGTATAGATCAAGATAGTCGACATAGAGGATGATGGAATGATGTTAGGCTAGGGCTATGGATGGTGTAAAAATTATAGGAGTGGTGACCCATAGGGATCTAGAAAAATAGCACTTCATCAGAACAAACAAAATAAGTAGGAAAAATGAGAAGAAATAGAGAAAAAAGTTAAGTGAGAGAACTGCCACTTTCTGCAAACTGGAGGTTGCGTAATTTCCCTAACAGTTGCGTAGCCACCCCTCTACAGATGCAAAAAGTTACGTAATCACCATGGTGGTTGCATAGCTACCCCTCTGTGTCCACCGACAGTCCAGTCACGATAGAAAAAAAAAAATATATCCATGAACAATTGTAGATTTGGAACATCTTGGTTGTATCTCTTCCTTTGATGACTCCTCCTATTCTTCAGTGCACAGGAAAACATGATAAGAAATCTATAAATACAAGTTTAGCATGTGGAATTGAGAAATAATTGATGGGAGAAGTGAGCAAGAAATAACAAGGTGTATGAGAAAAGAAAGCAAGTAGAGAGGGTTGAAACAACATTGTTGTCTTCCTTCAACTTCTTGTAATCTGTAATATATTTAATTGGCCAATATAAAACTAGGAAGGAATAGAAATATCCCTTCCCTACTGGGTTTCCCTCAATTTGGGGGTTTCTAGGATAAATATATTTTGTTGTATGTGTTGAAATATTCATTTTTATTTTTCTCCAAGTAGTTTGAAGCACTAGCATTCATTAACTAACTATCAGAATTGTCATTTTCAAGTAAATTGGAAGTAGGAACAACAATTGTGTGCTTTTGTAAGTTTCCAAAGTAGAATTTTACAGATCATTTTGGTATCAAAGCTAATAATAATATCCAAATGACTGTGGTATTCATTCTTGTGTTATTTGTATGATAGTGAAAGGTTCTAAAGGTTAAGAGTTTATACCTTGTGATTCATAGATAACTACGAAAAAGGTGTAATCAAAGGATTAGGGAAAAATGGAAGAAGAGAGCTTGATCCATAGTATTGATATGCTAGAAAAAGTTATGCATAGAGTGTTTCAAAACCAAAGGGAACTCTTAGATCAATAAAGGATGGATATGGTTAAGCAATATTCCATAGAATCAGTGGCTCAAGATTTGGCTGAGAAATTTTTCATAAGAAAGGGACACGATGAGGAATATGTGGAAAAGTAAGAAGAGGAAACTCTAGTTGAAAAGGGGAAGGTAAAATCTGATCATGCTCTTTTTAAAGTTGAAACTAAATTTGAGATTAAATTATTTGAAGGACAAGTATATGAGGATAACTAGATAAATGGTTGAAGCAATTAGAGGTTTATTTTAGTGTTCAAAATATTATTGAGGAAAAAGGATTAGCTTTTCATGTCTCAAAATGGAAGGACACACTCTGGTTTGGTGGGAAACCCATATAGCCACTTTGGAAAATAAGAAGTGCCCGGTTGTAAGTTCTTGGAAGGGTTTTAAAGAATTGATAAGGAAATTTTTTAATCCTTTTGGCCATAAGACCGATTAGATGATTAAATGGCAGTATTTTATAAAAACCAGTGGCAAACTGTGTAGGATTACACTACGGATTTTTTGAGGCAAGACATGTGGTTCAATATGGACTTGGAGGATGAGGATATTTTTACCAAGTATTGGGATGAATTCACACTCACCTAAAAAGAAATTTCATTTCCACAAAACTCGAGGATCGCAATGAAGCATGTGTGCAAGCATGCTACATAGATTATGAGAAAAAGAAAGGAGAAGTGGAGTCAAGGATAAAATAGAAAAAAAATCAGCCGAATAAAGATTAGGGATACATAAGTAACAAGGGTAAATGAAAAGGTAAAAATACCACTACCACTTTCAATACTTGTAAAGATCCTAGTAATTTTGCAAGAATTATGATATCAATGGTCATATTGACGCTACATGTTGGAAGTTGCATCCGAAATTGTATCCAAAAAATTGAACCATGACAGTTGTAAAGACATATGGGGAGGTGGAAATAGAGGATGATTTTGATGTAGATGAACGGATGGGATGCAATACCACCAACATGGACAACCAGGTTCAAGAAGAAGAAATTAGTAATCTATTTCAAATCAAAATTCTGATTAAGAGGACTAAGGTAAATGCTTTGTCTAATATTGGTTCTCAATCTAATTTGATTTCTGATGTGGTTGTAAAGAATCTTGGTCCCGAAACTTATGAGCATCCACATCCTTATCCTTTGGGATGGGTGAAGAAGGGTATATAAATTTAGGTAACATAAAGATGTAAGTTCAATTTTGGGATCAATTCTCAATATATAGATGTGTTAGAAACTGATGGAAATCAATTTGATGCATTTGATGTTATTTTCAAGATTCCTTATATATATGGGATTTTATATTCAAGAGAAGGGAGAACCGATACAGATGGATCAAGGATAGATTCAATTACAACATTTGTGCACACTAGCATAATCCAAAACTTTCCACGGTAAGTTATAACCAAGAAAAGAGACTAATTCAGGAAAATCATACTCAATTTTGTTTACTTTTATTGAAAGATAAGCAATATGGAATATAAATTCCAAATGTTTCTAACCAAGGGATGAATTATTTGGATGACATAATTCAATATTTTTAGGAAGTGTTCCAAATTACCAGTAGGTTACTACCAAAATGATAAGTAGAGCATGAGATTCAGCTATTGCCAGAGTCCCCTCTACCAAATATTGAGTTGTATAGGAAATCCTTGGTGGAGAGTATGGAGGTAAAAAACCAACTCAAGGAGTTATTAGGACAAGGGGTGATATGCCCAAACACCTTGTCATGTAGTCCCCTGTCATGATGGTGCCAAAGAATGATGGTTCTTGGAGAATGTGCATTGACTACCATGCTTTGAATAATATTAACATAAAGAACATATATCCACTTCCACGTATAGATGATATCTTGGACCAACTTCAACATGCAAGATTCTTCAAAAAGTTGGATATCAATTCAGGCTATCACCAAGTCCGAGTCAAGATGAAGGAGGAGGATATATGGAATACTTTCTTAAAAAAAAAGGGTTTGTATGAGTGGTTAGTACTTCCATTTGGTTTATGGAACACACCCACTACATTTATAATATTGATGAATGATGTATTGCAGGAGTTCGTAGATTCAAGTATCATTGTATATTTGGATGATGTTTTGATTTTTAGTGCCACACATGAGGAACATCTAACACATTTGGAGCAAGTTGTGTAAGTTCTCAAAGATAAATAGATGTTATGCAACATGAATATGTGTTAATTTCCCAAATAATCATTTGTCTATATTGGGAACATGGTTGGAGGAGGAGAGATACGAGTGGATCTAAAGAAGGTGGAATCCATCACCAACTAGATGACACCAACATGAGCCAAAAAGAAAAGGAGTTTTGTGGGATTAGAAAAATACATGAGGAAGTTCAGTTCGACCATCTCTGCTATTGCAACACTTGCACACATAGTGGCCGTAAAGAGTAAGGGTTTTGATGAGGGTAAGGAACAAGACTATGATTTTGAATTATTAAAATAAAAAAGTAGTCAGGCTCCATTACTTTATCTTCCTAATTTTCAACAACCCTTTGGAGTAGAGACAAATTTCAACAATTATGCTATGGGAGTAGTGTTGCTATAGGGAGGTAAGTGATGTAGAGAAAAAATAATATCATTCTTATACTCAATCGTCAAGATGGTTACAAGATTCACTTCTACTTTACTCTACAATGGAGGATCTTTCGTAGCTTAGTAATGTCTCATTATTGTCTAAGGGACCAACATTTTTCCTTGATTAACTTGAATGTTCATTAGATTCTACTGCATACCTTGGCTCTGATACTATTGTTGTGGTGAAATCACAACACCCCTGAATGTTTGAAACTGATTAACTGGGAAGTTAGTGTGTTTTTTCAAACATGGAGCTATCCCAAAGTGTGGGACCTTACGAAATGGGATAACTCTTTGGAGAAGGCCAACTTCTTGTCCTAACCTAGTGCCAACTACTCCAAACTACATGGAGTTGCTAATCTAAGCCTACTCTAATGCTTTCCAAGGGGAAAAGGATAGCGGTATTACATGAAAATGAAATCTACTCTAAGGGAAGGTGATGCACCAAGGAGTGATGGAAAACCTGTACCCATAAAAACAACACTACCAAAACCTTTCAATGAAAATATAACATTGCACAATAACCTTACATGCAATGAGAAGACTAGGAAATATGTAATAGAACACAAAAGAGGGTTGTAATATCCACAGGTCTGATTTTTATTACTCCATTAAGTAGATACAATTCATTACATTTGCGGGCCAAAGGCACAAATTTACATTACAATGTTCAATAGGTATGTTTGAAACTCCACAAATTTCTCAAGAAAGAAAGAAGGGAGGGGAAACTATAAAGTGTCTAACCCTTTGAAATGATCCCCTTCGACACAATTTATAGAAGAAATTTTGAGAGGGGAGGGAGGAATTTGAATTCTAGATTGAATTGATTCCCATATCTGCTTGCATCATATTTTATTCTTTCCCATGCTCCTAGTATTTGGCCTCCATGTTGAAGAATTAGGTGTCCATACCCCATTAATAATTCCTACACCTACCCTCATGCTATTCAATGTTCCCTAAATTTTAAGGTTTAGAACCTCCAAAATTACATTATTGGTAGTGCTAGTCGTAGGTCTCTTTCTCTTATTTCTAACGAATAAAAGTTTGTAAAAAAACAAACAACTATGGCCCAATATATGCCCATTTATGTGAGAAAGGGGTTTTAGGTGCATAGGGCTCTGCAATGTTCTTTGAGACAAGTTGGCTCACCAAGAAGCTCACCGCGCTGCTCAGCAAGCTGGGTAGGTCATTACTGATTTCGGCTCCTAAGAGACCCTTTGACGTCCTCCATTGAATTTCAAACATCCATTTTCATTTGAGTTCCCTCTTCTTACTGGCAAAACCACACATGTTAGGCTTCACCGACACTTACGTCCATGTTTACCTAGACTTTCCCACCATGTATGCAATTGTCTCCATTTTTTCTCAAGTTGAATGTTTCATGAAAATCCCCAAAAGCACCACTTGGATCCATTAAACCCTTTACACATATCACCGAGCTCCCCCACTTAGTCGAGCTTGTCTTACAACATCATATTCTTATGGCATCGAGCTCTATGTTTGTGATTCTTCCTCCCCCCGAGCTATCACCTTGCTATATGTTCTCATGGGTTTTTCCCCTTCCCCGAAACCATCGAGCTACATTCCATGCATTGGGTGATGTTCTCACCACCTTACATTGGTTCCACATCAATCACCAAGTTCTGAATTCACTTTGTTAACCATGCCAACACCTCGGCCTCTGAGCCATTCAACATTTTAGACTTTTGGCTCGATTAGAACTTTGGAATTTTCCATTTTTAAAAAGTTGACACTATTCACCGTTCCATTCACCTAAGAAATCCGAAGCACTATTTTCTAACAGTTCAGAGTTTTCTTTCCTGTTAACCCCCACAAATGAGTTTGACTCCCAAATTTTGGTTTTTCAGAGTTGTTTGTTTTATATTTTTTTGTCACTGTTCACCCACCCAACTGCCTAAGAACTCCGAAACTATGATTATCCAAATTTCAAAACTCAGACTTTAGACAATCAACACCCCGTCTCCATGAGCCCCTGCAATCACTCCGAAATGGCTCTCCTCTATGTTCTCTGCTTGGCTCAACTAGAGCCTCCATCCTCTTAGTATCCATATTCATGATTTCCTTGGCCATTTTGTGATAAACTTGAGCTTGTGCATTGGCCGACCTTTCAGCTATGATGCCCGAGCTCTTACCTGGAGCCAACTCACTACTTCCTCACCAAGGTATGCCAAAATTTCACTGATCCCCTATTTCATTTTCCAACCTGTCTCCTAAGATTCTGCGACACCAATTCCTCATGACACATCCTACCATGGACCTACGAAATTGCTTCACTGAGCCCCTTTCTCATTGCTGAGGGTGACCTTGACTTCGTGTCTTGACTGCGAGATTAGCTCTCTGATATCTATCCCCGACTCAGGTTATCTTCTACCACTTTTCCAAGGCCGGGATACTCCCACCTAGCTTTCACACAATCCCTTCTGAGCCATTCGGCTCCAATCTAGGAAGCTCTTGGCCCACACCAAGCCATCTCTTTCCTGACAGTGTGGCGAGCTCATCCGTGAGCTACCTGAGCTCACTGCATTAACTGTGGCTAATGTTCCAAAGCTTGAGGAGATTGCCCTATATTCCAAAAAAAAAAAATCCCCCTTCGAGATCAGCTCACCATTCTCATATGGCCTCACGAAGCTGTAATTTTTTCATTGATATGAGCTCAGTCTCACTCACTATTTCTATCCTGAGATCTTACCCACATTGTCTCTAGCTTCAATTTGTCTTGACTCATGACTTGCTTGAGTTGGACCTCTCAGCATCACTCCCCGATGACCCTATGTTTCCAAGCTCAGGGAGCTCGATCCTAATCCATATTGGTCGCTCTGACATATAGCTCGCAGTAATGAGCCTACCACACAAGCTCCTTTGCTGAGTCCTCCAGACCCGAATCGGCTTAACTAAGCTCCATTGTAACTTGTATCACTATGTATCTCACTGAGCTACTCGATGATATGTCTTTTGACTCACCCCTCCAATGCACATTTATAGCTCATCGAGCTACCTTTTAGCTCTATGGCCTCAATTAGGCCTATTTGTAATTTTTCATCCCCCAAACTCCCAGTTTGGGAATTTTTTGAATTTCTTCATGTCAGAGGCCTCATGGAGACTGCATGTAAGATGTTTTAAGGTTCGGCATGTTTTCCTTCCAATTTTTCTCATTTTGGCTGCGTGTAAGCCCACATCTCCTCATTTTTGAAGTTGATATTAAGGTTCAAAACCCAGAAGAGGAAAAAATTCCTCAATATAATTTTCACTCTTGAAGTCACTGAATGTGCTCCCTAAAATCTTGGAACTACTTGGTGCTCAATTTCATCCCTAGGGTCCCTATCTAGTGCTTAGGTTCTGTTAGGTCTCCATTTTCCATTCTACCTGGGGTGAAAATGGATAACAAATATTTCACTCAATCAATTCTCACTCATTAAAGGACATTGTACACATACCTAGCTTAATCCTTATCCTTAGGCTTCCTGACTAGTTTCCATTCTCTTCACATGCTACTTTGTCTTCTTTCTTATGTAGCTCCTCTGACCTGTGTTAACACATTGAAACATTGTTGTAAAAATCAAGAAATTTCACCTGAGACATTCAAACCCTCCAATATTCCCTTATTTTTCAAATTTCCCTCAATTCACCCTTCTGACCATTCCTAATGTTCCATCAAGGGTTGGAAGGGGTTATAGGTATTCTTAATAGTTAATAAAATTTATTATTTTTCTCCTAGAAACCCAAAGGTGCATCTTAAATTTGAGGACCTGAATCTTGGCACAACTCTCTTTATTTTCACTTTTTGTAATCTTGCTCAAAACCCTTACTAGGTTTGCTTAAATAGACTGTCATGCATAGAATATATCCTAGCGAGTTTCATTACAAAATTGATGGCTTTTTAAGAACCCATTAGAGGATTTTAAATGTCTATAATTTTCACTACTTAACTCCACCTCTAGAACACATTTTGTTTGTAAAATGCATTCTACCTTTACATCTCATAGACTGTGCTCAAGGTATTAAAGAGGACTGGTAAGAATATGTTTTGTTTCCACTTTTGGAATCCTAAATTTCTTCATTTAACACCCTATAGACCATTTTATTATAGTATGTATTCAATCTTAGGGGTAAATTTCTTTTCTATAGGTTTTTAAGACACAATTTCCTCCCTAAACCCTAACTGGGTCTTTCCTTATCCCGAGAGGCTTCCTTTTGTTATAAATCCTACTGAAATTTGATTCAAGACATAAAACTTGATATGGTTGTCTATTACAATGATAGGAAGAGTCTTTCCTTACCAGGGAAGGTGGAGAAATAAAAAATCCCGATGCCTTGCTAGCTTTCCTTCGTGAATACCTGTAGATGATTGCTACAGTTGAAAGAAGAGTTTCCATATTAGGATAGCTGATGCTTGTACTCAAATAGCCTACATACATGAATTATTAATTCCTCTTAGGATAATGAGAACATAATGAACTAGGTGTACACCATTTGAGATCTTCTAAAATAACTGGATATTTCTTTAACAAACTCATACTTACAGGTCACATCTTCATTTCAACAAGTAATTAAGTTCGCATGTAATAAATTCTCCAATCCTAAGGTGTGACTATCCATACCTTCCCACACGTGAAACCAAAAATTATTTCCTCAACAAAATGTTACAATAACAATCACCGTCATAACCTATATCACAGTTGCATCGTTATAGTTTTCCAACATGCATTACACATTACAGAGGTCTTGCTTCTTGTTTAAGTACACACCTTCAATCTAAATAAGTAATTCAAAACATGAATCACCCAAAAATTCACCAATATACCTTATCACAATTTTCTCTTACACCCAACAACTATATTATCCCTCAATCCTCTCAATACTTAGAATTATCCTTTCAAACATACACAACAAACCTCACATAACAGTTACAAGGCTTCACAATCTTTTATAATAGGTATTAACACACACACAAGAAACAAAATCTTAAAAATTCACTAAATATTCTTATCTCAGATCCTCTTACTTGTTTACAAGGACATATATCACCTACAATGCTCTATAACCACACACAAATGCAAAACACACTATTGTGCTAAGAATGCACACACAAGAAAAAACATTTTCCATACTCTCCTTGAAGCTTCTATGATTTCCATTTGAATGGGAATGAGTATTTTTAGTTACACTAAGGTTTTAATATGCACCCATCTTATTGAAACCATGGTTTAGAACCTTTAGATAGTTACAACTATAGTTAATAAGCTTGATTCATCATTTGGAGATCTTTTACACTATTTTTTTTACTTTAACACTTAATGTCACTTTTTATATCCCTAGACATCCCTACTATGCCTCATCTCACCCATTACAAATCTTATGAGCCCCAAGAAATATTACAAAAAATGAACAAGCCAAATGGCTCCAAAATTTCAAATTTTCATTTAAGAGCTTGGAAAATGCTTCTTTTGAATTTTGAAGAGGTTAGAACCAAACTATCATAGCTAATTGACTCTTAACAACCAATAGGACCTATGAATACAACTACAAATAAAAATATGATAAAATGTTGACTTATTTACAAAGATGTAGTTTTTTCTCCTGCATCATACTCCAGGGGTAAGAAATTTTAAGCCCCACTATTTTCTTTTCTTCTTATTTTTCACATTTCTTTGTGTCTTCATCATTTCTCTAATTTGATCTTTACATTCAACCTCCTCTATCTACATTTCTATCATCTTGTTATTTTCTTTCTCTTCATGGTTCCTTTCATATTCATGAGTGAGTTCATGTGCTTCATAACCATTTTCATCTTCTTTATTCACCACATCTTCCTCTTGCCCTTGTTGCTGTTGCTCAACTCTAAATTTTTCTTCTCTGACTTCATTCTCTTCATCATACACCTATTTCTCTATTGCTACACTATTTCTTCTTGAATATTTATTCTATATCTCTTCAATCTCCGATGTCATCTTCTTGATGTGAGCTTCTAGCTCCATCTTGGAACTTATTTCCAACTCTTTCCCACATGATTCCATTGTTTTTATAGCATGCTCCAAATCTGATATATCTTCTTGCAATTGCTCCTAACTATCATAAAAAAAACTCTCTCTAGTTAAATCATGTCTTCTTTTTCTTGGCATATTCTCTTATTTTCTTCATTTTATATCTCAAATGCATGCTTCATACCTGTAAACACGCACATGTACAAATTTTTAGATTAAAAAACTCAAGGATTTTCTACCCCTAAAAAATATTCCCTTCTTTCCATTACTTCATTTTCTACTCACTTGAACTCTAATTTCTTTGTCTCTACACACCAACTGCTCTCATCATGTTAATTCATCTGAAGAGAAGCCAAAAATAATTTTATCACTTCTTCTTCTCCATTCTTATCCTCTTTCAACACTATCTCTTTAATTAGTTGCTCTTTTTTTTTACTCACTCTCTTTTCCATCAATTTCAGTCTTCTTTCTTCTTATCTTATCCTTGTCTTCAACTACTTTCTTTGAATACTTTCTAAAAGTAACTTAACTAGTCACTTGGCTCTCTTCTTCATCACTATCCCTATCTCTTGTATTTTCCTTTATCTCTTTTTTTCATTGAGCATCACCAGTTTCTCTACATCTTTTTTCAACTTGGTGATATCCTATTGAAACCACATCTCTCTATTCTTCCTCCTTTCTTCTTTCCTTATCCTTTCTCTCTTCTTTATCTCTCTTCTTTTACCTCATTAGCTCTATCAATATCTGAATCACCTTTAATTTCAGTTCCTCTTAATCTTCACCATCTGTAAATTCTGATTCATGAGGCTTAATAGCCTTCAGTTCTCTTTCTCTGCATGTTTTCCTTGTTTCCACCATCCTTGTTATTCTTCTCTTCTGCTCTTATTCTCGTATCCTATCATGTAATTTATTTAATCTAGCCTCTTCTCTCTCTACTAATAACTTCTCCATCCATTATGGTATCTTGTATCCATGGTCAAATAATGCCTGTAATCTCTCTTCTTCACTCATCTTTACCTGTCTCTTTCCACTACAAAAAATTCCAAAAACTATTAACTACAAAAACTATTCATTAAAATCTCAAATCCACTCTATGATACCAAATGATGTAGAGAAAAACTAATATAATCCATATAATCAATTATCAAGATGGTTAGAAGCTTCACTTGTACTTTACTCTATAATGGAGGATCATTCCTAGCTTAGTAATGTCTCATTTTTGTCTAAGGGATAAATTTTTTTCCTTGATTAACTTGAATGTTCATTAGATTTTACTACATACATTGGCTTTGATACTTTTTCATTCAATAAATTCTCACTCCTCATTCAAGGACACTATACACATACCTAGCTCAATTCTTCTCCTTAGTATTCTTGATTAGTTTCATTTCTCTTCACATGTTGCTTTGGATTCTTTCTTATCTAGCTCCTTTGACCTTTGTCAACACCTCATAACACTGTTAGGACACTAAATAAATTTCATCAGAGAAATTCAAACCCTCTAATACTCCCTTGTTTTTCAAACTGCCCTCAATTCACCCTTAAGACCATTCCTAATGCTCCATCCAGGGTTGGAAGGGTTTAGTGGTACCCACAATATTTTATAAACTTTAGTAGTTTTCTCCTAGCAACCAAATGATGCATCTCAAATTTAAGGACTTGAATCTTGGCACAACTCTTTCGATGTCACTTTTTGCAATATTGCTCAAAACCCTTACTAGGTCTACCTGCCTAGACTATCATGCATATAATATTTTCTAGTGAGCTTCATTTCAAAAGGGATTGATTTTCAATGACCCATAATATGATTTAAGAACATGTTTATAAAATTTCACTTCTTAACTCCACCTCTAGAACACACTTTATTTTTAAAATGGCTTCCACCTTTAGGTCTCAGAGATTGTGTAATAGGTCTTAAAGAGTACTCATAAGAATATGTTTCATTTCCACCTACGAAATCCTAAAATTCTTCAATGACAACCCTATAGAGCCTCTAATTATACTATGTATTCAATATCGGGGCTAAATTCCTTTTCTATGGGTTTTTAAGACACAATTTGCTCCATAAACCCTAACTTGGTCTTCCCTTAGGCCCCAAGGATTCCTTTTTTATAATTCCTACTGCAATTTGATTCAATACCTCAAACTTTATACAGAGGTATGTTATAATTATAGGAAGATTATTTCCTTACTAGGGAAGGTGGAGATACTCAAAAATGCGAGGCCTTGCTAGAATTCCTTCGTGAATACCTATAGATGACAACCATAATTCAAAGAAGAGTTACCATATTAGGCTACTTTATGTTTGTACTCAAATACCCTACATGCATGAATTGTTAATTCCTCTTACCAAAATTACCACACAATGGATTAGATGTTCACCCTTTGATATCTTCTAAAAAAATTGGATATTCCTTTAACAAACTCACATTTAAACTTGCTCAGTTGTAGGTCACATCTTCATTTGAATAAGCAATATAGTTCTCATGTAAAACATTCTCCAATCCTAAGGAGTGACTATCCATACCTTCCCACGCATGAGAAAAAAAAAATCTCCTCAAAACACTTTTACAAGAGAAATCATAGTCATAGCCTATATCACAGTTGCATGGTTACAATTGTCCAACATGCATTACACATTACAGAGGTCTTGCTTCTAGTTTAAGTGGACGCCTTCAGTCTGAATAAGCAAGTCAAAAACATGAAATACCCAAAAATGCACCAATATACCTTCTCATAGTTTTTTGTTACACCTAAAAACCTTATTATCCCTCAATTCTCTTAATACTCATAGTTAGCCTTTCAAACATATAGAAAAAACCTCACACAAAAGTTACAAGGATTCATAGTCTTTTCCAAGAGGTATTAACACACACACACACATAGACACACAAGTAAAAAAATCTTATAGATTCACTAAATATTCTTATCTCATATCCTCTTACTAGTTTACAAGGATATACATCACATGTAATGAGCCATAACTACACACAAATGCATAACATACTATTCTGATAAGAATGTACACATAAGAAAACACATTATCCATACTCTCCTTAAAGTTTCTATGATTTCCATTTAAATGGGAATGAGGAGTTTAAGTTATAATAAGTTATTTTATATCCACCTGTCTCCTTGAAACCATGATTTAGAACCTCTAGGTTAGTTACAACTATAGTTTATAAGCATGGTTCATCATTTGGAGATCTTTTACACTATGTGTTTGTATTTTAACACTTATTAACACTTTTTATATCCCTAGAAACCCCTAATATCCTTCATCTCACCCATTAAAAATCTTATGATCCCCAAGAATGCTTATAACAACATGACCAAGAAACAATGGCTCTAAATTTTCAAATTTACATTTAGGAGGGAAAATGCCTCTTTCGAATTTTGAATATCCTAGAACCAAAATATCATAGCTAATTGATTCTTAGCAACCACTAGAACTTATGAGCACAACTTAAAACCAAAATTTGATGACATCTTTACTTATTTACAAAGATGGAGTTGATGCTCCTGCATCAGTAAGCTAGGATGCTATCATTCTGAAACTTTTGCTTCAGTAGTTAAGGGATATTCTGTATAAGATATAGAGATGTATGCACTAGTTTAGGAAATAAAGAAATGGAAAAATTATTTGCTAAGTAAATAAAATATTGTGCACATTGACCAAAAACCTCTCTAATATTTGTAAGATCTATCTAAATTGCAGTAGGAAAGGCACTACCAGTGGATGAGGTTCCTTTTGCTATTCCATTTGGTGATAAAATATAAGAAAGGTAGTAAGAATTTGGTCGAATAGATGTTGTCTAGGCCTCCCATGTAGGATAAAATATCTAGTTTGGCCACTATATCTCATTTTGAACCCTTCACAAGGGAAGCTTATCGGAGGTGTATGCTCAAGAAAAATATTTCAGGGTGACATATTAGTAATTACATTCCAAAGGGGATTAAAATACGGGTATTGTTGATTGTTATCTCAAGGATGGGTTTCTCTATCGATAGAGGAATATTTTTTTCCAAAAGAAGAAAGGATTCTATTGATGAGGGAAGCACATACCTTGGAGCACATACCTTGGAAGTATCAGAATATTTTGGTTTTGGCAAGACCATGTCCCACTTGCAAAGGTATGTATATTGGCTCAATATGCATGAGGAAGTATCTAGATTCATAATAGGATGTAAAATTTGTTGTAAAAGCAAGCCTAAAATCAAGAATGAGGGTTTGTATATTCCTTTATCGGTCCCTACTCAACCTTGGGAGGATATCTCTATGGATTTTTTAGGATGGCTACCTATGTATAAACATGGCCATGATTATCTATATGTTGTTACAGATATATTTAGCATTCTTATGGAATGTAAAAAGAAAATAAAAGGACATGAGGCAACTAAAATTTTATTTTCTATTGTATGTGTTTATTTTGGTTTGCCAATGTATATAGTTTTAGATAGATATTAAAGGTTCTTGGGGAAGTTTTTGAATACTTTGTGGGATAATATGGACATTAGGTTACAGAGAAACATGGAATTCCATCCCTAAATGGGTGGGAAAATATAGGTTGTGAATAGGAATTTGGTACAACTAATTAGAGGGTATAATAGCAAATATTCACAGACTTATTATTATTCATTAGCCTACATTCATCACTCCTACAACTGGGAAGTACATTCATCCACCATGCAGTCACATTTTGAAACATGATTGGGGTATTTACCAACTAATCCACTAGACATTGCAGTTAGATAACAGGAAGAAGGAGAGATACATGATTCAGAAGTGAATAGAGAAACACATTTCATTAAGAGGATCTGGAAAATCCATCTCAATGTGTGTACATGAATTTTCTAGCAATGCAAAAAGAATTAGAACTAACACCTAGTAGTCATAAAACAAAGCTAAATTGAAATCAATGTGCCATCATGCTTAGAGCTTAAACAAGACTAATCTACCAACATACTTGCATTAGAACATGAAAAAATATTCAAAATAACATGTTAATCCATTAATCTCTATCTCTATTGAATGCTAATAAAATGAAATGAACCTATTTAGATCCTTAGCAATCAAAGGTTTGATTGTATGTTTGAATCCCAAGGTTTTCAAGAGTGGAGTCTTTTCAATTTATGGCTACAAGACCATTTGACATATCCCCATATGACTTCAAAAATTGGATGGATGAATACAAGAAATTAAAATAGCTAGCTCCTCTAATGAAGAATTCTCTAAGATGATAAAATGGTTATAGCTTAGGCTCTATGCTCATTTAAGAGTGTAGGTGTAAATAGAAAGGTAGGAGGAGGGATGCTTATATAGCCCAATGGATAGAAGAATCTCCACATCCCTCTTCATGTGGGATAAATGGAGAGGTTGGGTTAGTTATGGATAAGAGAGGTTTAGAAAGGGTTAAGTCAACCTTAGGAGAGTTTAGTTTGTCCTTTAGAGACCCATGGGGTTTGAGGGGCTTTATTAATTAACCAAAGTGATTAAATAATTGGTGTGCAAGCTTATAGAAGCTTTGTAGAGGAATAATTAACATGATTTAGACAATGAGAGAGATGTAATCAAATAAATGATGATTTATTGATTTAATGGAAGAGGACGCTAATTAATTAATAATAATTAATTGGTCTGGATAGAAAGGGGGATTAATTAATTAGAAATAATTAATTAATATAGATAGAAAGGGGATCTGATTAACAAAAGGTCGTTAATTGGTATATTTGTTGAATAGAAGAGTTAATTAACTAGCGTAGTGTAGATAATTAATGGTGATAGAAGAGGAAGTGTGCTATATTGACGATATGTCGTCAATTTGCAGGAAAGATGATAATTAGTGAAATTTAAGTATTTAAATTACTTGGGTTATTTTTTTTGGGAATTCAGGATTGCGAAATAGTGCTATGATTTAATAACAAATAAAATCATGCACACAGGATCTAAAACATTCCCCAAAATCTATAGTAGTGGAAGTAAAAACTAGAATAATCCAAATCAATACAAAGTACACACACATAACACAAAATGTACCGCAATTCACCCAATGTGGGCTATGTCCACCAAATATAGAGATCTCATATATATAATAAAACAAATGTACAAACCAACTCTTCAATACAAGAGTACAACACATCTCTCCAAGATTATCTCCTCTCCTCTAGATCTCTAAATGGATCTCTATGAGTGCACCACAATTGTGCCTCCAAACATCACCAGAAAATCTCACATAACCAAGAACTACTGCATCTATGAACTGCTACCAAGTTCTTTGTGGATATGCAAACAAGACCTCTCACATGGGTCTACAATATGTGCAACTATGACTATGCACCAAGAAGTAAGTTTGTCTCTCCATTACTACGTAACCTGTGCAAACATGAAGAAAACCTCATCTACAATATCTAAATCTATATGGATTAACAATACAATATGATCTCATGGATCTAAAATACAAGAGTAGATCTACATGGATCTATAATACAAGATCTCACCAACATGTGGATCTATAAGAAGAAACTCTATGTGCTTTGCATACTATGCAAGCCATTACAATGAGATAATAACTATACATAAAAAATATAGTAGAAGACGTTACTCTCTTCTCACCATTCAGATGTACATGTTATTTCCTTCTCTCCAGCTCCTCTCCATAGAGACTCTGTCTTCATGTAACCTGTTCTTTCTTTCTCTTCTTCTTCTTCGTCTTCATCCTCTCAATCTAGGAGAATCAAGTATCTAATTGAAACCTTATCTTAATTCTTCTTCTAAACCCTAGCTTTCATGCTTATATAGGTGTATATAAATGTAGGGCACTTAGCCATGCAATTACAATCAATAGATATACTTTAATGATAAAAATAAATCTAACTCCCAAGAGTTAATTAAAACACTCCCGCATAGGTAATCGATGTCGGTTATCCCTAACCATTGATGGTTCCTCCTTGCTTGACTGATGCTAGTAATACTCAAATAATGCTAGTCCTGGGTGGCCGATGTCTATTTCCCCCTAACCGATGATGGTTACTATATTTTCCAGTAAGTTTCCATTGCACGCTCCAAAGAAGCTATTTATCTCGACAACCTAACAATCTCCCACTTGGAGATAAATTGCTGAAACTTTGTACCTGTACCTGTACATCAGCCTCCTCTACACACCGTGAAGACCATATATCATTTCCTTCAAAAATTCTCTCAAAAAATAAAACCAGGAAGATCAAACCATCTTCTCAAACCAAGAAGATAAAAAACATGACTTACCAAAGACCTGCACAAAGCTACTACTGATTCGTGATAACCGAGCTATCCATACATCAAGCTCCCACTGAATCATAACACCAAGCCTCTCATGCAACCAAGCCATCGTGACTAACACACCTACAAGAGCTTCCACTCAAACTGAAGTATTGAGCTTCAACTGTAACCATATCCATACATGTAAAACCAATCATGTTCTCCATCCATCTATCCATGTTTCCATGCAACCAATAATGCAACTTTCCAAAGACAAGTCAATACTGGAATATGCGAAAGTAAAACAAGATCCTGGGTAAAAAAAACCCTGAATGAGTTATACATGCAACAGTGGGTGATCAATCCACAAACATTTGCATAACTCAAAGAAATCCAAACACTGCAATCTGTAAATCCAACCTTGCATAAACAACTAGCATGTCCAAGAAAATAATCCATAGATAACATACCTATCAAGGAGTAACATAGTAATCAAGAGGAAATACAAACATCCCCTACTCATGCTCAAGACAACTAAACTGTGCTCATTAGCATCCATGTGTAAATCAAAATATGCATCATCATAGACTCAGAAAACTAAATCTATCCACATGTATAAACTCACCTATACATCCATCCATATCATCGGGCTATCCAAAAGAGTCAAGTCTCTCACCGACTAACTCCAAAGCAATATATGAATCTTGTGCTCATCAATGTCAATAAAAAACAGCCATGCTAAACGATGTAACTAATACCAAGTGAAAATACCATCAAACATGTCATCAACATACTGCACAAACCAAACCAAGATGAAATCAAAACAAGGGCACCATATAAAAATGGTAAATAAAACTTGATGTTAAATCTATGACCAAACCAACCACAGTTTCCCCTAATTGACACCGGTCACTTCCTGACTGACCACGGTTACCATATGACCGACCATGGTTAATCCTAACTAATACCGGTCTTTGTAACTAGCATATTTTCTCCTTTAACACTTTAAACTTTGAAAAATTGCTCTATCATCTTCACCCAGCTGAATCTAACCATCAACTGTAATCCCATGGGGATATCTAGGCACCAAAAAATAAAACAAGAAGTGACATCACAAAGCAATATATTCAATATACCTGCAAATCGATGACTTCCCTCCAAAACCAACTAGTGCCTCTGCCACTCTGAAAAGTAGCAATCTTCTCTCACTCTGCATGTGCATCATGTACCCAAACCTATAATGCCAACAACCATGGCTTTCTCCCACCAAACATGAAATCCCCTGCACTACCTCTAACACCAATCTCAAAAGCTAATATGTCAGTGAGAAATAAAACTAGATGAAAGAAACTATAAAATGATTCCCTTCTTATCAAAGAATACTTCTACATCACAAAAGTTTGGAATTCTTGTGAAGTAGGTGAATCAAATTCTTTTCATCCTGTGTACTCAAAATATTTTGTTACCTGCAACTATGTATAACCATGAATTTTTATTGAGGATCTCATCCTTAGACTATATATCCTTGTCCTCAAGATTCCACACAACCGGGAAATAAAATTCAAACAAAACCAAAACATGGTGTAAATTTGTGCACACTATCCAAACATAATATCATCTACTCCAAAAGAAATAAATAAAACATGAACCATATAGAGATACCTGACCCACAGTCTCACTAGACTAACCAAGCCAAATCCGTCCTCTTTCTGATCAAAACATTGAAGTGATCAACAATGTTTCTTCTTGTACATTCTGTGTAAGAAACATGATCCTCCAAAATAGGAAACTAAGCCAACCATGCCTTCTTCTACTGTAAGAAACCTTGTGCAAACTCATTGTCACAGAGATCGACCACGATTCGCTGACCGATACCAGTTACCCTCTATGACCGATGTTGGTTCCCTGATCAACATCAGTGCTGCTGGAACTAACACAATGCCACAAATTGGCATAGGTCACCAAACCAGGTGCCCACTACGACCAAAGTTGATAGTTGTGTTGATCCAGTCATTTCAAGAACCACCCAAATCTTTCATAAAAACTTAACAGCAATAATACATGCAATACAATTGCACCAAGATGAAATACATCACCTTACCAGCACCAAGATACTCAACCACATTTTCTACTGAAGAACATGATTCTCTAATGGAAACCCCATCTTCATGCTATGCTACTATGTTATACCTCTCTAAGAAGTCCATGCATCTAACTGCACTAAAGGATACATAACTGCTCCTTTTCTCTCATTCTCATATCTAGATCTACAATCCAAAACATGCATGTGCAACCAAAATAATATAAGCATTGCAATACCAAGATAAAACCATACCTCAATAAACGTATTTGAAATTTGACCAATATGTTTATGCCTCCAAGAATCAGGGACACCTTATCAACCAAGATAAATTCCATGCATCTTTCTCTTTCTTCAGATCTGTGATTTTCTATTTAAAACTAGGTTTCCAAGTAAACGACCACGGTCACCCTGTAACTAACCATGGTTACCCTGTAACCAACCACGGTCACCCTTATGATGCTAGTTTCCACTTAACCGATGCCGGTCACTGTAATTTCCAGTAACCTTACTCTTCTAGCTCCTACTTGAGATTTAATATCTTCTTGTGATCTTCATATAAGGAAAAAACAAACCCTATTATCATACACCTGTCAGTAAAACACTAACAACATACTAAAGCAAAACCTTGCTCTAAAATAACCAAGCTAACCAAGCTCTGATACCAGTTGTTGGGAATTTAGGACTACGAAATAGTGCTATGATTTAATAACAAATAAAATCATGCACACAGGATCTAAAACATTCCCCAAAATCTACAGCAGTGGAAGTAAAAACTAGAATAATCCAAAACAATACAAATTACACACACATAACACAACATGTACCATGGTTCACCTAATGTGGGCTACGTCCACCAAAGATAGAGATCTCATATATATAATACAACAAAAGTAAAAACCAACTCTTCAATACAAGATTACAATGCATCTCTCCAAGAGTATCTCCTCTCCTCCAGATCTCTAAATGGATCTCCATGAGTGTACTACAGCTGTGCCTCCAAACACCACCAGAAGATATCACATGACCAGGAACTACTGCATCTCTAAACTGCTACCAATTTCTCTATGGATTTGCAAACAAGACCTCTCACATGGGTCTACCATATGTGTAACTATGACTCTACACCAAGAAGTAAGTTTGTCTCTCCATCACTGCATAACCTATGCAAAAATGAAAACAATCTCCTCTACAATATCTAGATCTACATGGATCAACAATACAATATGATCTCATGGATCTACAATACAACACTACATCTACATGGATCTATAATACAAAATCTCACCAACATGTGGATCTACAAGAAGAAAATCTATGTGCTTTGCATACTATGCAACCCATTACAATGAGACAATAACTATAAAAATAAAATACAGTAGAAGATTTTACCCTCTTCTCACCATTCAAATGTACCTACTATTTCCTTCTGTCCAGCTCCTCTCCATGGAGACTCTGTCTTCATGTAACCTGTTCTTTCTTTCTCTTCTTCTTCTTCGTCTTCATCCTCTCAATCTAGGAGAATCAAGGATCTAATTGAATCCTTCTCTTAATTCTTTTTCTAAACCCTAGATTTCATGCTTATATAGGCGTATATAAACTTAGGGCACTTATCCATGCAATTACAATCAATAGATATAATTTAATGCTAAAAGTAGATCTAATTCCCAAGAGTTAATTAAAACAATCCCACATAGGTAACCGATGTCGGTTATCCCTAACACTGATGATTCCTCCTTGCTTGACCAATGCCGGCTCCCCCCTAACCAATGACGGTTACTATATTTTCCAGTAAGTTTCCATTGCATGCTCCAGTGAAGCTATTTATCTCCACAACCTAACAAAATTATAGGTGTCTACATTTGAACCTCTTTGAGGTGGCATAAGTGACGCCATTTCAAAGATATTAGACAAATTTTTTTTTGAAGATGTAGAAGAAAAATTAGTAGAAGTGAGAGATGCCCCCTCGAGTGTTGATGGGGTGATGAAAGAAGGCGATCAACAATCGAAAAAGGTGAGAGAAAGGAAATAGAAGAATGGGCAGGAGCAAGATGCCTCAGGTGAATAAGAAGAATAGTGTTGATAGGATAATGATGTAGAAGAGGAATGATAGATGGAAAGAAAAGAGTAGGCTTTCATCCAATGTATTGAAACCACTTTATTGTCATCATATTACCAAAGATCTATGTCATCGGTCCTTATTAAAAATATAAGCATATGACAAAAGTAGGATGACTTGAAAAGCCATACTACCAACAGTTTTCCATTGATAAAACACCCACTCAATACAAAAAACAAAAATCAATACAATATGAGAAGGAAACAAGCTCATTTAATAGGGAAAATAAGTACGAACACACATATTCAAACCAAAAATGATCAAGACGGTTGTACAAATGTTTTGTTACTAAGCTACAGATCATAATTATAGACATTGGGTCCAATGAGAAAGCTTAGTGTGCTATGAAATAGTACCATGTAACTATATGTGCCCTAGAGTACTAATGAAGCAAGCAGGCTAGCTTTATAGATGATTGTGAATATGATGATCCACAAGTCATTTGATCTACGAAGATGTGAAATTTCCAACAAGATATGGAAAGAATACCATGCACAGGACATGAGTTTCAGCCGCTATGAGCTGGCTTACCTAGTTTCGTGAGTTTTACAATTTTTTAGGATTTTTTGGAGATTTTTTTTTCTTTTTTTTTTAAAATTTTGGATGGGTTGGATCAATTAGATCACATATTAATGGCACAAATATGTATATATATATTGTTTTTAACAATTTTTGGATGGGTTGGATGCGTAGAAGAAGCAACAAGAATCTCCCAGACGTAAAATAAATGCCCCAGGGAGAAGAAAGAAGCAATAGGCGACAAATAATGCCCCAGCATAATGGAAAAATTAAAAAATATATATTTAATAAAAAATAATTATTCAATGGAGTGTAGAAGAAAGGATATCGCCTAGGAGAAATAAAATTTTCCTAGTGAGAAGAAAGGGGTACTAGATGACAAAGAACTCCCTAGCATGACGAAAAATGAAAGATTTAAATAAAATAATTATTCATGGTGAGTAGAAGAAAAATTAGAGCAAAAATGGCAGTCGAAACAAGCTTCCAAGCATCACGGGTGATGAAAATGGTTTAATATACCCCACCTGTGGGGGGTAAATCATTGTGACCAATTCATTTGCTACCGACCAATACCAAAATTTTACTGTGAGATCCTTGATAGTGATGAGGACGATGGTGAGAAGATGAGCTCATAGGAGCTGCTTTGACCGAGTTCAAGAGTATGCCCGGAATGCAGACGATGGATTCTTCGTGAGTAGCTTGACCTACTTTGTCAAAATTTGCAATTAATGTCACATTTAATGATTTTAATAGTAGGATAGAGGTAGGGTATAGCACAGGCACACATATGGTGGAGTAGGTACCCCTTAAGTGCATGTACGCATGCGTATGTACTATGCATGTGTGCGCACATGTGCATATGCCCCAAAAAGGAACATGTGTGTCCGCACACATACACATGGCACATGTGCGCACATGTAGGCATCAAAACCCTAGCACACACATGTAGGAGACAAAAATATTGGCGAAATGCCCTTAGGCATATGCGTGCATGCACGCATGCCAAAGGGGGGTACACACATGTGTACGCACACGCGCACATGCTAAAAAGGGAACGCGAGCACCATGAAGAGACAAATAAGAGGGAAAACTGTCAAAAAATGACACTTAGAAGAAAGAGAAAAATTAGTGAAGGATAGAAGAATAGTAGACCTTAGAAGAAATTGTTAGTTTCTAACACATGCAATGTTTTGTAGAGACGGTTTCCAGCGTTGCATTCCCAAGAGAGACACACTCGCATAGCCAAGATGAAGGGGAGCATGCACCGACGCAACTGTCGCGTGTTGACAATTCTATTGGAGGCAGTTGGCATGGGCTATGTAGTGCAGGTGCCATCTATTACCTTATACCATGGCCTATTGACCATTTTGATTGAGCGGTGGCACAATGAGAGCCAATGTTTCATGCTCCCTACAAGAGAGATGACCGTCGCACTAGAGGATATGTGAAAGATTTTTGCATGTTCCTATTATATTCTTAATGATCAAGTATATGAGTGATTTTGGTTAGATTATTACGGTGATTAGTGACCTATTTGGCTGCGAGAAGATACCCCATGAGGGTATGAAAATATCCTTGCATGAATGCATAGCTGATCCAAATCTTCATCGGGGACCACTTTACTTGATGGATCTTATCAGTGGGGTTTTACTCACTGATAAGACAAGGACATCATTTCTGATGGGGCTGATTACATTAGTACATGGAGTGTTCACTGACGAGTGATACTACTGGGACCAATGCATACTGACACATTTATACTAGGATCTGCAGCTGATTACTTACTGTATGCAATGGAAAGGTTTGCAAAGCTAAGGGATGAGGTTAAAGAACCTCAAGCTTGAATAAAATCAACCATGCACCATAATATTAGAGCTAAACAAGAAACTATCTATGCATATATAAATTTGAAACTAACATTCAAACCCTAGCATATATACTACTCTCTACTCCATGAAAGCTTAATGAAAGTAAACCTAGATAGATTCTAAGAAATCAAACTAGATGTGTTGTTTTCTTCAATGCAGGTGAAGATGTCTCTCTACAATGGCTACAAGACCAAGTTATTTACCCTCATACTAACCTACTATGAAGTTATGGATGCAAGATGGAGGAGCTTCAACAATGGAGGATAGCAAAGATCAAATGCCTTATCAGCTTGGCTAATGCAAATGAGATCTTAAGCTTTCTTAGGCTTGTTTTGACTTTGTTTTATGCAAAGTTGTGTCTTTGAATGGGTAGGATTATACTTTTATTTATATTTTTTGGTTTGGAAGAATTTGGTATTTGGGTGAATGTGGGACTAAAGATTTTAGATTAGATTAGGCTAAACATGCTTTAGGCTTAGTTAAGCTTGGTTTAGGCTAGTTAACTAGGGTTTAGGCTAGTTAAACTTGATTATCAAGTGATTAGAGACTCATTGAGAGTTGGGAGGGGTCTGGATAACCAATTGTAACTTATAGATAGCCTACGAGGCTAATAGAAGTGGTCTAGAGAGAACTAGGGAGGTTCTGAATAGTCAAAAGGAGGAATGTTTTGCTAATAAGAGAGATATTAGCCAAACAAGTTGAATATGGGAAGAATACGACCAAGAAGGTATCGTGAATGGGCATTCGAGAATGGAGCGAAGAAGGGTTGATTAACAAAATGTTGTCAATCGGTTGAATTTGAGAAAATGCTAAGTGTAAGCATATTTTAGGTGTCTACATTTTCCCCTCTTTGAGGTGACGTAAGTGATGTCACTTCAAAGAAAGTAGAAAAACATAAAAAACTATATATTTTTTGAAGGGATAGAAGAAAAATGAGTAGAATGGAGCATGCCCCCTCAATTGTCGATGGGGTGATATAAGAACTCGATTGATGATAGAAATAAAATAGAAGAAAGAATAGTGTGGAGAAGAAAGGGGATATAGAAGAAAAAGGAGTATGAGGAAGAGGGAATGAGCTAACATCCATCCAGTGCCTTTCAACAACTTTATTTTCCATCATATTGCTAGTGATCTTCATCATTGGTCTTTATTAAAAAGAATGAACAAAAGTGTAGTATGACATGAAAAGCCATATACGAAAAAATTTCCATTTCTAAAAACACCAACTCCATGCAACATACAAAATGTAATGCAATACAATAAAGTAAAAGATGCCTAACTCCATGGAACATACAAAATGCAATGCAATACGAGAAAGTAAACAAGCTAAACTAACTGAGAAAAAAGATGCAATGTTTTTGTTATCATGCTTCAGTTCCAACCTATTCAAATTAACGACAAGGGTTAATGACGGTGCCCCAAGTAAGGATATATGTGAGGGGAATAACGGAGGACACTTGGGTTCGATAAAAAAGTAATGTGCACTATGACACATTACTAGGCAACTCATTGTGCCCTAGAGTATAGAAAAAGTCAACAACCTAGCTTTTGTTGATGGAGGTAGATCAAGATGATCCGCGAGTCACGCACATGAACAAGTGAGAACCAAAGAGTGACATTTTGTAGGATGATTTTCAATTTTTAGAAGATTTTTGAAACATATTTGAATGTTTTTTTATTTTCCTAACATATTTGAATGTTTTTGTGATTTTTCTAACATATTTGAATGTTTTTGTGATTTTTCTAAAATAATTGAATGTTTTTGTGATTTTCTAACATATTTGAATGTTTTTGTGATTTTGAAAGTTTTCTAAAACTATGTACAGGAAGAAAAAGAAGCATGGATTCCCCCAGTAATAGATGGGATGTACAAGGGCATAAGGCCATGTACGTACAAGAAAGGTGAAGATGCAAAAATGCCCCAATGATTAGGTGGGATTAATCAAAAGAAAACCCTTCACAGGTAGAAGCGGGACCTAAGGCCATTATGGATAGGTTCAACATGATGGTGAACGTAAACCAATGAAGTGATGGGAAGAATCAAGGATTCCCCCAGTGTAAGTTGGCCTAGACGCACATGATAGAAAGGAAGGAGAAAATTATTTTTGTGAAAAGGGACAAAGGTGTCTGAAAACATGGAAAAAAAGTAATCCTATACACATGGATGTTCTGAAAGAAGTAGAAGAATGATGTGAATGTAGCTTAGAAGCCTTGTGATGAAGAAGTCATTAGCCAAAGGCGCAAATTGTGAGACAAGATATGGACTAAAGCAAGAGTCTGAACAAGGTCCAAAAAAATATGCTTGGTAACATACTAATCTTGTTTACTCATAGAGATCCAATGTGTGCACATGGAATTTAATTACCTCTTGAAGGTAAGATTTAATAGACAACAAGTGAATACACCCTAGCCAATGTGTAGGAATGATTGGTTTTGATAGGTGATAAGTGATTTGTGAATGAAGGGTGGAAGGGTAGCCATACATTGCTCCGCTACCTGCTAGGCATCCATAGCCCTGATAGAGATGTATTTGATTATAATCGCAACATTTCTCTACTGCCAGTCAGGCATCCATAGACCCGATAGAGATTATTGGAAATACCCAAAGAGAGAGTTATATATCAATTTTCTTTTTGCTCTTAGCTTTTGATTTTTGATTGATTTTGATTTTTTTTATTTCTGAAACCTTATTTCAGCTCTCTTGTTTGACAAGGGGTTAAGAACCATTGATGGTTTTATGGAAGGAGGTGGAAGTGACTGTGATGATGACACTGGCTAGTGTCAACAAATCTATTCAAAATTTCTTCGCAACAAGTTTATTATATGTTGAATGTGATAGGATCTCTAAGAGGTCATTCGTTCTTTAATTTACCAAGGTGATAAAAGACCAGGCTAAAACAAATACCATAGAGATAAATGTCGTAAAATGTGTGCAAAAAGGCTAACCGCAATATCATTAAAGGGATGAAAATTGTAGGAATACTTGTAGAGGAATGACGATAAAGGGAAGAAAGAAACATCCATGTGTACGCAATACCTGATTGCAATGTTTGAGAAAATGTACCTTTGATTTTTGAAATGTTTTCTCATTTTTTTTTTAAATTTTAAATTTTGAATTGTTTTGATTTTATATTTTGATAGTTTTTGGAAAGGTGGCACCAAAAAAGTCACTCCATGTGGTAAGATCCAACAACGATGTCTGCGACTTCCTTGATGAGGGAGACGAGGCATGTTTGTTTATCAAGAGTTATGTTATCCCCTATCTCAATGATTGTGGTGAGATCGTACTCAACAAATGACTGTGATTTATCTTGAAACATTGATTTCGTATGTGGGATCTTGAGTTCCCTATCTAGAGGTTTATGCACTTTGTGCCATACTCGATGGTTGTGTTGGTGTGTGTTCTTGAATCATGCTTGATTTTTAGCCTTAAGATCATGTGAGTTGTTAGGAGCTTTGGAGCTCTTGGAATTTTTGAACTGAGCTTGATAATGAACCTGTTTGGGTTTCTTATAAGTTGACGTGTGATTTTTCTGATCCCGAGAAGGAGAAGAAAGTGAACGTGGATGTTTAGAACTAATGTGAGAAATGACTGCAGGCTTGCCACAACCATTGATAGAAGAAATATGTGATTGATGAAAAGGATACGGTCCAAGAATTGAAGAGGATGGGCTACCAGCAGATGAGCCAATGATAGAATATGGCCCTAAGATGGAAGAAATTGGGCTATGAGGACATGGTTCAAGAATAGAAGAATATGATAAAGGGCTGCTAGGGTGTGGCCCAAGTATAGATGAGTAGGGACTACCAGGAGGTATCCCATAGATAGAGGAGGATGAAGGGCTGCTAGGATGTGGCCTGATAATAGAAGGTAATGGGATACCAAGAGGTGACCCACAAGTAGAAAAAGGAGGGCTACTAGGATGTGGCCCTATGATAGAATAAGATGATGGGCTACTCAGCAGTGACCCAAGGAGATATTTCGATTTAGAAATGGTGATAGATAATGAATGAGTTGGTAACGAGAAGATAGGCCATGGATCAATGCCAGACCCTGAAATCTCATCATGCTTAGAGGAAGGTGAAGATGGAATAAAAGAAGAAGAATCAAGTTCCATGACTTTAGGGTTTTCCTCTATGTTATGATAAAAGGAATCAACTTCTTTTCCCCAATACGTGAGTGTATCGAGTTTTAGAAAGAATCCTTGTTTGCAATCCTCTAAAGGGATATCGTCATGTACTCTAATTGTTTCTTCATTCTGAGAGAAATCAATTAGTAGAGGTTGTTGTTATTTGGTCATAGAAGGTTGAATAGAAGAAACAAGTTCGATAAGGAGGGAAAATTGATTGATAGAAGAAGATGACTCAAGAGAGGAAGGCATCTCATGAATGGACAATTTGGATCCAGAACTATGTTATTTTTCTAGAAGACGATGCAGTGTAGAAGAGAAAATAGGATCACATAGCCATCCATTAAGTTGTGACGTAGGAGTCAAATTAGATGATTGAATAGAGGGAATACGAGTCATGGAAATCTTTGATGGAGGAAGATTTTGTCGAGACGACTGATGAAGGAGGTCCTGCAAAGAAACGGAGGACCATGACTCAAGAACCAAATTAGATGTTTGATCGATGGAACTTGAAGTTGCACAAGTCTTCAAAGGAGGAAGACATCATTGAGGTGAGTTGGAATAAAGGTCTTGCGAAGGAAGGGGGGACTATGATTCAAGATTTGATCTAGGGGTATCTGAATAATAGTTGGGATCTGATTCTTGAGAAGAAGAGTGGGGGGAACCTAAATAATAATTTGGATTAGAAGCATCCAAACCATACCACCGACTATGAGCTGAAGGTGGGGAACAGGGTACCCGACTGGGCCCTCTAGCATGAAGAACCAAACGAGGTTTAGTTGTAATGGGAATTTTTTGATTTGAATTGCTAAACCTAGGTTCCGTATTATAGTAAGTGTGAGAAACCACACGATAGTCAGTCATTGTTGGAATCGCTTAAGCACAAATGTCTAGACCTAGATAGTGGGATGGAACTCCTTCAAAGGGAAGGAAGTGACATGTTGATTTGAGTAGCATAATGACATCCAACTAGAAATTTTTTAATTATGGAGATGCGTGCGTGATTTTTCAAAGAAGGTCTAAGGAAAATAGACATTGTGATGATGCAATCTCAATGAGATTGAAAAGGATTGTCCTAGAAAATAAGTTTTTTGGATGAATAATCACAAGGAACAATCATGCAAGTTTGAAAAACAAATCCAATCAACAAGGAAATACACCCTATGAAAATGTGTGCACAAAGTGATAGTTTGATGCAAAGATGATCAACACAATGTCAATACTTACGTCAAGCTCGAAATGATCAAGGCATAAATATTAACAAAGGGTAGATGTGACTCCCAATCAAAGGATATAACAAAGCGTTCAATGACCAACAAGGCCAAAATGTTAAAGGGTGAGGATTACAAATGTAAGCCATGTAACCACACCAATTAGACACGCTAACGAAGCTTTATGGAGAAGCGAGATATTAGTGGCAAAGTGGTATCGAAACGACACAAACAAAGTAAGCGTCACCAATCAAGATTTTGGAATTTTTTTTAAGTAAAACCAAGTCAAGGTATACTAAGGATGTGTTAAAATGTGTGTAGCGTAACACCAAAATGTGGATACTTAGATCACTTTCACGAAAAACATGACATAAGTATCTTAATTGTGTCGAGACAATGTAAACGAGGTAACACATCAAAGGGAGATCAAATGATGAATCAATCCAAACTATGATGATGATATTTAAATCAAGATCAAGTGGCCATCAAAGATATAAGGACGCATCCATGCACTTTAGACGCTTAACAACTCAGCTGCAAACATGGATGAGCATAAATGAACAAAAAAGTGGTGAACACTATCTATGAAAACACTCCCGAAAGATGCCATTTGTTGTCCCGAATGGGAAACAAGAATGCAAAGGTGTAGATAAAAATATGGAAATGAACTAAGCGTTACCTGGGTAGAGCTTCACCTCGTCTGAAGGTGAGAAATAAGCTAAGTTAAGTAAAATGTCATCCAATTTTCGTGATGAAAGGCACTTAGATATAACTTAAGTGGATTATTTGCCTTGTTCGAAAAACAAGGTTCTGAATCCAAACAATTTATCACTTCATGATGACCAAGATGTGATAAAGGACTAGCAAAGTGGGCCTCAAGACAAAATGGCCTCCCTAATACGATCTCTCAACTAGGTATTACAAAGTTGTCTTAAGCAAGCACGATTTGCCCAAAAAGTTGAAATGACTAATTTGGGACTAGCTCAGATTTACTTTACCCCCTTCAAGCACAATGGGCAATAAATGCATCCACATGTACTCTCACTGGGGTCACCATATGAACAAATGGTAACTCTAACTCACAAGGCGTACTAGTCAAGTGGGTAAGTGAGTCACTTCCTATTTCATCCACGACATTACACATCGGTGGACTACTTTAGGGCTCCTGGAACCACCCCCATTGTTGTAGCTTAAGGTGTTATGCTAAAGGGGTTATGTTCCAATTGAGCGGATAGGAACATACCCTTTTCTCAAACCTGCAATACAATGTTTTGAATATGGTGTGTTTTTCATCTTGCTTAACTTAATGTGGTTATAAGTAGCACACCATTTGGCAACCTGCAAGAAACATGTGTATTAGATTTTTTTTGTTTTTGACACATTTTTTTGACAAGCGATTTTGGTCCTACATACCAAGGTTAGTAATTTTCCAAAATGTCATACAAAGGAAATAAGATGTTGTTTTTGATTTCCTAGATTGTCCTAAGATGCAAGGAAAGAGCATACGTAATAAGGTATCTCACTCAAGTTTGCAATAAATGGAAAATTCCTACATTCAATGTGAAAAGGATTTCCTTTTAACTAACTTTGAAAACTAAATTAAACTATTTTGCAAGTGTGACGAAATTTGTGAAATGTTTCTGATTCCTAAGATCACCTAGAAAGGCACGAGGGAAGAGCATACGCATTTCAAATTTTCATGAATAAAGATGAAAACATTTTAAAAAAAGTTTATTATAAAATGATTTAATGCAAAGGAAACCTATAAACCACTGTTAGAACCCTGCAAGAGTTATAAAACCAAGATAATCAAAAAATTCTAGAAATCCATTTTTTTGCACTTTTTAAACAGTTTTTAGTAATTTGCATTTTTGGAGGTCTCCGAAGAATTTTGGGAGTTTTGTGATAGAATTTTGTATATAAAAGGTATCTAACTTTTGGAAGTTCCCTCAAAAATTACGCTTCGTTACCTTTCCAATGCCTATTCAAACTCTGAAAATAGGTTAACGAGTCAAAAGATATGGTCAAAACAAGGAGCACTAAAAATAAAATGGATAAATCCAGACTACACAGAGACACCTGCGCTCCCAGAATGACACATACGCACCCCAGCCAGTGGATACGTGCCCAAGTAGACAGGTACATGGGCAATGTAAAAAATGTAAATTCAACAGAGTGGAACAGGACACCTGCGCACCCAGAGTGGCGCATACGCGTCCTAGCCAATGGATACACGCCCTAGCAAAAAACAGACAATTTCAAATTTTTACAGTCAAGCTATTTATGTATACGCGGCTAGAGAGACAGATATGTGGCCTAGATGATGGAGACGTATGCGTGTCCTTGTAGAGGCAAAATTTTCAAATGGAAAGGTTTGTAAAGCTATGGGATGAGGTTAAAGAACCTCAAGCTTGACTAAAATCAACCATGCACCATAAGAATAGAGCTAAACAAGAAAATATCTATGCATATACAAATTTGAAACTAACATTCAAACCCTATCATATATATTACTCTCTACTCCATGAAAACTTAATGAAAGTGAACCTAGATAGACTCTAAGCAATCAAATTAGATGTGTTGTTTGCTTCAATGGAGGTGAAGAGGTCTCTCTAAAATGGCTACAAGACCAAGTTAGATACCCTCCTACTAACCTTCTATGAAGTTATGGATACAAGATGAAGTAGCTTCAATAATGGAGGATAGCTAATATCAAATGTCTTATTAGCTTGGATAATGCAAATGAACTCTTAAGCTTTCTTAGGATTGCTTTGGCTTTGTTTTATGCCAAGCTGTGTCTTTGAATGGGTAGGCTTAGCCTTGTATTTATAGTTTTTGGTTTGGAAGAATTTGGTATTTGGGTGAATGTGGGACTAAAGATTTTAGATTAGATTAGGCTAAACATGCTTTAGGCTTAGTTAAGCTTGGTTTAGGCTAGTTAACTAGGGTTTAGGCTAGTTAAACTTGATTATAAAGTGATTAGAGACTCATTGAGAGTTGGGAGGGGTCTGGATAACTAATTGTGACTGATAGATAGCCTACGAAGCCAATAGAAGTGGTCTAGAGAGAACTAGGGAGGTTTTGAATAGTCGAAAGGAGGAGTGTTTAGCTAATAAGATAAATATTAGCCAAACAAGTTAAATATGGGAAGAATACGACCAAGAAGGTATCGTGAATGGGCATCCGAGAATGGAGAGAAGAAGGGTTGATTAACGAAATGTCGTCAATCAGTTGAATTTGAGGAAATGCTAAGTGTAAGCATATTTTAGGTGTTTACACTTACCACCATTAGAATACAGTGGGGTCGGTGTCTTTACTACAGATCTAGTCCTGGGACCATATAGGAATCAGGAACCCTGTAGGTACATTACACACCCGAGCACCAGAGGAGCCGACATTCATGGCATGGGTCTCCATGTGGGATAATGTACGAGGGAACTTAGGTAGCATTTAATACTACCATTGAGATTTTGATGAGTTGATGGATAGAGACATCATTTAGAGGCCCTACAGACATATAAAGTGTCATGAGGATAGAGTGAAGCTGAGAGTCTGTGTGGCAGAGAACTTCCTTCTTGGCAGTTGCAGCTATATTACTGAGATACATAGGGTGAACCGATGTCAACAAAACCTGGGCAGAGTTCAAGGCATTCCCTAACCGAATATGTGGTATGCCTGCCAAGATGTAGAGAGGTAGACTATGGGGCCACTCATAAAGGTAGTCTGAGCCAGGGATAGCTTCCTTCAGGTGGTAGCATAGGTTGGGGACTGTCGACACTAAAATTTTCCTTTGTAATTTCTATTTCATTAATGTATGTATTAGGAATAAGATGTTGTTAAGTATAATTAGTAGTAGCATCCGATAGAAGATAACGGTACTGTCGGTACGACGCCGCTAATAATGTATAGTATGGTAACAATTAAAGTACAATAGGAATGTTGTGGTAAAAATTAAATATTTTTCGTAAGTGGTTCGGTAATGTTAAAATGTCAAAGTTAGGGTAAGTAGAGAAGTAGGGTCTACATGATTAGGAATTAGAAATATTATATTGGTAATAAGGACAAGGAGTGAGGTCATAAATATTTTGTGTATTTTATTTGTAAAAAGTATAAAAATGTGGAACCCATGTGAAATGATAAGGTTTATCTTATCTTAAAAGATAAGCTTACAGTAAAGATAAGAGTTAAGGTATGGAATATGATTCGTCAGAGTATATTTTTTTATCCTATCTTAGAGATAAGGTGGATAAGCCTGAAATTTCTATAAATAGAGAGGTCATCCCCCTCATTTAGCATAGAAAGAAGTAGTGAAAATATTGTATGAGTAAGTGTGTGAAGGAAGCCATCATTTAGAAGGTGTGTTAAAGAAGCGATTAAGAGATGTAATTGTGAAATTTCTCCCATAGTTATTGTTGGAAGGAAAGTGGAGTTGGTAACACTTAAAGTACCTCATGGGTGATATTGTAACAATTTCATGTTGATAATATAATTTACACTTATATTTCCGATTTGTCATCATTCCTTTGTATCATAGTCTATGGTATTCTTCTGTTATGTCTGTTATTGTGTTTCTAGATTACTTGCACCAAACTAAAAGCTATGAATTAGTAAATAATCATAGCATGAGGAGTTCCCAGTGGAGAATTATCATAGTGCCGCATTGGTGATGACAGGACCCTACTTGATAGGTTAGAGACCCATGCACCACACTAGATTATATGGCCTGGTATGTGACCATTTTTCCACGGTGCTTGACCATATCAAATGAGGCATGGGGAGAAGGTATACGAGCACCATCTGAGGTCTCATATAGTAGTGATGAGGTTATAGCTGTAGGTTGGGCTGATGATCCATTTGATGGGAAGCGACATGATGGGAAGGGTCCAGTACAGGATCCTGGACAAAGGCAGTAGGTGCCCTAACAGGGACAGGCACAGGGACAGAGGCATGCAAAGGGTCTGAGGCCTATATTACAGGATCAGGGACAAGCCCATGGATATGTACAGGGCCAGGGATAGGGACAGGATCTGGTGGTGCCTCTAAGGTTAGTTTGAGATCAGAGTGGACATGTCGAGGAAAAACTAGCTACCCTACGGAAGCAGGTGCGGTCGTTGACAATGGAGATAGATCAGGCTCGATCTCATATTCTAGCAGTGACAGTAGAGTGAGATTAGGCTAGAGCCTAAGCTTTCCAGGGGGAGATAGTTCCACACATTTTCAGTAGATACGCCAGATGGCTCAGGTGACAAGCCTACTACAACATGCCTAGACCCAGCTAAACCTAGTGATTTTCGAGAGAGATCAGCTTCGCACATAATGAGTAGTGGGTCAGGTCAAGTTTACACGGCTAGCAACAAAGGTAGTGTCATTTTGATGCACAAATGGGACAACAGTGACATCCCACACTCATTGAGACTTGGCTATAGTGGAGGGTAGAGCCTCTTAATATCAGTCACTCTATTATGAGGCAATTCCAGCTGGTCAGCAGGCACCTACCTATAGTCAGTAGTCGAGTGGATCGATGGGATCAAAGAGGTTATAGGTATCAGTGGAGCATCCATGAGGGCAGCCTACAGGACCGTGTGGGACACAAGTTATGGGTTCACCTTCATTGCACCGACTAGCCACTCCCTCTGAGGGTTCTAATCAGCTCTAACTCTCATTGTATTCTTTGATTGTATTTGTATCATGATATGCATGCCTCTTATGAAGGTGTTACACTTGATAGATGTATATGATGTACCAATTTATTTGATGAACGCCTTTGATGAAGGCTTTATTAATTTGATCATTGTATATCATTGTTGATGTACGCCTCTCATGAAGGGATTTTTATGAGTTATATCCTTTGATGGCCCATTTTTTATCGATGGTGTATATATTTTGTGAGACAAAAATTTTATACTTGTATATATGGACATTTTCATGTGGCACCGTTGTTATGAGATGATGGAATTTGATTGGTTTTGATGATTGATTGCATGGATTATAGATGTGTCATGATGTTATATGGTTTGATTTCACATTGTGTATGTGTCATGATGATAGTTGAGATGTTTGTACCACACATGTTTGATTTTGATATGATAGATCCATAAATGATATCAACTATATTGTACATGTAATGCTCTAGATTAGTGGATGAGATGACATGATGATATTGGTGTGGGGGGAATAGATTTTGATATTTGCGATCCCTCTTGCCCCCTTTTGATGATATGATATGTGATGACTAGCTTAGCATTCATGTATGATGTATACTTAGAATTTTTTATTCATATGATGTATAGATGATTTTAGATGTGACAATATTTATGGAGATATGATGATGCAATAAAAAAACTATGTACATGCAACAAGAAAACACCATAAAATGTTAACAAAATACACAGTGCCAACCAACACGAATTAACATAACTATGTACAATTATTTACAAGCATGCAAAAACACATTGCATATGTACAAGAAAGAATGAATCTAATCTAAGAAAGAAAAGAAGAATCTTATCAAAGTATTTCTAAGCAATAAACTATACAAATGTACAAACAAGCAAAAAATATACAAGTAAACAATGTATACAAACAAATCAAGAAACAAGATCAAGTAAGTAAACTAAAGTTATGTTTTTGTAAGATTGTTTTGCGAAACACTTTTCTAATGTTATTATGCTTTTGTGAAATAATTTTCTATTGTTTTTGTGCTTTTGTGAAACAATTTTCTATTTTTTTGTGCTTTTCTAACATTTTTGAATTTTTTTGTGATATTCTAACATTTTTGAATGTTTTTACGATTTTCTAACATTTTTGAACGTTTTTGTGATTTTCTAACATTTTTGAATGTTTTTGTGATTTTCAAACATATTTGAATATTTTTGTGATTTTCTAACATTTTTGAATGTTTTTGTGATTTTATAACTTTTTTGAAGGTTTTTGTGATTTTCTAACCTTTTCCTAAGCTATGCAAAGGTAACTGAGAAATGTGGATGCCCCCATTGTTAGACGGAGAATATACAAGGGCAGGTGCCACGTGCTTATAAACAGGAAGGTGAAGTCACAGAAGTGCCCCCAACATTAGACGGGGAATATGCAAAGACCATCCCTTCATAGATTAACAAGAGGTGAAAAAGGCGGATCAAGGCTTGACATGATAGGTTCATCGGGAATCTCAGATGCAGATGTGAAACTATCCCTAGGCTAAGTAAAAGTACCCCTAAGATGTAATATGCTTGTGAACATAAAATCCTCCCAAGTCACAAGAAACTAGTTTTCACCAAGGGACCTGTCCAACATGCCACAATTGTGTGGTTTTCACATATGGACGACCTATTTTCTCTTTTTATTTTTCTCTTATTTTTTACTCTTTTTTTTTTTGGTTTGCTTTTCTGATTTTTGTGCCATGTTTAAGCATAGAACCAATTAAGGTACATGGATTCATAGGTTTGTGGAGCTCACCACCGTTGGGATGGGAAAGTTTGTATGCTCTCGTATCATATTTGGCCACAATGACGTAAGGTCCTAAGCAATGCAGTTTGAACTTTCTTTTCTTCTCTCTTTTCGCCCTTGTGTTGAACTGATTTTCTTTCATGACCAAATATCTAACCTCAAACTGACGAGGTATGATCCCTTTATTGTAATTTATAGATACTCTTTTTTGATACACTTTGAGATGGTTGAGGGTGCGGATGCGCTTTTCATCCAGGAGTTCTAATTCTACCAGCCTGGCCATTATGTAATCCTCATCTTTGTCTAGGTAATCCCTAAGAGATATTCTCAAGGAAGGAAGCTCAATTTCTAATGGGATGATGGATTCGGTTCCAAATCCTAGGGAATAGGGTGTCGAACCAGTAGGAGTGTGAATGGAGGTCCTATAAGCCCAAAGGGCTGGGTGAATTTTCAAATGCCAATTTTGACCTATCTTACTCACCATCTTTTCCATGATTTGAACCAATGTTTTGTTAGTGTCTTCAGCCTACCTATTACCTTGTGGATAATATGGCATAGACCACTTAAAATTTATTTTAAATCTATGAAAAAGGTCCTTCACTATTTTGTTCTTGAATGATTTTCAATTGTAAGTAACTATGGCTGTAGGAATGCCATACTAGCAGATAAGGTGATTCATGATAAACGTTGAAATCTAAGCTTCTATAACATAAGTTAAAGGAACAACCTCCACCCACTTAGTGAAATATTCCGTAGCTATGATGATTTGAGTATGACCTTTAGATGAGGTAGGGGTGAGATTTCCTATTAAATCCAGTCCCCATTTGGAGAATGGCCATGGGGTTGTGATTGGCTACAATGGTTGTGATGGTGCATGGATGAAATTTCCATAATTTTGACATAGTACGCATTTCCTTACATAGTTGCAGCAGTCTGTTTCCATAGTAGGCCAATAGTAGCCTACTCTCAACAATTTATTAGCTAGAACCATTTCGTTTGTATGGGCATCACACACCCCTTCATGCACCTCTTTAATCACTTGGACTGACTCTGCTACATCTAGACAACACAATAGATTCCCATCATAGCCACGATGATAGAGTGTATCTCCTAAGAGGGTGTAATGGGCTATCTGGTGGATAAGGATTTGTTTTTCAGAACAGGAGATGTCAAGAGGGAAGGTGTTTGTGTTTAAGATAGGCGTAGATGTGCACATACCATGGGGAATAGGGACCAACAACTTCACAAGCCAAACATGATTCTGGCATGTCATACGCAGGCTGGTGTAGATTCTCAACAAAGAACAACATGTCATTTCTCTCTGGTGGAATTCATAGCATAGAACCTATGGTTTCCATAGCGTCTACGGATCTATTTTGTGCTCTTGGAATCTACTCGAATGTGATACACACAAAATACTCTTTCAAGGTTTCCACCAGTTTTTTGTAGGGGATGAGTTTCTCATCCTTGACTTTATATTCATCATTAACTTGCTTGATGATCAATTGTGAATCACCAACGATCTTAACATGATGGATATCCCATTTGATTGCCAGCTTCATCCCTGTGATGAGTGCCTCATATTCTACAATATTATTTGTACAAGGAAAACCAAGGTGAAAATCTTGAGGTATAGGGTCGTCTAAAGGAGTAATTAATACCACACCTGCCCCTGAACCATGAAAAGTAAAAGATCCATCAAAGTGCACTTGCCACATGACAGATTCCTCAATATACAGTAATGAAGTGTCTGGCAGATCCAGACTTATAGGCTCTATCCCTGGTAATGGTGCTTCTGCTAACTGATTGGTGAGTACTTGTCCTTTTACTCAACTTTTGATGTACATACTCAATGTCAAATTCACTTAGTAGAATGATCCAATTAGCCATTCTACCTGTAAGGGTGGGTTTTGACAACAGGTACTTAAGCGGGTCAACTTTGGATATAAGCTTGGTTTTAGTATTTAACAGGTAATGGAAAAGTTTTTGGAAGGTAAAAACTACAACCAAACAAGATTTTTCAATATGAGGGTAGTTGAGCTCATAAGCAATGAGAGTACGACTGAGATAGTACACAACTTTTTCTTTATGGCCAAGGTCATATTGGGCGATCAAATGCACCAATAGAAAATTGAGTAGTAGAAATATACAGTAGGAGTGGCTCACCAGGAGTTGGAGGCATGAGGACAAGTGGATTGGCTAAGTACGGCTTAAGCAAGGTGAAGGCTATGTTGTTGCTCTGGTCCCCAAATAAAGGAAACATCCTTTTTAAGTAGATGGGTGAACGAATGACACTTGTCAGCAAGTTGGGAAATGAAGCGGTGGATGGCTTGTATCTTTCCTTGCAAGTTGTGTAGTTGTTTGATGTTTTTGGGAGGAGGAATTTTAGTAATGGCAGTAACTTTAGCTGGGTCTACCTCAATCCCTCTTTGTGATACAATGAATCCAAGAAACTTTCCTGACAGTACGCCAAACACACACTTCTTAGGATTCAATCTGACTTTGTATTCTTGCAGGCATTTGAAGATACGCCGCAAAATCTCAGGGTGATCTACTCTTGTCTTGGATTTCCTAAGGATATCATCCACATAGTCTTCCATGATGTCATGAATCATATCATGGAAAATCACGGTCATTTCCCTTTGATAAGTTGCTCCTGCATTTTTAAGGCCAAAGGGCATTACCTGATAACAAAAATTCCCCCAGGGGGTTGTGAAGGTTGTCTTGTGTTGATCCTCATCTGCAATTTTGATCTGATTGTAGCCTAAAAAGCCATCCATAAGAGATAACATTTCATATCCTGTAGTTGAATCAACAATCATATCAATATTGGGCAATGGGAAATCATCTTTTGGACATGCCTTATTAATGTCTCTAAAATCCATACAGATTCTTGATCCCAAATAGGTTTCTTTTGTACGGGGACTATGTTTGATATCCATTCTGAGTAATCAATAGGTCTAATGAAGCCTGCCACTAGCAATCTTTCTAGCTCTTCTTTAACTAGAAGAGTCCTCCCGTGGATGCATTTTTCTGAGCTTTTTTTTTATGGGCTTGGCGTCTGCGTGCACCACTACGTTATGCACTACCAAAGTTGGATCCAAGACCAGCATATCCTTATAGGACCATGCGAATACATCTACAAATTCCCACAGAAGCATGGTGAATGTTTTTTGTTCCCGTGCTGAGAGTGAAGCTCCCAGTTTGACTATCTTTGGATTGTCTTCTATTCCAATATTCACATCAATGGTTTCTTCTACTAGCATTTTTGAAAAATCCTCCATACACGTAGGATCGGGAGGAAGGTTGAGATCTTCTTCCAAGGGGTGTCTCTACAATATTTTCACCCTTGGTGTGGTCACTTTTCTTGTCCATTGATTTTTTCACTTGTTTTTCAGCCAGCGCCTCAAAGAGGTTTTCATTGTGTGACTTGGAATTTTGTTTTTTCTGAGGATTTTCATTGGAACTTTTGCCCTCTCTTTTTCTCAATTTTTTCTAACCACGAAGCTCAGCTTCCTCACCAAAGTATGCACAGGTATCTAATTCAATTTAGAAACCCTTCTTATGGTCTTTAATTCGAATTATATCTCGAATTCCCATGAATTCCATAATGGCTTCATCATTTTCAAAGAGATCTAGTGGTACGTGACATTTTTGGTCCCATTCGACAAGGAAAGGGTAAACAAGGTCAATTTTAGGTTCAGTAGGGGTTATGGTAAGGACAACGGTATCCATGAATAGGTTCATGGAGGTAAGATCCTTGTATTGGCTACAGTGGGAATTTGTGTCACTGTCTAAATAATCAGAGCTATCTTCGCACTCAGAACAGGTGGCATCTTGATCATTGGGGTGTGATCCATAGGGTCAAATGTTGATGTCGTATCTTTCTGTCTTGAAATGTGGAAGAGGAACTAGTTCTCTCGGTCCTTGCTCATTCTTTCTGCATCCTAGACCCTTGTAACCCATGGAATACATCATTCAGCTAGACTTCTCATATTCAGGGATTTGGTAGCAAGTTGGTTGAGTATCTTCTGAGATCCAAGTCGTTGGTCGGTCCAACAACTTCTCTTCAATGAGTAACCCCCAAGTAAAAATGACCCAATAGTTTCTCATCTCTAGGCTGTCTGAAATGATAGTTGGGTTAGCCTCTAGTTTTAGGTGACAATGATAGGTTTGAAACCAAAAGAGCTTGTTGCACATTATATTCTCCACAACCATATTCCAGAACCTTCATCTCCCATGAATCAAAAGGAGAAGTTGATGTAGAATCCTCACGGGCACAAGAACTTAGGGAATCTGAATCTACCCATGACTCCATGGCTTCAGATTGAAGAGGAACAACTATATCAGCAGAGGGACATGTATAGGCACCCTTACATGTAAAACTATTGAGAGCTTTACAGTGAGTGAAGGGCTTTGGATCTCCTTGTATCGTGACAGTGTGTCCCTTGTGTTTCAATTTGATGCATTGATGAAACGTTGATGGCACGGCCTACATGGAATGAATCCATGGTCAGCAAGAAACATATTGTATGGAAGTTCTAAGTCTAAAACATGAAACTTTGTCTAGATGACAAGTGGGTCCTACTTCCATGGGTAATGTGATTGTGCCAGCTGATTCCCACTCCGTGTTGTCGTAAGTGGTTATGGTAATGATGTGGGACTCTAGATCTTCTTCTATATGTCATCATTTACTTAATTAATTTCAACGTGCATATATTCAGCCTTGATCCGTTGTCCACAAGCACCCATTTTATCTTTCAGCGGGTAACGAATACCTCAATATATAAGGGGAGATTATGTGTTGGATCTTCAATAGGGATCTCCCTATGATTAAAAGAGATATACTCAGTTGGTACAATGTTAGCCACCACAGCTTGAAGATGCAAATGGTCGACTTCTAGTGGCACTCCTGACCCATGAAGAGTTTTGTACAAGATGTCCTTATGTACATTCGATATTTTGAGAAGATCCAAGATTGAAATCTTGGAAGATATCTTCTTAAGTTGTTCTAAGAGGTTGTATTCTACCATCTTGTGGGGTCAACGGAGAGGGTTTCAGAATCATGAGGCTAGGGTGCGTACTTATTACAAGACCAACACAATCCTTTCCCTTGATTCAAATGGTGTTCACATGGTCAGTTAGGAGAGTAGATACATCCTAATGAGTTGAATCGTAATGATTATTATCCTTCCATTGGTATATAGATAATTAATGCTGATTTGTAACTCTAGGATGAATCTCCTCAATGATTTATTTTTCTCATCTAACTTACCATGTTTAGGGAATGGTTCTTATAATATTCCCATCTTTTCATTCAGCATCTGAATTTTGGGTTGGGGTGTCCACCTCTATCTTCCCATTATCAATAAGGTCTTGTATGTAGTGACAAAGTCACTAGACAGGTTGTTTATTTTGTGTCCCTTGACACGATGTAATTCATAATATTCATGCTCTTTGTACCATGATGGTTTTGGAGGATTTTCAACAAAGGTTTGTGTAACCAGCGTGGGATAAGTCACCATGTGAGATACATCCAATTACTTCAATATGGTTTGATCAAAGGCTCATTGAGAGGAGTGAACATTCTACATTTAGGAGGGAGTTGAGTAGGTCCTTTAGTCAGTTTAAAAGGTTGACCAGTATGAATCATTTGCACGCGTTTGGAATCTGTGATTTCGTCTGCCACCACGTTCTTGTTTTTATTAAATATTTTCAGATTTTACACTGGGTTTTACATATTGGTTATCTTTAGAGTGTGATTTAATGGTTCTGTTAATGGCAATAAGGATTTGGTATCTAGCAATTCCTGAAATTCTATGTTTTCAATAACTCTCTGGTGAGGTGCAAACACAAGATGTTTCCCAAATGAAAAGGACCTTGTGAATTGAGATTATGCACCGAATGATCTCACCTTCCTATTTTTCAGGGAATGTCAAAATGGGAAGCGACTCAAATCCCTAATCCATCTTTGCCAGGAATCTAGGTAAATGTCTCAGGTTGACCGGACGTTGTTTAGTGCCACAAAGTCTGCACATGGTTATGTCTGCTTTCTATATTGTACAAGAAATTTTGTACAAATCTTTCTTCTAGTTTAGGCCATATAAAAATAGACCCCCAAGGTAAGCAAGTGAACCATTCCAAGGATTGGCCCCCTAGACTCTTTGGAAAGAGTCGTATGAGGTAATTTTCACTTTAGGCCACTTCTTGGCATGCCATTAAAAATATTTTAACATGGTCTTGTGATCACATACACTACTAATTTAGGTTAAAGGTGAATGTTGGCATTACAGATTTTTAGGGAGGTTTGAACTCCTCAGGTCAATAACTTAATCAAATGAGAATAAGGGACATTAATTCAAGAATCTTCAAATTTAGTCAATTAGGGAGGTGGTTCAATAGGTGGTTACAGTTTAATAGGTTGAATAGCCTAGAACAGGGCACAAGGAGGAAAACCCAATTTGGTACTCCTACCATCCAGTTTTTATTGAATTATTTTCATTATGGCATAGGTCGAGAACATGTTGCAAATCCTTCACAGACATGTGTCTTAATTTTCATTTTGGAAGAGCTCGACCATCGTGGGCGATTTCTCACCATCTTGCGTGTGTCGAATAGATGAGTTCAATTTGCCTCATCGATAGGTGACACTTGTAATTTTGATTTTCATTAGTGGAAAAGTCACAATCCTTTGGGTGAATTTGAGCACAAATATTCACCAACTAGTTATTTCAGGGAATGTAATTATTATCACTAATGGGAAGTCATAATGCTATTATCTCTCCGGTTCTTATGTATATCTAGATAAATGTTCATTGACATTATTTGTGCCTCAACATTATCCATCATTAATGTCAAACATTTCTATATCTGTACATGCCACATGTTTATGCATGGGTCCAAAGTTGGTTCTTGTGAATATTCCCATAGGTCATTTGGTGTGAGTTTTCTCCTAGGTGTCCACCTTTGATCTCCCCATTTTAGCATTTGAGGTCTTGGGTAACATTGAAAGCCGTAGGACACTTCTTGGTGTCCCTTTACCCCTAGTGTAATTTGTTCCATAGTCATGCTCTTTCCACTACCATGATTTCGCCCAAGCATTGGCATCAAAGATGTTGCTCAGGGAAAGTCACCATGAAGTTACATCTAGTTTGCTTTCAATATGGGACATAAGGCGCATTCATATTGAGAGGAGTCAACATTCTATGTTTAGGAGGTGGTTCAATAGGTCCTTAGGTCAGTTTAAAAGGTTGACTAGTCTAAATCGTTTGCACACGTTTGGAATCTATAATTCCGTCTCCCACCACTTTCTTGTTTTTATTGAATATTTTCAGATTTTCCATAGGTTTTACGTTTTGGTTATCCTTAGAGTGTGTCTTAATGGTTCCTTTGGCAATAAGGGATTTCTCTATTTGAATTTTGTTTTCAATAACCTCTTCGAAGGTGCAAACACAATGATTTTGCAAATGAAAAGTGATGTTTGGGTTGAGATTTAACACAAATATGCTCACCAACTATTTTTTCAGGGAATGTATAAGGGAAGTGACCGGATATCCCTCTCCATATTTGTAGGAATCTAGTAAATGTCTCGTTGGGACATTGTTTAGTGCCACACAAGTCTTGCATGGTTATGTCTCTTTCTATATTGTACAAGAAATTTCATACAAATCTTTCTTCCAGTTCAGGCCATGTAAAAATAGACCCCTAAGGTAAGCAAGTGAACCATTCCAAGGATTGGCCCCCTAGACTCTTTAGAAAGAGTCGTATGAGGTAATTGTCACTGTAGGCCACTTCTTGGCATGCCATGTAAAAATATTTTACATGGTCTCATGGGTCACCTTTCCCTCTGTATTTGTCAAATTTTGGCATGTCAAAATTTTTAGGGAAGGGTTGAAGCATCATAGTTTTGTCAAATGGATAGGGACATAACTCTTCATATTGATATTTCTGTTATTCCCCACAGTGCTCTCTTAGAGGCTTGTAAGTGTCATCTTTCATAGATTGCATTTCTTGAGCGAGTAATTGTTCTTTGGTAGGAGAAGCAGGGATATATACACGATGGTGTTCCATATTGTCTTCTCCTTGATTATCCAGTTGAAGTTCACTAATTTTGACCTTAGGTTTTGTCTTTTGTACATTCTTGTTTGTTTCTTTTTGTACATGAGATGTTAACAAAGCCAATTGTCGACTAAGGTTGCTAATTTTTGTTGAATAGTGACTTCTTCTTCGAGAGGTTCCTCTTCTTCTTCATGCTATGGATGTTGTTCAACATTTTCATGTTCTATTCTGACATTACATGGTACTTTAAAGAAAAGTATTCTATATCCCACTACATTATAATTTCCCACATTATAAGTAGAAGCATGACCATGTGTTAAGATATCATCAATGTTAATAAGGGGTTACTCCTCTTCATTAGCATCATTTGTAGGTGGGATTGCTTCTTGTTCAATAGGCATCCTGGCTCCCAACTCCACAATCGTGCCAGTACCTGATCCTTGTTTCTAAAAATGAATTCATCTAACAAGGTGGGGTCAGAAAGTCAAATCTGCATGTGGTGATTCCAACTCATCACCACTATGATCTATCATTTCTTCTACTTCTTTCTCCATGGAGAATAAAGACCCAAGATCATGGCCAATAAAGGGGTTTGACCCTTGTTTATTTGAGGCTTCCCAAGTTTGTGTTTTTCTTGCTTCCAAAGCCTAATTTTTGAGTCCTAATCTTGTTTTAGGAGCCATGACGTGTAATAGTTTCACTAAGGTATCTGTGAATGTGTTCAAAGATTTTTATCAAACCTAAGTGAAAGAAGGAATGTCAAGAAATTAAGGTATGTTATGAATGTCAAAGAACCAACGTGACACAATAATTTTCTCTTAAATGAATGAGCCAAGCAAGAATCAGTCACACAATGTTGAGTTTCAAACCAAATAATCAAATGAAGTACTTCCTAAATTTGTTTTTGGAAAGGTAGTTGGTGTCATATGATGATTAACAAAATGTCCCTACTTATGTCGAGTTCAAAGAAATGAACAAGGCATAAGTAATAACAAGAAGTTAACGTGACCTCCAAACAAAGTATACTAGAAGCAAGCCCAAATTCAATCAAGACCTATATTCCAAAAGGTGTCAGTTACGATTGTGAGTGACACAACAATTTCACCAAGATATGTTAACCAAACTTTGTGAGAAAGTAAGGTATTGATATCAAGATGATATTGATATAACACGCACAAGTGGTAACACTTAACACTCTTCAAAATCGAGGTAATAATTGAAATCAAACTAAAGCTATAGTATACCTAGGAATTGTTAAAGTGTATATATCGTAACCTTACAATATAGGTATTTAGGTCAAGTTTACAAGAAACAAGACGTAAATACCAAAATTGTAGTGACACGATATAAACAAGATAACCGTTCAAAGGAGAATCAAAGTGATGAACCAAGCCTAACTACGATGATGATCTTGACTTGGGTATCAAGATCAAAAAGGCTACCAATGATATAAAAATGTCTCCACACACTTTAGACGTTTAACAACCCAGCTGCAAACATGGATGGGTGTAAATGGACAAAAATGTGGGAAAACAATCAATTGATAACACAAAGGTAGTCACTCTTCTTTTGATCAACAAAGTGTCAAAAGAAAGTGAAGGAAGTGGATCAATTGGGGTTGAAAAATGTTGGCCTCACTTCAGCAGAGTTTCACCTCACCTTAGGGAAAGTGAAAAACTAAGTAAAAGTAATGCTTCACACGTTTCGTGATGAACAATAGCTCTCAACTCAAATTGATTTGATGTGGTCCAAGTGGCTCCTTGTCAAAGATAGCTTCCTAGGTGGTTCACTCAACTAGGTGTCACAAGTCATCTAAGAGTGAGCTCGATTTACCCAAAGATTCACACTGACTGATTTGGGAGTATCTTGGCTTTACTTTACCCCCTTCAAGAACAATGGGTAATAAATGTGTCCATCATGTACTCTCATTGGGGTCGTGATACAGATGACTTGTGACACTAAATCTCACAAATGGTAATACTAGTCAAGTAGGTTGTGCGGAACACTTCCCGTTTCATCCACAAGGTTCCCTCTAGCGTGGACTATTTTGGGGTTCCTAGGACCACTCCCATTGTTGTAGCTTAAGGATTATGCAAAAGGTGTTATGTCCTAGTTTTAAGCGGATGTGACGTACCCTTATCTGAACCTGTAAATATAGTGTGTTGATTGGGTTGTGTTTTTTTTTAATCTTTTTTAAATTAGATGTGGTTTACTTGAACGCCTTTAACAACCTTCAAGAAAAATGTATTATTAGTTTAGTTTTTTTTCAACTCCACCCTTCTTTGACAATCGTTTGTGGTTCTACACAATGGATTAGTAATTTTCCATAAAAAATAATAAACATCATTTCTGATTCTCAAGATCACCTTAAGATGTAAGTGAAGAGCATACGTGATGTAAAATCCAAGAATTCAACAAATGGAAACACTTAATTCAAACGTGAAATATATTTTTTCTCAATTTTGGATATTCAACATATTCTTAAAGTGACAAAAGACATAAGAATCCTTTTTGATTCCCAAGATCACCCAAAATACGCGAGGGAAGAACATACGTGATCTTACTCTTATAATTAACATGTAAGGTTCATTCCATGTCTAGTCTATCATTTCCATTAAAAAAAAAACCTACAATGATGTTATTACCTTAGGAAACAAATTTCCAAAAATCTGAAAGTAATACGCCAACTCAGACCAAAGCACCTGCGCGTGGGTTAGGACATGTGTGCATGGTTTAGGGAATGTGCGTGTCGGTTAGGGAATCTACGCCCCTCTATGTAAATCTAAATCTGTAATACACCTGGGCCACTCGAGAGATTCATGTGCCAAAATATGGGTGTGCATGCCAGGATTCGAAAAAAGACAGTATAAAAACTCAGACAGTGCACTTGCGCCACCCAAAAGATCCCTGTGCCAGGATTATGGTATGTGCACTAGGGTATAGGTGTGTGTACCAAGGTTAGCAAAAAGGAGGTATAAGAATTCATACAGTGCACCTGTGTCACTCAAAAGATGCCTACGCCAGGATTATGGTATGTGTGTCAGGGTTAGGGCATAAGTGCTATCCTGATAGGTTTCCAGTAGCAGTGAAGGTACAGTATGAGCAGAGTGTGTGCGCACCGGAATGTGTGTCTGCGCTAAGTTTAGTGTGCCATCCCCAGTGTTTGTGTTCCTATGCCCATCCTACAGTCAAAATATGGCCAAAGACACCAAAATCTCAAAACACTCCAAATTTTAGTATGTTAGCTCGAAATTGACAACAATCCATTAAAATTAAAGCTCTAAATGAGATCCTACACATGTAATATTAGCAAAATCCTAAGAAATTGAACATTATTATCCATATGTGTATATCAAGGGTTAGCCAAAAACTTGAAATAACAATAAAATTTGAACAAGGATGTTAAGGGACTAAGGACCCCTCCCACCAGGCATGCCAAATGTGTATATGAATTTGCTAGCGATGCAAAAATAATTATAACTTACACCTAGTAGTCCTAAACCAAATCTAAATCAAAATCAATGCATCATCATTCTTAGTGCTTAAACAAGACTAATCTACCAACATCCTTGTATTAAAGAATGAACAAATATTCAAACTAACATGTTCATCCATTAATCTCTATCTCTATTGAATGCTAATAAAATGAAATGAACCTATTTAGATCCTTAGCAATCAAAGGTTTGATTGTATGTTTGAATCCTAAGGTTTTCAAGAATGGAGTCTTGTCAATCCATGGCTACAAGACCATTTAGCATATCCTCATACAACTTCAAAACTTAGATGGATGAATACAAGAAATGAAAATAACTAGCTCCTCCAATGAAAAATGCTCTAAGATGATAAAATGGCTATAGCTTAGGCTCTATGCTCATTTAAGAGTGTAGGTGTAAATAGAAAGGTAGGACGAGGGATCCTTATATAGCCCAATGGATAGAAGAATCTCTACATCCCTCTTCATGTGGGATAAATGGAGAGGTTGGGTTAGATGTGGATAAGGGAGGTTTAGAAAGGGTTAAGTCAACCTTAGGAGAGTTTAGTTTGTCCTTTAGTGACCCATGGGGTTTGAGGGGCTTAATTAATTAACAAAGGTGATTAATTAATATGTGTGCAAGCTTATAGAAGCTTTTTAGAGGAATAATTAGTATGATTTAGACTACGAGAGGGATTTACTCAAATAAATGATGATTTATTGATTTAATGGAAGAGGAAGCTAAGTAATTAATAATAATTAATTGGTCTACATAGAAAGGGGGATTAAGTAATTAGAATTAATTAATTAATATAAATATAAAGGGGAGATGATTAATGGAAGGTCATTAATTGGTGTATTTTTTGGATAGAAGAGTTAATTAACTAGCGTAATGTAGGTAATTAATGGTGATAGAAGACAAAGTTTGCTATATTAATGATATGTCGTCAATTTGTAAGAAATATGATAATTAGTGAAATTTAATTATTGAAATTGATCGGGTTAAACTATAGGTGTCTACACAATGTAAAATAACAATTGTAGAAGTATCAAACCAAGTACAAGGCTCTAGGAACATTCAACATAGTAAAAAGAACAATATTGATGTTTGATACAAGGTTTGGCTGAACTTGAGCAAGGAAAGACTACAAGGTCAAGAAAAGAAACTCAAGGCACTATGGTATAGACCCTTCACTATGTTTGAGAAGGTTGGAGATAATTCATTAAGAATTGATTGTACACACTTCATGTAGATATACTTAGTAGTAAATTGTGAGAACTTACACCTATAGAAGCCATCTATGATTGATGAGGAAGACGAATGTCATTTTCTACCTTCCATAGAGGATTGCATACTAGATTCATGAGGTGAATTATAGGAGGATTTAGTGTTGTAGAATAAGTTAGTGGAAACAAGGTGAGGTCCTCAGTAGTCTTGGCATGTTGAACTAAAGGGGAAGACAACAAGGTAGTCCCGATGGTACTCGAAGGAGAGAGAGGCAATTGTTTCCTCATGTCTACTCCACCACTAATATTTTATGAGATAAAAATCCTCCTGAGTAGTGAAGATGTGTTCCATAGGGATCCAAAAAAACACCACTTCGTTAGAACAACCAAAATCATAATGAAAAATGAGAAGAAACAGGATAAAATGGTTAAGTGACAGACTGCTACTTTCTACAGAGTGGTGGTTGTGTAACCACACCTCTACAGGCTCTATCAGTTGTGTAACTATCACGATAGTTGTATAACTACCCCTTTGTGTCCACCAACAGTCCTGTCATGATAGAAAAAAAAATATATCAAAAAAATTCATGGATTTTGAATGTCTAGGATATGTATCTTCCTTGGATTACTCTTCTTATTCTCTAGTGCATGAGAGGGCATGGGAAACAATCTATAAATTCAAGTGGAGCATGTGGAATTGAGAAATAATTGATGGGATAAGTGAGAACGAAACCATTGGTGTTGTAATTTATTTGTAGGAGCAAGTTGTATGAGAAGAGCAATCAAGTAGAGAGGGTGGAAGCAACATTGTTTTCTTCCTTCAACTTCTTATAATCTATAATCTCTTTATTTGGCCAATATAATATTGGGAATAAAGAGAAACTTCCCTTCCCAACTAGGTTTTCCTCAATCTGGGGGTTTCCAAGATAATAATATTGTGTTGTATGTGTTGAATTATCCATTTCTATTTTTATGCAAGTATTTCCAAGCACTAAAATTCATTCACTAACTTTCAGAACTATCATTTTTGAGTAAAGTAAAAGTAGGAACAATAGTTGTGTTCTTTTGTAATTTTCCAAAGTAGAAGTTTACATATCAAATGGGGATATAGAAACATAAAAAAATGAAAAATAAATTCTAGTTGTACTCTTTAGCAATAAAATCTTACCCGTTGAGGACAACGATAATCGTATGAACTTGATCATGGTGTATGATACAACCAAGAATAATGGTGACATGGAGACCTAGCTCTATGTCCTAATCAATGAGAGGAGGTATGTCTAGTTGTGTTACTCAGGTGAAATGATGATTAGAGGTGAGTCAATCCTAATCAAGAAAGGTCATATGGAAGACGATAATGGATAGTGTAGGAGCTCTGGAAAAATCAAATCTGTAATGGTAATATGTATCTAATGAGGTTTAAGATATGGTTTTTGTCTGACGGGGATTCACTGTCAAGAACTAATTGTGAAATTATATGTGTAGCGGATGGTGAATAATGAAATAATTTTTGTCTGAGATCAAATAACATGTCTTTTGGAAGGTTTTGTGATTCAATTGGAGTGCGTATGTGAGGAAAGTGTCCAACTCTCCTCGCTAATACCTAGCTATGTAAAGTAATCTATGATTTAGGGAATACAATTGGTATGTGGTTCTTGCTATGGTTGGGAGAAAAACTCAAAGTAAGCATGTTATGAGGTGTTTACTTAAGACAATCCTAGGCTAGAATAGTGTTGGGGACATCTCATAAGGTTTTTTGGATAAAATTATTACTTGGTGTCCTACAGTTCAGAAAACTTCCTTGTTCAAAATGTGATTATTCCCACACCTGAAGTGTCACTTTTGTGTGTTATATTGGTTTTAAGTTTAAAAAAGTGTGTGTTTTAAAGCTTGTTTAAGTTCAAAATTTGTCTTGTATATGGGCTCAAAATCACTCTTTATGTTGTTTTTTGTATGTTGTTTTATAGTTTATGGGGATGTTTTGAGACATGTTTACATGTGATTTCAAAAGATAAGTGCGCACTGGAAATGGTAAATTTGGATATCAAAATCATCTTGTTTATCAAGTGTTTTAATAATTAACTTATCAACTTATTTCACATGACTTAATCACAATTTGTGGGAATGATTTTTTTTTGTGTTTTTGAAGGTTTTTAAATTGCAATGATTATGCAATAAGAATAAAATAACAAGTTAAAATGTTTATATTGAAATGAAAACTTATACAATGAAAGGAAATAAAAGTGTGAATGTTTCTAAGAAAACTAATGTATTTAGATCTCACAATCTTTTGTTATTTGGTTGGAAGCTTCAAATTATAAAACTAATTTGGAAAGATGAAAGTTTTGGAAACTAAGATATGAAATATAGATTTGACCTATTCTATTTTGCAATTGAGTTTTTTCTAATATGTAACTATATGCTAACCTATAAATTTAAATGACAAAAATTATGTTTTGTTTTTAAAATTTCTTGTATTCTCTAAACCTGGATTTGTCAAGATCTAATTTTTTTTTTTTACCTATTCTAACACCTAGAGCTTGAATATGCAACCGTCGATGGTGAATGTGAAACCTCCATCTGCAAGAAGTGGTGATTTCATAAGAACTTTTTAATATGTTAATTTTTTTCTTAGAAGTTGATTTTTCCCCATTTTGGATAAGTTATAACTTCTGTTTTATGTTTTTTTGGGTTTTACAAAGCCGATACGTCAGATGAAGTAGAGAAATAGAGATTGACTTACTACAGTCTACCATAGGATAGTTGACTCCATAGGAGATAATTATTTTGGTCAATTAAGGACTACTAGGATTGATTAAGAATCCATTAGTTACTCCCACGAGAAATATATTATATGATGTTATGTCTTATTGGGATATAGATTGGAACACATTCCTATTTGCACTAGTAGTAGGAGAGTGGAGTATCACTTTCAAGGATGTTTATAGGATTACAAGCCTATTTGTCACTAGGAGAGAGGTTTTGGTGACAAATAACACAAGGATGGCCTCAAATTTGGAGTGTGCCAACTATTTTGGGGATACTTGAGGGCAAGTTGGAAAAACCAATCAGGGGCTAAAGTTTGTGATGGTTTATAATGCTCACATCCTAAAATTTTGCAATGTTATAATTGGCATCTTGTGCTCCCTATTGTTTTGGGATAAGGGAAAAAAATCCCTTTTATACTTTTAAGATCCCATCATCAGAGAGCTTGAGGAACATGGACATTGATTCAGTTGGGTACATGATATGTTATCCTATACTTATAGGGATTTATACAATGTGGCGATATTAGGTGGCAAGGGTTCAAGTTTTTGCACATTATTCATGAGTTGGGTACATGAGAGGTTTAAATTGTATGTCATGATAGTATCAATTGACCTAACTAGGGAGGTAAGAGAAAAATATTAGGGAAATATGGCCCTTTTCAGAGACACTCTGAAGACGACAGTGAATCCTTTAGACACCAAAATGATTTCCCATCCATACTTTATAATGTTACACTCTTTTCCTAGAGAGTGTGCTTCACTGATTGCACGTTCTCTTGTAGGGTAGGTCAAGGTACATCCTCTTACCATGGTTCCTTGGTATTTTAGGAATCCATTTCTCACTACACTCCCATAAGTACCAGTGGTTTATTAAGATGCATGGGAGCGATGCGATGTATGGTTGGGGAGTTTATAGAAGAATTCATTGATAATAAGGGCCCAATTTTCACTTTTACAAATGGAGTTATGTCATCCCATAGGAGATGAGGATGAAGGATATGTGGATAACCACCACAACTAGGACAACCATGGTTATAGGGGCAGTAGGATAGGAGAGTGGAAAAGGTCCAATGTCGATACATGTGATACACCTTATTAGTCAGGGTGAGGGTAGAAATGGACATGACAAGGTTTTAATTGTAGAGGGTGTGATTAAAGAGGGTCATGGCTCCCTCAGAAAAGAGGAGGATGATGAATTTGAACCTTATAACGTTGTCTCAAACCTAGAATGTCAAGACAGAGACTCAAGAATCCTATTTTGTTTTATTTTGTATCCAAACTCCTAATTCTATTTTATACTATTACTTATGTTGAGTTAGTGACTTTTATAGCTAGTGGCTAATCATTTATTTTTGGGATATTTTTCATACTTTGTGAATTTGATTGTGTGTGTGTGTGTGTGTGTGTGTGTGTGTGTGTGTGTGTGTGTGTGTGTGTGTGTGTGTGTGTGTGTGTGTGTGTGTGTGTGTGTGTGTGTGTGTGTGTGTGTGTAGATACTATTAAGGAGTGGAAACATCTCATTTAAGACACTTTGGCTGACATGTTTTCCTCATCCTCAGGGAAGGAAACCGTTGAGTTATAGATGGATATTATAATTCCTCGAAGTGTTGGTGATATACAGACATCTTTGCTGTGAGCTACCACGAGGAAACATTCTTGGCTTTTGAGAGGGAAAGGACCTCAGAACTAGATATTGATATATGTACCCTGTGAGAGTTGATGGGAACATGTTCAAGAAGGCATGAAGCTTACTCAAGTACGATGAATGAGACACATATGACACTAGCTCCCCAAGCTAGTGGGTCACACCACATGAGTCACATCAGTAAAGTTATTATCTCTAAGAATTCACCTCACTCATCATGGGTCTATAAGTAGAATTCATTTTTAATTATTTTGTAATGCAAGGAAAATAACATCGAATTCCTACAAAAATTTAATTGTAAAGATCCCAATATTTGTGTGTGTGTGTGTGTGTGTGTGTGTGTGTGTGTGTGTGTGTGTGTGTGTGTGTGTGTGTGTGTGTGTGTGTGTGTGTGTGTGTGTGTGTGTGTGTGTGTGTGTGTGTGTGTGTGTGTGTGTGTGTGTGTGTGTGTGTGTGTGTGTGTGTGTGTGTGTGTGTGTGTGTGTGTGTGTGTGTGTGTGTGTGTGTGTGTGTGTGTGTGTGTGTGTGTGTGTGTGTGTGTGTGTGTGTGTGTGTGTGTGTGTGTGGTGTGTGTGTGTGTGTGTGTGTGTGTGTGTGTGTGTGTGTGTGTGTGTGTGTGTGTGTGTGTGTGTGTGTGTGTGTGTGTGTGTGTGTGTGTGTGTGTGTGTGTGTGTGTGTGTGTGTGTGTGTGTGTGTGTGTGTGTGTGTGTGTGTGTGTGTGTGTGTGTGTGTGTGTGTGTGTGTGTGTGTGTGTGTGTGTGTGTGTGTGTGTGTGTGTGTGTGTGTGTGTGTGTGTGTGTGTGTGTGTGTGTGTGTGTGTGTGTGTGTGTGTGTGTGTGTGTGTGTGTGTGTGTGTGTGTGTGTGTGTGTGTGTGTGTGTGTGTGTGTGTGTGTGTGTGTGTGTGTGTGTGTGTGTGTGTGTGTGTGTGTGTGTGTGTGTGTGTGTGTGTGTGTGTGTGTGTGTGTGTGTGTGTGTGTGTGTGTGTGAAGATGGTTGCAAAAAGGGGATCTCAAGTGTAAATGTTTTCATGAAAATTTGAGAAAATTTTACTTTCATTGGTTATTTGAGGTACTTACACTAAAAATTTGAACAAGGTATCAATACATGAATTGTTGCATTTTGAGTCCATTTTTTAAATCATTATTATTTTTAAATGGTGAATTATTAGTGATATAAATTCTTAAAATACAAGTAAGTAATCATGTTTTTAGATAGACATAGTTGATAGGAAACCATTCACCCTCACATTTTTAGCATCATTTAATATTTTTAAAAATCCTTTTATGGAAAGTTAGATAAAGTTATCTAGTATATTGCAGATTTTATTTATATTATTGTAAATATTTATCAAATGAATTTTAATAGTAAATAGGTATTTAAATTGATTTAAAAATAGATAGTCGAGTATTCACCCAACATAAATACCTTAACATTAATTGAAATTGAGAAAAAAATTTAATAGAATTAGTTCTTATATGTGATGGTATAATGTTTTTTGAATTTAGATGCATATATCAAAAGTTAGATACATAAAGTTATAAACATATTTTCTTTCAATACAATGGCCTATGAAGACATATTTACAAATATTTAACATTAGTATCCTTATAGTTATAAAAAAATCAAAAAAATGTATATCGTCAGAAAAAGGACAATTTTCTCTTCCTCAGTCACGATTTTATGAAATTTTATATGGAAATCATTTTACATAGGAAAAATGATAGGTACAAGCATTTGGTTTGAAAATATAAATAATTTATGAGCCTAAAGGGATGCTTTGGGAAATTGAACAAAACAAAACATATGTGTTATAATGTGTATGCTTTATAAAGCGCATGTGCATTATAAATTGAGTATATGCTATGTATTTCAAGCAATATAACCCCAAATCCCAACATATTTTTTCATTGTATCCCAACATTTTGACCCCACCCTAGCTTTTAATAGTACTATACAACACAGACAAATATTTTGATATATTATTTACACTTGATTACATCATTTTTTTTGTCTCCACCATTATGACCCCACTTTTTATTACTTCTCTTTTGTGTTATATTCAAAATTATTACCCCAATTTTGATTAATTCTATTTTTGTTTCTCCAACACTCTGACCATAGTCTAATTTAATCACTTTTTTTTGTCTAATTGGTTGTATATTATACTAAAAATTTCATATTTTATATTTTTCAATTAAGGATCATGGGTAGTGGGTCTCATAGAAACATGAGGAAGATATTGAAGAGGAGGACAAGTGAAAAAAAATAATAGGGAAATGAGAAAGAAAAAAAACGAACTTGGAGAGTTTTAGAAACTACAAGTATGTCATATATCCCTAATGATTATGTTGAAATAAATTCTATCTCACTAGAAGTAATGATTAATGTTGATGAAGGTTTTTCTATGTTTTAAGTCCAAATTATATTCTTGGTGTCACATGATATTGTGTTGCAATTCCACATTCAAACTTAGAAGTTTTTAATTTTGATATTGTTGAAAATATGCAAGTTAATTCAACACCTACAACACATGATGAAAAAATTAACTATGAAGAAAATTCAATGGAAAAATCAAATGAAGAAAAAAATATTGAATATCATATGATGGAACAATCAAATAAAGTAAGTAACAATGAATATAACTCAACCAAAACATAAAATGAAGAAACAATTGAAGAAAATGGTAATGAATGACAAAATAAACAAGGTTTACCAAAAACAACCTCTTAGGATTATGTGTAGGAAAACTAAAATTTAATTGAAATTTATTAAAATATTATACCACTAGTATAGGTTGATAAAATATTTGGACATAATTTCATAGTAAAAGATAGTAAAATATGGAATATCTTTTATAAATCAAATGACACTAAAAAATGCCAATTGTGTGTTATTGTAAAGAAATGGCGGAAAATGAAACCTACTATGAACACCCTTGGACTAATGATTTTTAATATTGATGGTCAAAAGAATGATATGAAAAGAATTTAATAATATGCTTACCAAATTTTTAGGTTTGAGTAAATGCACCAAAGATAACAATGTTATACAACACATCACTACATCGAGTTTAGTGAGCAACAAAACAACAACAAAATGTTTGTTAATTGAAATAAATAGAGTGCTAAACATAAGTAAAAAATAATAACGAAATTAGTTGTAAGACATGAAACAATTGATGACCCCAAAAAAATGACTTATGAGAACTCTCTGGTAGAGCCCCATGGAAAGATAAAGTTTAGTTGATGCACTAAAATATTTAATTCAATGTGTGTCACCTAATCAAATTAATGTACTTAAAAGAATTCCTAGTTTGTGTAACCGCAAGCCATCCAAAAGTTTTACTAGATATGACATTAAAACAACTTTATCAAAAAATTTAGATAAATATGCACTTATTAATATTATTCAATGAGTGGGCAACGGATATCAAATCTGGTGGTGTACGAGATTACAATGGTAGATTTTGTTCTTACCCTTCCCCTCCTCAACATAAATATTGGGTGGATTTTGTGGTTAGCATGAGTATTAGGTACTTCCTTGCCTCATCTTCCAGGATTCTTTCTTCATGGAACGGGGAGTCCCCTTCAATTTGTGTTCCAAATGACTTGATAGATATAGTTGAAGCCAAGTACAGACATGCTCTCCAGGGAAGGATTGTGGGGACTCACCCCAAAATTGAAGCTCTGAGAAGCTGGGTCTAAATAAAATGGAGACCCAAAGGTAATATTGAAGTGATTTCTCTAGCTCATGAAACATTTCTTTTTAATTTTATACTTGAAGAAGACTCCCACCAGGTTTTGCATTAAGGCCCTTGGTTCTTTAGAATAAATGTTCTGAATCTAACCAAATAGGCCCCTGGATTATTCTCTAGTTGTTCCATTCCCAGTTCCTTCCCATGTGGGTGAGGCTTCCTACTCCACCCTTAGATTTTTTGGAGCTTGAAATTCCTAGGCATTGTCAGGGCTTTAGGGACCCTTTTTATTTTTTTATCCTACCACTAAAACATGCATTAAGTTGACCCATGTAATACTATGCATTATCATGAAAGATAACAAACCCACCACTACCTCCATCAAGCTGGTGACTATAAATGGTTTTTGGATGTAGGATTTTGTTTTAGAAGACACTAATAATTTTTGTGTGAAGTGTATACATCCTAGCCATGGTGCACTTATAAAATTCCCCTCATGCAAGGGTAAAGAAAGGCGCATATTAGGGAATCATGCCTTGCCCTACAAAATATGTAGCTTGAAAGGGATAAGAAATCTCAAGTTCTCTAACCCTATTAACCAATGTTGAAATTACATCACCTGCAGATGGTGATGTGTTCAACTTGGGTGAATTTTGAGCCTGATTAGGAGGAAAAGGTATACGATGTCCTGTTATAGCATTATCTTTGGGAAGCCACCCCTCTTTAGATGTTTTTCCTATATGAAGAGGGTTATTAGATTCATTTTGGATAAGAACATCAATGTATTATTGCATCTAGTCCATGGGTTGGTGTATGTTATTGAAGTGTTGCTTGCTTCAGGCATAGCACGCTAGGTATTCCTCATCTAACAATGGGAGAGAATCATATTGCATACTGATTTACAATTTGAACAAAATCCAAGGATTAGAACCTTTATCTCCAATGAACATCATGTTGTTAGAATTGGAGAATTCAAGTTGTGGCCCATGTGTAGGTTAATTAATCTCCTCGATTCTGACCAATGAACTATTATTGGTCCCCTGCAGAGGAGTATTAAGTTAAGGGAGATTATTTGAGTAGTTGTCAACCCACCTAGATAGTGAGATTGAGTGTTCATACCCATTTGGTAGTAATACGCTTGTAGAATCAAAATGGATCAGCCGTATTAATTTCCCGACATATTCGGGGGGCATATGTATACCCAAAAAATAATGGGAGAGGAGGAAGATGGATGGAAAAAGGTAAGATAATGGAAACTAAAAGAGACTAGATCTTCATGTTGAGTTCACCAATTTATACGACTGAAAATAAACATGTGACCTTCATACACACTCGACCTCCCAAAGTTGTGCCAGGAAAATCGATGTAGAATGAATGGATGGCTATGTGCAATGAAAGGTGATGAATATGGTCAATAAATTTATTGGGGAAGTATAATATCCTCTATGGGCACTAATGTAATTTTCTCATTAAGGGAAACGAAAGCCTCTCTAACCTGAGTGGGTGTAATGGAGCAGTCATGAAGAATGCACACACATAAAAGTGCATCAATGTTTGTGTGAGAAACTCTCTTAATGCATTGTGGGATCTGTGGAAAATGATATGCAGGTGTTAGTGCCTCGTAAGGATTTTCAGACAAGGTCATAGAATAAATGAGAGAGAGGAATTGTTCCATTAGATCTATGTGCGATGATCTAGTGCATTCCAGAATACAAAATCTCTTTAAGTGTATTTGTTTAGGAAGTTCAGTTGTCTGAAAATATCTGGTGGATGTGGGGATGTTCTAAAGACTAGGGAATGCAATCTAGTGTCTATATCTATGATTTATTTGGGCTTGTTCAGTTGGGGGAACATTGGATCACAATCGTAAACTATCTCTTGTTGTGCTCTAGGAATGGTCATATGGGACAAATAACTATGGAAGATGGGTGGAAATGACCAACAAGCAATCAAGGAAACCTATAACCATGCTGATTTTCCCAAAATTGGTAAGATTTATTGTCTTCAGTGCTTAAAGCTCTTAATTACTTAGTGATAGTAGGAAATTCTGAAGTAGTTCAGAGATATGAATTAGAAGACCTTGGTCAATGTATGATAATGTTTCTTGTTGATTTGGTTTTGGAACTATGGGATCAAAGATGTAATCTCTACATTCTCTTGGGCCCGAAATGGTCATGCAAGATGTGAATTTAATTAACCTAATACAAGAAAGTAAACTAATCTAAACAAAGGGGATCTAATCTATATTTTTATGCTTTTCCAATCTTATAAAAGAAATACAATAATAAACAAAAATATAATTTAAACTAATGTGTTTATATTTTATGGATTTTTGGAAAATAACAGATGCAACATAAGAAAGGAAGAAGTTGCTACTACAATTTAATTAACAAATCCTAAACAAATAAACAGTTGGATGTAGCAATTTATCCGTGCAGCAGTATATCTAATCTATCATGAGAAAATAAAGGCTTTTCCAACATGTAATTATGGATGTGTATTCTCTTTTTTTCCTCAGAGGAACAGGAATAAATCAAAACTTCTCATAATATTTTCTTCCCCTGCAAATTCCCTGACAAAAGTAAAGAATGATTCAACGGAGGTTTTACAAACAAAAATATATTGCAGTTGAAACTAAATTGATGTGTAATATTTCCTCCTATGAAAATTCCCTTTAAAACCAACAGAGATAAACAAGGAAATAATCTATCACTAGAAGGTTTTCAAAAGAAATGGAAGCTATAGTAATGATCTATATATTTACAATAATTAAAATGGAATATTTGTTACTCTAGTAAATAAATGTACATACAGATTCAAAAATAAAAAATTGAAGAAAATAAATAGCAACCCCAACCTAGAAATTATATTGCTAAGGTAATGCTAGTTGTGGTATCACTTTGTCCCCCCTCAGTTATCTTTTCTAATCTTCAATATCTATGTGAGTCCAAGAAGCTAGAAATGCAAAAGAAGAAAAAGAAGAGGGTGTTGGAGCAATGGTGGCTTGGAACCGCGGTCTGGTAGTAATGCAAGTAGATGAGAAAAAATGCAAGAGAATAGTTATTCATTGTGTAGTCTCTAGAAATATTTCAATAGCATGAAAATGCAATTCAAAATAACAATATCTAGCCATTTTCTTTAGAAGAAGCGTTGGTTTTATAGAACATAGGTTGGGAAATAGTCTAAGCCATTTGGTAGCAATGGCATGCCACATATCAACAAGGAGGGGTAGTTAATCTCTCAATCAACAATTAGAAGTGGAAGAGGAGGTTGGTACACATATATCAAGCCTTATAACAACTAAATTAGCCAATAAATGCACGTAAAAGGTGAAATCAAAGAAGCTAACATGCATCCAAATCATGCCTAGGAAGTCTTGGTCAAAACTCATAGAACCACCAGCCTAAGTAGGGTGGTGGTTATGCAACTACCGCCTAGGTAGGTCAGAATTTACGTAACCATTTCCCAAGTATGGTGGTAGTTACATAATCACCGCCAAAGTAGAGCGGCGGTTGTGTAACTAAAGGTTGAAAACTAAGGAAAAACATTGTGGAAAGCTAATGAGAGACATGAAATGGCTAAGTAAGGTATTCTAAGCTACAAATATAAACTGTAAAGAGGAAAAGAGGTTCAAACACCTTTGGAAAATACATGAATCATCATTGGGGACTTTTCAACTGTTTCCAAAAATGTATCACTCGCATATTTGGGTGCGTATAGTGTCCTTCAAATAATTAAGGCTAAAATGGAAGACGAACGCTTCTCTAAAGGAAAATTAGAAGTCCTATTAAACATTAAATCTCTTTATGTTCCTAAACCACAAACCAATCCTAGCGGTATTTCAGCCCCTCATCCTGTTGACCTTGACTCTCCTAAAAACTTTAAAGTCTAAGAGGGGCCTAAGTACCAAGGATTCACCTGATGAAAATGGCTAGAATCTTGTCCACCATTGGAAGTCTAAGATGAAATGATTGGTTGGTCCTTTGTTTCATTCTAATTTTGTAGTTGGGTTTCTTGTTCCTGTTTGTTTTCTTTAGATCTTCATTTTTTTATCTTGGCATTTAGCCTTTTTGTTCCTAGGTTGGGCCCGAGTCAAAAAATATTTATCCTTAATAAAAAATATTATCGAATGATAATTTGAGATGTAAAATTCTTTCTATGTTAAAATATATCACACATGCACCACTTGTAGTCAGATGCATGTTTAATATTTCATGCATTACAATTATTTTCACCATAGATTATGTACTTTTCATACTAAAATTTTATTACAGGATTGTGGATTGTAGGTTCCATCAATATCATCAAGGGAATTTATTCCCATAATTTTTTCATAGAGAAGATGGACATTTTGTTTATAAAAAACGTGTTTGGATGGTACATGCGACACTTGTGGTGGAATGTCAAAATTAAAAAATAATAATGAGGAGGTTTCATATGACATTGGAAAAAAATTAGTTGACTTTAAAAAATACAAGTATGTGGTGCATATTAGTTAAAAAATGGGAAGGAATATATAAGGTGTGAGTAGTTACTAAACAAATACATGTTTTTAAATTTCATGGGTAAATTCAGAGAGAAACATGTGTATGACTATGCAGTACACACATAGGGATTGATGGTTCGATGAAAATTTAAAGTTAAGAAAAGACACCTTTCAAATTGGTATAATTCCTACACTGGTCAATTTTTCAGAGAACTATACAATGAAACCACAGAATGAGGTTCAGTTGTAGTATTACAACCCAGTGTAGGTTCCTATGTTGTGTATATAAGTTGATGCATACAATTGATAGTATAGATGAATATCAAACTATATTGAGGGATTATTGTTTGTATAGTAGGGATGATTTATCACATTCTTCAATGTATGTACATGGATCCTTTTAGATAGATCATGCTAATTTTAGTGAAATAAAAATTAGTTTCAATCAACATTTTATATGGCCATGATATTTTACATAATAATTTAAGAATGCAGGGATGTTCTATTGGTTGAGAAGTATTAATTTTCAGTGGTTTACAACATATATGGAGTTTCACTAAGGTAGGCTATGCAATAGGGGAGCACGAGGGTGAAAAAGCATGTGTGAAAAGAGCCTTGTAAGTGAGGAGTTGAAATATTTAGATGGCGCAGAGTTACAAGATGTAATAAGAATTGTTACATAGTGAAACCATAAATTTTCTCATGGTTCTTAATAGAAATGTATTATTCATATATTTTTCTAGGTGATACTAGAAGAAAACTTGGCAAGATATGAATTTTGTTGCATGGTAAAAGGTTCAACTTATTTTCACTCCTTTCATAGCTCTAATGCATCTTCTTAGAAAATTTATATGAGGAAAAGGGCATGTGTTTCCTAGCATGTTTAGAATTTTCTTGTAATGATCGCGAGTTAACATAGTGGGTTCAAAAATGGGAATGTAGGCCTTTAAGTCCTATCTACACTTATCAGCCTCCAATAACATTACAATTACGAGAAATGGTAATTTTAATAGATTTTGACAATGTATCAAGGCTAGTTCAACCAGGTATAGTATCATTTAAAATTTTGTATAATTATTACAAATTAAATATTTTAAATTATAAACACACAATTTAGAATTATGTACAAACTATATTATAAATATTTGTGATAAATTAATAAATTTGTTATATTGTATCAATGCAAGATATTAATATGTAGTGATTAAAAATGTAAATAATGACGAGGGAACATATTAAGTTACTTGGATAGATATGTAGAAGAAAAAAATAAGTTGACTTTGTACTTCATAGATGGAGAAAACATTAAGTACCCAATTGGATCTATGATTTTTGGAACATGGCTTTGCCAAAATATGATAAGGAACTCTGATGTATGTTTGTTTGAAGACTATGAAAATGAAAGGAAGATACTCCATTATTCAAAATTGGTTCTTGCTACAAATGTCATATTGGTCAAATATAAAATCCAAGCCATATAAAAAGAATTTATGGAGGGTTCGTGAGTCTGACCATGAAACTATTCTTGATACAATTAAGAGTAGGTCTAATCCCAATTTTTCATTGAATTATCAAGGTTAGTATGTGATTTAATATATTTTTATTTATTTGATTTCAACACTATGTGTTTAATTTCATTTTAAATCATTACTATATATTTTGATGTAGGTAAGTGGGAACTAGAATATCTTCCACTTTCATGTGGTTGGTACTATTATTAGAGATATTAATCTTCATAAAACAAATATAATGTTAAAATATCATTATTAGGTGTTGGTAATGATAATAGGGCTCCTTCATGTATCCACATTTGTAGTCCACCCTTGTATTTTATGATGGAATGAGGATATACCTTGGGGTTTTTATCCATTACATAAATATTGGAGGAGGTGATTTGTCATTTGGATGCATGGTTTGGAAGTTGTTACAATAACTAAGTAACTTTTCTCTTTTTCTACAAGTTTTAGTTTCATGAAAAACCTGGTTTTCATCTTTATGTACATCTGATTTCATGATTGAGTTCTTTAGAATCATTAGAGGTATCCCGCATGCAAGTAAAAAAATAAATGACATGTCTCTATCCCTTTTGAATAGTGTGCAATGGCTGCCCAATGTTTGATTAGTTTGTCATCTTGAGAATGTTTGCTTTTTATTAAGGGAAATGTCTGACCAATAAAACCTTCATACTCCCATGGGTGTTCACTCAAAATGAGTACATTCCGTGGGTATTTTTACCATTATGTATGTGGTGTCCAAGGTGATTCATCATCTGGATGGATGGATTGGAAGCTGTTATATCAACTGATCAACTTTTTTCTTATCTGCCAAGTTTTGGCTACATGAAAAACTCAATCACCATCTTCTTGTTCTTCTGAGATCATGAGAAAAATACTGAGAATAATTATACCACTCCCACATGAAACTATAAAAAAACATATGGCATGCGTCTATCCTTCCTAGAGAGTTTGCAATGGCTGCCTAAATTTCTACTTGCTTATCCTCTTGAGAACATTCACTGTTCTATTAAACAAGATGTCTAAGCGGTAGAAAATTCCCACTTTGATGGCCAATCACTGTGGAGTGACTATGTTCTTTGGTTTGCAGGACATTTTTGATGTTGTGCGGAAAGGGATTCTTTGTTTAGATAAACAATTTTGAAGTTTCTACAACAATTGAGGAAAATTTTAATTGTTGAGAAATTTTTGGTTGTATGATAAACACACATGAAACTAATAGAATAAATTAAATATATTTATCCCTCATGGAAAGCATGCAATGGATTCCCGAAGTTTGATTTGTTTCCACTTGATAAAATTCATGTTATTTTTAGGAATGCATTCATGTAGTACTAATTCTCACTTAGGTGGAAGATCGCTATAGAATAGTATGTTTGTTGGGGGTTTAGTCCGTTTTGTACATGATGATGAAGTTGATTCATCATTTGGATGAAAGGTTTGGAATCTTCTATAACAACTAAGCAACTATTTTCTTATTCAGAAAGTTTTGGCTATGTGAGAAACAAATTCACCATCTCTATTTACTTCTACATTCATGAGAAATACCCTATAAATCATTATATGTCTCCCAAATTAAACTAATGGAGCAAACATCACATCTTTAGACCTTATAGATAGTGTAAAATGATGTCTTGAAGTTCAACTTGTTTATCCTCTTGAGAATGTCCATGTTCTCTTCAAGAACACATCCAAACAATATAGAATTATAATTTTGGTGGCTAATTATGATGTATCGAGGATATTTATTAGGGTTGTCATCCATTACATATGCAATAGTTAAGGTGGTTCACCATCAAGATGGATAATTTTCAAGATGCTATAATTACCGAATAATGTTTTTCTTTTTTTATAAGTTTTGGTTTTCATCTATGTGTTCTTCTAAATTCATTAGTGAAATCCTAAAAATCTTTAGAGTTAGTCCACATGTCACTAATATAATAGATGACACATATTTATCCATCCAAAATATCATGCAATGGCTGCACAAAGTTTGACTTATTTTCCTCTTGAGAACATTCATGTTCTCTTTAGGAATGCATTCGAATGGTACCAAATACCCACACCAGTATAAAATCATAGAGGAATGAGGACATTCCTTAATAATTTTATCCATTATAGACATGATGGAAAAGGTGATTCATTTTCTAGATGGACAGTTTGCAAGTTGCTATAATAATCGAGCAATGTTTTTCTTTTCATGAGCGTGCTTTTGATTTCAACTTGCTTGTCCTCTTAACGAAGTTTACTTAAAATTTCATTAGGAGAAAACTTATATTATATCATTATGAATTAAAAAATTTAAATATCATCTTTCAAAATTATGTTTACAGAAACATACATCTAATAAATTTTAAATGATAGAGTTTATGTGATGTACTATATTCACATGTAAGAAGTTTTCCTCTTATTTAACCCTCTATCCAAATGAATCAGGCATAAAACCATATAAAGCATCACCAATCAATATTTTTAAATCATTTCATGTGTGTATGAATGAGATTTATTATTCCCAAAAATTGCACCTATTTATTACATATGAAACCTTATTTAGTGGACAAGAACAAGGACAATGTTTTAAATAGAATAGCTTGGCTATCTAAATACCTAATTTTAAAAAAAAAAAAAGTTATGACAAACATTTATTTTGTCCTTCACTACCTTTTATATATCCTAATTCCATGGATCTTTTATGTCTTTAACAATGTAGAGGATGGGGAAGGTTATCCACTTTGTTAATTTGTCTTCTTCCTTACTGGTCTCATAAACTTGTGTCTAGCACTATATTCTCAACCATGTTCTTTATATCTATTGATATATGGATCTATCTATAAGGAAGTTTGCATATATAGGTTATCATATTACTTAATTTTAGGTGATGCTATCATTAAGTATAGTTTTCTTATAACTAATAAGTGTCTTAGCTTTTGTGACTTCCTAATAAAGGGGAGTTTAAAAAACATGAAAACCACTATATTTTTCAAATCCAATCTGATATGGATGTTGACGATTAATTTTTTTCCTTGGGTGGTATCCTTCACCAAATATTCCTTCTCTATGTTTTTTCAATTCTTTTCTTGGAGACAATTATATCCATCTATCATACACTTTCCCACCATTCTCACCACTTCTGCCAGTGCACATTTTACCAGGGATAACATCTTATATGAATACATTTTTAGTTGATAACGATGGAAACTTGTGGAATTCCTCTTTTATAATGGATTTATCTACCATTCTTCTCTAATGTCTTGCATTTACTAGGTTCTACTTATTAATGCTTTAGGGTTATGTCCACCTTGAAAATTACTCTATTTCATCATTAATAATAACTTAACACTTCTTACTTATGTATAGGGAATTTTCATAATACAATTGACTCAAATATACAATTCACTCATATTCATGAACCTTTTTACAATTTCAACCTTGTGATCTAAAGTAGATTTAATTCTTCATGCCTACAAAAGTGTATTTACCAAGTACAAACATCATAGTAATATGTGTTTCAATATACTGTTTTATTATTACTGGGTGCAATCAAAGAACCCAATAGTATTGCAATGATATGAATCAACAAAGCATGGAGGTAATAGTCCAACCACGCATGGATATGCCAAAAATTCCCAAAATATACAAATATAATACTTATTGAGAAATATGAATGTCTCCCAAATAAACTAATGGAGCAAACATAAACAATCTTTGACCTTATAGATAGTGTAAAAGGATGTCGTTGAAGTTCACTTGTTTATCCTATTGCGAATGTTCCATGTTCTCTTCAAGAACACAGCCAACAATATAGAATTATAATTTTGGGGCTAATTATGATTGTAGCGACGGAAATTTCTTAGGGTTGTCATCCATACTATGCAATAGTTAAGGTGGTTCACAATCAAGAATGAGATAATTTTGCAAGTGCTATAATACGAATTAGTTTTTCTTTTTTTATAAGTTTGGTGTTCATTATGGGTTCTTCTAAATTCATTAGTGGAAATCCTACAAAATCTTTAGAGTTAGTCCACCATGTCACTACATAAATGATGACACATATTTTATCCATCCAAAAAATATAATGCAATGCTGCACAAAGTTGACTTATTTCCTCTTGAGAACATTCATGTTCTTTAGGAATGCATTTCGAATGGTACCAAATACCCACACAGTAAAAATAAGAGGAAGGAGGACATTCTTAATATTTTTCATCCATTAGAGAATGATGGACAAGGTTGATTCATTTTTAGATGGACAGTTTGCAAGTTGCTATAATAATGAGCAATGTTTTCTGTTTCATGAGCGGTGGCTTTTTGATTTCAACTTGCTTGTCCTCTTACGAAGTTTACTAAATTTCATTAGGAGAAAACTTAATTAATCATTATGAATTAAAAATTTAAATATGCATCTTTAAAATATGTTTACAGAAAACATACATCTAATAAATTTAAAGATAGAGTTAGGTGATGGACTATATTAACATTGTAAGAGTTTTAATCTTATTTAACCCTCTATCCAAATGAATCAGGCATAAAACCCATATAAAGCTATCACCAATCAATATTTTTTAAATCATTTCCTGGTGTATGAATGAGATTTGATTATCCAAAAATGCACCTTTATTACAATGAAAACTTATTTAGTGGACAAGAAACAAGGGCAATGTTTTAACTAGACTCGTTGGCTATATAAAATACTAATTAAAAAAAAAAGTTATGACAAACCTTTATTTTGTCCTTCACTACTTTTATATATCCTTAAGTCCATGGATCTTTTATGTCTTAACAATTTGTAGGGAGGCTGGGGAAGGTTATCCACTGTGGTAATTTTTCTTTTTCTTACTGTTCTCATTTAAATTGTGTCTAGCACTATATTCTCAAAATCATGTTCTTTATATCTATTGATATATGGATCATCTATAAGGAATTGGCATATATAGGTTATCATATAACTCTAATTTTAGGTGATGCTATCAGTAGTATAGTTTTAGTATAACTTAATTACGTGTCTTAGCTTTTGTGACTTCCAAGAAAGGGGAGTTTAAAAAACATGAAATGAAAACCACTAGATTTTCAAATCCAATCTGAGATGGATGTTGACGATTAATTTTTTTCCTTGGGTGGTATCCTTCACCAAATATCCTTCTCTATGTTTTTTCAATTCTTTTCTTGGAGGGACAATTATATCCATCTATCATACAACTTCTCCCCACCATTCTCACCACTTCTGCCAGGCACATTTAACAGGGATTAAACATCTTATATGAATAAATTTTAGTTGATAAAGCTGGAAACTTGTGGAATCCTCTTTATAATGGATTTATTACCATTCTTCTCTCTGTCTTGCATTTAAGGTTCTAGGACTATTAATGGCTTAGGGTTATGTCCAACCTTGAAAATTACTCTATTTATAATTAAAATAACGTACACTTCGTACTTAGTATAGGGAATTTTATATACAATTGGACGCAAAATTTACAATTTCACTAATATCATGAACCTTTTTACAATTTCAACATTGTGATCTAAAGTAGATGTAATTCTCATGCTACAAAATGTGTAGTTTACCAAGTACAAACATTCATAGTAATATGTGTTTCAATATACTGTTTTATTATTACTGGGTGACATCAAAAGAACCACTAGTTATTGCAATGATATGATCAAAAAAGCCTGGAGTGGTAATAGTCCAACTCCACGCATGGATATGCCAAAAATTCCCAAAATATTACTAAAATAATATGATTGAGAATAAGAAGTGATATAACAATAATGAGTCTAGAAACATTTTAAAAATTAAGAAATAAAACTCCATTATTACCTTGCAACTAGTAATTTTGTTCCATCAAAACTTCACCCACTCACTAAAGATGTATATGCTATTTTTCCTAAACTTCTATTGAATACAATTGCTTTAAATTGAAGGTAATTTTGTTAACGAAAATTGATATGCATACATTTTATAACATTTATAAAAAAAAATGTTTATCTCATAGTACATGTAAGACTGTTAATGGCTTAGACAAATATTGTCTCCAAATTTAGTATATTAAAGGGAACTCTTTTTTGTTTAATGTGACTTATCCATATATGAAATATACCATCATACCCATAAAATTCTATAATTAAACATTTTTTAATGGATCATTTACATAGTTTATAAGGAATTCCTTCAAAATAAAATACTCTGATATATGTGAAATCAACCCGACTTCTCCATAATATAAAACGCTATACACATGTTATAAAAAAGATGATAAAATGTCAATCCGTGTACTTGTATCTTGCAAGTACATTATTGTATTTGAGAAAATACCTCATGGATAACACATTATGGAACATAAATGACAAAATTAAGATCTCAAAATACATAAATTTTAATATGTACATATTTCTCAACACACACACACACACACACACACACACACACACACACACACACACACACACACATGCACACACGCACGGGAGGCGCGCGCACGCAACGGCACATGCACCACGCAACGCAACACGCACACGCACACGCACACGCACACGCACGCGCACACGCACACGCACAGACACACAGACGCACAGATGCACACACACACATCATAAAAGCCATAAAGGAATACAAAAAACTACTTAGTTAAGTTTAAGTGTCTCTACAACATGATAATTAATGTCTTCACAATCCACTTAGATATATCTAAAAAAATATGCCCATTTTTTCCCATAAATAATATGGGGGTTCCTCTCGATAATTCCCCATGTCATGCTGACATGGCACCGTCTGAGCTCACGGTCCAGTAATCAATCTATCCATCACCAATATGTCATAAACTAATATTAAATAATTTTAAATGCTAATTAAAATAGATAAAAATTAACCAAGTACACACTACCATAACATGATCAATCTCAATTTTCTTTTGTCACTCACACTCATGAACAATACCATATGGATTACATGGATAAGTGTGTAAAGGATGTTAGGAATATTAGATATTGTGAACATTAGATATTTATATATTTGTGTGTGTGCAAATATATCGTATAATTAGTGTGAGAAAACATAAAAGATTGAAATTATTAATAGAGTCATTAAAAACAAACCTCATTACTTAAAATATAGGGGATATGGTATTAGGTGTGCGTTTGTTGAAAAACAACTCATGTAGATTATTGTGTGTGGAGAATTGGTGGTGATATATATGAGAGAGAGAATAGGGGTGCGTGATCATAGGCGGAGATTCTTAGGAGGAGATTAGTGGGAAATACTTGGTTAAGCCTAATCTCCTGTTATAGGAAAATGGAAAGGGCTATATATTGTAAGCTCTCTCATATGTAATTGCTCCATATTATTCAATCAATAATTAGTGGTTTATTAATATTGTGCTTCTATAGGGAAGAGCTAATCTATCACGCACATTAGCAATTTAAGAATATTTTGCTTCTATAGGGAAGAGCTAATACAAATATTTAAATTAGATTGTGCTTCTTGAACGTGTCCACTAGATACGGCCTTTCTCTTTTGCGCTGTTCTTCACCACTCGCAACTTAGTCTCATCTATATGTCATACACCCACAAAGAGTCAATATCAGGCATATTTTATTGCCTCGGTAAAGCGAATCTCTTGCTTTCAAATCATGGCACTTCAATTGCACAATGGACAAAACTGTAGCGTGAAGCAGATGTTTCCGTCTTTTTTAAGGTGACCACATTATATGGATATGTATCTTGGATCTGTCGATGCGGCGACTCGATCCTGCTTTTAGTTTACGAATGTCATCTCCATTGCTATCACACTTTGTCCGCTTTACTTTTTGCTCACCATCCTTACACATCACTCAAACATCCCAGAATGTTCTAAACATTCTGTAGAAAATTATTGCCCCAAAGCACCACCTAATTAAAACACAATAATTTACATACGTATGATGTGTACATTATTTCTAAAATAGGAGGTCGCATGGTCAAATCCTTTGGTTCGAGTGCTGTCATTTAGGATCATCCTCTTCAAAGAGGCCACTATAGAGAAATTTGGTAACAACACAAGTAGTAATGAGATCATTGTTGGTAAACTTTTGATAAACTTGTGTCGTTTTTGGTAAACTTTTAAATAATTGAGATCGCCTCTTGATAAACTATTAGGAAAAGTGTTGGTTATGTTATTAGCGAGACAAGTTATGATTCAAAATTTTGCTACTATTGACTTAAAATCTCAAGTAGTGGAGAGGCACGCTTTGTTAGTTAGGGGTTGTGACTTGAACTTGTGTTAGTATTGGTAAACTCTCATTGTGGACAAAATGTTAATAATAGGAATTTGGGACACTACTCAAACTAGTTATTGTAAGTATTGGTAAAATCTCAAGTAGATAGGAAATCGCCATTGGGGAGTTAAGTCATGAAATAAGCATACAATAGTTTTGGTAAACTTTAAAGTAGTAAACTGATCAATCAAATATGTCAGTATTAGTAAGTTTTAGAATAGCGGAGAGATGATTATTACGGAGTAGGGGAATTACTTGAACTTGTATCAATATTGGTAAACTCTCTAATAGAGGGGAGGTCATTGTTGAGGGATCAAGTCATGACTCAATATAATGAAATTATTGTTAAACTCTCCAATAATGGAGAGATCATATTGAGTGATCCGAGAAGATCCTCTAGAAGTAGAACATCTCAAGATACTACCAAGTCCTTGATTGTAGTTTGTGGTAATGTTGTGTGAATTCTTATTTAATACTATGTGTTACTCCATATCAATATTTAAATGTTAATATTACTTCCAAGATCACCAATCCATCTCTGGAAAATGCCATACACACTTATGTAATATCACAACACAACTTGTGAATATTGAATATTGTGTCATCCATATGTAAATAAACCATGTGCATTCTTTACCAGTGGCTTCCTCAATGTTTCAAGAGTACCTACACGGAACAATATTAAGGATAACTCACACCATATGGAACTACCATGTTTTTACATCATTGTGAGCTTCAGTTTGTTGGGAAAGAGACCCCACAATGAGTCAAGGGGTCTCCTTACCATGTTATAGGGTGCCTTTCTTAACAAAGAATGTGTAAATTATTGTTGACGTTGTGATATGGATAGTCACAACCATTTGATTTAACAAAATTAAATCTTTATCAACGGAATGGAGTACATCAGATATATATCAAAAATGTGAAATATGCCAACATACAATGAAGAGAAAGTGTTGGATATCAAAAGCACTGAGAGGGTGGATGAATCAGTAAAGGTAAATTTTATCAGCGTTAAAACTTCTTAACTAGAAACATAGCTCAAACCAAGAAAAAATTAAAATGCATGCAAGAAGACAACTACACAAGACACCGAATTTATAGTGGGAAACCCATAGAGGGAGAAAACCCACTTGAAATCAAGGATTTTTATTAAGAACACCCATTCTTAACATAAAATGATTTCTAATTTTGTTGAGCACTCACTCAGCTTGAGAAGCACATACTTCAAAGTCCTTCAAGAACTCACTAGAACGGTAGCTAAGCACCTACTTAGCTGGTTTAGCAAGTCTACCACTTGCAAAGAGCAACTACCCCTGTGTCCCAAGCACCCACTTAGGAATAATTAAACTGACAATTTTCAATTTGATCATCTGGTCACCTGTTCCTTCATTCAACTGATTATGATCAACCTTACTGGATCATCATTTACACTATTTTCAATGCACATGTTTCACAAGAATACATAACTCTGATTTTGTCTTCCTTGCTTTGCATCACGTTAATTTCTAATCTGCAATACACCTGCATCTCACCATGTCTAGTCTATCAATGTATTAACTTCACTGATCCTTATCTTATATCAATTAGAAATACTTCTTAATCACTAAAATTCATGCTCTGATACAATCACATTGCTCACTTGTACAACTACCTCAGTCCTATCTCCTTTCATATAGATAAGATATTCATTCACATATACCTATAGTTCTTTTCATCATACTTTCACCCTACTCACTTGTCATTCATAATGCATCAACCTATATCGACAAGGTACATTCTGTATGTTAACTCATCAATAGCCTCATGCACTTGACTCATCTTACCTTCATAAGAATATTCTGGCAATCATTTTTCTCCTCATACTCTTAATTCAGTACCTCTATGGTTTTCTACCTTCAAACTTCAAAATCTATATCTAGTGCATCTTAAACGCATTAATTGTTATATAATGGACATGTGTGGTCTATCTCTGTCAGCAACTCAGACAAAACTTGTGTATAAATACTCCTAGTATATTTAACATACATTTTACCCCTTAGTCATTTGTCTTGTGTCTTCAATATTTTTAAGTACAATTCATACTTGAGTCACACCTCTAAACATCTTCACCACGTCATAGTCAAATTTCTTGGTATGTATTTTCATGTTAGAATCCAACTCATTCATCTCCCTGATTCCTTTCTATCTTCCTTACTACACTATTGCACTCATAGCTTGACCCTTTTCCTTCAATCACTAGCTCTTCACATTCCTATTTTGAGTTCAAGAGCTATTTCAGCCTTAACTTGTATGACTAAAGTTAAGAAAACCTTTACACTACTTCATAGAGCTCAATGAGTCTTGAAGGGAGCAATCTTTATGAGTTTTTTCAACTGCTTGTGGCTTTTCAAATTCTTTATCCAACTTCAATGCACAAACTATGACTTCATGATATTTCTAGTTTCCTTTATGAGACATTGAGGATCTTTGAAAGTGTTTCATTTTTTAGTGCAAACAAGGCAAGATCTCCTTCAATGGATTTATGGTCTTCTTCTTCGAAGTGGAAAGGTGTTACAAAGCTTTGACATATTAAATAACTCCTTATCTTTTCCAAGAGGCCCTCAATTTGAGCAAGGAACTTTTAAGGATTGCACTTGCATCAACATTCCTAGTTTTCATAGAGGAAGCATTGTTTGACAACTCCATGGTTTAGAGAATGAATTAGGTCACCTATTTAACCATTTTCAAGTGGGTGATCCTTAGGCAATTCAAACAAAATTTTTATAACTCTGAGAATGACCTCCTTCAATAAATTGTATAGAAGAGACATTTGATAGTACACATTTTTGTCCAATTTGATTCAGTGGACTATGTACGTCTTCTCAGAACATTTGTCACAAATTTCTTCCTTCCATTTACACGATGATAGTCTGTCCAATTTCTTTTTGTGAATGACTCCTCATGTTAGGACCTTCATAGATATTTCTTACCAAATATTGGAAGATTTCGAGATTCAGTTGGTTAAATTGAAATATTCAAGATCAAATATTCTCATTCTAGAAACCCTAGTTTTAGGGTTGAGAAACTGTGAAACTCCGTCAGTAGCACAAAATGCAATTTCTCCTTTGTTTTCTGAGTGAATTTTTTTTTTCTAAATGTTCATGGATATGTGTGATACTTCCATGACCTTCTTCAAACAAGTTCCAAGCTTGATACATCTTCAGACCTTGTCAAAATTTGAAAACTTTCCATTCACTTCCAGAAATAGTGTACAGTGATATTAGAGACATAAAAATGCATGATGAGTTCAACCTTTATAAAACAATATGTGTGACAAGACATTGGTCTTCATGGAGGATGAATGTAATTCCCTTATCATTCTTAGAGAACCAAAACACCTCTTATATACAATCAAAACACTTGAATGATGATCTCACCTTGTATAGGAGGTTCCACTTCACATTCTAAACTGACAGTGAACACATAAAGTTTTCTCATACCCTGAAAGATGCTTTGTATGTTCAAGGTCCACCAAAAACTTTGAAGAATCATTTTATGTTCAGGATTCTTATATAGGTAAAAACATTTTTCACTAAGGAGCAGGACAGTCATGACAAGAAAGATTGTGACTAGAAAGAAACTAACCTGTAACAACCTTCATTGATGAACTAATAAGCTTGGAAACAACCTTACACACCTCTGCAAGGATTTTGAGAAGCTCAAACAATGAGTTCACATCAAAAGTTTGACTTCTACCTCCATTGACCAAACAACCTGCCTGGGAGAGAGAAAAATTGCCTTACCAAAATGGATAGAACTTTTTAGTTACACCTCCTTTTGACAAAAAATTTTGTGCACATGAATTCTAGACCAATTTACTGTAAAAAATTATCTTATGAATTATTTTAGCATTCCTTCATATTTTCGTTTGAAACCTAAAAATTCAGGAAACTTGAAATGCATTTTTCAAGAATGCAGTCTTGGAAGAACTTGAATAACTCAAAATCCCCATTTTAGAATCTGATGAAATTCGACATGGAGCACTAAAAGAAATATCTCTACACCTTATATGTGTTGGTTAGCCATATATTTTCATGTGAAGCTCTGACCAATCTCATTTTCATGTAGGAACAGATTGGATTCCTCAAGGGCAACTTTGGTTAACTTTTGAATTTTGAATTTAGGATCTAGAATAAGCTTTACTTTTGCTCAAATATGCCCTAGACAACATTACTAGGATGCTTCCATGCTCACATAGTTTTTTCATGACCTAAAAGGGCACTACCAATCAATCATCACGTCCTTGACTTCTTCACTTCACCAATCAACCCTTTTTTCCATCAATGCTACTTGACATCAATGACAACACCACTGACAATGACGGGGATCCAAAAAAAAATCCCCTTTGTCATTAGTGGAAACACCTTAGAAGCCTACAAAATTTGATGGAAAAATAATTTGCTTACCTAGTTTTTGACTGCAAACTCGGTATCTCTCCCCCTTTGACATCATTGAAAAAGGGCTCTTGATCTGCTTGACAATGAACCAATGATAAAATGACCTTAAGGATCCCCCCCCAATAAAGCATGATGATTCAACTAAACTTACCTATCCAAAAGATCCCCTTTTGATTGAGTGTAATTCTCTTTCCTGAGTAGTAATCCTTGTGCCTGCTCCTGAGCTCCTTTCTCTTCTGAGCACAAGTACTCTTCCTTTGCTGACAATTGGCCTATATCACACATGAGCAACATTTATTCTTGCAATAGAAATAATCCAACACTGTTATAGGACTAAGAATAACATGTCAATGCCAAAATCATCATTTAGAAAGCAATAGAGTGTCTTGTGGCACCTAAACACCTACAACCACTTGCATTGAGGACTATATCAAGCCCCCTCTCTCTTTAAATACAAAAATGTATCCTTCTTAGCATTCATACCACTGTCTCTGAGTGTCATTCTTCACTTGAAGGTCAAGGTCAATGTATAGACCTAGATCTTGATCAATTAATCCTTGTATGAACTAGTTCATATACAACCATCATGAAAAGTCCATGCAAAATACTAAGAAAAAACTTTATGACTTCATTATTACTGACTCCATGCATAACACAAGCATCTGTAGGCCTGTAATGTTATTTTTGAGCTAAATTCCAGTTTTCAAGCCTCATTAAGACCTTAAGACCTTCTTACACAATTGCATAGAAAATCATGGATGGATGATTAAGTCATACCTTTCAACTGAAGATAGGCCTTAAAATCACGAGTTATACCTCTACAATAATAGCAACTTTGCATCCTATATTTGTAGATGATCATTCTTCCTTCATGGAGCACTTAAGAAATCTTCACAAAAACATGTCAACCTTCCAACAACCACCATTACTTGTAACTAATATAAATGATAGGAACACTAGTTTCAAATGAGACAAATCTTATAAAGTCACATCATATCTCTAAATATACTACTACCCTACCTCTTCTGTACATGTAGATCTTCATTCTCCACTAGGAGCAACATTAGGCTCATATAAGTATGCATTAGTTCAGATCATCAACCAAAGTGGTTCCAAGAATCTTTAAAACATTTTACAAGAAAGGATACTTCAAGAACCATGTAAAAATTGAGGAAAGCCATTTTTCAAACCCTAGACACAGTCAACTATGCCACTGTACTGTAGAGTGCACTTTCTGGCTCAAATCATGATGCACAACAACCAAATAACCAAGAAAACATGAGATAGACTATATAGCTCATCTTATTCATGCATTTTTAAACTTCATGAGACACATTCAAAATGAAAAACCCTTTCTCCAATCATGAAAATTCATATTATAGGCCAAAAACCACTGTCAACCTCTCTAATAGCCCTTTCTAGGTCATAAAGGAAACTTTTTAATACTGTCATGCATAACAGAGAAATCTTTCATACCTGAAGCTTCAAAATTTCACATCCTCTAGCCCAATGAGTCTAGCCAATTCATACAAAGTTTCAGACCAAAAATCCATCATTTGACCACTCAAATGTGAGTTTCCATGCAAACCATTCATGGGGACTATGTAAACCCAGTCAAGAGTAGAGAGTATCTTAGGCATACCAATTTATTTACATTCATGACATCAACCACAATTATTCTATCTTGAGAAAGATTCTATAGGCATATGAAAAACTATGAGGAGCATAGATCATGCAAAATCATACCAGTTACCATCATTTTTTTAAAGATACCTTGAAATTTAGCTTCTTTAGGACACAAACTGCCATTTCCTCCATGAACTGATCAAGTTGACAATTGATCACTCCATATTCTTCTTCAAAGCTTTACTCACACCATGAACTACTTTCAAACTCAGACTATGAATCTATGAGTCTGATCATGAGGTTTTCTCTTCCTCTCTAGGTGCATCTTCTCAAGAATAACCACGACGTTGGGGCTTGATCATAAGTTGTTTCTGATCACTCCCACTATTATATTATCACCTTGAAGATTATAACACCTCATAAGTACACATGTGATCCCAAACAGAATTGTGGTACCAATACACTATCATGATAACTTCACCCTTGTTCATGGGTTTGTTATCAAATTTAGACTTTAGTTCACTTTATCATATGACACAGGATTTTTATCACAAAGGCACTTCTGACAAGTATATACTTGAACAACTTCATGAAATATCAGCTTTAATATCATAAACTTGCAAGAATCTGTACTGACCCAAGACTCATGAATTTACTTTAATGGCTAGATAGTCTTATACCTATATTAGTCTTCCAACAGAGACTTTTATCACGCTTCATTCGACACCTCAAGTATTCTGAGTCCAACTATTTTGAACCTTACTTCAATAGACCCTGACTCAACACTTGAATATTCACTTAAGACAGGACTTTAGGGTTTGAATGACAGTCTTATACCTTATTAGTCTTCCAAAGAATTTTATCATGGGCTTCCTCGCTCTTATAAACTTATGACCCTGAAAATCCTATAGGTTCCTTAAGACACACTGTATACAGCTCCATGAGTGTGACTAACCTTAAAAATCATGTATAGATTTTGAGATACATGATACTGACAAACATATTTAGACTTTTCTAACTTTGACAATTATATTTAAACCATGACCATCTATCAGAAACTTCGATTCTTAGACACAATTTAAGGCATGAACACACCCTATGCAAACTCTTGATGGTGGCACAAATTGTAACAAGATACAACATGAAACCTTAGACCACTTATCATCTTACTCATGGTTCAACACTTTATTCTTCCACCCTAGTTCTGTGATGGACTCCTTGAGGCATGTATAGACTCACACTTGCAAACATGTCTTCATACAAGATGGGAAATTTTTATTTCGACCTTATATAGCTTTATTGATCATTATAATTTACCATTTTCTCTTGACCTTTGATCATAATGAATAAACACTCCTTTAAGGCACTGAAGATCATCATTGAATCATGGAGATACAACTTACTTTGAATGAATCAGAGAAAACTCATACTTTACACTCATAGACCTTACACTTTTACACTTTGAATGATTTAACATATCTTCAACAATGACAAATCAGAATTCTTGGACTACTATAACTCAGAAGACACATACAAGATATACCTGACATTTGAGATAGAAACTCAGACTTTTGACAAGACAATTTTTCATACCCTTGAGACATATTTGTTAGATACCATGACATATTTTTACATCATTTGACTATTCTTAAGACTCTAGATTTTGACACCAAGTTTGTTACAAATTTAAACCATACTTCACATTATATGACCATGAGACTCATGAAAAATCATAACTATCCTAGATAGACTAAAATGATCTATTGATGACTACACAACTGAGTTCATGAAATTTCACACAAGAGAACCCAAACATAACCTTGACAAATCATAGGATTACATACCTTATGCATCATGGATAAGACTCATTCTGACTCCAATGCTTCATTTAAGTGAATATGCCTCCTAGAAGCTTATAGAAGGCATACTGTGAGTCTTGAATCATCTCAAAACAACATGAAGTCACTGAAACAACATGATGACTCCTTTTTCCCTTTTCTTGTCATTAGAACCCTATTGACCTTCTTAGTTGCTTTTCTGGGTAATATAACCTCACTACCTAAGCTCTCATATTCTGTAAGAATACTTGATAAACATTCATGTTGTAATTCATACACGTGCTCTACCACTGCTTGAGAAAGAAATTTATCATCCTTAGCACTGGAGTTGATTTCATGTTTATTGCCTTTTTCATCCTTTGTTGATATCTCATGTAAGGTAGTTTCTCCTGACACCGTATTATATTTTTGTTCCTCTTCTATATATGCCCATGTTACCTTCTTTTCAGTCTTTGCTATTTCAACTTTTGACTTTTCTTTCATGATCTTGTATAACCACTTCATTTCTTTCTTTCCAGGGGACACTTGAGGCATGACTAATTTTGTATCCTTTCTAGAGTTTATCTTCATGTTCTAGGCTTTATTTTCTTGCATATGAAGGTATAGGACTTGTTGTTGTGCTTAGGTTGTACATAGTTATAGCAATGTTTTGAGAAATTTCCAAGTTCATGACATGTATAACACATGACATGATTTATTCTTTTTCCTAAGTAATGACTGTCATAGGTATCTTTGACTTATAGATTATTCTAGGAAATGCTTACTGGTATGACCCTTCTCATTTGGACAATTGATAACAAACTATTTTTCTTCTCATCTTCATGTAGCTACAATCTCTCCATGTGATGCTCCTTGTCATATCTTTCTCATGCACAGTCTTTAGATCTATGTCCAAAAGCATAGCATGAGAAACAATATCCATTAAATTTTCCCTCATACCTGGATGCATTTGGTTTTTTGATTGACCTTCTTGGACCTTCCTGTGATTGATCTCCATTGTTCTTAGGAAGACTTGATGTAGATTCATTACTTTTTGATATGTCTGGGACCTACCATTATCATTCATTCCTTGTTCTCTGAACACATCTTGACAACATTGCACTTGGACTTGACTTCAACATTCAATTCTCTTTTCCTTGATTGCTCCAATTTCTTCTCTGATAGTATTCAAATCAGTATCTCTTAATTTTTCACATTCTTCACTCTTGGCTTGAACAGACTGCACGTGACATACTTAATGATTTATTTCATTAGACTGACTCTATTTTCTTTGCAAATCATCAAGTTGGTTAGCTACCCGTTCTAGGTCCATCTTTAGGGTCTTTAATTCATTTTAAAATTTTAGGCAATAATTCTCCTTTTATTTCAAAGATCTCTTGATAAATTTTCTACAAATGAATCCACTTCATTTAGTTCTTACACATGACAATCCTCTATGTGCTTAATCTCATTCTTTAGACCTTCCATCAATGATTGAGCAATCTCATATTTTATCTTCAAGATTGATTCAACTAAATAACTTACGTTTGTGTCTTCGGGATCACCTCCAAGTTCTTAGGATTAACTCCAAAAGACCACACTCTGATACCAATTGTTTGATATCACAACCACTGAGAGGGGCATGAATCATTGCAGGTCAATTCTATCACCTTTAAAACTTCTCTATTAGAAACATAACTCAAACCATAAAAAAATAAAATGTATGCAAGAAGACAAGTACACATGACACAAAATTTATCATGGGAAACCCACAGAGGGATAAAACCTAATTGAAATCAAATATTTTGATTAAGAACACCCATTCTTAACATACAATGATTTCCAGTTTGGTTGAGCACCCACTCAACTTGAGAAGCACCCACTTCACATTTCTTCTAGCACCCACTAAAAGATTTCTAATAACTCACTAGGATAGATTAGAAAGCTACAACTTGAAAGGAACACCAACCCCTATATTCTAAGCACCCACTTAGAAGAATTCAATGAAAATGTGTAATTTGATCACTTATTTTCTTGTTGCTTCATCAACAAATCATGAACCCTTATTAACTCTTTATTCAACAATTTTTAATTCACTTGTTTCACAAGAATGCATAACAATATTTTTGGCTTCTCTTTCACAATAAATTTGTTCATTCACATGCTCTCATTTCTGTCAACTCTTCATGATCCTTTTATGTCAATTACACATACTTATTATCCTAAAATTGTCTCACACAGTCACCTTGCTCATGGTCATGCCCTGTCAACGTTTTTACATTGGTTTTCACCTTTAATACAATCTAATATATCCTTTTATCCTCATGATACAATGATCATCTATATCAACAATACATAATCATGTTAATAGTCATAGCTTCATGCATTCTATCTCTGCGCCATGTTCTGGTTATCTCATTTATATATTTTTTCTACCTCTATGTTTGCACCTTCAAACTTCAACAACTATATCTAGGTATATTGATTTTAGTATATCAGTCATTTTTCCTTGTTACCTTTTCAATATATCTTGTGTCTAATTTTTGTTGTTGTTTTAACTCATTTTTGCATTAAATCTTGCCCTTCTCCTTGTACTTTAATTTTGGTTCAATAGTCATAATTAAAAACATTGTGCATGCCTATTCAAATCCCTGTCTTTTTACTAGTCCAACCATTTGATTTCTTGAGTCCTTTGAGCTTCCTTGTTGCACTTTTACCTTGGAGAAGCTTTTCCCCTTCTAGATCAAGCTTGGTGAGAAGGACTTTACTTAGTAACTATTAAGAAGACTTTAAACTACTTCATAGAGCTCATTCATCTTGAAGGGAACAACCTCTTAACCTTACGCCTTCTCATTTCAAAGCTTTAGCAACTTGAATGCATAGTTTGACTTCAAGAGTTACTGTTTTGTGTCATCTAGGATCTTTGGTAGTGTTATTTTGATTCAAAAACTAGATATCCTTCACTGTTTATAGTGTTTCTTAAGGAAAATTTTCCCTTCACCATTTACTAGTGGTGTTACATAACAAAGATGTGCATGTTTCTTATTGTTGTCATGGAATTTTGCAATTTCAAAGGAAAATGATGTCACCCATACATTTTCAGACTCCTCCTTAGACATTTTAAGCCTTTGCATAATATATTGGCTCATTTACAATGAAGAAGAGACATCAAAGAGCTTATTTCTGTCCCTGCATAGTTGAAAACATAATTTTTGAGATGACTGTCACAAAAATATTCCTCAATTTGAGATGATATTGTATAATTCTATTTACAAACTCCTCATGTTATCCATATAGAAATTTATTTGAAATATTTAAAAATTTCATCGGTTGCAATTGAAGTTTCAAGAAACAATTATCTACGAAACCCTAGTTTCAAGGTTGAGGTACTGTGAAACCTGAGAGAGCTCAAAATTTAATTTATCCTTTTTTTTGAATGAAAAAGAGTAATTCCAAATGTCATGGATATGTGTGAATTTACTTCACCTTCTTCAACCAAGTTCCAAGATTGATACACCTTCAGACCTTGCCATAATTTTAAAACTTTCCATTTACTTTCAAAAACAATGTACAGTGATATTGAAGACATAACAGTGCATGATTAGTTCAACCTTTATAGAACAAGATGTGTGAGAAGGAAATTTTATTCATGGAGGATGAATGGAATCTACTTATCACTCTTAGAGTACCAAAACACCTCTTACATAGAAATAAAACACTTGAATGATGATTTCAGCTTGCATAGGAGAATCTACTTAACATTCTGGACTGACAGTGAACACAAACAGTTTTCTCATAGCTTGCAAGATGATTTATATGTTCAAGGTCCACCAAAAGATTTTAAGAATCATTTTATGTTCAGGATTATCTTACAGGTATAAAACATTTTCACTAAGGAGCAGGACAATCATGACAAGAAAGATTGTGATAAGAAATAAATTAACCTCTAACAACCTTCATTGATGAACTTGAAGATAGATTATGATCAAATAATATTAGAAAAAACCTTACACACCTCTAAAAGGATTTTCACAAGCTCAAATAAGTTAGTTTCACAACAAAATTTGACTTCTTCCTCCACTCACCAAACAGCCTGCCTGGGAGAGAGATAAACTGCTTTACCAAAATGGATAGAATTTTTTACTTACACCTCCTTTTGCCAAAATTATTTTTACACAATAATTATAGGAAAATTTTCAACCAAAAATTAGATTATGAATTATCTGATTTGTTTTCGTATATTTTCTTGAGTGCTAAGAATCCAAGAGCCTCAAAATGCATTTTTCAAGAAGGCTGATTTAGAAAATCTCGAATAACTCAAAATCCCCATTTCAGAATCTAATGAAATTTGATATGGAGTAGTAAAATACCTCCATATACACATTTCATGTGTTGGTTATCCATAGGTTTTCCTCTCAAGCTCTGACCAATCTCAATTTTAAGCAAGAACAACTGTGTTCTTTAAGAGAAGTTTTGGCTATAAGTAGCATTTTGCTCCAAAGCTTGTTTCTTGACATTTTGAGTCCTAGAATGAGTCCATCAACCTGAGAGACACCTAATATAATTATATTACTACTTCAATTTTCACCACAGAAACTCATATGACTCACATGCACCTATTAAAAGGTACTACCAATCAAATTTCATGTCCTTGACTTCTTCACGTCACCAATCAACCCTTTTTTGACATCAAAACCACTTAAAATATATGAAAACACTACTGAAAACAATTGGAGTCCAACAAAAATTACATCTAATGATAATATAAGAGTGACTTGGCTGATATTAATTTTTCTAGACTAATGGTGGAATAGTCTTAATAATAAATGTTTATTCTTTGTATGGTAAACAATAATCTATGAGTTATTTAAGGATAATATTTCTTATATGAAGACAATATATCCTAGGAAAAAGTTTTTGTATCTAGATCTGGTGTCCTAGCGATAGCTATAACTATACCTTTAGTGTCTGTTAATGTCATCTTCATTTTTCTTTGTGTCACATCCACTTTGTTGTAAGGTTATCATATTGCACACATTCCTGCACGACAAACCCTCACTACCTGCACAAGACTCAATCAAACATTAGACTAAATAAAATATCCATATGCTTGAGTTCGAATGACCTTCAAAATCACTCCAATGTTATTTTCATCGATCATTGTACTACATTTTAAACTCTATGGAGTTCTTTTGTGTGTGTGTGTGTGAGATAGAAATCATGTCCCTTAAAACTAGGTTTTCATTGTGCAAGTTGCACCAAGATAATGGGATACAATTAATTTCCCCCTAATATAATGTGCGTTATGGATTATATATTTTCCCCCTTCCTATGCAGTGAATAATGTAGTTGAAATGTAGTCCCTTTCTTAATAATAGTCTCCTTATTTGCTAGATAGGTCCTTAGTAGTAACTTGTTTAATTCCCTCTTGTTTTTCCTTTAAGTATAAGTACGTTATGTATATATATATGATTCCTTTTCTTGAATTTTGACATTAACAACCCTAAAATCTGACCAAAACTTGGATATAAAATAAGCATGTACAATAAGTTTCTAGAAGGTAGATGTGTCCTTGATATTCACCAGGTGATACATGATGTCAGCAGGGGTAAGTCCCAAGTTAGTTAGACTGTCATATGTGCATATGTTTTTATGACAAGTATGAACAAAAGGCACATATTTCCAATAATCTTGATTAATGGATAGTATGTAAGCAAATTTATCAAAAGAAGTTGTACATGAGAAGAAATAATACTATAAATAGAAACATTATCAATAAGTGTAGGAGTAACTATAGAGTGATGAATAGAATTAAGGGTATGCACAATATTCTGATAAGGAACCATAACAATAGTAGTAACATGTGTAGAATGATATTTAAGTTGATATTCACCAGAAGCAATAGAAATGGAATGACTATGAAACAAAGAATCATCAAATTCAGCAGGATTAAAATCCAAAGTATGTAATTTTTCTTCAGTAAGTTCAATGGTATCAACATCATCAAGGGAATCATCAGTATCAATAGTGAAATATCACATAACATTATTTAGGGGATTTGGAGTAGATGTGGAAGGTGATGTATAAGGAGGTATGATTGGAGAGATGAGATTAGTAGTGTTTGTATAAATAGAGAAAGTGCGGGGATGTGTTGAAATGTTAGTAGGATTTCTAGGCTCCCTAATATCATATGTATAAAGACAATGCGATGGAATCACTTGAGATGGTGGAATAACCATAGAAGTAGTACAATCCATGCTAAACTATTTGAATGGTTCAGGATCACCAATAGTAGTATGCTCCTAGAACACAATAATAGATTGTAGAGGGAATATCATGCATGACACAGATCCAAGGTTGGCCAAGGAGTAGATTTAATTATAACATAAAATCTATAATATAAAAGGGATTAATAAGCTTTCAAGTTCCTATTTGTAATTATAATTTGATGATACCAATGCATGCATGAGTAGTAGTATCATATCATTAGAAGAAAAAAAATTAAATTTGTCGATTGCATTAACATGCATGCCTAATTGCTTTAGTAATGATAATGGAAAAAAAATCAATAAATAATTATAATCAATGGGCACACATTTAATTTGGAAACCCTGAACTTGAACCAAAAAAAGAAGAGGAGGAGAATAAGAATAATATTTGTGTGGAATATTCTCATCAATAAATGTAATATAATTTTTTATTTTCATAAAATACTCCATGAGATATGTGAATTCCATAGGAGAAAAATATCAAAGAGAGGTATCTTAGCTTGGTTATTCTTTAATTTCTCAATGATATCATAGTCTTTATATGAATCAACAAATCAAGTGGGTAGTGCATTAAAAGGAGGGGAAGGGATGTAGGAGGCCCAAAAGGTTACTTATTTCGTCAGGTAGTTACAAAATTGACAATAGAAACCCTAGAGGTTGGTTTGAAACAAGGTGGATATTGAATAATAACTGGTATGTAATCATCTTAAAGAGTTTCTTTGGAAAAGACACTGGTGGGAATGAAACAAGAAGAAATATCCATAACCTCAGAAAAATAAGAAGAATGAAAATGAATTCGATGCATGTCTAATGTTGGGTTCACCATATCATTTAATAAAATTATTTTTGAAAATATTGGAGCAAATAAAATATATATTATAAACATGTAATATTCCAACATACAACGACGAGAAATTTCAACTAATGTTACGATAAGAATGACTTAGCTGATATCTAGATATCTAGAATTAATCTGAAATGGAATGATGGTGGTAAATATTAATATGATAATTATGTTGGGAAAATATCACCTAGAAGGGGATAATATCACCCCAGAATTATTGTAAAAATTTGAAACTAGTTTCCTAGAAATGGGTGCAAGTTTGGCTCCTTCAATGTTTGATAATGTCATGTTTACTTCATTATAGGGTTCTCCTATCGAACTTGTTCCTGCAAAACACACCTTGAATATCCGCATAAGACTCCAGAACATATCAGACTAAATAAAATATATATATTCTTGAGTTGGAATAACCTCGCCAGTCCTCCTAATGTTATTTTCAATTATCTATGCACTACATTTCAGAATCTATGTAGTTCTAGTATTTGTGTGTGTAATAGAAATTGTTTCCCTTAAAACTAGGTTTCCCTTGTGCAATTTACACCAAGATAACAAGATACAATTACTTTTCCTCTTTCTTTGCACTGAATAAATGTAATCAAAATGCAGTCCCTTTCTCAAGAACAATTTTCTTAGTTGCGAGATAGGTCCTCAGTATTAACTTTCTTAGTTCCCTCTTGTTTGTCCTTTATGTATGTATGTATATGTATATGTATATATATGTATGTATATGTATGTATTATATATATATATCTTATATATAATATATATATATATATATTAATATATTATATATATATATATATATATATGTTAATGTATATTTATATCTATATATATATATACATCATACCATACACAATGCAATACATAATGCATACATACATGTTAATCTATATATATGTTATGTATGTATGTATTGTTATATTATATAATATATATATATAATATAATATATTATATAATATATAATATCGATATAGTATGTAGTATCTATAATATATATATATATCTATATGTATATATATACATATAGTATATATATATATATATACCCATATATATATATATATATATCTATACATACATCATTACATACATCATATAATATATGTATGTTATTAGTATATATACATATACAACATATTTATATATATAATATACATATACATCCATACATACATACATACTTACCTACATATATATATATATATATATATATAATATATATATATATATGTATGTATGTATGTATGTATGTAATGTATGTATGTATGTATATGTATATATATATAAACATATTATATACACCTATACATACATAGGGCCGGTACATAATATATACATATGACATAAATACATACATGGGCGAACCTATTATATTATATATATATATCTATATGTAAGGTATGTATGTAGGCATGGTATGTATATTTATATATATATCCATATACATACATACATACAATATACTATATATATATAATATATACATATAGATACATACATACCTACAATACATACATCCATACATCCATACATATATATCTATATATCATATATATATATATTATATATATATCGTATGTAGGTATGTATGTATGTATGTATGTATGTATGTAGTATGTATATGTATATATAGATATATACCTATATTATATACACATATACATACATACATACATATATAACATATACTACTACATACATACATACTACATATATATATATATATATATATATGTATGTATGTATGTATGGCATGTATGTATATGTATATATATATACACATATACATACATACATACATATATATATATATATATATATATATACATATAGATACATACATACATACATACATACATACATACATACATACATACATACATACATACATACATATATATATATATATTTGGCTTGAATTTCAAAATTAGACAACCTTTACCTTTCGACTTTACAAGTAATCAATTTGGCATAACTCCTATATCGACAACTTCACCCCAACCACAACCATCTGGTCGCTTTCCTTTTTTTCTCATCAACGTGCTCCATATTCCCATTACACCACCGATAGACGTTTCGAATTATTGTAGGACAACATGAGTTGGTCGCTATTGTACCTTATTGGGTGCTTGTGTCTATAAATCTCTAACATGATGGCATGTACTCTTTGTCGTTACATGTTGAGCTGGAGCAACACATTGTGTGATTTTGGCATGAATCATTTCTATAGTCTCCACCTAAATTAACTTCCTCTACCTACAATAGAAATATAAGCGAGTGCATGTAAAAAGTGTCTTGGATTTTTTTATATGGTCTAATTTGAAAAGTGATTTTGCACTAATCATACGTTACAACTAATGAACAGACATTTGGGACAACTAAGCTTGATTAGATATACATTACATAAATCATATTTAATTGTATATATACACCATCATGTCTTGGAAGGATGTCTATATTACCACATCAAAAAGGTCAGAATAAGGGGGAAATGTCTAACCCAAGAAATAGAGCATTCTTAGAGTGATAAATGGTACCTTCTTGCAAGGGGGGTTGAGAGAGTACTCATAACTAAAGTAGACACTAGCAAAACAAGTCCAATGTGGCAATGAGCAAAGTCATCCTTATTAAGGACAAAGAAAAAATAGATGTAATCTTGATCAAACCCATATTGTGCCTCAAGTGCATATAGCTAAGAACTTAATACCTCTTAGCAAATATGTTATTAACAATCAGGAAATGTGAAATTCCTATTTGACAAACATGATTATCTAGCTATGGGCTCTAGAATACTTTCATCACTTAGGTTTCTCTTAAATCCTTCTATACAGTCAACATTGAATTAAAATCCTTTATTTCCTTTGTTAAAGCCCTAACAATGACATGCATAACAGACTATGTAAGCAGTTGAAGGAAAGAGTGCTAAGAGTAGGAGAACAAGTGGATGTGAGTTCGAATGAAATAAATTTTTTAAGAATATCCAAATGGAATTTAATCAGAGATGGGTTACATAGAAGCTCTAATGGAAAGCTACATAGTTGGATGGTTGAGTTCGATTCCTCACTTAATCAGTTCCTGAAGCTTGTAAGGACTTAAAAGACTCAAACTGGGGAGGTATGATCCAAAATTGGATCTGATCTATGTCAAAATCATGTAATTTACATTTTAATAACTTCTAAAAAGAAATTTGTTTTAAATTAAAAATATAAACTATATGTTTTAATGACATATTTGGATTCCTCTATTAAAAATACACAGTTTCATAAAAAAACAACATGTGATTTCATGTTCGTATGCAAACATTATTGACACATGAAGATGGAGGACATTTTTTGGTGACAAAAATACCTCTTAGGATAGAGTGTAAAACCTGTATTTTGATCACATATTTGGGTTCCTCTTTGAAAAACAAACACAATTTAAAAAACAATGCCTGATTTTGAGTTTATATGTAAAAGTAATGGACCCAGGAAAATGGAAAACATGTTTGGTGAAAAAAATTCCATTGAGGATAGAGTGATTGCTTCACACTTGTCATTGGTGGTTGCAAAACCTATGGTCCATGTAAAGTGATAGTAACTCTTTTATATGACAAAAAATCATATTAGTAAGTTGAGATTGATTCATCTTCCAACACGTCGTTTTAGTAGAATCTCTTGGAAGGGGAATATTTTCAAGATAGTTAGGTGTCAATTATCATAGAAGGATATAAGAGGAGTTTATGAATTTTGATTCCCATTTTTAAAATTAAAAAATCAAGTTTATTTCCATGGTTAGACATGGATTTTCTTCTAGTGTTAGGTTGATTCTTGTGGTTTCTCCAAGATAAGTGTTGGAAATGTTGTCACAATTATTTCGTTTGCAATATCCTGTAGAGATGTATCCTTGGATCACTTCATGTTGAATGTACTAATGAACTCTAGCTTTATTATATAGACAGTTTAGTGAATCAACAAGTGAAAGGTTGTTTTTAAAATTTCACTCACCCACGCATACTTAGATTACCATTTATGGTAAAGTTCTCTAGTGTATTTATATTTATAACCTACCACAAGTTTTATAGAATTGTCACATAGGTTTTCTTGACCCATAAAGTTCCACCTTTTGTGGGCAATTCATGAAACCTATCACCCTCAAAACTTTGTTTGATAGCACTCTTTGAATTTTTTGAAAACTACTTGGACTTTCTGGAGATTACAAGGTCTTTTTTGATAGAACATCTAGTTGTGGAAAATACACCTAACTTAATGGATCACATTTATAAGATAGGCTCACTCAAGTATGACATCGAACTAATGACATTTGTCCACTGTAATATTTTCATCCCAAGAGCATACATGGTGGGTAAATGTAAATCCTATTGACTTGATCCATTCGATTTTGAAAAACTAGAAAGACATCTTAATTGACACCCTAATTGTAACTCTCCTAACCTAAGGCTCATGAGGTCTATTTCCTTGATCTTCCTGTGAAATAATGATTTATGTGAAGAAGTTAATTTACCATTTTGGAGGTTTATGTAATTTCTAGATCATCCTCAACTTTTATGTAGTGAAGCGGTTGTTCCATTTTGTTTGTATGAGGGTTCATATTGTACACTTAAATTTCAAACCTCCTAACTAATTGACCTCCTTTATGCAATATATTAAACCCTTGTGACTACTCCATCAAATAAAGTGTGTTGTTCGAAGTTTAACAAAATTTTGACCAAAAAACATTCTTGCATTGATACCTTACATTATGCACTCTTTGAATCTTATGTAATCATGATGAAAACCTCCTTTTGTGCTTTCACTTTGTTTGATGATTATGGGAAATTAAACTTGTGCCAGGTTTTCACTCCTGCTTCCACAGATATTATATGGTTGGGAGGTGAGTACTACCCTTGATAGCAATTCTAGAAAGAGTTGCAATCTAGCAACTTGGGACCAACAACATAGGAAGTTGTTCCATACTTCTCTTAAAATAGTCAATGTCTCCAATGTGACAGTGGTGCATTGTATTCACTCTAATGTCTATCTCTTGAAAATCATGGACTAAAACTCAAATTGTGGTTATGTTTTCATATTTATGGGACCCTTCATAAATCCATAACACTCAGGAAGACATGGGTGTATCTTACGTAAGTCATCTAATTAAATATCCTAGTTCTTATTTTGTTCAATTAATGTAACTTGAGCCTTGATAAATAAAAGGTTGGCATTACATCATTTCTAAGAAGCTTTATTGAAAGATGCCATATATTTCTAAATGTATTTTATTTTTTAATGAAAAATGTTGTGAGTTATCTCTCTAGATCAATGTTTTTAAAATCATAATTTTATGTATACACCTTGTGGATAATGGTGTCCTAGAATTTACTTACTAAGATCCTGTGAATTCTACATTGCTAAAAATAAATTTTATTAGCTAATGGGATTTACCAACATCAATATTAAATGAGGTTACATCATGTATTATACATGTGAATCGATGGCCTAACCTATCTTCTTATGTGACTGAGTCCCAATTTCATGGTTCTTAAACTAAGGTTCGTTTAGAAGAAAAGGAAGGTTGTTCATCCTACGTGTGTCGTCAATATGTTTAATATATGCCCACATTCTAGATGACCCTCTCGGACTACATAACCTAAGTCATAACTCAACTTGAAAGATGTAGTGTAGCATGTAGACACAAAATCACACATTTGGGTACATTTCTAGGTCCTAAAAGCATACTTGCATTCATATGATTCCTAAGCGAGAAAAATAGTAATTGACAACTATCTTTGGCCTCTTTTCTTTGTTTCTTGTTTTCTTTCTGGTCTTTTACACCCTACATCCCAGTCGATACTTTCACATTGTTTATCTTTCATGACTTCAGACACCAGTTCGCCAAGCAATAGGCAAGAGTACCCAAACACCCCTTTCCCCTCTGGGAACTCGTTGACCCTTTCTCATGGGCTTACTTGCTATCTTTTGGGAATCTTATTTTCTTATGGGCCGGCCTTCCAATTGTCAATTACAAAATTTAACCAAGGGAATCATATAAATACAAAGTTATATGTGGTGAAAAATCAAGGACCAATCCTCTAAGCATCTACTATCATCACCTAAGGTTGCATCCAAAGGCACCTAAAGAGACTCAAAAGGCATCCATCTAGCATCCATCAAGGGACAAGGGTTACATACTTCTGCATATGGAGGGGAAGTTCATTCTATTTCATTCACATGTTATACATATTGGTACATCTAGCTATAGACTACTATCAAGTGTAACTTGCACAAGGGCATCTTCATAGGGCACGATTCTTACACACACTCATAAGAACTACATGGAGTTTAAGATGTAGTGCAATGCTCGGTTTGTAAGTTCACTCACTCGAGGTGACCACTGAGGTCAGTCCATAACTCCCCATATTGCATCTTTTATTTTTTGGGATTTGATGTAGTTTGAGGGTTTTGTAGGTGAAACTTCTCTTTGCAAGGTTAAAGGTACATTCTTGAATAAAGTACAACTATACAGGTGACCAACATGGGAGTACAATGACCACCTTTCGACGACACCATGAAAATTAGGTTTTGAGCTCCTGCACAGTCACATGCACCCCATAGAAGGTCTCTAGTGCACCTAGGCTCCCCTTGTCATATCCAGCCACTCGTGGTTAGGCCTCATCCATGCAGTTTTAGAATTTATTGTGCAGTAGTACAATGGTCTCTTCCTTCCTGTTCATCACTTTTCTTCGACTAGATCAGTTCACGGATTACATCAGGTAAATAAGCTAAATTCATTTCTCTACCTCTCTTGCATTTAGGGATTTCATATTTTAATAGCTTCATTGCTTGTGTCATCTATATGTACAGTTTTTAGCATTTATTTAATAAGTGACTCTACAATTAGGGTTTTAGCATAATCTATATAATTTGTTAAATCATTTGGTGAACCCACCCGCTCAAACCCAACCTTGCTTCTAGGCATTTTTTCTCAATGCCTCACCTATATGGCTAGGTATTTTTAACACTATCGAACCCTTTACCGATGAAGACCTAAATCAATGAGATCAATGCTCATAACCCCTTTTCCTCTCAAAATTTTCCTATCGAAAACAAGATCATATGATAGTGATAAATCCTTGATTTGACACTAACTCGTGAGGAAGCCACCAATTTTGCTGAGCTTAATGTTACAATCCTACGCATCCATTCCACATACTTCTTCCATGCCTAGATACTACACAACCTCTCAATTATGTTGCTTCCACCTGCTTCTAATTGTTCCCATTTCCATGGCCTACTCAACTACCAATTCAATTCTTCCACTCCACAGTACTGCTATCACTTCCCAATACACGTAAAACTTATCTCTTCTTCAGAACTCAATGATTTAGCCTTCTTATATCTCAAGATCTGCATAAGTTGAAATATGTCTACTTCAGCAAAGGTACTTCTCATGCATCCTCTTCATCTCTTAGACTTCTCATTTACTCCTTCACACTCCCTTTGTACCTACCATTTTCACCTATGCACTTCCTCTAAAATTTTTCACCCCTAATTTTCCCACCTTCAATGGCCATGATGACCCTCAAGAGCATCTTATATATTTTTATGTGGCATGTCTATATTATGCGTATGATCATACTTTACTAGTAAAGCTCTTTGCAAGAAGTCTCTAAGATTATGTTATGTGTTGGTTCTACGATTTAATTGTTCATTTGGTAACATCATTTAATTACTTAGACGATGATTTTCTTGTACATTTTTATATCAATATCATTTCTAAGATATCATATGCTTAACTTTCACAAATCCAACAAGGATCTAATGAGCATCTAGCTGACTATGTATTATGCTATAAGAACAATCTAGCTAAGATGACCAATGTTCTCACAGATTATGAGTTACAATATATGTTTTTCCAAAGTCTCTTATCTCCATACCAAGATATTTTCATCTTTAAGATCTCTCCATCATTTGATCAACTATGTCATACTCTTAAGTTACAATAAATCAAACTTTTATATATTCACAAACTCAAGTATCATGATCATGCTTCATCATATTCTAATTGGTTTTAAAGTAAAACTACTTTCAAGCCATCTCCTAAGAGTACTGAAGTGAAAAATATTGTTAACGTTGTCTCTACTCTTGAAAAGCTTCAATGGCAACCTCCAAAGTGTAAATTCAAAAAATTACCTTATGCTTTTTGTTTTCTATTACCAAAACTTATTGAAAGTAATCATATTATGCTTCCACCACCACTGAATCTTGATCCATCTCACCCTAAGGGCAGAAATTATGATGAAAATACTAAGTGTTACTATCATCAATACATTGGGAATCCTACTAATTAATGTTTCAAAATCAGGAATTGCATTCAATATCTTAGTGACAACAATTCAATCAAGATCCATGAGCCTTCGGCATCCAAGCCGGTCATTGCCAATAAAAACCCATTTCCTAAGCATAAAAATAAAGACACAAATTATTATGTTAATCATACATATCGCGCTATACCTCCTTCTTGATCGAGGCCTCTATATTTTCTAGTTTCTAATGTCGATGCATCTTCACCACTCATTACATTCTCTGATCATGATTATCATGCTACATTTTCTTCTAATATGCCACACATCAATGCTTCTATCAGATCTCATACTTTCCTTAAAACCATGATCAACCCATCAACACCTATTGGTTTGTGATATCTTGCACTTCTCATTACTATCAACTATTTTCTCTCTCAAATTTCATATACGATTCCAAAATTTTATGGTTACATCAAGCTTCCAGTTACAGTTGGGCCTCTCACCATGCTTGTGCCATTTGTTGTGGAACCTTCACGAAAATGATGTAACACACTCTTAGCTTTTCCTTGGTTCCGTGTCACTCAAGCTATCTTGTCCATGAACCACTTGTGTCTCAAATTCATTCATAATAATAAATTTATCACTCTCAAAGGTGTTCCACCATCCTCACCATTTTTTCAGCCTCCTCTTATGGATGTCCTTTCACTAGATAGAGTATTTAGGCCCCTTGGTCCTCTTACATCTAAGGCACATTTTGCACCTAGCTCTCATATGCACACACAACCTACTCATGATCATTGGTCTACTATTCCATAGATCCTCAACCTAAGTCCCCTATTTAGGAAGCCCCTTCACATAGGATTTCACCACCTCCTCCACCTCCTAGGTATCCTTCACATATGTTCTCTTCACGTCCTTGATCTACTTCACATAGGTTCTCTTCACCTCCCCAGTCTACTTCACATAGGTGCTCATCCCCTCCTCGGTATCCTTCACATATGTGTTCATCACCTAGGATTCCTTCACACATACATCGTCATCCTTATACACCTCCGATCTTATGGCGTTGTCACATGCCTTTATTTCCTAAAACATCGGGTGGAGGAAACTTGTCCTTCACTTTCATCAGATAACTTACTCTTTATTGTGCACCTAGGGGGAATCATGATTATTCTTTCCCCCCTCATAACATCATTGGATGTCCATCATTTCTACTCATATACTCTATGTTTTATACTTCATATTTCTAATCAATCCTACACATATTTATACACTTTATATTATAATTACCCTATGATGTACTCTTGAGCTAAGGTTCACACTTGACTATTGAAGGCATATTATATCCTTGAAACTCAAACACTACACATTTCATGCTCCATGCTTCATGATACATATTTATAACACTTCATTCTCACACATCATATTACCCTATGACACACTCTAGTTCCATGGTTCATACTCGAGAGTTAAGGGTCTAAATTGGAAATGAACCTCACCCCATTTACTCTTTACGCTCTGTGCTTCATGATCTATCTTTTTAGCACAATTTTTTCACTCCATTTCTTGATGACACACTCTTGTTCTATGGTTCATTATTTACTTCTGAGTGGTCTTTATTAAATGAACCTCGTCTCATACACACACATCCATTGTGGGGCACGATGCTCTTATCACATTCACATTGCATACCATTCCATCTCACTCATACACAACATACTGCATATCTTTGTTGCAATTAATCTTTCTTTATTATATTTACATGTATACTCTATTTCCCATTCTAGACGGATACTTAGTATGTCAATATATTTTCTATATACACATTTGCATTCACTTGGTATTTCATTGTGAATGAAAACATTCTAGAGATATTTATGCACAACAATGATGTTTAACATTTTACCTCTTATCAGTCCCATTAAGGCTCCTGGGGGCATCTACATTTACTAATCTTACACATCACATGTGTTATTGTTTGTTTATATACTACTTCTACTTCTTATTACACAACTTTATACTAGTCCATACATGCTTTGACATAATTTTTATCTTTCTAACATGCTAACGGGTGCTTCATATATAGAATCTTCTCTGCAGGATCATTTGGGACCATGGTTGTTTATTACAGTTTGTTTGACATTGATTTCTATTATATGTTATTGTTTACGGGATATGCCATGTGTCTTGTTTGATCATTTCTTTTTTTTTTTTTCCACTTTGACCCTAATTGTCTTGTGACATTGTGAGCAATATCGCATGTTTGAAACCCACTTTTTGCAGTCTCTCTTGCATACACACTTGTTTTCTACATTGTTTTTATATGAAACTTTCTTCTTTTTCTATAAGCAAATCTATCTAATCATCTTGTTTTCATGTTTCTTGGTTTCTACCATGCACTTCCCCTCCCCCTTGCAAGGTTACAGTTCATTTCACCATCAGGGCCTCTCTTTTGGGCCACATACTCCTTGTGAAGTCACGTGTACCCCAAACAAGGGGGGCATACATTGGGTGAATCAGTCACCCCATACAACATCTCAGAGCTACAGTATAGGTGTGCAAAGTACAAGAACAAAGAAGACTACTATTATAGAAACAACCCAACTTTTGACTTGGGTCCTAAGTTCAACACATAATCTAGTGCCCAGATAAAGACATAAGTACTTGGGCACCCCTGACCTCTCCCAAACACTTATTTCCTAGGGGAAAATATAGCTACTTTCTCATATTAGAACAATATACAGAACTTCAAAGATAATTTTTCACATTACAGGCACAATCATTTAGCAATCAGAATGCATTCTATCTCCATTTCTATTCCAAATAAATACAAAAATATTATAGTTCAACTTGAAACAAAATAGGATCAAACCATCTATAGTGGCGTATAATTATGATGCATTCATGGAGGGAGAGTAACACTATACCTCTATTTGCAACACTCTTCTACCGTTGTGTGAGTTTACACAAAAAACTCTCTCCTGGCATGAGATCACCCAAAAAATCGCTCTTTTACAAATTTTTTTGGACATTTTGATGTATCCTATAATATACCCACAAATCCCAAGCTGCGATGGCACATCACTTAGACTAGACTGAGCGCTTACTCGAAGCGCGCAAGGGTACCAGGTCCCTCTTAAGAGTAGTTTGTTCAAGATGTTATCACCACATCGCATAAATTAGATATAGATCTAAACCATATGAAAGATTGATTAAACAATTACTATATTGAGATTTACCATGTAAGAACCATATTCAGTCTCATCTAACACCATTATCAAGCCAATATTATCAATTACATTAAATATTGTTAAACATAGAAGATTCATACATCATGATATAGTTTCCATAGTCATGTGTGCTAGCAATTCCACAACATAACTCTACAATAAAACGGTATATCCAAACCATGCAAATAAATACATATATACATAGGGGTGGGGACTATTGAATTTGGTACAGAATTGCACAGTGGATGTAATACAAAACAATATTATATTTTCTATATCATATTCAGATAAAAGTGGCTATTATATAGCCATAAAGGTAGGTAAACAACTTCCTAGAAAATAGGAAGTGAGTAGAGCAATAAACCCGATAATAGCTACGGGTATAACAAATAATAATATATTGTTATTCTAACAATATATATGACTAACAAACTCACTAATATTCACTATAATAATAATTACCAATGTAATTATTATTCACACACGTACAAATGTGGAGCACTATAATATTGATATCCTAACATTCCCCCCCTTAGTGCGAACACGGGGAAAACACCATCTTCAACTAAGCAGCATGCCGCTCCGTAGCCTGCACATGGTCTCGATCCTCAACAATGACTGTGGGAACTACATCATCCAGGGACCATTCAACCTATTAGATGAATACATGAATTGGGACCGTTCAACCAATTCACATCAACCATCAAATCAGTCTAATCAAAAACACTTCCTGCAATAGTATCAATGGTACAAATCATTATCATCTCGGGGGACACACAAGCACTGCACTGCACACCGGAATAGGGATTCTCATCTGTTCTTATTCATCACACAAAACACCAAGATGTCACTAAAGCAGTTTGTGACCTCTGAGGTAGTGACAAACTTGAGGACGCTGATTGTCCTCCTTCCTCCAATTATACATACCGCTTAGGTCAGAGAAATGTGCTCAGACTTCTTTTCCGAACTTCTCATTTTTCGTAAAAGATGGTCTTTGTATTCTTTAGTTGTTAACCTTTTTCTTTTTAGAGATCTAGGTGGTTCAAATTCACTATCACCTTCATATCCTTCTTCTAAATTTAGCATAGCTGAATTTTCTTGATCCTGTATATTTTTTATGTCACTCTCCATGGTAATTGGTTCCATGAGAATACATTGTTTTCTTCTTTTCTTGACCACAGTGAGATAGGTGTCGGATACAACCGAAAATACACGCTTTTTTTTTTTATATACAAAATTATTTACCTAGACAAACTGACAATAAATAACGACACTTTAGACTCAAAACTACAATACGAATATTCCTAAGATCACCTATTTGACACTTTTACAAACAAAAGGCTATAAGACCGAAACAAACATTGATTATTTGAAATAACAAAATTTTGACTTAATAAGACTCGACCCGTTATAAACAATGACGAAAAGAGTAAGAAGACTTTATAAAATAATATTATGAGACAACACAATTAGATAACAAAGAAACTTTATAATGGAGGCCAAAAACAACCTAACCCATAAACAAATAATGAAAAGACACATAGACCGAATAATATTGACAAATGACTAACAAAAATAATTCCTATCGACTTAATAATGCACGGATATAAACTTTTAATCTAGAAAAACAATAATATAAAACTCAACTTTGCATGTTGACTAGGGCTGCCACGTGTTGGGTGTTGGTATGACACGTCGACCGACTTGCATGCAATGTCCGTTGAAAATGCCACAAATCTGTGAAACCTCTTATCAAAACTGGGCAGATGCTACATAGGCTGAGAGAGAACGAGTCCTGATCAAGCAAGCCACCGTGATTTTCTAAAGAAAAAACTTTCCTCTCATGGATCTGGCAGTGTATGCGATGACATAACAGAGTTAAGAGACTCCAATAGTCACAATTAGAAGCGAATGAGTCTTAGCAGAGACGTCAATTTAATGAAATCAATGTAATTTGAAAGAAATCAATCCACGTGCCTTGAAGATGTGAAATATAAGCTTCCACGTTTAAAATCCAAGGAAGTGACTGATCGTTTCTATGAATACACGCCTCCAAATTAAATCCTGACACATTGATAACAATATCAGAGTGAAAGATCACAAACAGAATTATTCTTGATTGAAAAACATGTTCTGCATTTCTTCCAACGTGAGATCTCTGGTGGATGACTTTAAATACGTAGGCAAATACAATCTCTTTCACAGATCAATGAATTTCATACTCCTATGCAAATTATGTATGCGGTCTGCTCTGCAACTTTTAAATTGTGCCGACCATATATGCAAACATCTACATAATCAAACGTCTGACTGAGGGCGCATAATAAATATGTAGAATCCTCCACCACGCTTCCACCAATAAGAGTTTCTACAGTTTCTGTAAATCATGAATACTAATGGCCACAAGTTAGTCAAATCTCAGAACCGCAGACTAGACTAATAGAATGCTCATGACTTCGTCCGCTCTGATACCAAATATTGAATTTGGTACAGAATTGCACAGTGGATGTAATACAAAACAATATTATATTTTCTATATCATATTCAGATAAAAGTGGCTATCATATAGCCATAAAGGTAGGTAAACAACTTCCTAGAAAATAGGAAGTGAGTAGAGCAATAAACCCGATAATAGCTACGGGTATAACAAATAATAATATATTGTTATTCTAACAATATATATGACTAACAAACTCACTAATATTCACTATAATAATAATTACCAATGTAATTATTATTCACACACGTACAAATGTGGAGCACTATAATATCGATATCCTAACAGGGACTTGCCCTTCACCGCCCATATACCTTCCAAAAATAGGATACATGCTAATAATAGCCATGCACCCTTACATAAGAATACTAAAACATGAAAGTGCTAATAATAGATCTCCTGTAGTTAACTCCTAGTATAGGTCCTATTAATAGCTAAAAACTTTGCATGGCACTTGATCTTCCACTTGCCCCAAAATAACCTTATGTATCCCACAAGTCTTCAATTCTTTATGTGCTCTACACTCCATGTCCAAAAATACCCTTAATCTGCAAAAGTAGTTAAGTCCTATTTCCAACCTGTTTCTAGGTGCACTCCTAATTTTCTATACGCACCATGTTTCTGTTGATGCATAATCACACTACCCCTGATCTATTGTGCAATTCAAAGGATTGTTATAGTTATTGTGATTACATAACATGGAGATTTTCCCAAAGTGTGGGACTTTGCATTCAGGAAAGCTCTTCAGATGAATGTTAGTTCCTATTCCTCTATTCTAATGCACACATACAAATTATAGAGGATCTACTCTAAAATATACTCTAACTTGCTAAGGAGATAGGGTTGAAAATATTTCAAAAAATTAAACCTGAACTAACAGAGGTAGTGCACTAAAAGGAATGATGAACACCTGCTTTGCATGGATATGGAAACCAGAAACAGATTAAGGAGGATGAAAACACACCATATATCAGTCAACTGATGATAATCTACTAACCATAAAACAAAAACCATGAAACATGTAATATAATAACCATGCACAAATAACCAATATTGTAATGAGAGATCATATGAAAGTAATAAACACAAGAGAGGGTTGAAATTCATCCACAGAATTCTATTATTGCTCCACAAATTTGATACAGTGCATCACAATGGTCAAGAGGAAAGATTGCATTTTCACTTTAGATGGGAGGTTTGAGCTCAAAAAATTCACTTACATACAAGAGAAGAATGGAGGGTGTAAAGAAAAATTATCCAACATTAGAACAATGAACCTCCTTACAATATATAGGAAGAATGAGAGAAGGAGATAGAAGATTTCAAAATCTTGCTTCAACCACCCTATAATGCATTGAATTCACTGCAACAATGATGGGTACCACTATAAAATCCATACCTCATTGTACTTTTCCTTGTTGGGCAAGAAAGGAATCCCATACCTCATCATTTTGGTAGGTGAGAAACCTAGAACATCCTCTAAAATGGTGAACTCTATTTCTTCATTTTGAATAACTTAGTCTCACTTGAAGTTATTTATGTAGAGGAGACTAAGAGATTTCCAAAAAGTCCTTTCTTGTGTAAATCTAAGCTCCCAGTCAAAATTTATGGCCATCTAAAGATTGTGGTGCCATACTGCATAAATGGCAAGTGGTTGGCTCTATTTTTCAGACTCTGAAATGCCTTGTAACCTTCGAAATCCTAAAATTTCAGACTTTCAGGCATCTTGGATTCAGAGGTTGATGTTTCTACTCATCTACTTGGGTGCATGAAAACTCTGAAACCCTAAAATTCTGAATTCCAAAATTTCAGACATTCAGAATTTGAAACTTCAGACCTTTAGTTGCAATTTTCATGCTTTGGGGCTCCAAACTTCCAAAACTCTGAACCCCGAAGTCTGAAATTTGGACTTTGGGTTTCAGACATTTTAGCTTTCGGACCCGTGACACTGTTCATCACTCATATTTCCTTGAGAGTTCCAAAATTATTAAACTTGAACCTCCAGAAGTTTATAAAATTCCCACTACGTTGGCAGTTCCTGTGTGCCCAATCCTTCTGCGCTTTCATCCTTGAGCTATATTTTTATATCATTAAAATTACCCCACACTAAATTCATTGTTGCCTCCAGAAATGGGTAGTCTCGATTTATTTCTCCAGGAATAAAGAATAATTAATAAAATATTAAAAAATTACGTGACCAAAAAGAGTAAAGTACTCCTCGTTGCTCTGCTCCTCTATTAACAAGATTAATTCTAGACACTTTTTTTAAATTTCTACCTCTAATTCCTGTCAATCACTCAGCGCTTCACCTATTTTATTTGGGAAATTTGTAACCACGGCTTCCAACTCATCGTCAGCCATGTTTTCCTTTTCATTCTACAAAATTCTAACAATGTTAGCCATGCTCAAAACCATTTTCTCCATGAATTTCATATTCTGAGCAATGAGCTTCCTAATTTCATTCATCCTTTCCTTGTATGGATTTTGGGCTTCTACAAGTGCTTTGTTCTTTTCTTCAACCATAACAAGCCTATCCACGTGCCCGAACATCTCATTCTTCATTTCTTTAAGAACCTCATTATCCTTTTCAATAGTCCTTGTTCTGATAATTGAATTTGGTGTCACATACATATCCAGAGCTTGATCTACCTTCTTAAGCTCATCCTTCAAGGCCTGCAACAATGACTGATAACTTGTAACTTTTCTTACAATCGCAGCCTTTTCCCTTTCTTCCTCCTCTGCAACATCCTTTGGAGTTGGCATATGCATGGGCCCTTCATCGACTACCAACTTTACTAAAGTTTGAAGGTTTTACATAACAGAAGGAAATTTTTCTGGAACTTGTGATTCTAGTTGTGGTCATACCTTCAAAATGTCATCTTCAATTTACTCTCTGATACTCACCCATACTTCAACCTATTCTTCATCACTTTCCTTATCTACTATCAAGTATGTTATCTATTTATCCTTATCCTTATTATCATCCATTAATGCCCTAATGGTTTCTACTTTATCTAGTTCTTGTGTGTAACCTCTATAGATTCCTTCACCAAGGCATTACTCACCTACTCATCTGACATGACAGTATGCTTAACATTTATGTGTCAAAAATCGGGTGCTTTCTTCATCTTGCATGAAATGCATGTCTCCTCACACATGTCAAAATCAAGATCATCCATATCAGTCTGCATAGACCATGATAATTGCTTTTTTGTGAGCACATTCATTATTTCTTTATCCATAAGTTGCCAACCATATAAATATTTAGGATCCACAATAATCTGGAACCGTGCACATATGATTTTTCTTGTGTCATCCACATATCCCATTGCAGGAGTCTCATATTCTTTACCCCCCTTCTCTTTCCTTGTTCACTTTTCTTTTGGAACCCGGCTGCCTAAATTTAGAATTGGGCCTTCACCTTCTTGTGTATTATGAGGCACGCTTGAAGCCTCACCCTTATCAACTTCTGTCCCTATCTCTTTCAACTCCTCCTCATCATTCTTCATTTCTTCACCATGGGGATCCTCTACATTCTTAGGATGCACTGGAGTACTTGGCAAGATTTGCACTGGAGTACTCGTGCCTTTTCTTCTTCTCAGGCTCTACTTTCTGAGGTGAGTTCCTAGGTGAGCTCCTCGGTGATATCCTTAAAGGTTGTGATGTTCCTATACTCTGCGCCCTTTTTCTTGGCAACACCCTTTTAAATTGTGGCTCCTTGATAGTCTGATATGCATCTATTTTCATTGCACCCGTCACCAAAAATTCATCTTCTTGTTTCTGTAACAGAGGAGTCACCTCGCGCTCTCTCTTCTCTCCAACCATAGGGTGTATTATACCCTTGTGCTCCAACCAATCAATATCTTCATGAAGTTCTTATTCTTCTTCTTCAATGGTAAAAGTATCCTCTTCCTCTAGAGTTCCAACAATATGTTTTCCCTTGAGTGGCCTAGGGATATTTAATTCATTCTCCAAATACTTCCCATTTTATAGTTTAGGCTTTAAGTATATATATACCAGAATCGTACCCATATTTCCAATGGCTAAACTCACAGCCTTAATGTTAATATCATATAAGATTAATCTCTCAATGTAAGTAGTCTTACCAGGACAAACATATGACTTTCTTAGTGTGTGGTAGTCACAATCTACCTTGTCAGCATTGAACAAAAATTGGTGCATCTAAGAACCTATGTATAGATGCTTGAAAATAACATGTTGTGAAGGCATATGGTAGCTTGTACTAGGGGCTCCATTTTCCATCCTTCATCCCAAAACACCCAATACAAAAGTGTTGGTACACAACAAATTGTACTTGTTTATCCAATACCGAAGGTAACTCCTTGGGTATTCTCAACTCTTCTTCAAACGTGGCATGCAAGCGCTCATCCCAAGTTTCTACCATTTTCTTGAAGGGTCCACTCATTGATCCATCGTAAGTATAATTTCAAAATATTTCAACCGAGGACTTCTTCTCTTCAAGAATCTCCCACATATTATCTTTTAGCCCATCGGGCACTCCAATCTAAATAAAGGCTAATGACAGAAGTATAGCTCTTATGCTGATTTTCTCACCATCCTTTGCTTCCTCAATAATTTTCTCAACAATGAAATTTGATATATTATATAAAACACCTTTTTTCATCTTCCGCGCAACATAAAGCCAAGCCTTGTTTACCTGAGACCATCACTCTTGATTGTTTACCTTTGTTAGGAGATGGGTTGTTTCCTGAATGACTCGATACTTCTTGAATTTATGGATGTCCATCTCGTGCCCCCATTTTTTGTATCCAATCTCTTTCTTTGTCTTTTTATGGCCTCTTTGTCAGTGAGATTACAACTAGTCTCAACACCCATACTCTTCAGCCCTATCAAACTTATAATCAAAGGCACAATGATCCTCATTCGACACCCAACAAAATTAAATAATTCCTCATGGAATATACTCATGAGCCACTGGTATAACTTCTCAGGTTTTCCAAAATATGGGAGCTCATACAATTGTAAAGCTCCTACCTTGGTTAGTAATTTCTTGCTTACATCGTCGTAGATCTCTATGTCATCCGTTATTATCTTCGAGGTCTTCACCAAAAGAAATTTCTCTAATTTTTCCTTGGTATCATTGTTCGTGTGGTTGTAGCCACTAACTTTACAGTGAGGAATGTGTGAATCCCAGTCACAACCCATAAAAACACCTTCTAGGTATTACATTTAAGAAAGTCTACTTTCGGGGGCATCTTCCACTTCAATCTCAGATTTATTTTTCTTATTTCCCCTTGTACCAGTTCGAGGTTCTCTTTTGGGTTCCATATTAAATAAAAAGCCATGTTATTTTAACCTCTTTTGAGCTCTGTAATTCAACTTCATGTGCCCTAGCTCGGAACCAAACCCTAGCTGTTAATATTTTGCTCTTCACGCCTCTGTTCACTCAAACACTTCACCAAATGGAAAGTATGATTATCTCGTGTATAAATCAGAAACAATAAAAGTGGTTTTAGCTTTTCACACTTCAGAACTGTATCACCAGTTCAATCACCCTTGATTCACTTGAAATATCTTGTATGCAATGGTTAAAATGATTTTGTGTCAAGTCCTTATATAGATTTTCAAAAAATTGTCACATTTATTGCTCGCCACCTACCATCGTTCCTAGCATTAATTCATCATTCATTAATTTTCTATGTTTCTCATCTCCATGGCATAGTCATAACCTTCTGACATACCTCCTACTTCTTGCCACATAACTCCTTTCGTATGCCCTCCTGCGTTGATGTACCTTGCCATTGCGCCTCTTACTAAGTAGTTTCCCCTACTGTAGCCTACCCCACATTATATTGTACATCCATTTTTTCATCTATGGTCTTTATTCAAGAGAAATTTTTCTCTTTTCCTAAATGCACCTTTCCTTTGAGCACTTGCACAAACTATCTTCTATGCATACCCGTCTTCAGCTAATATTCCAACTTGGCAATGAACCATGTATAAAAAAAACTACTCACTAAGGGTATACGTGGTACTCTGTGCATGAAAATACTTACAGATTAATCATCTTTTGATGTGCTTATTACATAAAACATTGAACTAAATTGAAAAATCATAGCAACGATGAAGGAAACACATATAAATGGAATGCATTAAGGAAATCTAATCTAAGTGGTAATATTGCATTATTACAAACACCAAGAAGACTTATTTATAGTAGGTCTTCAGCCTACTCTTGTTGAGCTAACCGGGAAACCGTATTCCATCCAACACCTCTAACTAGAAAATGCCTAAATCAAGTATATAAGTGATAACATAGGGTCCCAACCAATACACCTTGAGTTTTCTAGGGTGGTGCAAAAACTTTAAATCATAAAAAAGTATCATCTGTCCAACCTCAAGATTGTTATCCTTGATGTGCCTGTCATGCCATGCCTTCTACCTAGATGTTTTTTTCTTTTAACTCCAACGCGCTATGGCATGCCTCTCATCCAGATGCATGAGTTTTTCAATAGGTTTTTCCAATGCTTTCTCATCAACCAGACCTCCTGCGTGCGCAATACGTAAAGAAGGTAACATGAATTCCATGGGTATAATTGCCTTTGCGTCGAACACCAATAGAAAAGGTTTTTCCTTATTCAACCTCTTGTAGGTTGTCCTATACACCCAAAGTATAGCAGAGACTTTATCATCCCAATCAATCAGGTTCCAACATCAAAGATTTTGTTAATGTATGGCTCAATGTCTTGTTGAAGGCCTCAGTAGTTCCATTCACTTGAGGATGATAGGGTATTGTTATATGGTGTGCAACCATAAATTCATCCAATAATATCCTGATAGTATCATTAAGTAAATGAGTACCTCTATCACTTGTTAAACTTGAAGGGCATCCATAAAAACTCATAATATTTTCCCACAGAAACCTTGTTTTCATATCGGCTGTGTAATCCTTTTTAGGTGCCACCTCTGCCCACCGTGTAAGATAATCTATACAGTTTATAATATAGTGCGATCTTGTCCTACACATGGCTAGGGAGATAGGGCCCACAAAGTCAATTACCCACTTCTCAAAAGGTTTTGCACTAGTAATAGGACTCAAAAGCATCTCATCTCTATGTCCAAGTTTTCCAAGGCACTAACAATGGTCATATGTTTTTTAATACCCTTTGCAATTCTTATATAATGTTTCCCACCATAGGTTAGCTAGGAGAATATTGCGCATGGTGGCATCCCTTGTTTATTGTCCACCTGCAATGCCATCATGAGCTTGTTACATAATTTCTTCATACTCATGCTCAAGTACACACTGGCACAAAACTTCAGCCCGACCTAATTTGTATAAGTGTCCACTAATAAACATGTAAGGCATGACACGAATGGAAAGTTATTTCTTCTCCATGGCCTTCATTCCTTTAGGTGCCACACTTATACATAGAAAGACAACAATATCCTCCAAGTCCAAGGGTGCATGGTATAACCTAACTAACTATGCATCTGGCTTTGTGTTCTTAATTCTCTATGTATTCACTCTTGATTGAATCCTTAAAAAATGTTCTGGGATAGAATTGTTCTTTCCTGGATTAACCACGACACTAAAGTTAAACTCCAAGAATAACACTACCCAACGACATATGCGCCCCTGTAAAATGGGATTATTTATTAAGTACTTTAGTGTCATGTGGTCAGTATAAAAGATAAAAGGTATATCCCACAAATACTATTGAAACTTGTGGAGCGCATAGATCGTAGATAATGCCTCACGCTCTATCGTTGTATTATTTTGTTCTATTGGATTCAAATTCCTAATAGTAAATTAAATAGGATGATCAATAATCCCTTCTCAAGGTTGAGCTAATACTGTGCTAATGGCCATGCTAGAGGTGTCTACATGAACGTGGAAAGGTTTGGACCACAAAGGAAAGCATAAAATAGGTGTTGTAGTAAGCCTTTCTTTCAGAGTCTCCAACGTATGTTGTTATACCTCACCCTAATAAAACTTACCTTTTCCTTTTAATAATTCCTCTAAGGGTGAAATGATCTTGGCATAAACTTTGATAAACTTCATGTAATATCCTGTGTGCCCCAAGAATCTGTACACCTCGCTTTGACTAGCTGGTTCTTCTAAGCCCAAAATCAAAACAACCTTAGCAGGATCCACTAGCAAGCCATTTAAAGGGTGTGGAAAATATGCACTTCTTAATATTTAAATAGATGTTCAACTATCGGCACCTCTCAAACATCAGCCTCAGATTATCAAAGTGATCCTTTACAAGGTCATAGACTATCCAATCATCCAGGTATACCCACAAGAACTTGTGAATAAAATCCTAAAACACTTTTATCACCATACGCAAAAGACTGTAGGTACATTCTTTAGTCTAAAGGGCATAACCATGTATGGAAAAATTCCCATTCAATGGTGAAATTTATCTTCTATTGGTCCTCTTTTGTTATCCTTACCTAATTTTACCCTAAAAATCCATCAGTAAAGGAGTATATCTCGCGCCCTACAATGCCCTCCAAGATTTCTTCAGTAAATAGTGTGGAAAAGGGATCAATTACACATGCAACATTTAGCTCCCTATAATCCACAAAAATTCTGATTCTCCCATCTTTCTTGATGTTGATCACCATAGGGATCACCCATTATGATTCCTTGATGGGCACAATGATCCCAAAAATCAACTTTTTGTCAATTTCTTCTTTCACCTTGATGTGCAAGTTCAAATTCATCTTGTAAGGCCTCTTCCAAACTAGACGGACACCTTAGTTTAGTTTTATCTTCATCTCTTCTAGCAATTCATGTACGCATTTTAATTCATAATAGCCCCTAGGATACAAATCTTTGAAGTCACGTAGTAACTCAATGATTTTAGCAATTTCAAAGTCAGACCAATAATCTCCGATGATGGCCTCCTTATATTAAATATCTATTCAAATGTTCAACTTCGTGTTCTTCATGGGATAATGGTAGGCATGTGCCTTTTCATCTGCAATGTCTAGGACCTCACACGTAGCCTCTTTGTGCTTAATATCCAATTTCTCAACCTATTGATCATCAACTATGTAGACCATCTTACCCTTGTCTCTTTTTAGGAAGGTGCACCCATGTTGTTCAGCATCTATTTCTTCCTCTTCAAACACCACCAAGTCTGAGTCTCCCAACACTTCTTGAAGGATCTCCTCAGCCTTTGCACTATCTCCCATAGTTAAGTGCCTCATAATCTGTAACATCTCATTCACCAGAGGTTTAGTGGGAAAATACTCAAAGGTTTGTTCATCATACCTGCAGTAAGTTCTTATCATTTTCCAGTCTCTCTATTCAACTTTGCATATATATACCATGCACACACACAACCTCATAAGGTGAAATAAAGATTGTGCACCACAAAAATGTGGTAAAGCTTCATGTTTCTATGTCTAGAGTCTCTCACACTAATGAATGTGGTACTGAATAGGATCACTACCATGAAATTCACATATCTGGGTAGGTGCATTGATCCTTAAAAATATAGTAGATAAAGCAATCTTTATTTCTCTCCACTCCAAAATATTATCCCTGTGAACCATCCACCAGTGCAATGTCATCCCACACAGAGTGTAGACTAGCATATTCCTTCTTTCCACCTAACATTCCCTTTGAAATTCCATAGCAAGAAGAAATACTTATGGATTCACTTCACCAGCATTCCTTGGTACCTAGTTGCTTCCCAAACACCTGATACTATGTGGCTTACTAACGCGCGCATCTATACTTCGTACTTCACACCCAACCATATCGTAAGTGCCATGTGCCCAATTGTCACATGTAACAATTGTAGTATCGCTTATGGACTCTACATCATCCCATTAGAGAACTTCTTCCTTTGATAGCTCAATAACTTCTGGATCTTTAATGGTGCACACATAAATTTTGTTCAAGTCTTCCTCACTTAAGGGTTCTACATAAGGTGTAGATTTCCCATTTGTCAAAGGGATAATTACATGTTATTTCTTGTTTTCAAAACTTATATACCCCTTTTTGAAATGCAAATCAGCATTGTTTTCATAACACTAAGGGTACCCAACTAATGCACATAAATTTTCTACTTATGCAAGCGCTAAGACCTCAAAATCCCAAATAAACTTGGCCCCCTGAATAGTAATTGATGTATCTTTCAAAACCCCAATTGGTGTGGCCTGAGTCTAGTTTTCCATGAACATCACATTAAAGGATGACTGTAATGGAGGTCTACCCATCTGAACCCGTGCATCTAAAGTGAGAATGTTTACCTCCGCACCTGTGTCAATCAAAATGTTACTCTAAAGCCAACTATCAACAATGGCATTCAGTGTAATCTCCTTGTCATAATCCAAACTGTCTGGAGGAATATTAGCACGTAGAAGATGTCTCTCATGCTTAGTCCTAATATGAGGAGTTTTTCCCATCAACTAATTTCCTAACAATGGAATGATGTTCTCTTGGTGTAGCATCTTGCAAACCTCTTTCAAATCATCAACATTTTTCTGATGGATCTCAACTGCTTTCTTTTGTTCTAATTTTCGTGATTGTTTCTTAAAAAATTATATCTCACCTTGTAAATTCCAAATTACCTCCATGGTCTCTTAATAAACCTCCTTATAATGCATAGGGTCTGGATACTTCACATGTAATACTTCCTCCTTCGTAATCATAGGCTTCTATTGAAGAATCTCTTTGATGCGTGCAACCTTGGTGCCTATAGGTATCTTCACAGGTACTAACTCAAGGTCCAATGATAAATTCACCATTCACTGGTTTCTACCATATGCAGTACTCTAATAATCCATGTGACCTTGTTTACTTGCTTATTCTGCTTACTCAAATGTTCATATAAGTCCAGGCACTCTTCATATTTATGGTTCTTTCCACAAAAATAACAGAGAATTTTTTGAGGACATTCACACGTGTAATGATTAGGAGATCTATATGTATAACAAGTCCCATGAGGGAAATCATTCCTTCCACCCCCTCAACCTTGGCCTCTAAATCCTCCATGGTATCCTCGACCTCTACTGAGACCACCATCAGAACGTCCCTCATTATGGTCATGGTCGTTATGCTAACCTTTCTCCTTGGAATTATTTGCAACACTAGTCTATCGTACACCAAAATAAATGGCATCATGAATCTGATCAATCAACCTACAATCCTCAGTATCATGAGTGGAAGACCTAAAAATCTTGTAGTAACAGGACACATTCTTTCTTATTCCACGCTGCAACAATGGGCATCAACTTGAACCATGGTCCAAATGACATATCTCACAATCCAGTAACAATGAGTGCATTGATTTATGAGGGCAACTATCCTTAGTATTCCCTTCTACTTCAAAATCTAGACACAAAATTCCACTGTGTGTCTCATGTGTCAAATTAGTAGATAGTTTCTCCAACTGACTTTCCATTGCTGCAATCTAAGCTTCCAAAAATGGGCTCACTCTTGTGTCTACACTTCCTACTGCCTCAGTGCATAGAGATACTTCAAGTGCCTCGTGTAGATCTGTAAAGGTATTATGTGAAAGTGCTCTTCTAAAAGGCATGATCATTCCTCCATCAAAACACTGTGTATGCTGGTTCGTGTGGATGTCATAAGATAAATTTGACAAAAGGGTCTTGAACTGAGCATCATATTCCAAAACACTCTCAGTAGTGCTCTGCTTGATATCTCTAAGCGCGCTTATTATTTTCTATTCAAACTCGAGAATATAACAATATTTTAAAAAGGCATCTTGCCTCTATAATCCACACAAGTTTGATTAGGATCAAAATTTCTATACCAGTTATGCATGCACCCATGCAATCTAATTGCAAATATACTTGTTTTGCTCTATGGAGTTGTAATCCCCTTGGCATGCCATAGTATTTCACACATATATATTTTCTTAGCTACATCTTCAATGCCTCTATATTATGGAAGACGAAGAGACATCTCCATATAAATTTGTTGAGGTTGGTGCAGACCATGCCCACCAGACCCAAAACCTGTATTTCCTCCTATGTTTGCACCACCTCCAGATCCACCAGCGCCTAAGCCACTTGACCCTCCTGATCCTCCTCTTGAAGTAGGAAAAGAACCATAGGATAGACTGCCTTGTGTTACAATGGTCATGCTAAACTAGACTGCCATAGTCTGCGAAGTTGTGCTACTTTAGGATGTTATACCAATGTTCGGTGCACCCATGTTCTGTGTCGGTGATGCACAAATAAAATTCCTCTATTTGGTCCTCCAAATAACATAGATGATTATTGTGCCACCATAGATGAATACGATCCCTAATTAACTCAAGAACTTGACTACAGATTGACTTTATCTACTGCAACTCTACTACTCACACTAGCTTTCTTACTATTAACTATTGTAGAATTTGGAAAACCAAGCACGAAGGATAGGTTGTTAGGTAGGTTTAGATGCATGCACACGGTCCACATTCTCTCTCCTGATGTGCCTTCATCCAAATCTGAGGAGGGTTCTCTTCCATGCTTTCCCAAATGGGGGAGTTCGAGATGCGCTAACTCCACTTCCTCTATGTGAGCTCCAAATCCTTCATTTGCCATCTAACTCCGCAACACCATTCTTTTCGTGATCTCTCGTTGCATCATGAGATCCCTCTCACGTGCTTATTTAAAATTAAGTCACCTTTCTTCTCTCTATCTCTCTCCTACTAGGTTTTCCATCTTTACCAAACTTGATCTTGTGCCATACATTATGGGGTTTAGCTAGCCATAGGATTATTTTCCAAATTCAAAGTTACAATCAAGATCTTGATTGCTAACGAAATACCACATAAATAAAATCCTCTGGGCTTGTGTAAAAACTATAATTCAGTAACTTCTGGGAAAGAGTAATTGGAAACTACGTACTCAAGAATATAATTGTTTAAAACACTATGGAAGGAAACATCTAAAGAGAACGTACATATGATATCTGCATCATACAAGGCCTAGAATTATTTCTTCGTCCAAACAAGCATGCAGAACCTCTAATTCCTCTTAGATGGGTAAAAAACCACCCACTTGTATAGCTCTATAGGAAATATGGCAAAGAAAGTCTTGTAAATCTCATCATACAGATTTTGTTCAACCCACGCACAAGAGTTAAACTCAGGTCCAGTGCTATATCTTCAAGCATACTCTTGTTCTAGATTATTTAACCACTCTTCAATACTGGCCATCAACCGTTACATCTTCATCATGTAACATCATGTAAATTAGCTGAGAAAGAGGTCCTGGCAATGGAACCAACTATGTAGCCTAGAATATACCCACAAATTCCAAGGTGCGTTGGCACATCCCTTGGACTAGACTGAGCGCTCACCTGAAGCGTGCAAGGGTACCAGATCCCTCTTTAGAGTAGCTTGTTCAATATGTTAGCATGATTGGAAATATAATTCGGATCCATAATAGATAAACAATTACACCATAGTGCATAAACCAGATCTAAGCTATATGAAATATTGACTAAACAATGACTATAATGATATTTACCATGAAAGAACCATATTTATTCTCATCTAACACCATTATCCTGCCAATAGTATCTATTATATTAAATACTGTAAAACATAGAAGCTTCATACATCATGATCCAATTTCCATAGTCATGTGCGCTAAGAATTCCGCAACATAACTCTACGATAAATTGGTATATCCAAACTGTGCAAATCAATACATATATATAGGGGTGGGGACTTCCCTTTACCTCCCAATCACCTTTCAAAAATAGGTTACATACTAATAATAGCCATGTGACCTTACAGAAGTATACCAAAGCATGGAAGTGCTAATAATAGATCTCATATAGTTAAATCCTAATATAGATCCTATTAATAGCTCAAAACTCTGCATGGCACTCGATCTTCCGCTTGCCCCAAAATAGCCTTTCTTAGCTCGAAAGTCTTCATACCTTTACGTGCTCTGTACTCCATGTCCAAAAATAGCCTAGATCTACAAAAGAGGTAAAGTCCTGTTTCTGGACATGCTCCTGATTTTCTATACTTCCACAGGCGTATACGCAACCTATTCCTGCACACCCAATCCTTATGCAATTTTATCGTTGAGCTATATTTTATCATTTCAACACATTTTCTATCCTTAACACTCACGATAATTAGGTTTACACTTTCTTTTATTACATTTTCACATTTACATAATTTTACATTCTTTTATAGATTTTTAATAATAAATAACTTTTATTACTCTTTCATTCTTCTTTTGCAGGTCATTCCTTAATATGCAACAAGAAGCATCCCTACAACAAACAAAACAAAAAGTACAACACGGTACAAAAAAATACACCTCACCCCTAGGGTCACTTTTTCTTTCTTATCTTCCACGCTTCATTTTCATCACTTCACACTTTCACTTGTCTCTTCGACATGCTATCACCATCACATTCTACATGGTTATCATGTTTACATCTCATATCTACTTTATGTTATCAAGTATTCACTCAACAACATAAATTGGGGGTAAATGTAGACACAAAATCATGCACTTGGGTACATTTCTAGGTCCTAAAAGCATACTTGCATTCATATGATTCCTAAGTGAGAAAAATAGTAATTGACAACTATCTTTGGCCTCTTTTCTTTGTTTCTTGTCTTCTTTATAGTCTTGTATACTATACATCTCAATTGGTATTTTACTTGTTTATCTTGGATGACTTCAGATACCAATGCCCAACTAAGATGTTAGCGCCTAGGCGCCCTCATCCCCTCTAGGTGCCCTTGACCTTTTTTTATATTAATTTCTTCTTTTGGGTCTATTTTATCCTTTTGGAATCTTCTTTTCTTATGGGTCGACCTTCTAGTTTTCAATTATGAAGTTTAACCAAGGGAATCATATAAATACAAAACTATGTGACCAAAATAAGGGACCAATTTCTAAGCATATTATCTATCACCTAATCTTACATCCAAAGGAACCTAAAGCACTTCAAAGCATCTATTTGGAATTCAATCGAGGGACAAGGGAACTTATTTTCGCTATACACTGCATAGGAAGAGGAAGTTCATTATTCCATCCACACATCTATTTACATTACTACATCTAGCTATAACCCGCTATTAACTGCGCTTACATAAGCACATCTTAAAGCATGATTCTTACACACACTCACAAGCACTACATGCAATATGAGATGTAGTCTAGTGATCAGTCATAATTACATTCATTCAGGTGACTTTTGGTGTTAGTCTGTCTCCCCATATTATATCTTTAATTTTTGGGATTTGATGTAGTTTGAGGATTTTATATGTGAACATCTCTTTACAGGTTAGAGGTACATTCTACGAATAAGGTGTGACATACAAATGACCAACAATGACTACAAGTGACACTTGTGTGACATCATAAATATTAGGTTCTGAACTCCTGTATAGTCACAGGCACCCAGTAGAGGTATCTAGAGCCTAGGTACCCTTGCCCCAATCTAAGTGCCCTAGTCTGGGTTCATCTAAAAGTTCCATAATTTACTATGCATAGTTACGATGGTCTCCCCTTTCAATTCATCAGTTTTCCAATCCGTATTAGTTTATGGATTATGCACAAATTAGCTAACTCCTTTTCTCTCTCTCTCTCTCTCTCTTGCACTTAGGGTTTTGTATTTTAATATCTTATTGCTTGTGTCAAATATTTAGTTTATCATTTATTTATGATACGTGAATCTACAATTAGGGTTTAGCATAATTATATATTTTCGTTAAAATTGTAGGAAACAATAAGGAAAAAAATAACAAATTGTATAAACCAACAACTGGAAATTCTATAATCATTAGATATGTGATATTCATATAAGAAGAATAACAGAGTGGAAGTATTAAAATATGAGTATGGCTACAAATTGACTACAAGATGAAGGTGAAGAGTCAACTCCAATAGGTATTCATTCTATGGTACCTCCTTCCATGCCTAGTTAAGCTCAACATCTTGGTCAACAAGTGACAAATTCATCAAGTATCAGGATATCCTCACACATTCAATAATTCACTCCTTCAATTCAAATACTACCACCGTAAGGTTTAGTTGAAGCAACACCTTATATAACATGCACTATATGTGCAAGACTATCATGTCAAAATTCTTAAAGTTTAAGGAGGCATGAGACATAAAGTCTAAGAGATATCTATGATCAGAATGAAAGTGAAAAAAATGTTGATTTGTTTTATGCTTATGGTTTGATTTCACATACAATTTATCCCATTCACTTGAAGTGCTTATTAAAAATTAAAATGAGGCATAGGTCATGGATGAAGAGAATTATGTTATTGATAAAAATCACGCATGGGATTTTTTGGATCCTCTACAATAAAGAGATATGATAAGAGTGAAGTTTTTTATAGGAAAAATTTGAATGCAAATGGAAAATTACAAAAGTATAAGTCAAGGTTAGTATCAAAGGGTTTTTTAGACCAACATGTAGTTGACTACAATGACATATATACTCTAGTAGCTCATTTAGATATAGTAATAATAATACCATTAGTAATTTTTATAAGAACAAGTAGTTATTTTATCAAGTAAATGCACAATCCACATTTTTGAATGGTTTTCTAGGAGAAGAAATATATGTTGACCAACCAATAGGCTATAAGATCTTAGGTCACAAAGACAAGATTTACAAAATAAGTAAGCCACTCTATAGACTTCAAAAAGCTTCAAGAGCATGGTATACAAGAGTTATTCTTATCTTTTACAAAATGGATTTTGCATGTGCAACAACAAGCCTACATTGTACATAAATATGAATAAACCAAGATGAATTATAATTATTATTTTTATGTATATAATATAATATGAACTAGTGATTTATCAATTGACTTGTTTAAGCATGTCATGTTCAAAAAATTATTGAGATGACCAATTTGGGTCTCGTGAACTATTTTCTTGGTAGTGAAGTGGTCCATTCTAAAATTGTCTATTTATCTCTCAATCCAAGTATGCAAGCGATATTTTGACATTTTTAATATGTTAATTTATAAACTAACACCAACACCTATCATGACAAGCTTGAAGTTAAAGAAAATATGAAAAAGGATCCAATGTTGATCCATTTAAAAAAAAAAGACTTGTTGGTAGTTTGATGTACCTGAAACCCACATGTTTAGATATAACATATGTAGTAATTCTCATGTAAATTATCATGGAGTCATGAAAATAGTATCAATTGGGAAAGAGGATTTTGAGATATGAAAGTGGAACTATAAATCATGGAATTTCGTATTCAAAATTGAATGAATTCAAACTCACATGTTACACATACAATGATTGTGTCAAAACCCATGACACAATGCACTGTATCTGGGTATGTTATTCATTTTATAGTGGGAGAAGTATGATAGGAATGCATGACAAGGTGCAATGTATCTCTTTTATCGATAGAAGCTGAATATATAGCACTAATAAGAGAAACATGCTAAGTAATTTGGATGACATGAATGTTAGTAGATTTGATGCATGAATAAGACAAGCAACAAATATCTTCTATAATAACAACTCTACAATTGCACTATCCAAGAATCATGTGTTTCACAAGAGGAGCAAACATATAGCCATAAGATACCATTTCATCAAAGAATTCACCAATAGGGTAAATCTATTTAAAATTATCTAGATTCAAAAATCAATAGTAGACATCTTCGCCAAACCATTAATAAAACACATATTTTAGCATCTAAGATAATTTTTAGGAGTCATAGATGGTGATAGTTATGATTAAGGAGGAGTGTTGGAGCTTGTACTCCTAACTTCATACATTCAATATTCTCTTGTAGCATTTCCTAACATTGTACAATTCATGATCCCAATGAGATGGGTGCATGCTTTTCCTAGATTTTTTAGAAAGCTTTTTATTTAAGGCAATGAGCATAATTTATTGTTGTTAATTGTCTAGGTTGAGTCTATGAAAATACATGTCACCCTTCGTGGGTCTATAAATAAAGAATGTTTTTTATTATTTTGTAATGCAAGGAGAACTGCATCAAATTCCTGCCAAAATTCAATTGTAAAGAGCCCAAACTCTTCTTTTGATTGATATATATATATAATATATATAACGAATCTTCCTTGTTTTGCTCAAAAGTACGGGGTGTTTAAGTGAAGCAAAGAGCGAAGGATAGATTTACAATTGTTGGATCTAACCAACACCCAATAAAATTGAACAAGTCCATGTTCATTGAAAAGATAATGAATTACACTAAATACACAGATAATGAAACTTATCCACTAGAACAGGACAAACCAATTTTCTTTAATCACCACCATGAGAAAACACTCAAATGAATTGGGAAACTGACAGTGAAAGCTTAATCCAAAGGGATTGATTGATTTTTTTGCCCTACAACACATGTCATGAAAAATAAAAGGGAGGCACCTTCTGTGGATTTATTCTTGAAGTTGGTAATAATCTGAGGCACTTCTGCAATCGCCCAAATAAATAAATTGAGGAGCCCAAAACCAACAGACACAAAATCTCTCTCTCCACATACACAGTCCCTCAGATACTTTTCGGCCCACCCACACACTGCCTTCCTGAAGCACAATGATATACATGAAACTAATAAAGCTTGGGGTAAAAATGAAATACATGGATAAAATTTTATATAATTGACCACCATGTTTAAACAAATCGAATATTTAAATTACATTGTGCTTGTACGGGGAAGAGCTTATGTATCACACATGTTAGCAATCTGGTGAGCTAAACTCAAACTCGTGACCACATATGGATATGGATCTGTCGATGCGGTGACTCGATCCTGTTTTTCGTTTACGGATCTTATCTCCATTGCTATCACACTTTGTCCGCTTTACTTTTGCTCGCCATCATTACACATCTCTCAAACATAACAATATATTGTAAACATTTTGTAGAAAATTATTGCCCCACAGCACCAACGGATTAGAATAAATTCTGAAAATTCGATAGCGTAGTTCGTGGGTCCATTTGTTCGGCTACTCTCATTCATGTGGGATCATCCTCTTCAAAGAGGTCACTATGGGCGAGTTTGGTTACAACACAAGTAATAATGAGGTCACTCTTGATAAACTCTCAATTAGTGGAGAGGTTATTGAGGATTGTGACTTGTGTCATTTATGTTAAATGTTTTAAGTAATTGAGATCTCATAGTTGTAAATTCTATAGTGAACTAGAGCACGTATTGGTAAATTCTTAAGTAAAGAATCGGTCAAGTGATTAGGGAGTCAAGTCATGATTCAAAATTCTATTACTGTTAATCTAAAATATCAAATAGTAGAGGGGTTAGTATTTGTTTGTTAGGGGTTGTAATTTGAATTTGTATTAGTATCAATAAACTCTCAAGTATACAAGAGTTTAGTAATAGGGATTTGCAGTACGACTCAAATTAGTGTAAGTATTGGTAAAATGTGAAGTAGACAGGAAATCATTATTGCGGACTCGAGTCATGATATAAACATATAATAGTGTTGGTAAACTTTAAAGTAGTAGAATGATCAATCAAATATATCAGTATTAGTAAACTTTCAAGTAGTAGAGAGGTCACTATTAGAGAATAAAGAGATGACTTGAACTTGTCTTGATATTCGTAAACTCTGAAATAGAGGAGAGATCACAATTTGGGAATCAAGTCATTAATTAATCTAATGAAAGTATTGGTAAACTCTCCAATAGTGGAGAGGTCATATTGAGTGATCCAAGAGGATCTTTTAGAAGTAGAATTACCCATGATACCACCAAGTCCTTCTTCGTAGTTCGTAGTTTGTGGTAATGTTGTGTGAATTCTTATTTAATGATGTGTGGTTCTTCATAACAACGTTTAAATGTTCACATTACCCCCAAGATTACCAATCCATCTCTAGAAAATGTCATACACACTTATGTAATATCATAACACACCCTAGGAAGATTGGATATTGTATCATCCATATGTATATAAAACTATGTATGTTCTTTAATAGTGGCTTCCTCAATGTTCCACGAATACCTACATGCAACAATGTTAATGATAACTCACACCATACAACACTAACAAGTTCTAATAACAATTTGAGTCTCATTTTAGTGATGAAAGAACCCCCGTAATGAGTCTGAAAGGGATCTCCCTTAACATGTTATATGGTGTTTGCCTCATTACCCCACAACAAATATTTTGATTTTTAAACTTTGGATGTTCATAATCTTAATAGATTGATGTTAATATTCAAACATTGAAGCTTAATGATTTTAAATTCAATACTTTTTCTATAAGCCTTTTCATATTTTGAATCATTTTTTATGTGTATTTATATACTATTAGAGATCAACAAGAACGTACAAGATAATAAGCCCTACATCTCCCTCAAAAGTATGTAATGTAGATAACACACAATATCGATATAGTTCTTGTTTCATTTCTATCATAAAATATTTTTCTTAATCTTTTTCATATTTCTTCCACATACACATACAACATATCTAAATAGTCAATTAGAGTGTTGTTCCATGTACCTCCCGAGATCAATATAATTAGTATCATATTCATATTTATCTTACATGTCCTATTACATGGAAAATCAAATTTGACAATGGATTGGTTTTTGAATTGAACTTTTAGTCATGAAGGGAATGAAAATATTTTTTTTGGTGTCATTATAAGACAGAGTTGAATAGGTGCATATCCAAGTGCTACATCTTCACACCTTCATATCCTCCACTTTCATCTTCCTCACTCTTATTTTTCCTAACTTATAAAACCAAAATTGGGAAAACAAGCGTGTAGAAAATACACTATTATTCATAAATTTTCAAGATTAGATCACATAATTGAATTGAGCATGAAGTGAAAAAACAAATTCTCTTAACCTTCATTATGTTAAACAAAATATACATAAAATTTCCAAGCCAAAACGAAAATAAATAATGTATTAATTTCACTTTAACAAATGCATATACTATATATGATATTATTTTATGATAAATTATGAGGTCACAAGCTTCCCCACATGTCATGGTCAAAATTTCTATGGGACTTGAATTTAATTTTTTATAAACTTATAATTAGAAATTTTATAACAATTTCTTCACAAAAAAAGTCACTACGTGGAACTTGTGAGAGAAAGTGAGTACAAGGATCAAGCTGGAATACACACACATCAACCATGTTGCACTTGAACATAACCATGACATAGCTCTAAGTAGTAAGAAAGCAATTACCACTATTGAAATGATGCACGCAAGAAAAATATCACCTCATTCTCATAGATCAAAACATGTAAAGTGCCCGTTAAAACAACCACTTGAGACCAAAGAAACAACCTAAGGTTAGCTAGAAAATTATGGAATAATTTTTTTTTTTATATTAGAAGTGTCCACAAGCAAGTTGCAAGACAACTGTTGCCACTGGCAGGTTTCGGAACAAAACCAATTTTACCAAAACAAACGTTTCCTTTATTAACTAATATCAAGTTCACAACATTCCAATTTTAGGGTTAGATGTTTTAGTTAGGTTCAGGGAGTAATTTACCCCTATGTCTGCTCTCTTGTAGCCTCAGAGTTTCAAATATTTTTCTCATATTTAACACTCCCAAAATTTCCCTAAACATTCCCATTGGATAGGAAATTTTCTCACATTTCCGGTGATATGAAGAAGTCCTCCTAACTCCTTATATTTTTCAAGTTATGAGTGGGCAGAGTTTTTAGGTCAAACATTCCCTTAGGGGGACACATGTCATGTAGGGGTGAAATCCCCTTTGGCGGGTTGGCGGGTCATGGGGTGGCTTGGGGAATTTTTCCCATCGCACGACACAAAGGCATAAGTTCTTTCACGCCTCCGCTAGTCCCTGGTTGACATGTCTCGAGTCCTGGCACAAAGCAAGAGAGGGGGAGGGAAGGGCAGAGCGGTGGGAGGATTTTTCGCAATTGCACCGATGGAGGACAAAAAGGAAGAAGGGGACGTGTAGGTTCGTACCCCCATACAAGAAGAAACGCAAGAGGTGGGGGCGATGATGCAGGGCCGCGGGGAATTTTGTAAAAATTTTCCCAAGGCCAAAACTCAAAGGAACAAAGGTGTCCTCCCTCCACGCTGTCACCCCAAGGTGCCACATGGCACCTTCTATTTGGTTACAGGCCAAGGGGGAAAAAAAATGAAAATTTTTCCGCAAAATTTTCAAAGGGTCAAGGGTTGAAAAGAAACTGCGCCTCTGTTGTAGCTCCAAGAGGACATATGGCATCCTTCAATTGGCTGTGGACCGGCGGGGATGCGGGGAAAAATTGGAAATTTTTCCCAAGGTCCAAAAACCTAAAAATTTTAAATTCAAAAAGGGTCCGCCCCTCCACCATGCCATGTGTCATCATCTGATTGGCTACGGGACAGAGGGGATGGAAGAAAAAATAGGAAAATTTTCCCAAGGTAAAATTTTAAGAAAGGTAAGTTTAAATTTGGTCCACCCTCCGAGGTGCCACGTGGCAGGTCCTGATTGGTTGCAGGATGGCGGGGGCTGAGGAATTTTTGTGGAAATTTTTCCAAAGTCAATATTAAAGTTAACAGTTAGATTTATTTTATTTTTGAATGCCAAATTGAAGTAAAACTTCAAATGGCCATAACTTGAGCTAGAAAACTTGGTTTTGGGGAATTTTCGGAAAGCTCTCAATGCCCTCTTTGCACAGGAAACATAAAATTTACTTTTTGATGAAGTTTAAAGCGTCAATTTTATGAAAACCATCTGCAGGATTTTAATTGGCAAACTGGCAATTTTTAAATATTCAATTTGATTAAATTTGGTTTCCTCCTTCACTCAACATGTCAAAAATACGTGGAGTATTGATCTAGGTAGGGTTTAGAGAATTTTTGAAGAGTTAATTTGCTTAATACATTCAAGTTTGAATTTTTCTGACAAATGATAGGAAAACGACTGTTAAAGGGTTGTATTCGAATTAGCAATGGCTAGGTCATTTTCTTAAGTATTCTTTGTTAAATTAAGTTCATTTCTAGTGTATCATGTAAAATTTTAAGGTTCCCAAGTTGATTGTTAAGTGCTGGTCAAAACTGTGCATTTTGTATAAATTTACCAGTTTTAGAATTTACAATTTCAGTGATCAAATTTTTTTTAAAAGATCCATTTATCAATTTCATCATTTAAATGTAAGACCTTATTTCTAATATAGTCTAATACATTTAACTGATTCTAACAATTCATTCCCAAGTTAACATCACAAATTTTGATTTCAATTTTTATTATAATTCCAAGGATGCAAAAACAATGTACTTCCTACGCATTCTTCTTTTCAACAGAGATTTCAATCTTTAACAGCAAATCAAATCCAATGCACAATAAAATTTTGAGAACTAATGCAATCCTCTATTCATTTCCAATACAACTTTACAATTTATCTTTTCCATTTTATTTCAAATACAATTTATAAATTTTACAACACTCTTTCGCATTCCTTTTTAAAATAGAGAAGGGAACATATCTCTATACATTACACATTTCACTTTCAAAATTTCCTTATCAATACAAGCAACTTCTCACTACGAATAATTATACAATTCATCCACTTCAAAGTGGGAAGGAATACAATAAAATTTCTCACAAGGAGGGATTGTCAAATTGCACATTTCTTCGCTTCACAACAAAAAAAATTTCTTTTTTTTCTCGAAATTTATCACAATAAAGAGGAGGAAAGGCATTGCTTTCCACCAAACCAAGAAATCCAATGAAAGGAGAAGCCTTCCTTCATCATTGGCCCCTGAGCCTCAACCAAGATAAAATAAAAGATGCAATTCAACCATGGCAACAACTGGCTTCCACAACACAACATTCTTTCATATACGATTTTCTTTTTGAAACTCAAAGCAACAAAAAAAAAACAACAGTTCACAACTGCATTTAGAAACATTTCAAATAGATTTCAGGCTTGATCATGCAAGCCAAAGGAGCAAGTCCTATGGGGGAAGCTACTTATGCCTCCCAATTGGGAACTGGGAATCCACCAAAAACAAGCTGCCAATTAATTCATCCCACACACACTTTTCCTTATGCCCATCACAAAGTAAGAAATGCAAGATATTTATTTTCAATGGTGGATCCTAAACCCAGACTCCCTCCACAAAATTTTGATGTCAATGGAATTCCTTATGCCTCCCCCACATGGATTCCCCATAGCCTTCTCCTACACCATCCCTAAGGAAGTCTACCCAACCAGCCAACAAATAAATCAAAGCATTTTCCATACACACAACACCACAAGAAAATATCAGCAATAAAAAAGAGAGTAAATTCCTACCTCTCCATGGTGAATTTTGCTCCTAACAAAAAGATTCAAATGCCAAGAAAACACAGCCCAAAACAACAACTAAAAAACATGCAAATATTTCTCCAAAACTTCATCCAAACATAGGAGCTCCAACAAGAAAATGCGCCCCCAAAGAAGAATGCAAAAAGGTTCAACAACCCCAAAACAAGAAGAGAGTTAGAAATATATAGAAGGGGGAAAGAAGATGATGATGTGGATCCATGTAGGGTGCCACATCACACATCCTCTCAAGTCAACACAAAATACAAAATCCAAACTCCAAGGTTTAATAAAGAGGTGGGTGAAGAATGACAAGTTACGTGCACACTCCAAAACAGCCCACACCTCAAGGGATGGCCATTAAATTAAAATGTAAGAAAGTGCAATTAAAAACATGCATAAGATGAATAAAATGGATAATAAAAAAGTCACAATTCACTTCCCCAACCATAAGTATGGTTGGTAACATAAATTTAGAGGCATGGGACAAGTTTTACTTATCCCACAAGTCTCCAAAAATAGCCCCCAAGGTCAAATTCGAATTTCCAAGGAGGTGGAGTATTTCATACTCTAAAATCTAACTTACACAAGCTTTTACACATCTTACACATCCCTTACAAATTAATTACAAACAGCCAACCACTTTAATAATTACTTTCCATATCCCAATTTAATTTATTTAAATTTTAAACATATGATCTCCTCACATTAATCTATTACAATTAATTAATTAAAAGAAGATAACACATTACAAATAAAATACATACAACAATAAATAAACATTAACTATAATAATAAAAAATACAACCCATGGTCACATATAAAGACGATCCCCCCTCCCATGGGAATCTTTAACAAAACAACACACAACACAATAAAACAAGTTGCCATGGTGACCTTGTTTAATTCACCTAGAATTCCATTTTGGTTGGTCTCTGCTCCCTCGATGTTTTGTTGTGATATTTTTAACCTGCAAAATACAAATACCTCCTTTGGGCTCGTGGCCATATCAAAACATCCAATATGATACAAATAAAATCACAAAAGTTAACTATACAATGAATCACAACAACTCTGAAGTCACTATTACATCATTTGTATTTTTAATCCAGAACTATACCAGTATCATAAAATATCCATTTTCTAGATCTATTCATAATATCCAAAAATCAGGTGTCTGAGTAATATCCATAAAACATCCATGTCAAATAATATATCATCATGCTAGGTGTCTCTAGTAATCATCATGCGTCGTAATCAAATCTAGATCAATAATAATCCATAATCCAATGTCTAACAACATACTAAATCAAAACATAATAATGTCTATAATGTAATCACAGTATCAAAATAGGTATCCAAAAGGTGTCAAAGGGAAGTGGGCACTACAAAATGAAGTACATATAGGAGGGATGTCCAACTCTCAATGCAAGATCCGTCATACCTTCACAAGGTAGAAAGGAGTTACAATCTAGAAATGGAATGTAACTCTTGTATGATGCACTGATGCACACTAATGCAATTGACATATTATATGACTGAATATATCATGCGTCATAAACTCATAATGACACCTAAGACCTATGACCTCATATAAGGTGAGATGACTAACCATGTGTGAGGGATTAACCTAATAAGAGGAAAATGAAATCCCTCACACCAACACCCAGTTCATTGTAGCTTAGGATGACGCATGGAAAGTCGTAAAAAGAAATGGGTCCCAAGAACTACGCCTAATGAGGTACCCATGTCTAAGAAGGATCTCAATTAATGGATTAAAACTAAATGGGAAAAATGTCCACTTACAAGAGATATAAGACTGCCCTAAACAACCTAAGAAATATGCATCATATGGGTCCCTACAATTAAAGGCCTAATGAGGTACCCATGTACAAACTGTAATCTTTCTAGATGATGAAGAAGAAAAGGACACAAGAAAGACTAAAGAAGATGTTAAGTTGCGGTGGACTTCACTAAACACAAGATCACATGGAAGGATACTTGGCTTGAGAATAGGATTTGGTAAAGAAGTATGTAAATATATAAATTCTTCAAGAAGAGTGTTGATGATGTGGTCTTCTACCTATTGACTGAATAAGGTCTTTCTATATCAAAGAATATTTTTCCCTTAGGAAGAATAGAAATGGTGTATTGAAATTCCTCCCACTCTGTGAAGGAAACTGAAGGCAACATTATGAAGAAATCTAAAGCTAGTCCACAATGGAAGTGTGACATAGGTCTGGAAAATATGTTCTCAAGAATTGAAGGTAATTCCACTGAAGTAGAACTGTCAAAGTATGGGAATGGATCATTTATCCAAAGAATGTCCATATGAAGTGAAGGCACAACATCCCCCACAATTATAGAAAGAGGATCCATAATCAGAGGTGAATTAGTGATAATCTCTGAAATAGTAGAAGTGATAGAAATCCCAAAAGGGAAACTCCCAAAAAAGGAGATGAAGGACTCGTTTAAAGTACAAATGTGTGAAGGCTATGTAGAAGGAAGATAAAATCCCTATACTATAACACAAGTAGAATCTAAAATACATCTAATTTCTAGTAGAAAATCGTCCTAAAAAGGTTGTGCGAAAAATAGAAGAAAAAATTCTAACAAGTATGTATCATCAACACAAGAAGTATGAGGATTGGAAAGAAGCCTCGTAAAATGACTATGAAACGGAGGTAGATGCAATGAAGGTATGAAGCTGGGAATATGATTTCCTAATATCTGATGGGTAAAGAGGAGGTTCAAATTTCTATGAGGGTTGACCGGGAGAGGAAGGAGAGGTATCGTCATCAGTACTCTTGCCATCAAAACTAGAATAACAAACCTCGTCATCAAGAGTATGAACAACTAAATTTGTGTCAACAAAACTATCATCACATGAAGTAGGTTAGGAAAGAACTGTATCAGAAGAAGTAGAAATAATGAAAATATTTGAAGGGTCTCTGAATAAGGACTGAAGAATTATCCAAATTGTGCAAGGACACTTTGTGTTTGCCACATGATGGTGGATAGTCTTGGAAACATGTGTCAACAAGCAACCATGAACTTGATCATAAGTGTTGAGCTAGTATTCAAGACGTTATGGATCAATGGGTGTAGATACTTATCTATACAAAAAGGACATCCCAAAAGGTGAACAAACCTCTCGTAACACACTACAAACCTTTGCAGAGATCTCCAAATGCATGTTAGCGTAAAATTCCAAGAAGAGGCTTCCATAAAACACACAAACAACCCAAAAAAAACCTCCAAAATACGTTACTGAAAATCCAGTAACACTAGTTTTCAAAATATATTTAGATGAATTAATTTTAATTTATAGATAAAAAAAGACAAAATTAACAAGGGTTAGTATTAAAAAAACTAGGCCCTAAGATTACTTCAATGACTAGCTTATAAAAAACTAATTTCCTTCCATAAAAATATATTCAAATCCCTAATTTTAAATAACCCATGAATAATTTAATTAAGCTATGAATTAAAATTTTGTTACCTAAGTTATAAAATTTAAAACAAACGATATCAAAAAAGGTTGTCTTGAGGGTTTTCAAATTGGTAAAGGAAAATTTCTTCCTTACAATTTGAAATTTAGTGAACTTAGTTTTTTTTTAAAGGATACAAGGGCTCTACTAGGGTTTTTTGCATGCTTGTCATTCTATGGCCACTTCAAGCTCTATGGGATATTTATTGCATCAGTTTTATTAGGTTTTCTCACTCTCTAGGTGCCCTTATATAATGAGTTCTCCCTCTTCGTGCTCGGTTGTTGAAACTACGACTAGAGATAGTGGAGATTTTAACAATGGAATTTCTACCGAAATTTCCATGGAAGTTCGTCACGAAGGTTTTTCACGAGGTAATGATTCTCCTTTTGATGTTGTTTTACTAATTTCTTAGTTTAACGTTGTTTTTCAATGGTTAGAGAAGTTTTGTATTATTGGGTATTTTTTTGGTCGTATCCCCTCTAAAAGCATGCTTAAGTCCTGGGTTCATTCATCTTGGGTCTCTCATGGCATCTGACTTGAATCTATCTAGAACATGATCAAAGTAATTTTCCTTTTCTAGTTCTCTGACTCGGCTAATGCCTCCACCATCCTAACGCATTTGGCCACTTGGTACATGTGCAATTCCTTACTGGTTCTCTCACCATGGCACAAGGATTTTGTGGTTTCTGACTACACCGCCCTCAAAGTGCCAATCTGGGTGGAATTCCCTGGCCTTCCCCTACCATATGTTCACTTCATGCATCAAATTTCTTCCTCCATTGGAAGGGTCTTCACTCACAAACCAAAATGTTTTGTAACTCTCGTCCACATAAACGTGTCTATGTTGAAGTGAACCTCTCCCAAGAATTTAAAGAGTTTGTGAAGATTCAAATGGGTGATAAACGTTACTCCCAAGATGTTTTGTATATCAATCTTTCTAACACTTACTTCCATTGTCAGGCCTCTGATCACAACATCAATGATTTTTCTCTTTATGTGCCTTGCAATTGTCCTGTAGCCAAGGTGGCCCTTGATGTGGCCAAACCCCATAATGAAGAGGGGTGGTAAATGGTAAGAGGACAGAAAAAAAGAATAAACAAGCAACATCCTCAGCCCCTGGTTCCACTAGTGGTAGTGAGCCAACTAGTAAGGAACAACCCCCTAATGCAAGGGTCAAAGAACCAACTGATGCTGCCAACTCAACTATCTAGTTACCTAAATTCTCCACTCTGCCCAAGGCGGCCTTAGTTCTTTTGGCCCAGTCTAACTCTATGAGAAACGCTACCATTTCTCTGCAGTTGCAGTTGCTTTTGTTCAATAGTTCACAAGGCCACCCCAAAAGGGCCCAAATCTGTTCTCACATCTCCCAGGATCATATTCCAGTCTGTAGCATAGACTCCAAAGAGGAGGAGTTAAACATAGAGTATGCCAAGAAGAAAAAAACTAAGTTGCGAGACTTTTTGCAGCACAACAATGCTCAATTCCTACAATACCAATTTGGCAGCTTGGAAGGACTGAATATGGAGGATATGACCCTTGATTATTATTTCCCATGAATTGCATCTCTTGGAATGTAAGGGGTCTCACAGAATCCAATCATAAGTATATGTTTCGTGATGTTCAGAATTTTTTTTCCAACTTAGATGCTTTATTTTTGCAGGAAGTAAAAATTAGAATTTTTCAGTCTCAGATGGCTTGTAAATCCATCTGACCTGACAACCTGATTTTTTACAGTAATCATGACGGAGGACATGGAGGAGTAATTACTCTTTTTTCCACTAAATTGCAGCCCCTTTTGGTGGACTGTGGCGTCGATCTTACCAGCCGTTCCATATGGGTCCTATTTAATATTGACAACCTCACTTTTGGCCTAATTAATATTTATGCCTCCAATGATGTGGCCAAAAGGGACGATCTTTGGAGATGAATAGATTTCTCATTTCTTGAAGATTATTAGGTAATAAGTGGATATTTCAATATGGTGGAGCTTTCATCCGATAAGCATGGGCTCCTACCAACTCGTTGGACAACTCACAAGAGGGGAGCATGGTTTTTCATGCACAATAAATTCATATTTATGACCCTTGTGCTTCTCACTCTCTCACATCCGAAGCGTGGTTCACTTGATCCAATCTTCAAAGTTGATCGGATCAGGTCCTATAATGGCTTGACAGAGTTATGCTTTCAACTCAGGATTATTTTGAGTTTGACAACATTTATTCCTTACCCATGGAGGTCATGCCTGATGTTTTCCTTCCGGACCACTCTCCTATAAAATTCTGTATCACTTGGCAAGATTGGTGCCAATTTTGTCATAAAGGATAGTTTTTTCTCAATACCACGTTAATGGAACATGGGACCACTCTCAATCATATCAGGTGTGTTTGGAACCTATCCCCTCAGCCAAGTTATCTTCAACACTTTTATCCACCTATGCATGTCAGTTGGATCAGAAGGTGGGAGGATGCTCTGACTCAGACCACTAGATTCCTCAAGATCTATGGCCGGAAGTTGGATAAAATTTGTCACAACTCTTATTCTGCTACTATCTCTGCCCTTAGTTAGGTCGTGGTGGTGCTCCAAGAACATCCTTTCTCCAAAACACTGCAACTTCAAGTTGTAGAGCTTTGTTAGAATATTTCGACTGCGGACAATTACGACATTAGAGAAGCTCAAATTCACACCCGCATGCATTGGCTTAAGGTAGGGGATCGGGTTTCCAAAGAATTATTTCATTCCCTCAAACCTAATAATTCCTCTAAGAAAATCCTTTCAATTTCTGATTATGGAATTCGAGTTGCAGATACGCAACTTATTCTTTCATATTTTTTCAAGTATTATAAGTAGATGTTTCAAGTTCAAGTGCCCTCAGATGAGTGGAAGATAGCTCTTGATCAATTCCTTACAGACATGCCATACAAGCTATCATTCACACAAAGGATTTTTTGCGACCGCATGCTCACCTTGGATGACCTATATGAAGCATTTCATCAAATGGCTAATGATAAAGCTTCGGGTTATGAAGGTTTTCCATGTAAATTCTATAAATCGTTGTGGGACAACATTGGTCCAGATCTTCATCAAGTCTACTTGGAAGGTTTCCAAACTCAATCTCTCCGCATAAGATTTAAAAAGGGAAATATAAAATTCATTCCCAAAAAAAGGGATCCTGAACATATTACTAGCTAGAGGCTCATTACCTTGCCCAATGTTTCTTACATGATCATTGTTAAATCCCTCGTTATTTAGCTGCACCATATTATTCCTACTATTATCCAACCCAAACAAACTGGCTTCATCTAAGGGCATTTCATTCTTGTTAATATCATTGCAGTTTGGGAAGGCATGGAATGGGCCCACCGATCCAATCAAGATGCCATGTTCATCAAAATTTACTTTGAGAAGGCCTATGATCGTACTGAATGGTCGTTATAATTTTCATGCTTCATGCTCTTGGCTTTGGCCCCATTTTCATTTAATTTTTTCACATGCTTTTTTCTAATGCCTCTGCTCAAATCACCATCAACGGGCATAGTTCTGAGCCGTTTGGCTTATTTCGCTCTATTTGACAAGGTCATCCACTAGCCCCTAGGCTTTATGTTCTTACTGTTAAAGGATTTGATTATCTTCTAGCTCAAGCCAAAACCCAAGGGCTTGTTAGAGGAACTGCACTATCGTTTGTGGATCACTCTCAACTCCTTAACACGCATTTTACGGATGATTCACTTCTTACTCTCATTGAGGATGAAATCAATGTTCGCAACGAAATGCATTGCTTGCATATTTTCTTCTTAGTCTCTAGTTTATCTATTCAATGGAGGAAAACCCAATGCTACAAGCAATTATTTGGTGCATCCCACATCACGGGCTCCCTATTGGCTCCCACATGGTTCAAATCGGCAAGCAGGCCCCCAAATGCCCCTTTTGTGGTCATTTGGAATCGATAATGCATTTATTATTGTTTTGTCTCAAGGCTCAATGAGCTTGGAATTGGATTCATTCCTTCTTCAAAACTCTTCGACCGGAATGTTTCACTTGGCACCATGTTCTCCTTGGAGATAATCTCATATTCCTGAAAATGTTCTCCCAGATTTGGCATGTTTTTAGAGGGGAAATTTTATTCTGGTTATGGAAAGAAAGGAATACTTTTCTCTTTGATAATTTTGAATTCAATCAGCAATTCTTGATTTATAACAAATCGATGGTTTTATCAAATGTGCTTAAGAAGATTCAAGTACATGTCAACAAAGTGGTCCTAGAGATGAAGCACATGTAGACTCTACTGCATTATTGGGGAGAAGCCCCATATAATGTTTCCCATAAGCCACCGTTACCTCATCGGAGATCTCTGTTCCATGGAGGCCACCCCTGCAGAGGATGCATAAGTTACTCTAAGCACATTTTCAGCCATGTGCATTGCTCCCCACATAATTTGCCACGTCAGAGTGTTTCTATGTTTGTTCTCCGCTAGGGTTGGGACTCCCCTCCTCATCAACATAGTTGTGGATTGTCAGTCGCTTCTGGGCCTTTCACATAAGACGGATGGAATTTTCTACCTCCACCCCCACCACCTTCTAATAACTTCCCCCGAGTTTTGCTTGCAATCTCCCCCATGCATGTGGAAACTGAGGTTGAAGAAGAGGTCTCATCTTGGGAGAGGTTGGCTCAATGACCATGACCCTCCCTCAATAGGAATGTTTGTGGTGGTGGATTGATCTTCGCTCTTTCTATTTTTTGATGGTTGCATAGGCTTGGCCTAGTATTTCGTTCTCCTAGGCTCATCCTAATTTGTTGTTATTTTTGGAGTGTGCACTCATACTACTCACTTTTTGTTGAAATTTTTTTTGTATCATCGTGCATTTAATATAAAATAAGATACTTTTTCATTAAAAAAAGGTGGTCTTCAAATTAACGAAAAGGAGGGAAAATTTAAAATGCATATCAAAGGGAAAGGAGGGTGAGCCACGTGGCGAGGGAGGAGAGGGGCTTGAGGTGGTCAAGCGGGATCAACTCAAAGAGAGAACTAACCGATGCAGGTACACCATACGAGATATAAATTTAGTTTAGGAGGAGGCAGTGCACATCCTAGGCTCGAGGAAGAGCAAGGGATGAAAGGCATGACATATCCATTTGTGAGGAAGGTAGGCAGAGCACACAGGGTCCCGAATGGGCACGATTATGTTTGCGATGGAGATCTCTCCCACTACGTTGAAGACATAAGATCATGCGAATGTAGGAATGAACAAGCCAAGAGGGTGGTGGAACCTAACACATGACATAGTTAAAGGGGTTGAGCCCAAAGAAAACCCATGAAAAGCCAAAAATGAGTGTAGGCATGGGTCCACATCCAGACATAAAGTCAAGATCAAAGCGGCTCAAACGATCCAACATAGGAACAGAGGCGGAAGTAGCGTAGAACCCATGAAGGGCTTTGAGTGAGTAAAAAATTGATGAAACGAGCTGAAAAAAATAAACTTGATGAGAGGACAACCACGAGCAAGCCAAAGTAAATGAGAACTAGCTAAGGTAAGATAAAACGAAGTTGGAGAGGAGAGCCCATGCAAATAAATCCAAGTCTGGAGGAGCTCGTCGAACTATAATAGACCTAGGCCAAGTTGGGCAGGAGAAGCTTGGTGGGAAGGAACGAGCTAACAAGGAGGGCAGCTAGTGACAAAGTAGGGTAGGGTGAGGAGCAAGGAGGAAGGTAGGGTTGGAATAAGTAAAAATTGAGGACAAATTTTTTATTGGAAATCCAAACATAAAACCATAAAATACCTCCAAAAGTAGTATCACGCCAATTTTAGTCGTAGATATCTATATTTGACAAAGAAACCCCTAAAACTCCAAATGCAACATGCACATACACCAAAAACAACACAAAACTAGAAAATTCACAAAAAATCAAGACAAAACCAAATTAATGCATGTAGACTACAAATAAAAGTGATAAGGTGCACGCTCTCCACCAACCATAAAATTTTATATCATCGTGTGACTGTGTCAAATTTAATTCTTTACATTAAATTTGACATCCATTTGAATGTCACTTTAATAAATTTTCTTTAAACTATGAGAACTCAATAAAAAAATAGTAGTGTCTTGCTATAATGGTAGCAAAGGATGTGATCTAATGGTGACACTATTTTAAATTTTACCGTCAAATATTTTTTTTTTTACCAACAAGTAATGAATTGAGAATATTCTTCACTTGTTGGTAAAAAAATTATATTTGATAGTAAAATTTAAAATAGTCTCACCATTAGATCCCATCCTTTGCTACCATTATAGCAAGAAACTACTATTTTTTTATTGAGTTCTCATAATTTAAAGAAAAAAAAATTAAAGTGACATTCAAATGGATGTCAAATTTAATGTAGAGAATTAAATTTGATATAGTCACACCATTAGATCCAATTGAAAGAATAAAAATTGGTATATATCTCTTTCTATATTTTTTATTTCTTTCAACTTAATTTACTTCCCCAATCCTTCATAAAATATAATATAAGCTCCAATGTACATTATTTTTTTAGCTTTAATCAATGGCTTTAAGATCAACACTAATTATAAAACAAAATATCATTAAAAAAAGTTTTCTACAAAATAATTTTATAAAACATAGTTGATTAATATAATATTTTTAGAATGAAAGTTTAACCATGCAGAAATTAGGTTTTAGATTGCATTTGTTTGCTTAATGTTAAAGATAGAGGGGTATTCCATTTTGTTAAAGCATGATTAAACCTTATCTTTTTATATTAATGTTTATCTTGAAAGTTGTAACTTAATATTTTTTATTTTGGATGTACTCAATTTTTAAATTTAAATTAGTATATTATTAACATATTTTTTTTCATAATATTTAATAATTAATATTAAAATTTAATATTTTGACATATAGATTAAAATTTCAGTTTCAAATAATAAATAATTTTTTAAATCGTCCCCTAATTTTTTAAATTGTCACCTAATTTTTATGGGGTATAACATTAAACATAAAACACCCACTACAACCCACACAATTATGAATTTTCACCACATATTATGTATGTATGTAACAACATTTTTTAAAGAAATCAATAATGATGTGTGTGGGGTGACCATCACCTTTTTTTTGTTTGCAAGTTATGAATTGATGATTTGTAACCCAGGTTTTTTAATTTCTGACATTTGAATTGAATATTGATGTTTTTGAGTGTTTTTTTTTTATTAGTGGCAAATAGTTTTGATGAAAGGGACTATACCCTTGTACAGTAAAGGCTCAGAAGCCGGATGTGCCCAAGCGAGCAAAAGAACAAAAGATCAAAATCAACAAGGACGCAAGCAGGAATACATCCTACCAATACCAACACAAAAACCCACAAAACTTAGCGAGTAAACAACAACAAAGTAAAAGAACAACTCCAATGAGAATAGTTGCATCCAACCTAAGTGCATCGGCGCACACCCCCCCCACGGAAACCACGATATGATTTTCTACTAACCGTGCTCCACTCCGCATTGTTTTCGTCTTCCACATCCAGAACCACTTCTAAATTGCCTTTTAACTTAGGTGAATCAAAATTTGGATCCCTCGCCTCCAAAGTCAACAATGCTATCTTTTCACCTGAACTGTCCTGCGTCCTTTCGCCACGGTTCATATTAGCATTTAAAAGTATTTGTTTAGGATCTTTATTAGAGATACTCTGTCGGTTCATTTCCAGCATTTCAGACGCAAAATTTGCCGCACTTTCTTCTTCCCCTGATCCAGTTTCCCATTCAGAGGATTCACTATCATCTTTGTTTGATGCGTGAGCAGTTTTTTTTGGGTTTTCCCACTCCTTCTCCGTCATTTCAGTCTGTCCTACGTGGGCAGAGGGATCATCACGTAGCACTTCGGCCAGACCCAGTTTGGACGGGCCAATCTCACCATTGCTGCAGTCGCCTTTGTACTGTGGGCAAGGGAAACCATCGTTGATGATCCGCTCCTCCTCGCAATTGTTTCTCCTGCCTATTCCATCCACTGCCCCCATTGTACATGTGCACAGTTTGACTTGGAAGTTGACCTTCCAGCATTTAGGACAGACCAAACCGTGGTCATCAGGAATTATGCTCTGCACAAAATGGCCAGTGGGGGAAGATAGTATGATGTTCTTTGGGAGAACAGCCCCCACCTCCATGCTAACACATAACTTTGCTCTTACAAGCATGCTTCTGGATTTTGTTGTAGGTTCTAAGGAGATTAACTCTCCCATTGATGCGACTATGCTAAGAAGGACTTCATCCTCCCAAACTTCCACTGGAAGATCTGGCAGAGATATCCAAATGGGCAACTCTTTGATTTGAAGAGAAACCCCTAGCTTCCATCGCTTCAGATGCAGGGTAGCTCTTCCAAACATCTAAGGGGCTACGTTGAGGACGTTAACCATAACTTCTTCCTTCGAAAAATTGAAAAGAAGGGTGCTATTGGGAAGGGTGATGACATCTACCCAACAACACCATTTCCGCCCGCACCATTTACGGACTGCATCAATATTTGGTCGGTATCCTGCAAAAGCTCCAATGAGTGCAGAAGGAAACCTAGACATGGCCTTCTCAATCACAGATGCTGGGACAACAATGCAATGAGCTTTCTCTTCTTCATCCCAGATGGGGGAAAGAGCAGTAATCACACCTGTGGATTGAGGGAACAACCTGGACACCCAAGAGCAAGATTCCATTTTCTTTCCCAAATGTTTACTTGAGGCTATAACCTTCTTGCCCATTTTTTTGAGTGTTAAAGTCTGAACTCACACGTTGTTTACTTGAGGCTGTAACCTTCAGCTGCTTGTTAAGGTTGAAGTCCCTTAAGGCCACTGATTTAGTTTATTGGCATCGCCGCATCACTTGTATTTTTCTCTCTAGTGTTAAGAATATAGTCTTCAACAGATTTATATTTTCAAATTATTTGTGTGATTATTACTATTTTGTAGTGTTTGTATTCAAATTTAAAATGTAATACGAATGAAAGTGTTTAAAAGTATTTTGAGTAAGGATATCTGTGTTGAACATAACCAACACTCATAAAGTAATAAGGTGCACTCTCTCCACCTATCATAAAATCTATATAAAAATTATTAAAAATAAAATAATTATAATTGATAGAGAAAAACCGTAGAAAAAGATGAACCCCTACAATATCATTTTTGAAGAAAAATTCATCAATATATAACTTTTCCCATGAATTCTTATTATATGTATAAAATTTTGTCCCAATTTATTTTGCTCTATATTAAAATATATAATTGTAATCTAAATGAATTTTACTTTTTTTCTATATTAAAATATATTGTAATAATTTAATATTATTGTTTATAAATTTCAGAAAGCCTTTCACAAGAATAGCGGGCCTCACAGATTAAATTTGACGTTTTTTTGTGATTTTATTCATTAAATATTTACAAATATATGAAATAACCATTACACATAATTTGTATATTTATAATATAACTGTCATTTTTTATATAAATTACATTAATATATAATATACATTTTAAAAATTAAATACATATAAATTAGTAGTGTTAAATAACTACTATTTTGTAGTTTTGAAGGGCAATATTAAAAAATTACCTATCAAATTATAATATATAGTCATCAAACTTTACATGTTGAAAGCAGGAAAAGAAATTAATATCGGCCATGCGACCTGAATTACTTTCAGCATAAATATAATTTATCTTCTTCTCAGCAGGGACATAGTACAATTACAATCAATCAATGGTGACACATGTTTCATATACATTCTTAACCTGAGAATTCTCCATCAAATTGACTGACCAAATGGAGGGGATGAACTCGTAAATGGGTCTAACAATTTATCTGGGTAGCTAGGTCATATCCCTATTATGGAAATAGAACAATATTAGAATGGTCAACTATGACAAACTAAATTGGACCAGGGGATGAATTTTCTCTCATAAATGTTCACGGTTTTAAACCATGTACCTTTTGGTCGTGAAGAAAATGGAAACAGTTTGATTGTTTTTGTAAGACAGGTTGGTAGAGGTGCATATTAAAGTGCTAGGTCTTGACAGCTTCATAATCTCCACTTTCATCTTCCTGGTTCTGAGTTTTACTAACCTTATAATAAACAAACTGGGCAAGAATCTATGGAAGGTTAAGGATCAATTTTCTGCGTTCACAACCCTGTTCGAGCAAGGTTGTAAATAATAAGCTTCTATTTACATATGCTTAAGCCCAGATCATATAACGCAATTGAATTGAGAAGGAACCAAAAATAAAAATGAATGTTATATGCAATGCTCCCTCAGTAACATTGTATACGATAAAAGATACAAAGAAGTCCAGTAGTACACATACTCCAGCGTCCACCAGCCATGGCATATTTGGCTTTAGTTTTTCCCACTTCAGAGTCCTTATAATTATACTGAACATAGACATATCATTATTAGAGACCTTAAAATTATACTGAACATGAACATAGCATGATTAGAAACAAATGGAACATGTTATATCTTATTCTAATTATTGAAAACAAGCAGCTAAAAACACATATATTCAACTATATACCTTCCCACATAGGCAGCATTCCCTAATAAGGCAAACATGAACATGAGTGGATTCAAACCCTGATAACACAACAACATTGCAAGTGTGAATTATATCCACTCAATTACTATGAAAATTGAGAGTAAAAATCAATTGTGAAAGATCTCTAATTAGAAGGGTGAGAATACCTCAACGCTCCCTCTCTTAATCTGCAACCAACATTTATCATCAATTACACATGGTTAGCTTAGGTATTGGAGACAGAAACTCACTGCAATTTGGTTATAACAATTTTGGAGTTTCAACCTGGTTAAAATACTCAATCAGCTTCTAAACAAATCCATATGATATAGTCACTACATTTATACTAGTGAAACACAAACAGATTATAGATTACAGCAGCATAGACTCAGACCTTACAAGCATTGAAATGCAACTGCAAGAAACTCACATTCAAACTAATTTGTGGAAGTCTTCCACCCATATAGATGGCAGCCATAAGCCACCCCAACCAAGCTCCTAATTCATTTGAAGAGTCCTCTTTCATCACTCTGCTGCTGAATGCACCGGTACCCATTCCCTATATTTGCACAACCACCATAAATATACAACCTGAAGACAATTTGAACCATGAGATATTGAGAAATACTGGTCCCAACAAAGTGTTTTATGGGTACCTGCAAAAGTTTCCTTCCTGTTATTATAATAACAGATCTCTTTTGGGCTTGAGCAGAGGGAAAGAATGAAGTAATCTTGTTGTAAGTGGGTAATTTGAAGTAGTTCATCCCACCAACAAAAAAAATTGTTGAAGCTACCTGAATAGAGGTGGAAACAAAAAACTCCATTATAATGGTAATTATTGTTAGATGCTCATGCTACTGTGGGTTCAGTCAAATGTGCTGCACTATATATGAAAACTTGCCGAGCGAAGTATGGTCTTGGAATTCCTTGGACTTGGAGATATGAGGTTAGTTAGCAGTCCTTCCTCGTCTACTGATGACTGGCTTAATATATAGCTTGGACCACTTCTACCAGACCCGCTGAATTGTACCAGATACGAACCAAGAGTAGGAGTATGACTGCTTGCTAGAGATCTTGCTGACCTGAAAAAATAATACTGAGTAATAAGCAATGGTCATAATATATATCAGATCTTAAGATATTATTCACTCAACAGAACAGAAGAAGAAAGGAATACATGAGATGTATTACGTGTAATATAGGTCCCTCCCTGTGTTGGGTTGGTGCCGAGGAGAAACAGTAGGTATAGGTAAACTAGAGACAGGTGTCCCATTAAAGGAATTACTAGAGTCTGCAATGGTTTTCTTGGCACTTTCATTTGAACAGATTATGCTCTCTGGCACCTTCACAATCTCTGCCTTTTTACTGTCATTTTGCTCAGATTTGAATACTTCCTTAGGTTGATTCTGATATACATTAACAACGCAAAGAAATAAAACACATCATGCTTTAGTCCAAGATTTATAACTATAATTTATATTATGTAAAAGACTCTGATTTTATTATAAGGGTTAAATATGTGACATGTCAAATCACCACCTTAGACTGAGCTTTTCCTTTCCTCATTTTCCACCACTTGCAGAAATGATCACAATATATGATTTGGCAAACTAGAATTATAGTCGTGATTGTATACAGCTGCAACAGATGAATATAGAAAAAACCAAATAAAAATATAGAAATTTGGAAGAAAGAGTGTTCAATGGGACTTGATTAGGAAGAAATACTATGACCCGCAATCTTTTTCTTTTGAAATGTTGAAAACAGATCTTACCAGTGCCGTATACAACTGGGTTGGTAACTGCACGTTCATAGAAGTGACAAATTGTTAGTGATAGATAAGGTCAAAGGCCAGTAAAAGAAGTTCAAAAATGGACAAATGCTTACTGAAACGAGCATCCATATGATGCATCACGCACTTCAAGATTAGTATATAGAAACGACCAATTGTATACAGAAAAGGAGGTTTCACCACTGTTACGGACAGAAACATGCTATGAATTTATGAATGATTTATGAATAACAGTACTAGCAGTATTAGCAGTATTATTTACAAGAATAACAGTATTAGAAGTATTAGCAGTATTATTTACAAGAATAACAGTCTTCCATAAAGATAATTCAAACAAAGTTCAATGGTTTTTAACTTCTAAATCATTTAAGAGTTTTAGTAGAAGCATGATTGCTGCATTATAATGGATATATAACTCTTTATTAGTTTAGTTAAAACTGAAATTTGTTTAGCAATGGCGTGCTCAATGTTTTGTCGTCCGTGCAGCTGTGTGAAACAGAGTATGTGTAGATTTCAGCGCTAGGAAGCAAGTGGATCTGCTGAAATTTGGACTCTATATACCTAAAATAAGTGTTTATTTACTAGTTTTTAAAATATATTTTTTAAAAGGTCCACATAACAATCATATATGTTAGTAATTTGGAAGTCTACCATTGACCTACAGTTTTGGTTGAGTTAAATTGCAATTTTAATAAGATTTGAATCGGAGTCGTGTTTTTTTGCAAGTGAATAGTCTTCACCAACTGCTCCACTACACATGTAAATCTTAAGAATTCATCCAATTTGTATATAATTCAATCTATATCGAAATCTGAGAAAAATAGAACGTATTAGTAAAGTAGGGTCTTCCTGCAGCTTGTGGGTATTATAATAGAGATAAGTGTGGATAACAATGGATCGTTGCACCTTTCTTATACTAATTTAACAAATATCAAACAGTGATTACACTGGCAACAATCAAATCAATAAATACTATAACAATAATAATCTCTAGTTACACATCTAACAATCCATAAAAAAATGATATAAGAATAATAATCTTTAGTTAGACTGCCAACAGTCGAACCTGAAAACAAAGGGTGATACTCTTTTTAAAACAACAAATAAATAATATAACAACAATAATCTTAAATATATCAGGGAGAGCTAAGGAAGACTTACAGTGGCTGGCTCCAGCCAACACCCAACAAGATTGAACAAGTCCCTGAACATTGAAAACCAGATCTTTCTTAACACATCAGAAAATGCTATTGAAGTGAAATGAATGAAAAAGACTGTGAAAGCGAGAGGGATTTACTGATTGCCTACCCTACAACCCATGTCATGAGAAAGCCAAGGGAGACACCCTCTGTGGATCCATTCTTGAAGTTGGTAATAATCTGAGGCACTTCTGCAACTGCCCAGCTGAACAAGCTGATGAGCCCAAATCCAAGAGAGACATAATCTCTCGTTCCACACACACAGTCCCTCAAATACTTCTCTACCCACCACACACACTGCCTTCCATAAGCACAGTTGTTTGCCATCATGCAACCAGGTTATAATATTTCTTTTCTTTCTCACCAAACTTGGGAATAAGCCTCCCTGTTTATGCGGTATATGTAGAGAAACTCTAAGCAGTTGCAAAGGAGAAGAAGACGGATTTCAATCCACCTCTTGCAAAGTGAACATTCCTGTCAACTATTACAGGAAGTATTCGTCATTTTATTGAATACCCACGTATGAAAACAAGCAAGCTGTTAAGTTATGCTGCGATTCGATGCAGCTTGTCGTTCACCAAATTCTTATCTCCATTACATTTGTCCATTTTACCCATCATTAGCTGCGGCTTTTTATTTTGACATCATTACTACTCTACTATTACACATTATGTACAATATTGTTTCTACTAAAAAAAAAATCGATCAGACGTCATTCGTGTTTGATTCCCATACATTGAATGTAGACAAAATATCTTTGTAGGGCAAAATCATATGCCTTGTGATACATTGAATGTAGACATTAAATACATTCTCAAATAGTACACCATCTGTTTATAAATTGTAGCAGCTTGGTTTAGAGTGGCCCACCATTAACAATATCATCATTGAAGGCAAACAACTATAATGTAATAGATGTATTTGATTTATAAATATTAAGAATATTAATAAAACATCAATTTTTCAAAAAACTAAACTTTGAAATCCTCTCAAACAACTTTATATAGTATTTAATTAATAAATATATTTTCTTCTTGTACGGAATTACAATTCACATACCATTTAACATACAACTTTGTCTTACCTCAAATTACAACACTACAAACATTCTAATAGATGATAAAATTGCACCAATCCTAAACTTATGAAATTCTTTACCTTTAATAAAAACTCCGCATTTTCATATGAGGGATGAGTGGATATATACATTACATTGTAATACAAATACATAATTACATTTTCTTAAATCATGTCTGTCTATCTATCGATACACACACACATACACATACATGCAAAATATTTATACAAATTTAATTAATTACTCAAAAATTAGAAGAGATGTGGCATGCAAGGTTTAGAGGAACATACATTGAATATTGTAAGATTTGATTTCAGAAATTAACATTAAAAATGTGAACTCATAAGTAAGAGTTACAATACCACACACACATACAAAATAGTAACATACATTTCATTAGTTACTCAAAAATTAGAAGATACATGACATGCAAGGTTTAGGGGCACGTACATTGAATATTATAAGATTTGGTTTCAGAAATTGACATTAAAAATGTGAACTCATAAGTGAGAGTTGCAATACCAAAGTAAATGATAGGAATAAGTTGTAGGTGTCTAATATGTTATTAATATTCCAACTAAATTTTTTCATACCATTAATACCATTCCTCATTGTAATGCCCCCAACCTACCTTGTCTCGGTCAGCATTATCTCCTGCTTGGCGTGGGATGGAGGGAATTCTTGTTTTTATTGTTGTTAGGGGCCTCTTTGTGCGGACTGACTGCGTGGAGGATGGAGACATTAAAATCTTGACGTGTTGGAGTCTTCTGGCTGGTGGATGTACCTCATTTATTTTTCCTGATTTGCAAATCTTCCTTGCTTCTTGTTTGACTGCCTGCTGATTCTCTCGGACCGCGTGAGATCTTCCTTGGTTGGTCTGCGTGTGGAGGCGTGTGAGAGACGTTCCCTGCCTATGTTGGTTACGTGGATTATTTGCTTGCTTGGTTTTTGTTTGTCTGCCCTAAACCACGAATGTTGTTTGCGCTCCATCAAATGCTGCAACAGATGAATTGCTACAGCGTGTTCTGGATAGTTGTAATGCCCGTTTGGCGGTAAACCCTTTTCGAAGGTTGATTGGGCTAGTAACTTTCCTTGAAGCCATTTCCATCCTACTCCTATTCGTTGTCGAGCCAAGGACTTTAACCCATCGACAAGGGTTGATGAGTTCAGATGTTAGTTTCATTAGTCTAAACCCCTATTAAGCTACGTCATGTGTCAAAATTAGGTCTTGATTTCAGATTTTTTTCTTTTGAATCACCTTCACACATACTATCTCTAAAAGAGTCATAATTTTTATTTTGAGTTAAACCTCTTTCATATAATTCTATATTTTTCCTATCCACATAACTCTTATCTTCACTGTTCACACTTACGATAGAATTCATGTTATCCATTGCCCCACTAAAATTGTGATAGCATTCATTGACATTATTTTTGGAATGTCCACGTGATTCGCTTCAGATTCTCAAATGTAATCCACATATATCTGATCATTTTCCATGAGCTATCTTTCTCGTGTGCCCCGAGAAACCACCAGATGAAACATCTCCTCTGCAACCTACATACAAAATTATGTAATTCATTAACTTGAGGAAAGCCACATCTCTCATGGGTCACCTTGTGTAAAAATACAAACTAAAAAGCTTTACCATTAAATGAATATCAACTATCTTTGGTTCATGACTGAATTGTTCCGTTTTTGTTGAGGAACATCATTCATAATTACATCAGGAATGTTAGAGATTCCGACATAAAGTTTTTGTAATGAGTCTCTTTCATGATTACATTCATTTAATCTCAATGTTTTTAGGCCACACATCTGTGTCAATTATGGCAGGAGCGGTGGCTATATAGTTATCAAGTTTTACCATAGAAAACCCAACAAAGTGATTTCCATTGCTGTGTACGCGAACTAATGCGCTATGAAGATGCAATGAATAATTACTTTCCATGTCTTTGATACGAAGAAGACTCCTTTTTCACCTTTTATTTGTATATGTATATCTGACATGAATTCTCTATGATCATATGAGGACGTACTGTCCCTCACCCCCCCTTCCTGCCTTCTAGACCTGGTATGTGGCCATCCCCCACTGGCCTTACCTCTGCCAGCCACCCCACCTCCTTTAATTCCTTGTGATTCACAAATTTCTTGTGCCCTGTGCTACCTGCTCCCTTTGACATGTTCTGGCCGCGTGAACAAGGAGGATTGTTTGGTTAGGATTTGAGATGCAATGGCGTGGAAACCCCAGTCCAATGGAGTCACAGGTGTTTGGGAGCTCTTCTGTTGTTGTTCCTCTCCTTGCCATGGCCGCACTAGGTTGTTTTTGCAACGTTTTTCTAGTTGTCGGGTCGTGTTTAGATTGGGGCCAAATGTTTCGAAGTTAAATGATTTCGCATGGTTGCAGCCGCCTGTTCCTCCCTCCCTGCTTGTGAAGTTCAGAGATGAGTTAAGAGTGACAGATGCCGCAGGGTGATCCCAAGGAGCCGTTGGTGTTGATCCTGATGTTCTGGTTGCACGCGACCATAGTCGTGATCAGTTGTTGCAAAATCTTGCAGCTGTAGTAGAAGAATGAGATAAAGTTTTAGTTGAGTTGTCTTGCGCTTTCATTTTGGAAAGTCGCTTCTAGACCATCTTCAGGTCTCCGAAGTTGTTTGTATGGGGCTCATTTTTGGTAGCTTTGTTATAGCTTTAGTTGGGACTTCTTATAGCACGGAGTTTGGTAAGTAGTGGTGGTGACAAGATTTCTTCGCCCCTTTCCGAGGCATTTGGGAAGACTGAGGATTTGAACTGAAGAACCATTTTCAAGGACATCGGATCAGGAGTCAGAGTCTCCGACAGAATCCCATGAAAAAGCATCTCCCAGTACGGTAGAGAACTTAGCTTTTGGTATTAATGTTAGAGATTCTATTTTGCAAAATGCAGATTTCCCAAACTGAGCCATCAAGGATCAAGATACAGTTGTATAGTTGGACTCTCAGTATTCGATTGTCGCAACTGATACAAGCTATGCAAGTGTTGGTTTCAGTGCCTCAGATTATCAATGAGCCATTATCCTTCATATGAACCTACTTTGACCAGCCCACATGATGCTTCTCGTCAACCAAGCATTGTAATGCAACAAACGTATGATCCTTCATCAAGCATTTATAATCCATTTCTCAGACCTGGCAGTGATGGAGATGCTCGCTTCCCTCCATTTGTTGGACCATACTGCAGTGAGAAAGTACAATGGGAATGCTACTTTTTTAACTGGTCTAAGTGTATCAGCATCATAGGAGACTGCAACCTCTGTTGGAGTAGCCTCTGCAACTCTTACAGCTCAAGGATCACAAATGGCTGGAATTGCACCCAGCACCATGTCTTTCCCACATTAGCAAATGTAGTTGATTTCCTCAATCTAATGAAGGAAAAGTTTATTTATCATCACGGTAGATGCCTACCAGAGCCAGGAGCGTGGTGTAATCAGTATGTCTCGTGTCCGAGCTTCAAATCATGGGGTTGGTTTGTAGCTGTTTTTCACCGCGTGAATGTGGCGCTAGCACGAGCTCGCAGAGCACTTTGGGTTAAGGGCAAGCAGTGGCATTGAATCAATCATATGCGTATGGAGATGGCGTTTTAAACCAGGCATGTTAAACCTGCCCTTGCAATCTTCTGCTACCCTTTTATTATGTCATGAATTGAATGTCCTTCTATTTTCTTTTATCTGTTATGGCATTTAGAATGGGCTTCTTATTTTTCCTTGCTCCTCAATTAATTGCTCTCTGGCTTCGAAAATGGTATTTTGTAGCATAAAATTATTTCACAATGGACAAAATGAATGAACTAGGTAAACAGTAAAACTAAACCTTTGTTTATGTTATTAGTTACTGTAATTGTCTAATCAATAATGGTAATTTATGAAAAGCTATCTCAAACCGATTACAATTCTAATTCCAGTTTTTTAAATTTTTTTTTTTGGCTAGGTTGCTTTATGACTGCCTGATAATGCTTTTATTCTAAATGGATGTAATAGTGAAAGGCAGAAATTAAAATTGTAGAGTTTTCTCTTTCTTGGTAAAGTGTATGATGTTATAGACTTTCTATGTAAATTATTTTCCTTGTGAATCGAACTCTGTAGTAGCAGATGTTTTCTTTGGAGCGACTATGAGGATAGGTCGAGTAGACTGTTGTGAAATAGATGGGTATGCCCAAAATATTCATATGTTGTTTTAGAGATGGAAGAGAAGGCATAGTTCGTAGGAAGAGTATTTTGCCTTGTATTCCTCCTTCGCTGACTGTTAACCTTGTGATTTGTGACTCGAGTCGGGTCACGGTAGAGGATCTTGTGTCGATTCACTTATATTTTCAACAGACGATCCCTTGCTTGTTTAAATTCAAGTATCAAATGAAATGGGTTTCTATTAAATCCATTTTTTAGCTTAGCAAACCTTCAATAATTCAGGTAGGGACTTTCTGAGTAAGTGCTGACTGAGGCATGTATGAAAATAGAATGGTTACCTTTCTTCGAATTGGGTTAGACTTGTATGAAAATGGAAAAGGTAGGAATCGACTCAGTTACATATTTTAGTGGGCTAAGTCCTTATCTCTTACAATGATCATACGAGGGGTGGATTACGGGTTTATTACTGATTATGTGATGTAAGATAATAACAACCTTTGGTGAAAAGACTTCTTCTTGATCCTTTCCTGTGTAATCCAACTATAGTTGTTGTATGTAATTTTAGTTGGATAGAATCTAATTTATTTAACTTCTTGATGAAAAATATTTAGGTTCAGTGAGAATTGCTTGGTATATTGAACCTTCAGATAGTTAGTTATAATGTTGTGAGTATTATATGTATGTTGGTTTATTCAGCCGAGTGAAGTTAACTTTAATCTTTGACTGATTTGTGTTCATATATGGTTGGGACCTATATTCTTCCTAAAACATGGATGTGCGTTAATGCAGTCTTGTTGACAAGTAATTTTGAATATGTTAAGTCATTTGACCGATCTTTATCTCTTTGGTTAATAATAATAGAATGATGTTTGGGTGTTAGATTTCAATCACGTAATCCATAGGATTACTTGACTGAAATCTCAATACTCTCAGCCTTGTTGTCTTCACCAATAAGGTCTCACCTTGTTTGTCTTTGGAATATCTCTCTCACTTGAATATTGGGATTCCTCCTGGTTGGCTGATATAAATCTCGTCATCTTGTGAAACATATTGATTAGTGGTTTGTGATTTGATCCATTATTGAGTTTAGAATTTTACTTTCATGATATTATAAAATGTTAGCTTACTGTTGCAATGGGTAGTCTTAACATGCTCAGTTCTCGCGAACTGATTCCAGCTAGTATTTGTGCAGATGGATTGTGCGAGTAGATTAAAGGAAAGAGATGTAAAGGTTTCATCAGTACAATTTATGAAATTCCTTGTAAAAATGTCCAATGGGAGGTAAATTTTGTAATAGTGATTGCAAAGGAATTTAGAAGACCTCTTGCCTTGGGTTGTTCAGAAATTGCGTGAAGATGTTATCTTGTCCTTCTGTAGGTAAACTGGTAACTCATCTTTGTGGGAAATGTTATTCAAACTTTTCACTGGCATAAGCATTGTAAAACTAGGATCTTGAGAATTAAGTGTTAATTTAAATCTTTCTGAGACTCTGTATTAATGTGTTATATGTAAGTTGTAATGGGGTGGTTTTCCTTACGGAAGTTACCTAGAAGTTTTATTCAAAGAAATATGTTGTGGTTTAGATTCCCTTGAAAACAAACAATGCCTTAAGTAATCAAGAGTGAGACTATCCTTGCAGAGTGATTTTATATAGCGTGTTATCCCTAACTGAACTAGTAAAAACTACTCTGTTGGTGAACGCTTAAAACAAACTTAAAGGAAAACAATGATTAGTTTTTAGTAAGATTTAACAAGTAAGAGAAGAAAATTTTGAAACCACTCAATTTACCTCTCAGCCTATTTAAAAGTAAGTAGCTTCCTCTTGAGAAGCTCTTTCGGTGAAGCCTAAGTAAGAACGCTATTTAACTACGTATAAAACCTCAAGCTTCAGTTAAACCTTAGTAAGAACTAATGGACGTCTTAAAGAGGAATTTAACTTGACCTTATCTCCTTAACTCTTTCCCAGGATACTTTGTAAGTCATCTTGGATTTTGTTGAACACGAATTCTTGTTGTAGCAAGGTAATGAGTAATTTTTAGTAATGTAAGTATGGACAGATAACCTTGTGGAATTAAATAAGTCCCTTATTAAATAATGGAACTAAACAACTAATTTTCGTAAAGTGAAGACTTTTAGTGAACTTCTCTTCAGTGTATAAGAAATTAACTCTGTTGGTAAGGTGAATTTGTGCGAATCATATATTGTACCTTTCTAAAACATAAGTCATGAGTTAAAGGGTGTATATCAAAATAAGTAACCTCCAATCATTTCTTACTGTGGCTTGCCCTAGCTGTGAGTGTGTCATGTGGTTGGACTTCCATGTTGTCTTGTCAAAAAGAAAAGTAAATTGTCCTTGATAGGTGTGAACGTTTCCTGTGCTGACCTTGTGGCCATCCTTGTACAAGTGGTTCACAGAGTTAGTTGTATCCTTGGTGACGACATGTTATGTGTCAAGAAAGTCAAAAAAAAAGTTATCCTGTATTTCACTGTGTTGTTCTTGTGCGTATATTTTTGGGTCGTTACATTTGGTATCAGAGCGTAGGTTCATGCTCTCGAACCTATGGGCCGGATTGGTGTTATATGATGATGTTACATGGTGGTGGTGGTGTTACATGATGATACTGCATGATGATGATGATGTTGCATGATGGTGGTAGATATTGGAAGAGTAATGTGCTTTAAACGTGATGTGATTATTGTCGTAATTGTGATATTGTGAACGCACATGACGTGTATGTCACCTTGTGCGTGTTTGTGATCATGTTGATATGTTGGGGATGGGAGTATTCTCTCTCCTTCTTGTGGATTCTATGAAGAGTTCACGTGTGAATTACTGCTTGTGATGTGTGAAAAGAATTATAAAGTGGATGACATAGTGTTGGAGCTTTGTGACATATTGTGCTATGTAGGTGTATCAATGTGTTGTATGACTAGATTGATGTTAAAAGAGATGAGTTGTATCATGATGTTTTTACCATGTTCTGAAGAAATGTGTGTACCACCTTGTTATGTTGCAATGGATGTTATGTTGTGATGTACTATGTTCATCGTATATATGAGTTGTGTAATATGTAATGCTTCATGTTGTGATTTTGGGTCATACGGTGAGTGTATGAACCCTATCGTATGGTGCTTACACTTTGGGTGCAGAATGTGGTAAAGTGATGTGTTACACTCAGTGAATGTATGATCGTGATCTACCCTGTATACATACCATACGTGAGACGTTATGGTAGTTATGTGTGTGCCACCGTTATGTTAGTGATGTTGTTGTATGTTATGTTGTGAACCTTACGCTAACCGATCCTGAGGGAAATCGGTAGAAGTGTATGTCGAGAGTGAGGAATGGTGTACCATGGGTCAATAACTTGAGCCGAAACTCGGCTTAGTAGATAACATGTGATTCTTTCCTCTCTCCCTATGTGGTTGTATGTATGCAACCTTAGTGTATCTATGACTATGTTTAGCCTTGTCGAAGTGGTGGCGGGATGATTCAGATGGAGGTGATGACAGTTGTATTATTGATATGTATTTTATGAGCTGAGGCTTGATGTTCCGAGTGCTAGCAACTCGTTGAGTACCCCTTTGGTGGCTAGATAAGGCCACACAGTTATCGTAATGTGACATTATTATAAGTTGATTTTATTCGTAAATTGAGCTTTTTACTTTATTTTGTAAGGACCAGCAGCTTTTCTTGATTGCAATGCTTTACAATTTTGGGCATTTCCTTGGTTTGTGGCACTAACATGGGGATTTTGATACTAACTTTGGCTATTTGGCCATTTATTTTAGCTTGATTTGGGGTCTTCTTTTAAATTTGGAATTTTTACCGCCTTGCCCAAGGCTTGTACTTTGCCACTTGGCACTTTGGATTGGATTGTTGTGCTGGTTCTAATGTCGTGATGTGTGGAATAGGGTCATAGGATGCACCATGGATTGGTTGGACCTATGGACCCGCTTCGTTGTATGGGGGTACGCCCCAAGGAGTACATATAACTAGCGGGTTGTTGAACCACGCGTTATTATGTCACTTGGGTTAGGAGTGTTCGAACTCTATGTGTCTTAGACCATAGGGTCAACCGGCCTCCTTGAGGGAGGCATAAGAGTTTTGAGGGAGGCATAAGAGTTTGAGGGAGGCATAAGAGCTTGAGGGAGGCATAAGAGTTTGAGGGAGGCATAAGAGCTTGAGGGAGGCATAAGAGCTTGAGGGAGGCATAAGAGTTTTTGTGTGTATGGTTGATGTTTCAGGATATATGTTGAGTTATTGTGATGTTTGGTAGTGGTCTTTTGATGTATGTGTTACTCATGTCAGATGAATATGTGTTGTGATGTTGTGGTTATGTCATTGATTCCCTTGTGGACACTATGTACCTGTAGCATGGTTTGGTGTTATGTGAATTTTTTTTTTCATTGATGCAAATTGAGGAAATGTCTGGTGGATTGTAGTACTCTTTTGGTTGAGTATTTTGGTATGTCAGTCATTGATGTGTGTCGAGTACTATGTTATGTGGAGTGTGCCTATTCTATTCCGTATTTGTGTAACCTTTATGTGGTGTAATACAATCTTGAAGTATATACTTGTGTGCTTGTGAATCTGTAGTGTCTTGTGAACCTGATAGGGTGTTGTGTTAGCAGTTCATGTTGGGCACCCACAATAAGGAATAAACCAAAACTCTTCAATGATGAAATTTTAAAAGAAATAAAACTAGACAATAGTGCTAATGGAAAGAGACTAATGAAATGATAAACAAGAAAGAACTGCCAATCTTCACAGAACATTGAAAGTTAAAAATTCTACCAAATGTTCCTAAGGCTACCTTGTGACCCTGCTTTAATTAACTAAAATTTAAACCATAAAGTGTACTTCTCCTTTGCATGTTGTTGGTTACGTGCCATTTCTTTTCCTCTGTGTTATGTCGCATCGAGGACGATGCTTTCTTAAGGGGAGGAGAATGTAATGCCCATTTGGCGGTAAACCCTTTTCGAAGGTTGATTGGGCTAGTAACTTTCCTTGAAGCCATTTCCATCCTGCTCCTATTCGTTGTCGAGCCAAGGACTTTAACCCATCGACAAGGGTTGATGAGTTCAGACGTTAGTTTCATTAGTCTGAACCCCTATTAAGCTACATCATGTGTCAAAATTAGGTCTTGATTTCAGATTTTTTTCTTTTGAATCACCTTCACACATACTATCTCTAAAAGAGTCATAATTTTTATTTTGAGTTAAACCTCTTTCATATAATTCTATATTTTTCCTATCCGCATAACTCTTATCTTCACTGTTCACACTTACGATAGAATTCATGTTATCCATTGCCCCACTAAAATTGTGATAGCATTCATTGACATTATTTTTGGAATGTCCACGTGATTCGCTTCAGATTCTCAAATGTAATCCACATATATCTGATCATTTTGCATGAGCTATCTTTCTTGTGTGCCCCGACAAACCACCAGATGAAACATCTCCTCTGCAACCTACATACAAAATTATGTAATTCATTAACTTGAGAAAAGCCACATCTCTCATGTGTCACCTTGTGTAAAAATACAAACTAAAAAGCTTTACCATTAAATGAATATCAACTATGCTTTGGTTCATGACTGAATTGTTCTTATTTTTGTTGAGGAACATCATTCATAATTACATCAGGAATGTTAGAGATTCCGACATAAAGTTTTTGTAATGAGTCTCTTTCATGATTACATTCATTTAATCTCAATGTTTTAGGCCACGCATCTGTGTCAATTATGGCAGGAGCGGTGGCTATATAGTTATCAAGTTTTACCATAGAAAACCCACCAAATTGATTTCCATTGCCGTGTACATGAACTAATGCGCTATGAAGATGCAATGAATAATTACTTTCCATGTCTTCGATACTAAGAAGACTCCTTTTTCACCTTTTATTTGTATATGTATATCTGACATGAATTCTCTATGATCATATGAGGACCTACTGTCCCTCACCCCCCCCCCCTCCTACCTTCTAGACCTGGTACGTGGCCATCCCCCACTGGCCTTACCTCTGCAGCCGCCCCACCTCCTTTAATTCCATTGATTTGCAAATTTCTTGCGCCCTGTGCTACCTGCTCCCTTTGACATGTTCTGGCCACGTGAACAAGGAGGATTGTTTGGTTGGGATTTGAGTATGCAATGGCGTGGAAACCCCAGTTCAGTGGAGTCGCAGGAGTTGAGGAGCTCTTCTTTTGCTGTTCCTCTCCTTGCCATGGCCGCACAGGCTATGTTTTTGCAACGATTTTCCTGCTGTCAGGTCGTGTTTAGAATGGGGCCGAATGTTTTGTTGTTAAATGCTTTTCATGGTTGCAACCGCCTGTTCCTTCCTCCCTACTCGTGAAGTTCAGAGATGAGTTAAGTGTGACAGCTGCCGCAGGGTGATCCCAGGGAGCAGTTGGTGTTGATCTTGATGTTCTGGTTACACGCGACCACAGTCGTGATTAGTTGTTGCAAAATCTTGCAGCTGTAGTAGAAGAACGAGATAAAGTTTTAGTTGAACTGTCTTGCCTTTTCATTTTGGAAAGTCGTTTCCTAGAACCATGGAAGAAGCTCAGGTCTCCGAAGTCAAGTTTTTATGGGGCTCAGATTTTGGTAGCTTTGGAGATTTTGTTGGGACTTATTTTAGCACGGAGTTATGGTAAGAGTGCAAGCTAGGTGACAAGAGTTCTTGAAATGCACTTTCCGACTTCATCTGGGATGGTGTGTCTTGAGGATCCACGAACTGCCTTGCAACCATTTCTAGGTACCAGGACATGTGGATGCATTGAGTCAGAGTATCTGACCGAATCCCATTGAACAAGCATCTCCCATGTACAATAGAGAACTTAGCTCTTTGGTATTAATGTTAGAGATTCTATTTTGCAAAATGACAGTATTCTCAAACACGTGCCATCAAGGAGCAAGATACAATTGAAAGTTGGACTCTCAACAATGTCGATGGTCAGAAACTACTCCAAGTTCTCTATGCAAGTGTTGGTTTTCAAATCCTCAGCATTATCCAGTAGCCATTATCCTTCATAATGAACCTTCTTTGACCAGTGATGGATGCTTCTCGTCAGACCTGAAAGCATTGTAATGGAGCAAACGTATGATCCTTTCAACAAGTTTCATTGACTAATCTTACTCAAGTTTTGTAAGATAGACGCTCAGTTTGAATTACAATCTCATAGGTTGGACTATTGCATGCAAGCAAGTATCCATTATGAATGCAACTTTGAAAATTTTTAGTCTAAGTATATCAGCATCTTCATGAAACTGCAACCGCTGTTGGCAGTTAGTTCTGCAGCTACCAAAATGTCAAGGATACAGAAATGGCTGGAAAATCACCTTACAGCTAGAGCTGAAACGTTTGAACCACATCAGTTTTATGTTGTCCTCAATCTGATGAAGAAAAAAGGTTATGATATCATCACGGTAGATGCCTACCAGAGCCAGGAGTGTGGTGTAATCAGTATGTCTCGTGTCCGAGCTTCAAATCATGGGGTTGGTTTGTAGCTGTTTTTCACCGCGTGAATGTGGCGCTAGCACGAGCTCGCAGAGCACTTTGGGTTAAGGGAAAGCAGCGGCATTGAAACAATCATATGCGTATGGAGATGGCATTTTAAACCAGGCATGTTAAACCTGCCCTTGCAATCTTCTGCTACCCTTTTATTATGTCATGAATTGAATGTCCTTCTATTTTCTTTTATCTGTTATGGCATTTAGAATGGGCTTCTACTTTTTCCTTGCTCCTCAATTAATTGCTCTCTGGCTTCGAAAATGGTATTTTGTAGCATAAAATTATTTCACAATGGACAAAATGAATGAACTAGGTAAACAGTAAAACTAAACCTTGGTTTATGTTATTAGTTACTGCAATTGTCTGATCAATAATGGTAATTTATGAAAAGCTATCTCAAACCGATTACAATTCTAATTCCAGTTTTAGAAATTTTTTTTTTTGGCTAGGTTGCTTTATGACTGCCTGATAATGCTTTTATTCTAAATGGATGTAATAGTGAAAGGCAGAAATTAAAAATTGTAGAGTTTTCTCTTTCTTGGTAAAGTGTATGATGTTATAGACTTTCTATGTAAATTATTTTCCTTGTGAATCGAACTCTGTAGTAGCAGATGTTTTCTTTGGAGCGACTATGAGGATAGGTCGAGTAGACTGTCGTGAAATAGATGGGTATGCCCAAACTATTCATATGTTGTTTTAGAGACGGAAGAGAAGGCATAGTTCGTAGGAAGAGTATTTTGCCTTGTATTCCTCCTTCGCTGACTGTTAACCTTGTGATTGGTGACTCGAGACGGGTCACGGAAGAGGATCTTGTGTCGATTCACTTATACTTTCAACAGACTATCCCTTACTTGTTTAAATTCAAGTATCGAATGAAATGGGTTTCTATTAAATCCATTTTGTAGCTTAGCAAACCTTCAATAATTCAGGTAGGGACTTTCTGAGTAAGTGTTGACTGAGGCATGTATGAAAATAGAATGGTTACCTTTCTTCGAATTGGGTTAGACTTGTATGAAAACGGAAAAGGTAGGAATCGACTCAGTTACATATTTTAGTGGGCTAAGTCCTTATCTCTTACAATGATCATATGAGGGGTGGATTATAGGTTTATTACTGATTATGTGATGTAAGATAATAACAACCTTTGGTGAAAAGACTTCTTCTTGATCCTTGCCTGTGTAATCCAACTATAGTTGTTGTATGTAATTTTAGTTGGATAGAATCTAATTTATTTAACTTCTTGATGAAAAATATTTAGGTTCGGTGAGAATTGCTTGGTATATTGAACCTTCAGATAGTTAGTTATAATGTTGTGAGTATTATATGTATGTTGGTTTATTCAGCCGAGTGAAGTTAACTTTAATCTTTGACTGATTTGTGTTCATATATGGTTGGGACCTATATTCTTCCTAAAACATGGATGTGCGTTAATGCAGTCTTGTTGACAAGTAATTTTGAATATGTTAAGTCATTTGACCGATCTTTATCTCTTTGGTTAATAATAATAGAATGATGTTTGGGTGTTAGATTTCAATCACGTAATCCATAGGATTACTTGACTGAAATCTCAATACTCTCAGCCTTGTTGTCTTCACCAATAAGGTCTCACCTTGTTTGTCTTTGGAATATCTCTCTCACTTGGATATTGGGATTCCTCCTGGTTGGCTGATATAAATCTCGTCATCTTGTGAAACATATTGATTAGTGGTTTGTGATTTGATCCATTATTGAGTTTAGAATTTTACTTTCATGATATTATAAAATGTTAGCTTACTGTTGCAATGGGTAGTCTTAACATGCTCAGTTCTCGCGAACTGATTCCAGCTAGTATTTGTGCAGATGGATTGTGCGAGTAGATTAAAGGAAAGAGATGTAAAGGTTTCATCAGTACAATTTATGAAATTCCTTGTCAAAATGTCCAATGGGAGGTAAATTTTGTAATAGTGATTGCAAAGGAATTTAGAAGACCTCTTGCCTTGGGTTGTTCAGAAATTGCGTGAAGATGTTATCTTGTACTTCTGTAGGTAAACTGGTAACTCATCTTTGTGGGAAATGTTATTCAAACTTTTCACTGGCATAAGCATTGTAAAACTAGGATCTTGAGAATTAAGTGTTAATTTAAATCTTTCTGAACTCTGTATTAATGTGTTATATGTAAGTTGTAATGGGGTGGTTTTCCTTACAGAAGTTACCTAGAAGTTTTATTCAAAGAAATATGTTGTGGTTTAGATTCCCTTGAAAACAAACAATGCCTTAAGTAATCGTGAGTGAGACTATCCTTGCAGAGTGATTTTATATAGCGTGTTATCCCTAACTGAACTAGTAAAAACTACTCTGTTGGTGAACGCTTAAAACAAACTTAAAGGAAAACGATGATTAGTTTTTAGTAAGATTTAAAAAGTAAGAGAAGAAAATTTTGAAACCACTCAATTTACCTCTCAGCCTATTTAAAAGTAAGTAGCTTCCTCTTGAGAAGCTCTTTCGGTGAAGCCTAAGTAAGAGCGCTATTTAACTACGTATAAAACCTCAAGCTTCAGTTAAACCTTAGTAAGAACTAATGACGTCTTAAAGAGGAATTTAACTCGACCTTATCTCCTTAACTCTTTCCCAGGATACTTTGTAAGTCATCTTGATTTTGTTGAACACGAATTCTTGTTGTAGCAATGTAATGAGTAATTTTTAGTAATGTAAGTATGGACTGATAACCTTGTGGAATAAAATAAGTCCCTCATTAAATAATGGAACTAAACAACTAATTGTCGTAAAGTGAAGACTTTTAGTGAACTTCTCTTCAGTGTATAAGAAATTAACTCTGTTGGTAAGGTGAATTTTTGCGAATCATATATTGTACCTTTCTAAAACATAAGTCATGAGTTAAAGGGTGTATATCAAAATAAGTAACCTCCAATCATTTCTTACTGTGGCTTGCCCTAGCTGAGAGTGTGTCATGTGGTTGGACTTCCATGTTGTCTTGTCAAAAAGAAAAGTAAATTGTCCTTGATAGGTGTGAACGTTTCTGTGCTGCCTTTAGGGCCATCCTTATATGAAGTTTTTCACAGTGTTAGTTGTATCCTGGGTGACGACATGTTGCGTCATGTTATGTGTCAAGCAAGTCAACAAAAAAAAAATTATCCTATTTTTCACTGGGTTGTTCGTGTGTGTGAATATTTTTGGGTTGTTATAATAGTAGATTCATTGATGGTGAAATGAAGGTCTATCTCCTTGATGTTGCGAGGTTGGGTGTGGGTTCTCAAAATCATGCTGCACAGGTAGTATCAGTGGAGTGTAGAACTGAAATTCTCCTAGGAGATTGCCGTGAGGAAGTATTTGGCTATATGCAGTAGCTACAGGGTAGAGAAGTAAACTTATCTATGAAAATCAGTGGCCTCCAGAGAGAGTTAAGTGTGACAGCTGGCGCAGGGCGATCCCAAGGAACCGTTGGTGTTGATCCTAATGTTCTGGTTGCACGCGACCATAGTCGTGATCAGTTGTTACAAAATCTTGCAGCTGTAGTAGAAGAACGAGATAAAGTTTTAGTTGAGCTGTCTTGCGTTTTCATTTTGGAAAGTCACTTCCGTCCAGGTGGTGAATTTAACATGGAAGAAGCTCGATCAAATCTTGAGGCAAGTTTTGCAAGTGAGGCTGTGATTGCGTTCTCTACTGTTTCTAGTACTGACCGGAAGTTATTCCAACGCCTAGCCCATGGGTTGATATGGTGGTTAGAAGAAGCTACAAGCTAGTGAAGCCGGAATGTTGCAAAATAATAGAAGCTATTTTTTTTGGGCGCTTCCAACAGGCAGGTTGTCCAGCTACGTTGTTATCTATTCTGTATCGAATGCATCCTCAAATTCAGGATTCTCAATTGTGTATACCCGATGTGGATGTTGCCTACGTATTTTATTTGGAGCGTTTCATATCTGATAGCGGATTACCCAGCGTGGATACCCTTGTCGATTGCAGTATACTCATTATATATCATTTTCAGTTGCTTTGTTTGTATGGTTGAATCCGGATGCGGATGCTGCCCATGTATCCACACTGTCTGTACTGAGAGAGAGGAATTTAATTATAGTGCCGAGGGAGTTGATTGATGGGTCATGGGAATCTGTGTCTCCAGAAGATCAAAAGTAGACACTTCTACTACTAGCACCGGTACTCAATCTGCTGAAACCAAAAATCCCAATAACAGCAGAAAACCGTTGGCTGTTTCCCAGACAGCGTCTTCTAGTGGCACCTCTGTGTATACAGAAAGCATTCCATCTACTCCCAAGGTGGAGAATGAATTGATATTGTCATCCAAGTTGAAATTTTTTTCCTTCAGTGAGCTGAAGTCTGCCACTAGGAACTTCAGGCTGGAGAGTGTCCTCGGTGGTCGGGGGTTTGGCTATGTCTTTAAAGGTTGGATAGAAAAGAATGGTATAGCTCCTGTCAAGCCGGGGACTGGCCTCACTGTTGTTGTCAAAACACTGAATCCGGATGGGCTGCAGGGTCACAAGGAATGGCTGGCAAAAGTCAACTTCCTAGGCCAACTTCACCATCCCAATCTTTGACTGATTTGTGTTCATATATGGTTGGGACCTATATTCTTCCTAAAACATGGATGTGCATTAATGTAGTCTTGTTGACAAGTAATTTTGAATATGCTAAGTCATTTGACCGATCTTTATCTCTTTGGTTAATAATAATAGAATGATGTTTGGGTGTTAGATTTCAATCACGTAATCCATAGGATTACTTGAATGAAATCTCAATATTCTTAGCCTTGTTGTCTTCACCAATAAGGTCTCACCTTGTTTGTCTTGGGAATATCTCTCTCACTTGAATATTGGGATTCCTCCTGGTTGGCTGATATGAATCTCGTCATCTTGTGAAACATATTGATTAGTGGTTTGTGATTTGATCCATTATTGAGTTTATAATTTTACTTTCATGATATGATAAAATGTTAGCTTACTGTTGCAATGGGTAGTCTTAACATGCTCAGTTCTCGCGAACTAATTCCAGCTAGTATTTGTGCAGATGGATTGTGCGAGTAGATTAAAGGAAAGAGATGTAAAGGTTTCATCAGTACAATTTATGAAATTCCTTGTAAAAATGTCCAATGGGAGGTAAATTTTGTAAAAGTGATTGCAAAGTAATTTAGAAGACCTCTTGCCTTGGGTTGTTCAGAAATTGCGTGAAGATGTTATCTTGTACTTCTGTAGGTAAACTGGTAACTCATCTTTGTGGGAAATGTTATTCAAACTTTTCACTGGCATAAGCATTGTAAAACTAGGATCTTGAGAATTAAGTGTTAATTTAAATCTTTCTGAACTCTGTATTAATGTGTTATAATGTAAGTTGTAATGGGGTGGTTTTCCTTACAGAAGTTACCTAGAAGTTTTATTCAAAGAAATATGTTGTGGTTTAGATTCCCTTGAAAACAAACAATGCCTTAAGTAATCGTGAGTGAGACTATCCTTGCAGAGTGATTTTATATAGCGTGTTATCCCTAACTGAACTAGTAAAAACTACTCTGTTGGTGAACGCTTAAAACAAACTTAAAGGAAAACGATGATTAGTTTTTAGTAAGATTTAAAAAGTAAGAGAAGAAAATTTTGAAACCACTCAATTTACCTCTCATCCTATTTAAAAGTAAGTAGCTTCCTCTTGAGAAGCTCTTTCGGTGAAGCCTAAGTAAGAGCGCTATTTAACTATGTATAAAACCTCAAGCTTCAGTTAAACCTTAGTAAGAACTAATGACGTCTTAAAGAGGAATTTAACTCGACCTTATCTCCTTAACTCTTTCCCAGGATACTTTGTAAGTCATCTTGATTTTGTTGAACACGAATTCTTGTTGTAGCAAGGTAATGAGTAATTTTTAGTAATGTAAGTATGGACAGATAACCTTGTGGAATTAAATAAGTCCCTTATTAAATAATGGAACTAAACAACTAATTTTCGTAAAGTGAAGACATTTAGTGAGCTTCTCTTCAGTGTATAAGAAATTAACTCTGTTGGTAAGGTGAATTTTTGTGAATCATATATTGTACCTTTCTAAAACATAAGTCATGAGTTAAAGGGTGTATATCAAAATAAGTAACCTCCAATCATTTCTTACTGTGGCTTGCCCTAGCTGTGAGTGTGTCATGTGGTTGGACTTCCATGTTGTCTTGTCAAAAAGAAAAGTAAATTGTCCTTGATAGGTGTGAACGTTTCCGTGCTGCCTTTAGGGCCATCCTTATATGAAGTTTTTCACAGTGTTAGTTGTATCTTGGGTGACGACATGTTGCGTCATGTTATGTGTCAAGCAAGTCAACAAAAAAAAAAATTATCCTATTTTTCACTGGGTTGTTCGTGTGTGTGAATATTTTTGGGTTGTTATAATAGTAGATTCATTGATGGTGAAATGAAGGTCTATCTCCCTGATGTTGCGAGGTTGGGTGTGGGTTCTCAAAATCATGCTGCACAGGTAGTATCAGTGGAGCGTAGAACTGAAATTCTCCTAGGAGATTGCCGTGAGGAAGTATTTGGCTATATGCAGTAGCTACAGGGTAGAGAAGTAAACTTATCTATGAAAATCAGTGGCCTCCAGAGAGAGTTAAGTGTGACAGCTGCCGCAGGGCGATCCCAAGGAACCGTTGGTGTTGATCCTAAAGTTCTGGTTGCACGCGACCATAGTCGTGATCAGTTGTTACAAAATCTTGCAGCTGTAGTAGAAGAACGAGATAAAGTTTTAGTTGAGCTGTCTTGCGTTTTCATTTTGGAAAGTCACTTCCGTCCAGGTGGTGAATTTAACATGGAAGAAGCTCGATCAAATCTTGAGGCAAGTTTTGCAAGTGAGGCTGTGATTGCATTCTCTACTATTTCTAGTACTGACCGGAAGTTATTCCAACGCCTAGCCCATGGGTTGATATGGTGGTTAGAAGAAGCTACAAGCTAGTGAAGCCGACATGTTGCAGAATAATAGAAGCTATTTTTTTTTGGGCGCTTCCAACAGGCAGGTTGTCCAGCTACGTTGTTATCTATTCTGTATCGAATGCATCCTCAAATTCAGGATTCTCATTGTGTATACCCGATGTGGATGTTGCCTACGTATTTTATTTGGAGCGTTTCATATCTGATAGCGGATACCCAGCGTGGATACCCTTGTCGATTGCAGTATACTCATTATATATCATTTTCAGTTGCTTTGTTTGTATGGTTGAATCCGGATGCGGATGCTGCCCATGTATCCACACTGTCTGTACTGAGGAGAGGAATTTAATTATAGTGCCGAGGGAGTTGATTGATGGGTCATGGGAATCTGTGTCTCCAGAAGATCAAAAGTAGACACTTCTACTACTAGCACCGGTACTCAATCTGCTGAAACCAAAAATCCCAATAACAGCAGAAAACCGTTGGCTGTTTCCCAGACAGTGTCTTCTAGTGGAACCTCTGTGTATACAGAAAGCATTCCATCTACTCCCAAGGTGGAGAATGAATTGATATTGTCATCCAAGTTGAAAATTTTTTCCTTCATTGAGCTGAAGTCTGCCACTAGGAACTTCAGGCTGGAGAGTGTCCTCGGTGGTCGGGGGTTTGGCTATGTCTTTAAAGGTTGGATAGAAAAGAATGGTATAGATCCTGTCAAGCCGGGGACTGGCCTCACTGTTGTTGTCAAAACACTGAATCCGGATGGGCTGCAGGGTCACAAGGAATGGCTGGCAAAAGTCAACTTCCTAGGCCAACTTCACCATCCCAATCTTGTCAAACTTGTTGGATACTGTATAGAAGATGATCAAAGCTTACTCGTATATGAATTTATGCCGGGAGGCAGTTTGGAAAACCACCATTCTTCAGAAATGGCTGCAAAAACATGGTCTGAGGTCAACAATCTCATCCAGAATTACACGCCCTTCAAATCTGCTTCAAACCACAGCAAATCTCCATCGCAGGAAGAAGGGCATCTTGAGACGATCAATACATGGGAGCTCATGGAAGGGTTAGAAGATAATACTGGAAGCAGTCCTTTGGTTGTGGTTAACGAGATTGCCATGAAGAAATCTGTGGATCGAATGCTAGACCGGTCATTTTATTTCACAGCGTCAAGGAAGTCGAATAGCTTGCCAGAGACGAGCCCAAACGCTCCGTCTGGCATAGAGTTACTCCCGGAATGAAGCTCACCGAAGAAAAGCTCAAGTTTTCGTCTAAAACAATGGAAGAGGCAGGAGGGAGAAGCTGAATCTGGAGAAAAAAGGCAAGATATTTCTACACTTTTCTACTGTTATTTTATTTAAAATTATCGTGAAATCGAACCACTTTTTCCTTGCATTGATTTATCAGTTGGATGTCATGATGGGAGATTTCCCCTTTCTACTTGTTTCTTCTTGTTTTAGCTTTTATTGTTGTCAGTATGTTGGTCGAAAGGATGCGTGTGCCCTCTCCCATGGGTGTTATGTTTCTCTTGCTTGAGTGATAGACTTTCATCTATTTGCTTATGTATTAATTCTTCTCTGCGATTGAGTTGTAAGTTATTATGTTGATCAGAGCTAGTATTTTTGACATCATGGAAGTAAGTTTACGATAACTATGAAAGCTCCTCCCTAGCACCCAAGTTGTCTTTTGACGCTTTTTGTTAGCTCCTTCGCAAGTCCCTTTGATAACCTTTTGGCATCGAGAAAGAAAGGTTGTAGGATTGTGTGAGCAATGCGTGGGCTAGCCAGCTTTAGAGTTTTGGTATTAAAATTGGTAGAATGAAAAGGGTTTGTGTGCAATGTGTTTTTCCATCTCGCATGGGTGGAGACTCTTATATTATCTTTCATCTTGTTTCTAGGCTTTTAAGGCCATCCTCAGGAAGCACCTTGACCATCCCTCGCAACTTGAACCATAACTAGCCTTTCGGATCAACTAAGCTCGAGGTTTCTTTGTGCGAATCCAGTACCTCGTTGACACTGGAATAGTTTTGGTCTAATTCCCCCTCTCGAAATTGTTGTTGATGGTGCTTTTCTATTTTTCCTAACTTGCAATATTTTCTCCTTTGTAGTGTTAACGCTATTAATTAATATTGGTCGGTTTTTATGCACGTAATTACCTTGATATTTTGTGAGGGAAATTTCCTTAAATGTGATTAATCTTCGGGGAAAAAAAAAACTCATCTTTCATTTGATAGTCTTATGGATTCATAGCGAAAGGTTTTGTTTTGATAATGTCACTTAGAAATTATGTTTGTATCCATGTGTGACGGTTGACTGTGTCACCAAGGGTTGCCTTAAAATATGGTTGTTTTGGGAAATAGGATAATTTATTTTAAATTAACCAAACACTAGAATTGTTGTGGAGGTTTGCAAATATTCAGTGTTATAAAATTTGTTGATGACATTATTGTATACTCTTGTTTAATGGAACTCCCTTCTTCTCTAGCGTGTTTGCTTCTAGCCTGTAAGACTTGGACCCTTCTTGGATGATTGGAAAATCTATTTGGAGTTAATGGTCAAAACTAGTATACCTATGCCTTCGCTTCGAAACTTATGTTGTGTGTATACTCTATTTTATTTCTGGTTTGAAACTCAATTATACATGGCCTTTTGTGTTAATTTTTGAAACCCGTGGTTCTCCTTTCTTGGGCCGATCAACTCTTGTTCTTTTAGGTATATATTATTTTAGCCTATGCGTTTGGTGCCTTTGATAAATTTCTAGATGGTTGGTCTATTTATATCAAATCTCAATCTTGTAATTATTGTTTAATTACTTAATTGATGGGAATTCTGTTTTACTAGATTGTTTATTTCTCCTTATAGGGCCAAGGGCCATTCTCATACAATTGCTATACTTTCGTTGCTTTTACTCCTAGCTGAAGTACAAGGTTTTCTCCTTCTTTGATTGGCATGTTAGAGACTTTATTATAACTTGAAGTGTTGAAAGTGTTTAGAGGTTTGACCCAAATTCTTGTAATAAAGTGCTTCTTTTCATGGTATTGTTAGATAATAGTTATGGTGGTTTTGTGTAGCCTTATCTTGCTCAGTTCTCGTGAACTGACTCTTGTAGAAAATTTTCTGCAGATGGATTTTGCGTGTAGATGAGGGATAGAATTGTAGACTTTTGTCATCAACCTTAGTTGAGAAGTTCCTTTGCTCGAAACCTTTTATGTTGTTCAACTATTGTTAACGTCCAGTGGAAAGTTTAAAAGAGGATTAATGTCTTAGTATAAAGTATTATGGACTTTGTCATCTGAACTTTGGAAACCTTGTATTGTTTGACCATCATTGAAATTATAAGAAAATTTGGTTATTGTTGTTGAGTGACTTTGTTGGAGTATCAGCATTTTAAGAATTGATGTAATCTTGTTTTGTTCTTGTAAATGAGTGTTGCTACAACCTTGCCGTGAGAATAAATTTTGAGTTAAACCTTGATATGACTTAGTAATAAAGTGTCATAAGTAAACTAACATGGGATTGTTTAATACTTCTGGAAGTTAAATTAAAAGTTGTATTCAAATAAAGTAACGTAGGGGTCACCAACTTGAGAGCAAGAAATTCTTTAAGTAATCAAGGGCAAGATTATCATTGCAGGTAAACATTTATAACATGATAACCCTAGCTCCTCTAGTGAACATTATTCCTTTTATGGTGAAATTTGTAAAATGACCCTAAGTTGAAATGAACTGTTAGTTGTTTGAAGATGATAAGATTTAATAAGCCAGAGAAAACAAATTGGAGACCTCACCATCTTTCTCACCGCCATTTGGAAAGTAAATTTTTACTCCTTGTTAATACTTTTAGTGAAGCCTAAGTAAAGTTGTTGATAATTCTGGTTAAGAGCTCTAGCTTCAATTAAATACTGACAATAACTAATGAGGCCCTAAAGATGTTTCATCTCGACCTTCTCCCTCTAACCCTTTTCTAAGGCACCTTGTATCACTTCTCTTAAGTGTGTTGAACTTAAAACCATGTTGTCTTGTGGGCAAGAACGAATCTTAGTAGCGTTAGTGGTGAGCAGATGGCCTTGTGGAATTTAAATACTCCTTTTTCTTGATAAACAAATTAAGCAAATAAATGTCATAATAGAGAAGATTTAAAGATAATTACTCTGTGTCAAAAGAATAAACTTAACTTGGTAAGATGAATTGTATGAATCATATCTTGAGCCTCCTTGAAAACGTAAGCTAAGAATTGCAAGATGTCCTTTTAAAATAAATAACCCTCAAGAATATCTCATTGTGGTTGGCCCTAACTGAAAGTGTGTTCTGTGATTGGACTTCTATGTTGTCTTGTCAAAAGAAAAGTAAATTGTCCTTGATAGGTGTGAACGTTTCCGTGCTGCCTTTATGGCCATCCTTGTATCAAGTTGTTCACAGTGTTAGTTGTATCCTTGGTGATGACATGTTGCGTCATGTTATGTGTCAAGCAAGTCAAAAAAAAAAGTTATCCTGTATTTTACTATGTTGTCCGTGTGTGAATTTTTGGGTCGTTACAGTGACTCTATAGCCTCTTTATAACAATTGGCTTACAAATCTTTAGAACGCATTTTTAAACAATGCTTGTAGCTCCATAGCCAATTATATATTTATGATATCCCCAGACAAATTGTTGTAGGAGAGGTTTATAATTTTGATAATGGAACTATTTGCAAGATCTCTATAGGTTGCTACAACTTCTGTATCAACAGTTTCCATGACTGTGTTGTTGTCTACTTTTGATAGAATCTGTGTTCACATACCGATGTCAAAGACAACTCCATCCACATTTGATTGGTCCATGCTCCAGAAAACTAACCTTTAAAATACTTAAATAGTGTACAATGTAAGTTCCGAAAGAAAATTAACAAACATAAATCTTACCAACCGAATAAAATTTGAGTCATCGCATGTGTACAATGAAATGAGAACAATTTCCAATACAAGTTCAGAAACGCTGCACTCATGGCATGCTTTTACAACCAAAGTTAAACGTTTTAGATTTTAATTAGGATCCAAACAGGAGATTAAGGACCTTGATCGGCAATTCAAGGGTACAGAGGTTATTTGGCTGGATGCGTGTTGGCGAGTTCGATGGGTAATCTTGTCACCATGCCATGTTGCTACTTATTGCATTTTCTCTCAATTCAATAAAATTACGAGCCTAAGAAATAATTTATTTTTTATGATTCATTTTGTGGATTATTTTTTTCAGCACTTAACTCGAAAGCCTTATAAATCTCATTTACATGTTCACTTTGAAACCTCTCAAGGAAAACCACCTATGTGGTTGAGATTTGAGAAATTTACCATTAACTATACATTATAAGAATGTTGAAGGGGCTTCTCCATCTAGTGCATTTCCTTTTGAGAGATCTGGTCAAAATTAACAGGTGTTACATCTTGAAATTTTAGGTGCTTAATGTTTCCCTTGATTACTGAATTCAAAGAGACCAATTGCTAAAGTCTCTTTCAAATATAAAATCTCCAAGTTACCTGCTTCAATAATCACATACACATTCTTAGTTGGCTGGTAGGATATTGGGCTATGAGAAAGAGTTGATGGAGTAATGGTAGATTTTGTGAGAGCTAAAGATATCAAAATACAAACCCCTTGAGACAAGAATGTTGGGCATGGGGGGAGAGAGAGAGGACCCTGCAATCTCTCAAGAGAAACTCGATGGCATTTACACTATCAATAAAATAGCTAATGATGGGATATTAAGTTTTAACAAGGAAGACTTGAGGGTAAGAATTCAATACTATGACATAGATGTGAATGTTAAATAGGTTTGAGACTGCTCCCTAGATCTAGAAATCTTCCAATCCCATGGTTGACACTGGTTTTACAGTTACTGTACATTTCCTCTGAATTTACTATAGTTTATAATATTTTATTTATATCAAGCAACCCAATATCAAAAATTTTAAATAAATGAAACATTTCATTTTATGCTCCTTTAGACTTCAAGTTTAATAGATCGAATCACAAGTTAACAGATATGGCCAAGAAGACAGGGAAATTTAATTGAGAAATTCTTGTTTGCATTTGCTTTGTTGTTGTATTATTAAAATTTCATGAATATCTTTCAAAGGAAAATTAAAGCAATTCAATCTAATCATACAAGAATACAACGAGATACCAAGACCTCCCAATATTAAAGGGGCAAAGCCTGAGGCAGTTCACAAATGTTTCTGATAATATCAATAGGTTTTGCACGTCCACGGGGAGGACCATCTAAACCATGAACATTGACCCACACGATTAGTAGATAACTTGCATTTATACCACCCTGCAACAAAGAAACATTAGCATAAGTAGTGTCTCAAAGGAAACTTGATGAGGAAAAATAGTATAGATAGTCATCTTTGTTCATTTGGAAATGGATATTAGATGTAAATTGGGAAAGGATACATGTTAGGAAAAGTTACCAACACAATTTCGAGTATGTGAATTACCTCCACCAACAAAGCAAATTGTATCTTAACTCTATAAAGAATGGAGTTTTAATATTTAAGAATTTATGGTTCCGTGTCTCCAAAAACACAAATGCTCCATAGTCTTTAAGGGCCTGTAACAAAATCTGGCTCAAAAGCATGCATCAAGCAGGCAACAACAACAGAGAGCAGCCAAATTGCATAGAAAATAGGTTTCGGAATTTGAAATTCGTTGGGTGTTTTCTTTCTAGTAACATAGGTAAACAAAAATCATACTATTATCCCTATGGAAATATTGTCTCCAAGGGATTTTTTAATATGCTTTATAAACGAGACTTTTACAAAATTCAACAACACCAAGATCTTAACTTCTTAAGGCCAGCGATAAAACTTAAACAATGATAGAAGAAGAACGCTGAGTGATCATGGTTTTAAAAGATCCAAATCTAGAAAGAGAGTTTAATACAACCCACCATGAAAAAGTTAAATTTGACATCTATAATATGGGAAAAGGGAAGACTAAGATCTCTATGTGATTGAAGTCTTCTATTAACATACAAAAAGCATGCCATGGGCAATTTAGCATACAACAAGTTTCAGATTTCGTCGAGTATGCACATATTAACTGATTTGAACCTAAATGTTGCTGTTGGAATTTCTTGAAAACCCCATATATATACACTGTGCAATCTTCTCATCTCCAATCTTCATCTTCACCAATTGATGAGGAGGCTCTTTCGCTTTCAAGTCTGCAATCACTAATGACTACTGAATTTCCTATGCCCCTAGCATGTCCAAGACGAGTCGTTTGAGCGAACGGATAAAGATGTCGATGCTCGTGGCCGATACCCACCATGATGAGGCTGAAGTGAAAGCATGGATACCCACCACGGGTTCAAGCTTGGCGGTTTCCTACGAGTAGCAAATCCGGCCGCTCCTGTACGCGGTGGATAACCTGTGCAACCTCGACATAATGAAAGAGAAAATCCAATCCAGCGAAAAGTCGAGTGTTTTCCAAAGGCCAAGGAATCTACACACGGGTGCCTCTCGTCATGCGCCGAAGAATCAGAGGCTGAAATATCCATCGAGTTCAACCGCAAAGTGAACCAAACCTGCTAAATGGTCATCGATGTAATTAATTGCAATACAGAATTTTAATTTGATCACACAGCAAAAAAGTATCTGATCACGTAGAGTAGGTTCCCTGCTCCATGTACTTAATGCCCAACTGGTTACTCTTAGTCTTCTTCAAGGTGTCAATAAATTGAAAAACTTAGCAGAATCTGAGTGTCTCATTTTCTCAACAAATTGAACAATATACTTGTCTGAATACTGATAATACAAAAGACAGACTGTCAGAATCATGGAATTCCTGGGTCTCTAATGCAGAGAATCATAGTTACCAAATACGGTGGATTTGGGGAGATTTACCCTTTTTATTCGTTTTTCCCCATCCACCTTATCAAACACCAAAAAATTCTAGATTTTATAGTTTAACATATAGGAAAAACAAAAAACCAAAATTTGCAGTGAGAAAAATTAAAAAACTGCAACCTAGATTTGGAAATAATAAAAAAATCTATAATTATTACGCCCCCCATGGTAATGGGCTTTGTGGACATTCATGGGACTATGTCGAATTTGACTAGTGTAATTATGTTTTTAGCCTCTGGTTGCATGCTGAATACGACAGTTCCCTGAATCAATGGTAGTTGCATGCAGAATGGTTGGCATGATAATTTGCAGTACAAGAATGGAGCACACATGCGTAACTGCAGGAATGGTGAAGAAGGGATTTGCAACGATTGAACTATCAAAGGGAATTACAGATATGGAAGGTAATTACATTCCCATTCGCTTGTTTAGGGCGTTAATCGATTCCAGAGCCATGGATTGCTTATTTAAATACAACCCTTCATTATGCCCTTGTAATTACGGCAAGACCATGCTTGTCGAAATGGTCTAGAAAATCCTTCGACAACTAGGGAGTGCCCTCAGCATGCAGTAATTTTAGAAATTCTAGGCATGCAATAATTTCATAAATCTTCACAATTTTCTTTCCTTCTAACACTTACAATAAATTACTCGCCTTTAAAAACTGCCAGCTTCTAGTCTCCTTAATTTCTCTTCCTCTGTGAAACCCAAATGGAATTACAGTGATGTTCACCAGATATTGTATGTTGCCATACCATGTCCCATCTCTGATGGAATCCTTAGAAGGTGCTGGATGACATTTACCTCAGACTGATAAATATTTTCTCCATCACTTTTAATTATGTCCTTAGAACGTCCAACAAGCCATAATTTGCCCTATTCATCAATCCACCCTACATCCCCTATATTTAGCCATCCATTTTCACTCAATGCTCCTACGGTGGCTTCTTTTTGGCCCCAATAACTTGGCATCACATGGGGGCCTCTTGTTAATATATTCCCCACATTATATGCGTTGTCCGCATTGAGACACTCAGTTCTTGGGTCAATCTGTATTTCCACATGAGGAGCAATTGCTTTCCCACACAAACTCTTATTCTTTGATTTTGAAAATTATTTTTATTGGGTGGTGTCATGGAAAAATCCTGAATGGTGTTACAAGTGTCTTCTTCAATCATTGGATCATGAGCAAGAGTGAAAGTCATTGAAGAGCAAGTCACTGTCATACCTTTAGACATCAATCAAAATTGTGGACGAATGCAATGAACAACATCCATATCAAAACCATATATTGTTTGCATTTGTTTGGGTTGAATAATATTATTTTGCATAATTACTAGGAGTAATCATCACAACATACCCAATGAGGATTGGATTTGTAGGCTATCAATACATCGCGAAGTTGAAAGTGAGGTATATTCTATTTTATATTTCCAATCTAATATGAAATTTTGGGGACATATAGTCTTTATTTCATATATTGAACAATAAAATGGATAATAAGAGCCATCTTCTATAAGACTGAAGGACCTCCTAATGATCTAAATTATGACATTCAAATTGTAGAATTTAGATAAGAGAAATATTGTCGTCTTTAGAACTATCCCATAAATACATATCTTGGTCTAGAACTCTCAATGTGAAAGATGCCAAACCAGAGTTGTCAAGAAATACTTTCATCTTTAGACCTCAAATCCTATGTCCCATGAATATATGTCTTCATGTGGAACTCTCATTGTGAAAGAAGCCAAACAAGATTCATTGAGAAATATTGTCATCTTTAGACCTCAACTCTTATGTCCCATAAATACATATCTTGGTCTAGAACTCTCAATGTGAAGGAAGCTAAACCATAATCACCGTGATAGATAAGTTATGTCTTCATTGAATCCAAAAAAATTTTTTGTGGCTTCACAGAGCAATAGACTACAAAAACACCACAACTTCGGGCCTTCAAAATCTAGAATTGAACATTTTGATCAACCCAATAAGAGAAAAGGTGATGCCATTGTCCAAATCCTGCATTAAGTTAAATCAACACACTTCAGTTGAAGATATCATTTTGTGTTTGAATGCTAACGAAAAAATCAAAAAATCATATGGCAAATAAATAGCAATATTTTAGAACTCAAAACATAGCTTTTCATATTAATATAGATAGTGAAACATTCATTGAACTTGTTATTTTCTACTACCCCTGAAAACACAAAACAACTGTGTTTTGGTATACCACATTCGATTGGCATTCTTGTAGGTCAGTAAACATCAAAATAGAAACATGTCCAAAACGTAGAAATATTGATTTTCCAAAAAATCTTGGAAATGGAATGACACATAAACATCCATGCAATAAATTATAAAATATAAATATACATTTAAAAATGCATACATAATAATCATTTTAGTTGATAAAGTTTTAAAACACTTGAAAAATATAGTTATCACAAAACTTCAAAATATTCAACATACTTAAATATTCATTTATGTATGTGACATATCATGTTTTATAGAGTTCAAAGAGGTTGAAATATAAAATATTCAAAATAACAAATTGTTGTAGTGTGTTGAAAAAATTTACAATGTTACAAATGTTTTTTTGCTTTGATTAGGTTTTTAACTTTCATTTTGCGTTTGACTATTGGTATGGGGTGGGTTAAAGTAAGGGCAGGTAAGGTAGTATTAGTTTTTATTATTTATTTATTTATTTATTTCAAACGGATATCTTACTCCCTTTATGAGTATAGGACAGAATCATCATTCCAATTTTCATCTGCAATCTTTGGCAAATAATCCACATCCTTTAGGAAAATGGTAGTAGTATTAGTTTTGGATTGGGAGTCATGAATCAAATTCTTCTTATCAACCTCACACCATCCAACACCTTGACAATTAAAGATGCCAAAAACTCAAGTGTGCTTGTTCAAATTCCAATTTTTTAGAAAACTGCAAGGAAAATCACACACCTGAGAACACAATAAATCTTGAATGTCCCCAAAAAAAACATCATTTAATATTACTCTGAGGCACCTAATCAAAAAGACATTCTACAATAGATTACATAATAATTTTCATCACAATAACTAAAGTGAATGGAGGGCAATGTGATTGGCCTCGAGCAGCTACTATTTTCTAAGGTAATCAGATCATATATTTTTAATAAAAAATGTGAGGAAGGCTTTGATTCCTTTGAAGGGTTGAAAATTTTCAATTAAAGTGTGAAGAGGAGTAACTTATATAATTTGGAGGAGACGATTTGCAGTGCCAGTAAGTGTAACAGATGGTGCAATAAAGTAGTGTATTGAAAGAGCTGATGTAATCTATTGGAATGCATCTAATGTCCATTGTCTATAACTTCAATCAGTGACCCATGCTCTACTTTCCTTGAATTTAGTTTAGTCTCAATACATGGTTAGTACTAAAAACTAAAAACCAAATGCAATAGTATTGTGGGTAGTAGTTAATCACAATTTCTTCATCTATAAAATCAGGGGAATTAGTGTAATGGAGAATCCTATGATAAAGAATATTTATGAGGCCAAAATCATAAGTTTTTTGAACATTTTTCTAGGCACCCTTAGTGTTTAGAATGTAGACAAATCTATACACACCATTCAACCAACACACATTCAAACATGGGATAATAATTGAATTGAGAGAAGTCTATCTATTCAATGATTGATTAAGATGGTACTTGCATAGATTAGCCTTGCACATCTAACCGAAAAATAGTTGAACATTATATCTTTCTCAAGCCTGCAAGAAACATTCACATATTATATACGCATACCCAACAGAAAAAAATAACTTTTTCATATGAATGTGTACATATCCACAATATATTATGTGTACAGTGGAAATTTACCTTATGAAAAGAGCTTTCACTCTCCTCAAACGCCACAGGCGGAGCATGTTAAGCAAGCTATATGCAAGGCCAAAACCAATCTTCCCTGTAAAGAGGTAGCTATAGGCCTCAAATGGAATTATAGAAGAGATATCAAATATGAACCATGAGGAGATATACTTGCAAAGGTAATACTCATGCTAGTACAAACTCATCAACAAGATATTATAGATATACATATAGATAGCTAAACCTAATACATCATGGGGACAAAACTGAAATCACGAACACAAGAATTTGACTGAGCTTAGCCACGGAAAAAAAATACATAATTGTTAAAATTTTGTTGTATAACCTAGCATTTAATGTCGTAGTGACAGGTTCCGGAGTCCTCCCAGGAGCGGAAAATCTCAGTCTTGTATAGGCATTTCATAGAGGCGTCAATAGAAGTACTGCTTGAGGAGGAGCTAGAGCCATTAGACTTTTGCTTCCAACAAGATTCTGGAGTAATGAAATATTTCAAGGAATTATAAATGAAAATTTCATCCATTACAAGAACATATTCTTCTAATTTTCCATGATTGTATATCGACAACTCGAAATGCAGGGCTATTTTCTGCAGTAGTGTGCTAAAAGCCGAAAGGGGTGAAAGCGGAGAGAAGATTAATAAGGATTTGGGAATTTTAGGATTAAAAACACAAAAAAATGTTAAAAATAGTCGAAAAACGCAAAAACGTCCACACAGTCGTCAAACTGTCAAATCATCACACAAGACCCGTTTTCCCCCTACCTCACAAATAAGTGAATAAATCTATCCACAAAAAAAAGAATGAAATTTCATAATACCTTTGAGGCAATAGCCATCACCACGGATCCCGTTTCCTAAAATACATATATCTATCCAGAAGAATGAAAAACCACAAAAACCCAACAAATTGTAATTAAAGTGATCACGGATATACCGATATCAGTTACATACATAACCTAGCACGCAATTTCGGTCCCAAAAAATCTGTAATTCTCCAATCTTAATTTATATTAAAACCCTTATCTATGAAAAGAAAATACATGCAGATTAAATGTATAATATGCCAAGTAACTAATTTCACACAGCCGCACAAATTCTGCATGCATGCAACTACACCCGTAAGAATGAACGCTCGGTGGATAATATAATTAAAAGAAAAATCCCAAATGCATTAAACTTAGAATCTTTGCAATCTAAGGGTCACCACGGTGTGAAGAACAAGATTACCATCACCAACGATAAGGGATGGCTGAGTAAAGAGGAGATTGAGAAACTGGTGCAGGACGCAAAGAGATACAAGGCCAAGGACGTGACAAAGATGGTGCATCCATCACATTTGAGGTTGCAATCGCATACACACACATAAAACTTATTCAACCATCTAAGTAATGAGGCAAATGGAAGAAAGATGGGCGTACTTAAGCAGGTTGTAAGTGTTACCTGCGGTGGAGAGAATCCAATTGCTATCTTGCACGACATTCCGGAAGAAATAACTGAGCAAGCCTTTCTGTTTGGCATAATCGCCCTTGGCTGCAACAGACTCTTCATTGTCATATCCGATCCATACAAGCCCAGCATAACAATAAGCCGACACGGCAGTCTCGTCATTAACCTCGGTTGCGCCCTTTTCCTGAATGAAATCCGGACCTTGATATAGGAAAATCTAAACACGGCAAAAAAGAAAAGGAATTGTTAAAAATAACGGGAAAAGTCAAAATGTCCAAACGACCGTTAAAATTATTTGCATTGAATAAACGTCCAAATGGATGTCAAATTTAACACAGTACAGTTGTAGAAATGTCTAGAAGGGCTTTTCCTATGGGGGGACGCCTTTGGCGTAATAATTTAATATACATTAAAACCCTAATTTTTTTAAAAAAAACATAGTTCTCATAAAATCCTTAGCTTTTCCTAGTGAAGTTTAATCTAACAAAGCTATTTTTTATGTTCTTTCATTTTTTTTAATAAAATGTAAATGCATATGATTGTGCATTACCATATTCTTTGTTTTTTATTTTGCATCGTTAATATTATTTATCTCCTCCTCATCCTCTATCGTAATAAAACTAAAGCATGCAAATCTTATCACGAATTTATTTAGATAGTAAAAATAAGGAATTCAATAAATTCTTCATTTTATTGTATGTTAACATCTTTTTTGACAATAACAACAACGAGATTATCAAAAAAGCCTGATTGTTTAACAATCGACCATTGACAACTAAAAAAAGCTTAGGTTAGAACACATTCTTAATATTTTTAAGTCTTACTTACACTCGAATGTTTGATCGTATTCTAAAGATTTGTGAACCTTGGTTTCTCATAAATGTTAAATCACATACACTCAAATCTTTATCAAATCTTCACCGTCATATCATCTGCAAATATTAGCCACCATCTCTTTGTTACATGTTACGAATGAACATATAAGTTTCAAATTTTCATTTAAAGTTATTTTATGTTTTTTTATTTCTCTATCATGTTGAATCCACAATTATTTACTTCCCTCGTGTTAATTTCCAACTTTCCATTCATGTCCTCATCAAGTATTTAAAGAAAAATTAACGTCGTCTAGTAAAAAACCTTGAATTTTCAACCTCGATTGAAAAATAATTTCTACTTCTCGCTCATATCACCATTTGATCTATAAACTCAATTATTCATTACTTTTTATACATCATTTGTTCCTTGCAATTGCTAGAGCTCACAACTAAAAACAAGGGATACAAAGTGCTACAAGAAGCAAATGTCATGGTTGGGTTTTCAACCAAAAAACTTTTGGAAGTCCCTCATTTTTTTCACCCTTCGAGCTCGCGTAACTATTCCGACCAGTATCTCAACTATAAAATTGAGCTCATATACCAAATATTTCATGGGGACAAATAATCCTAGCTGTAGAAAAGGTGTGAGCCATGTCAGAGATTATTTTTCCCTGTACATTCAAAATCTTCAACATACCACACCTGTCCTTTTTTCAGTTATTTTTGAATGACGATGCCATCACAATTGTTGATGAGTATAACTGTGCATGAGGTCACCACCTTCAGATTTTGCTTCCACTACACATCTTCTTATCTAAATTTATGTAAAAGGGCTAAAAATATAATCACTTTTTCACTTCTAGAAAAGTTTTCTACCACTCGTTACATTCACAGAGATCTCTTTACGTTGTTTCCAACAACCAAGGTTTCCTCGAAATACTGACATAAATGACATATCATATTTGCATGGTTCACTTTCACATTGTTTCTCCTTTGCATTTTTGCCACTGTCGCACTTCTCTAGCGTCTACACCCTTCTTCTTCATCCCTCTTCCTCTTCCATGGCTTCTCTCCCTCCAACATGACTTTTCCAAATAATCCCCTTTGGCATTTCCATCATACATTTCAAGTACGATTACTAGTAATAAATTGTTTATAAACTGAATATATATGTAACATTAGTCATACTTTTTAAAAAAATCACTGTCCCTTGCTTTTAAAACAATTTCTATAAATATAAAACATTCATTTTAATATTTTTTACTAATTTCTATTACATAAAGTCAATTTTACTCCATTTTATTAATTGCTATTACATAAAATCTATTCTAATGAATGTATAATAATGTTATTTTATTTCAAATTTACATGTGGTGAAGTGGTCACAATTTTCTATGGAATCTTTAGATTAAAAAACTGGAATATTCTTCCTTTCCATGAAAAATGAGATAAATCGCACTCAATAAAATAACAAAAAAAAATTATGTGCTAAAATTTCAACACCAAATTCCAATTGTCTTTATTCACTAGCAATTGCATGTGTACAATGCAATGTGAATGCTGAACGGTATATGTTATTTGATTTAGAGGGATAGTTATTACTTTTGTAGTTGATTTTGATAAGGGGTGTGATTGATTTTGTAAGTGTAGGAATATAAAATGAAGCATTACATTTATAGGTTCTATCTCTATATTTCAAATTTGTTACAAATTCATACATATACATTTGCAAATCTTATATCATGAGTGGTAGCATTTTGCAGATTATTTTATTTGAACTAAACATGAATACATGAAGACTTCAGTACATTTGCAGATTTTATATCATGAGTGGTAGCCTTTTGTGACAAATTTTAAACAAAACAAATGAATAAATAATTCACTCAATATTGAAAGCCACCTAAAGTTCCTTTAGATATAAAACTCTCTTATTTACCACAGGAGAAAGAGAATAAAAAATATGAGATTGCTGCCTAGCTAGGTGCTGCAACTTATCCTACAGAAAAGTGAAAGAAGTTAAAGAGTTGTCATAAAGAATAAAAAGTGAAATTAATTGCTTGCAATCTTCACACGTACTCTTTTATCAACCAACCAATTTCCCACAATATCCTGCAACTAAGAAGAACTTTTAACATCCACGAGGCTAGTTGCACTTTTATTCGAGTAACATTTTTTGTTATAACGAATTATTCAGTGTACACAGATAGTTCCATTGGTTATTGTGCAAGATGATTTTGGGGCTCAACTAATCAGTTGGAGACTATCTTCAGGATTACAACTTATTTGCATAGGATTTGTTCTCTTGGTGATTCAATCTCTAGGTGACAACGATATCCCAATTTTTCTCTTTGCTCATCATAGGAGGTTGCCTCATACTTCCCTATGTGCATTGAGGAGGAAACGATGATTGTATTAAGAAGTATCTATTGAGATTTTCATTTCTATTGATAATATTCCTCCCTGATAGTACTTTATGGATATTTTGGCCCCTACAAAACAATAAATAAACCATGTAGTTAGGGATGATATCTATAAGAAAGTCATCAAGGTAATATTTTTCAACCAAGGTACCTACAACAATGTCGATCTCATGCTTTGAGAATTCCATTGGGTCATTTGGGGGTTTGGTCCCACTAGCTACAGATTAAGACTAATCATCACAATATACCCAATGAGGATTGGATTTGTAGGCTATGAATACTCCGCGAAGTTGAAAGCGAGGAACATTCTATTTTTATCTTTCCTATTTAATATGAAATTTAGGGGAGATATATTCTTTATTGCCCTGGCCAAAATATTTGGCCCTCCTCATCCAGGAAATGATTTTAACATCCCATTGGCCCCAAAGTAGAGACACTTGCATGGCAAGTTAAATCCCACAGGATTTGAATCAACCTGGAAGTTGAAGAGATGGATCAGATGATGAGTTAAGGTGTTAAGCTAAGAAATGTTATAAGGTAGAAATCAATCCCTTGAAATTAGTTTTTGAACGCCTTTGTAGGGGTATTTTAAAAGACTCAATTGGGAGGAAGAACAAGAGAGACATGCTTTATAGGGAAGACAATTAATTTCAGAGGAGTTCAAAGAGAGATTTTAAGTTTGTTGTAGCTCAAGAATGGGCTCAGCAAGCAGAAAATTTAAAGATAATACCTGTGGAGAATCATTGAGGTAGCCTGGGTTCTTTATGTTTTTCATAAGCTAAGAATGAAATAAACAAACTCGGGACTCTATAACTTTTTGACAACTCAAAAAATGGACTTGGGCTCAGTACTTAAAAATATATAAATTCATAAAATAAGCTTAAATAACATATAAAGCACTCTTAAATAATATGGTAAATGAATGTAAAGAACACATTTGACCTCACAATAACTGTGAAACACACAAAATCACTTGGTAGAGAAGGAAGAGAAAAACAACCGAGTTTTTGAATTATAAAATGAATCCTTTTTTTCGTGTGGGACAGTCTTATGCAGGATGGATGACTTTTGGCAATTTTTGAGGGTCAAAACTCCCAAGTTACAGGTCCTTAATTAGTTTTCAAGTGATGTGCCAAGTTATCATTTTCTGGGGCAGGGGAGTACTCGCCAATTGTTGGATCTATACTTTTAAGTTTTCATATTGTCTGCTATTTAAATATTGTCTCACAAAAAAATTCCCATGAGAAGTGTTGTTTGTGCTCCCTGTAACATCTCTGTGCTTACCATCTACATATTCATCCAAATACCTTACAACTGTGTTGTTGTCTGTTGTTGATAGAATCTGTGTTCACATGCCAATGTCAAAGACAACTCCATCCACGTTTGATGACATAGAGCTTCCGTATGAACATGATATGTAAGAAATTGTAAGTCACAGATGTTGAGTATGGTACATTGCTATATGTTCTAAAAATCCAGATATATGTTCATAAACTTTAGAGTTATTTTAATTTTTTTGTTAATTTACTCTTTTTCTTTAAATAATTTATCCTTTTGTATTTCCTATGATATGAGATTTAATTTTTCTTGTTAATTTACTCTCTTTTGTATTTCCTGTGATGTGAGATTTGGTTTTGAGATTTCTAATTTCTACAATGTTGCTGAAGAGCCTGACATCCTCAGTGACATAGAGCTTCTGTATGATCACGATATGTACAGTAATACACTTTTATTTGATTTTATCTATTTTAAGGGTTCCGAGTGGAATGAATTAATATGAAAAATATCTGGGTTTTTAAAGGGAAAATTGGGTTTTTAGGCTTGATGTTCTTGCATATTCATGATCAATGTAACCAATGGTACCCATAAAATAGGTAGAGGTGTGGGTTTTGGCCGAGGAAATGCACTTGGCAATGCCAAAGTCTGACAAATGTGCTTCAAAATTATCATCCAAAAGAATGTTAGAAGTCTTCACATTCATGTGAACAATGCGTGGGTTGTTGTCATGATGAAGATATGGTAAGTCTTTAGCCTAGTGTCCTAGTCTAGCTTAATCTTCTTTGATGATCCTTTACGAAAAAAAAAAAAACTAAAAAAACACTTGTTAGAATCTCCAACAATCCATTTTAACCAGAAGGTTAGATATTGATTGGATTTTTCTATTTCAAAAATATGAATCTACAATGTACAGATCCATTTTTTTCTCCATAACATAATCATTTTACTCACTGTGTAGGATGTTCCACAGACTTCTGTTTACCGTGTAATCATAAAACATAGGTTTCCATGTGGAGAAAGTGAATATCCATGCAGACAAACAGGACCTTTTGGTCGTTCATTAAAACAATTTCCATCGGTGAAAGCTTGTAATTTTATAGTTATCGTGTCGTGAGTGTCATGCTTAATTTCCATTCGAACATTTACGAGAGTAATATTATTTAATAAAAGGTACATACTAGGTCTTGTTCTGATAGAATCAATAGATTCAGGCAACCGTCTTTGTAGTGGCGTACATCATACAGTCTCTAAGCACATATCATGCTTCAAAATTGACCCATTTCCCATTCTATGGTGAAACATGGATGATTTGCTTAATGTTTCCTCCCTATTCATGATTTTAAGTTGCGTATATTATCTTGTCATTAAACACTTCTAAATCTAATAACTTTTCAATGTTGAGGATTTATATCCACGTTTTAATTTTCGCTTTATCTCTAAGAGTATAAGCAAGGGAAAAAATTGGCCACAAAAGGCTACCACTCATGATATAAAATTTGCAAATGTACAGAAGTCTTCATGTATTCATGTTTAGTGTAAATAAAATAGTCCGCAAAATGCTAACGCTTATGATATAAGAATTGCAAATGTAAATGTACGAATTTGTAACAAATTTGAAATGTAGAGATAGACCCTTTAAATGGAATGCTTCATCAATATTAGTAGTACTACACTTACAAAATCAATCACACTCCTTATCAACATCAACTACAAAAGTAATAACTAACCTTCTAAATCAAATAACATATGCTGGTCGGTTGACATTGCATTGTACACATGCGATTGCTAGTATATCTGGTTTCAAAAATACAACCCTGCAAATTTAATTATAATTTGACCTATGATATGTTATGAAAATCTTTCCAAATTCAATGTACACATTTATTTCCCCAATGCCAATTATTTAAGCTTGATGAAATACCCGTTCATATTAAACGATAACAAGCCGTCAAATTTGGAACACTGCAAATTATTAATCGATATTAATCATTTCCTATGTGTTATTGTAACGTGTTTGAAGTCCGAAAGTAAAAACCCTAAACGCAAACCCTAGTTATTTTCTCCTTACTATAAATTCTTAGGGTTTATAATCTTCCATGCAATTTCAGTTTTATGATACTGAATGCCGTAAGAGCCAGATTATCGATGAATCTGGAAAGGTTTTTGTTCTTTTAATTCGTTAAATTTGTTCGGTCTTGGTGGATTTTGGGAAATGAAGAAAATTCGCAATGCCGAACGCATTCTATTTGTGTTTTTGATGAGAATTTGCACGTCAGTCTGATCCCGTATTTAATCTTTTTCTCTGAGAAATTTTTAGCGTCTTCTCGAAGCTTATCGACGGTCGAGTGCTGATGAATCTACATGATCAGCTCTCAACAAAATCGTAAGCGATATCAAATGTATGGACGGCTCTGTCTTTTCTTTTCTAGTTTTTTTGGAAAGAAAAGTAGCAGGGCCGTGCACATTCCTAATGATCAAAAATTAAATTCTTTTCGACCTTAATTTATTCTGGTTACTGCGATTTTCTTAGATTTTTTCTATAACTGAACATTTTGGGTTCTGAACATTTTGTATTTTGGTGCAAATTTCGGAATCTGTTTGCTGATTTCGATTTATTGCGGTTGTGTGCTTTCTCTCTACGATTATAGGAGATTCAGGTGAAAAATTAATATTTTAGGAATATATAGTCAAGTAGGGCAAAGGCTTTAGTATACCTATTACACGGGAAAGATTGTTTTTTTAGCTATTACAGGCTGCAAAAATTCAGGGAACCATGCCTCCCTATTCAAAGAAGCCCTCTAGGAGTGGGGAGTAGGCGCTGGAGTGTTACTTAAACAATAATGGGTTCTGATTAGGATTATTCTTAACAAAATAGGTCTCTTTTCTTAGTTACTCCTATCAAAGCACTGGGCATTGTGAAGAGATTTGCAGGCGTATTTCGACATGCTGGTTTATTGATGTCAGCATTTACTATGGAAATGCAGATGTATATTGTACCCTACAACATTGAGTCCTCCATGGTGAAAGCTACCTGAAAACATGTAACAGTTTCTTTTACCCTTTTTCCTTTTTTGTTTTTACCGATTTCTAATTTTCCAAATACAGTTGGTGCCTCTGACAAATTTCTAGTTAGTGCAGTTATGATGTAAGAATAAATAGTTTAGGATCTAATGGAGGTGGTTGCTGCTCCTATTTTTATTCATGGAGTGGTCTTATGACAAAATAAATTTAGGCAGGGGTCTCATGGATGGGGCTGCTGTTCTTATTTTTATTGCTCAGCTTCCTATGACAAAATAAATTCAGGGAAACAATGAAATTTTATCATGTTTTTCTAATAACAAGGAGTAGGAAGAGAGTTTAAATGGATGGTAAAAAGGGAGACTAAAAGTTTGCCACATCCACTTGTATTTTGTAGGAACATATTATGCCAAATAATAATTTATAAATGAGCATAATTGATTGGCAGCTTTACCATGAGACAACTTTTACCTCATATGGTTCTAAAATTACTCTCCACATGGGTAAAGAAAAATTAGAATTGTGGAATTAAAAAAATCAGTGAAGAAAATTTAGAATTGCCGGATTAAAAAATGAATAGAACTTTATTTGATTTGTTTGTTGTCCCCAAAAGGGACTTGAACAGATTTTATACTAGTTGGAATTATAAGGTAAAAATTTGTAAAATTTGAAATTGAGAGACAGAATTCAAAAACATTTAAACCATAAATAATTGACAATGTCTCTAAACGTATTGCATCTAAATACAAAGATTAAACCCTAATAGTATCATCCGCAAATTCTGAAAGGAACTTTGTAAAGGTGTTTGGAGCATAACTTACCAATCCAGAAGAAGTGTTTGAAACATCAATCTCACTTCTTGGTTTTGTTCATCGCTTGCATGCCCTCAGTTTTTGTGCTATGACTCCAGTCTATCTGCAATAGCCGATTCATTCTGACCTGGGTATATATGGGCTTGGTCGACTTAGTGATTTCTATTTTTAGCTCAAACAACTATGTTAACTGCACTTATCTTCTTATTCTTAGATCATCCATGTGCTTAAAATTATTTAAAACAAAAATTATTAAAATATAAAATTGTTAATTAAAAACAAAAGCTGAAATTGTTGTTAACTATAAACAAAAGCTAAAATTGTTGTTAATTAAAAACAAAAGCTAAAATTGTTAATTATTAAAAACAAAATTATTAAAAATAGTAGAGAAAAACTAAAATAGGGAGGAAAAACACAACAAAAATTATTAAAATCTAGAGAAAATCTAAAATAGGGAGGAAAAACACAAACTTCAAGATGACCATCAAACTGTCAAATTTAACACAGTCGTAGAAACGTCTGCAGGGGCATTTCCCATAGGGGGAATGCCTTCGTCGTAACTAGCATTTAATAAATCCAAAATTATTACATCCCACAAATTCCAACATCTTTCTAAAATTTGCATGTCAATTTCAAACCTGACTATCCGTCCACTTTAAATGGACAACTAGACATTTATTACTGTTGCGACTAGATGTTGATTTTGGTTTGCAAATCTTTTTTCGGCACAATTTCGCCATGCTTATGTTATCTTTATTTTTTATCACACACATTTTTTATTAAAAAAAAGTATTGCCAAATGATGCCATTTTGTCTACATTCGGAGGTTTACATATATAGGAAAGGCACCAATTATTGTGAACATGTACCAATAAATATGTTTTTTTTTTATTATAAAAAATTTCCAAGTAATTTTTATTTTTTAAACTGTGTTTTTTTTAAAACTAAGTGATAAAATTTGAGACTTCTAAGTACAATAGGTATATTTTTTCATTATACTCAGTTGTCTCTTATATAATATGAATATGAGGTAGTCTTATATTATAAGTCATTTCCGGAATTAAATTAAGTTGTTTGGTATGGTGAATTATAAAATGATATTTTCTTTCTTTCTTTAAAAATGTATGGATTTGTGGGACACTTCTTAATAGTGAAATGTAATAGTCTATTTTATATATAAATCAAATTTTTAATGGAAAAGTGCTCTTATATTAATAAAAAATATAGAGATATATAGTACAATGTTGAATATAAAAAAAAGATCGATGAAAAGAGGGACATCCTAAAATGCAATTCATATCAAGCCAGAAAGTCCTCGAGGAGGAACCCAATTAACTTTATAATAATTATTATAATTTGTACAATCATATCAATAATAAACATGTGGTTTTTAATTTAAAAAGGTGAAAAAACTAAAGCACGCAACCACAAAATATAAGACAACTATGTAGCAATGAACATCACAGTCAGTATCTAGGAAAAGGTAGACTATTTTGTTTTTCCCCTAGCCATTGATGTTGGAGGGGTGCATTATATTTTTAAGGGGATCCCATCCATAATTTATTTTTTTTGTTCTTCTTCATTTTGACAATTAAGAAAAATAATCAATATCAATCATGGAAATTTTCCATCGGGACAACATCCCAACTACTATCATCACAACTATCAAGGCAGTAAAAAACAACACCACTATGTGAAGATGAATGGCACATAGATCTAGGAAAAAGATAACTATGATGAAGAGAGAAACTTCATTTACTTCTAGAGTGGTATCTGTGAAACCCTGACCATGACTCTAAGAAGGAAAACGACAACTAGAATAGTCCGAAGACACTCAACTTACCTATATTTTTCATCATTACACACATGATATATTTCTTTCCATGTCAATTTAATGTATAATAGATTGGACATTATTAAAACTTATCTAAAAATTAGCATACCACATATTACAATTTTTAATCCACACAATTCAAAAAATTAAAATATATTTGTATAATTAGTATGTATGGTTATACAGAATTCACACTACAATATGTTGTATATAAAATTGAAGTCTTTTAAGATGTGAAAATTAAGTATTGTCCCTACAAAATTGTGCTCCTAAAATCCTTGGTACTAAGAACAAATGCTTTGGAAGGCTAGCAAGACATACAATGAATAAGCATACAAATAATATATAGAGTTGAATTTTTATAATAATTTTTTTAAGACTTAAAAAATAAACTTTAAGTACTAAAAAATAATAAAATTTTAGTAACAATTTATATTCCAAGTTTAAAAATCTTAAATATTGATAAAGGACCATCAAATTTGATTTTAGTTGAGATGTGACAAACATTTTCATGACAATATTATTATTTCTTTAAAATTTTAAATTAAATTCAAATATAATATATTGTAAATAATAATGTCAGCCCTAAATTAAATATACACATTATCTAGTTTTAATTTTCAAATGAAAATAAACAATTCATAACAGTATTATTATTGTTATAAATTTGAAGTTAGATTCAAATTAAATTTATTAAATGTAGTGATTAATCTATTATAATTAGCATTGTAAATTTTTATACAATAAATTAAATGTACACCTATTTGTTATTAAATTTTAAATGAAAATATCTATTGACTGTGGACATAATAAACCACATTAATGTAGGACAAAATTGTACCAGACCGTATTTACAGAGTGGAATATGATGATGTATATACTCATCTCTATCTTAATCAAACATTGGGTTAGACATATATGATCGCTCCTCAGACATATTATTGTAGTGCCCACACTTTATAGCTTCACTTTATCTGTTGACTCTATACTCATATTTGATGATTAGACATGGATTATGGCAACTTTTCGATATTATGTTATGATATTTGATCATTTGAGGACTTGTGTGATGATTTTGGCGTGCAACACCAAATCTAGTTTTGACTAGTATGATAGTTCATTTCAATAGATGTTTTGAATACTAACATGTTACGACGTGGTTGATCTTACTGGATATATGATGGACATATAGTTGTGTTGTGTATTTTGATATCGTGAATTATTTGGTTATTTGATGTTATACTATTTGATCTAGGATTGATGTATATTACCATTTCATACTTTGTTATTATTGGTGTATTTGATTATGACCTATTAGCATGTTTATCGTATTGGAGCTTATATCTGATTTAATTATGGATGCATGTTGATAGTTGTAGACACCCTAATTTCACATATGTCTTAAATCAATTAATTCCCCTACCTCATTTCCCACAAAAATGCACTTCAAATTAATCAAATATAATTTGATTAATTATCCCTTTTCAAATCTAAAAATAACTTAATCCTTACCACATGTGATTATTCTCCATGTTTTTCTACTATTGAATTAAAAATTCAAAATCAAATCATCACCCACTCTTCGTGGTCCCCACTCACCTAAAATCCTCCACTTATGAATTAAAAATTCAATTCAAATCCTCACCCATTCTTCGTGGTCCCCACTCACCTAATCTTGCCCACATTTTTAAACGATGATTATTGAAATTACTCTAAGTTAATCACTTCCCCAGGCTATAAATACAACCTTACCCCTCCCCTCTAAAATACAGAGAATAAGCTTGAATGATTTGTCTGAGTTCTTGCATCCTTTGAGAAAAGAACATCCTTCCACCTCGTCCTAATGCCCAAATATCCTCATCTTGAAGCACCCCAAATCCATAATCCTTTTCTCCATTTGGTGCAAAGTAAGTAGATCATGTTGTAAGAAGGCCTTTCTCTGTTTCGAGAAAAGCACCTACATATTACGCAATCAAGGCTCAACCATGTTTCCTTTCCCATTCTAAGGTTTGCTACAGAATCACGAAGCTAGAGGTATTATTGTTAGTGTTTTACTTTCTTGTTTATCAGCCCATTTTTCATAGCTTACATTTTGAGACGCCCGGTTACTTTTGATCTGTTACCATTGATTTCCCAATTAGTGTTTTCATCCATTCTTTGTTTATTATTGTTCACTATTATTTCCTTTTCTATGCCTTATGGCCTTCTTTGGTTAACCTTCATGCTATGGGAAGTGCTTTAGTTGTGTGGTATCTTGTGGTGTATATGCAGGTTAAAGTAACAATGACACTATGATGGTCGTCACATCTTTGATCACCTCAACACCAGATCTGGATACTCATAGATCATAACAAGAAACAAAAATATTCATAGTCTCTTGATGCCTTAAAGAGGTTACTTTATGTTTGGTCTCCAATTTTTAGCTTTAAAAAACCACATTTGTCGTCATTTTTTTAACCAATAAAGATCTTGCTTTGAAAAAAACAAATAGATCTTGATTTCTACTGTCATGGGAAGTCGGTCCAGAAAATTATTTTCAAGATTGTCTCTATTTAATTTGGTTTAATAGTCAGAGTTCGTAGTACATACTAATTGTACTCAGAGTCATACTATTGTCTGGATTTTGGATTTTTTCTCATTTGCCAGTTTATATTAATTTTGTTTGTTATTCTTTATATTCACCTACGAAACACAACACAATTTTTTTAAAATAAATTACATCTAAATAAAAAAAATAAAAAATTGTAATCCTTATCCTAACCTATCTACCCTCCCCCCTTTCCACCCTACCATTTTAGCCAAGCTAACAATCCTCTTCTCTCACCTAACTACCTACACCTGAGTCCGTCCCTTAGGCCACTTTTCCCAGCTCTCTCTCCAGGTCCCTACACTCATCTCCCCGCTTCCCAAAATTTCCCACTTCTCTCCACGTCAAGCCTAACTCTACCACTTATCTCCCTCAGCACCGTACCCTCCATTTCCTTCTAAACGACCTTGTAGCACCCCACCTGAGCCCTCAGCTTGCACATCCCCATATCCCATGCACCCATTGTTCGGTCCACCTAAGCTCCTATTACAAGCTCTCTTCCATTCTTCACATCACTCTCATCTTACAACCCCCTAACCAAACTAACCACGTCCCCATGGACACCCCTTCCCATCCCCAATACACTCAATAGACTTATCTCCCATCCCAATAGACTCTTGCTCACATTTCTTGATTCCCATCCTTAGCTCATCCCCTATCCTAGCTTACTACCCAGCCCTTGGTTATCCCCATACACCTGACCTACACAACTCCCATCCCGACTCCTAATACCCCTCATACCAATGTCGAGTTGAATCCTCTCTCCCCTCGCTCTCACGTAGGCCACTTGATCGTGCACCCACTACAACAACAACAAACCATTAATTAATATACTCAAATCACCAATTGTAGTTCGAATTGATTCATATAGTTACGTTGAATATAGATTTTAATATTATTTACAATTTACTACCCAAAGTCTTATTTTTATTTCTCTGAACTAATTTTCACCTTACCAATTTCATTGATACATTCACATTACATCTCACATTTGTATTTTTCTAATTCCACCTTTTCATCATATCGATCCACATTATTGTCATATAAGTCCATATTTTTGTCTTAAAGTTCATCGTATAAGTCCACTTTTTGTCTTAAAAAGTCATATAAGATCTTATTTAAACCAAACATGTTTGTACTCTAGTCAACTTGTATGTTCAAGTCATTTTATTATTTTCTCTTTACTAGGATTTTACTTTAATTAGGTCTTTTATCATTACTAATATTTTGGTTGCTTTTAATCACTTTATGCCAACTTGTTAACCGTTTTTCACAATTTACATTACTTTTTCACGCTCCATTTTCCAACTTATTGTGCGATATTTATCTCTTTTTCATGATTATTTTTCTAGATCATTCGTAATCATGTTTTGTGATTTTTGCATCATCATTCACAATCTCCACATTTTCTCTTATGAACTTAATTTTTTGGATTCTAACACTTCATGAATATAATTAATTATTTTTAATGATCATTCTACTAACATTGTGTACAAGTATAAACTACTACTAATTTTCTTGTAGGACCTTTTCGCACTTATCTCGCCAAAATTATCAGGTTCACATTCACAGTCATCTTTTGCACACTAGAGGCTTCACCCAGACTCTGTTAAATATTTTTTTCCCTTACATTCCAACTTTCCACGATGACACTTCTGGTAACATTTTAAAACTCTTCTTTCGTCATTTTTTCTTTTTTTGAAGATAATTGTTATCGTTATTTTTTGATCATGATTAAGTGCAATAATTATTAATATTTTTAACACAATCTGTTCCAATTGTATCCATGTATGCTCTTTTCCCGTGCCTTCGAGCGATCTGGAAAATCAAAAATTGACACAATTGTTTAGTTTCTTGTTCTAACATTATAGGATCCTCTAGCTTTGTTTTCTACCTGACATTTCTATCATTATTTTACTTCTTCATATTATTAATATTTTTTGGTCGTTGGTTGCGAATGCTCTTTTCCTACACCTTCGAGCGATCTGGAAAATAAAAAACAACCATGATCAATTTTCTAACACGTCGTCTACAGGATAACTACTCATCTATTCTTTGCAGGACCACATCGCTAGAATATTATAAAAAATAAATTAAAAAAATCTGCAAAAGTACCAGCATTTAAATAAAATTTCTGAAATCAATTGTTTTAGCACACTCAGATACGCTGCCATATTCCGCTAGTGATTTAATTCAAGTTGGAAAGAACCTTGCATTTAATCACTTCATTATTATTTTTTTGCACGTAGTCGAGGTGAATTTCATCACCAACGACGCTACACCAGTGACGTGGAATTGACTATCATGCACCAACAATATTTGCATATGCATTGCACTTTGATAAATCATCTCATGACATCATTCGATATCTACCTTGACCTTGCTCTTCACTTACAGGTAATGTTGTCATGCAAAACATGTGAGTCACACCTAAATAATTGTAACAACAAATCTTGGGCATTCTCCCTATAAATCTTCAGGGATTTATAAGGACACCATACACATTCATCCCCCATAACCTTCCACCTTTTCACAAAACCTACCTTGGACATGGTGATTCACTCCGAAGTAGACAAGTAAGAATTGGAGAGTCTCCTCTAGTGCTTTAAGGGTTCCCTATACCAATTATGTCCCCGTACAAAATTAGGTATATCAGGACTAGGGTATATCGAAGGACGCATCATTTTGGAGTGATAAGAGCCTACATCCATCATTCCATTGCATACTTGTAGGATTACATGAAACAATTATCATTCCCAAAGAATTTACCTCTTGAGCGAAAAAAATTGATATACATGACTACTTGTTGTTTTTCAACAAAATAGTTTAGCATTATTCTTATAATAAAACTTGTTTGGTATCAATATGCTCATTGTAAAAGTTCAAATCCTAGTCATGTTCCACAAAACCATTTCTCAACTGATTCAATACTAAGAAAAACATTGAAACAATCCAACATCAAAGACCAAAACATCGCACTGATTTCATTAGCTTGATCCAACCAATCCTCCATAGCGTGTTTTCAAGCTATATCAAACTGACATTAGGATACTTATTTGAGTTCACTCCTTATTTTTTTAACTATCGATTTTATCAAAATTACATCCGACACAAATCCCTTAATAACTCGTTTTGAGTTATATCATAATCATATTGAGATTAATCTGTTTGAGTTACTCTCCTCGTCAACAACCCAGAGCTTGTTCAAGAAAAATCTACACAACGTGACACAAATTCCCTAATATCTCATCTCAAGTTATATCACACTCATATTGAGATAACTTGTTTGAGTTACTCTCCTTATTAATAATCACGAGCTTATTCAAGCCAAATCAAAAGGAATTAAGTCCTCATTTAATCACGTCTGCTCAAAATTTGTAACCACTTTTACAGTTTAATCAGGAACACACCTATCTCATCATGGTATTCACACGTAGTCACAATCATGAAAATGATGATGAATAAGTTACGTAACCTAAACTCACTAGTGAAGAACAATAACAAGTAAATAGGGTGATAGGAATAAAACAGGAATGAATATCTATTGCACATCCTAGCCATGGGGGAAAAACTACTCCCTGACTTCAGGACTGAAAAATTTAAACAAACTTATTGAAAATGGTTAATCAAGTTACCACAACGAAATACCAAACAACCAAAATATCTCTTTAGCCAATGAGTTATTCACCAAAATCTAATACTTAACAAAAAAAACTGAGGAAGCAACTACTAGATATGATAGGCTAAAAGACTTCAATCTAGGCCCTCATACTCACAAAATTCTTGGTAACCTATCCCCTACCTCTCCATTCACACATGAATGTAAATATATGAAATAAACCATCCAAGGACTAAAAACACAATTGAAACAATTCAACTTTGAATAACTATGTCCTTACCCATTTGATACATAAATATTACGCTTACCATTTTTGTCATGCTTCGAAATCCCAAAATTTAATAAGTACAAAAGCAAAGGTGACCCCCGTGAACATGTCAAGGAATTTTACATGCAATGTTAGGAAGTTGTTTATTGTGATACATATCTTTTACGATTATTCCCTCAAATTTTAGGAGGACAAGCTTTAGAATGATGTCTCCATCTTCCCAAACCGTCAATCACGAAATGCATAGAATTATCGAAAAATTTCGTCAAATATTTTTCCTTCAACATAGACTCAGAAATAACAATGCTCGATCCCTGTAACACTAGACAAAGTCCCAACAAAAACTTCACCTCCTTTTTACAATGATGGAGAGGAATTGCAAGCATATTTCTCTTCTCAATACCTGAAATATAATTGGTTAGCATTTTTGTTTTGAATCTCAATGTCGAATTATCATTCCACATGAAAATGCATTGTCTAAGTAATTTTGCAGAAGTCATTAAAAAGGGAACACAAATCAAAAAATCCCTCATTTCTAAGGGCTTACTTAAAACACCCTTAAGGGACCAACCTTATAGAGATGCCCCTCAGAACCAAGATAAATCCAAATTCTTTAACCAAAACTGAAATATAGTCAACAATGGCATTACTCATTCTCACCATGTCTGAAATGTTCAAAGCAATCCAATCAACACATTCAAATCCAAACAACATATCATAATACCTAGAATGGAAGCTCCTTCTCGGGACATGCGAAGACAGTTCACTTCATTAGGAGAAATCCTATCTAACGTCTTTCGTCACTTGGAAAATGCCAACATGATTACGTATCCCATCGTCAAACCCTTTGAAGAAGTACAACCCAAACAGAATTGGTATAAAAACAATGGATATTGTGATTACCATCTCATAAAAGGGCACTCTACAGATTAATGCATGCAATTCCACCATTACATCCAAGACCTTATCGAATGCGGAGACATAAAAGTTGAAAATACTTTTGAGACAAAAACACCCAATGAAAAACTTAACATGTTAAAAAACTCCTTCCCTAACCACGATGATAATTAAAAGGATAAGGGCCAATCATCAAGAAATGTCAAGTATGACTCATTCATCTCAACCATAGAATATGACCAAGACTTAGTGACACATATAAAGATCATAAATGATTGTGTGATCACCACCAAAAAAAAAAATGTGGGTCCCTACAAAAATAGAATCTGCTACTTCATCTCCCACACCACCTCCTAATCCACCATCTCTAACTCCACCACCAATTCCACTCCACAACCTTCACCATCATTCAATATCGTCAAACAATTGGAGAAGACTACAACATATATTTCCATCATGGAATTACATAATTCTTCTCCCACACTATAATGCATCCTTATGCAAACATTGAATAATGCTCGTGTCCCCGAGAACATCAATTCACAACAATTCCATGCTTTAATCGCACATCTTACAGTACCCAATCCTATTTTATCCTTTGGTCCCACTGACCTTCTTAATCCCAACATAGTTAATAATCATTCTTTATACGTCGAGGGTTATATAACTCATTGTAAGATCAAGCGCATATTAATCGACAATGGATCCGCATTGAATATTTGTTCCATGAAACTCTTAACATACCTAGGTTACACCAAAAACAATTTACAAAAAAAATCATAACCATTTGTGGGTATGATAATAGTGAAAGAAAGTCTGAAGGAACAATCACATTATCATCACCTTAGAAAAGATATGTCATGTGGTGGATATAGAAGTTGCATATAACATTCTCGTCGACCGACCATGGATTCATGCCATGAAATCCGTCCCATCAATGTTCCACCAATGTATTAAATTTTATCATTTGGACAAATAATTTATGTTGCGTGCAGATCCCCAACTCTTCGAGTATTGTAAATTCCTCAAAGGACGATATATACATGATCACTATTATCCATCAATAGATAAGTACGCTCCACCTTGCATAATCCTTAAGGAAACACGTGTTGATTTGGATACATGCCCTAAATATGATTTGAAACCATCACCATCTATCCAAACCAAATTTTTCAATCGATTCTCTTCCACTAATCAACAATATTCAACCAGTCCTTCTCCCACTAATCAATCATCTTCTTCCACTAATGAAGCTTCTTCTTCCAATAACAATCACTCTTCCACCACACCATCTTCTTCCTCACCTAATGAACCTTCTTCATTCAACCATACCTCTTCTATTACGATACCTTCTCCTTCGATTAACCAAACTTCATCCTCTAATCCACCCCCCTCTTTTTATAACCCATTTTTATTCATCTTTCAAAACTGCTAAACTGACTTCCCCGCCACGTGAGGCACCTACTGGTCCCCTATCCCACACATTCAAAATTACTGAAAAAGGATGTGGTGAATATCAATTTCAAAATGTGGAAGACTCCTTTGACATCAAAAAATCCCCACACCACTATGAAAAACCCAAAACTTTTCATCTTAAAATCCATCCCACTAACCAATTGGGACAGTTAGTTTGGAAAAAATTCAATTATCTCGACAATGAACAGATTCCAAGTTCTTCAAGATCTTGGTTAAATAATGTTGACTTTTCTCCCTGTTATCAGTCCCCTCAATTTACCAAAGCTCATCAAATAATGAAAAACATGTGATGGAAGGGTAAATTACTCGGTCTAAATGAACAAGGTCGTTTAGACCTAATCAATTACACACAATATCTTGATAAACATGGTCTGGATTTCAAGGTATTTGATGTTTCTCTGATATTAATTTCAACTAGTAACAACGACACCAACTCTGATAGTGACACCTGGTCTACACATAACCTTTTCAAAGACCTCACTAAAACACGTCTTTACTTTGAACATTTATCTGTTAATGTCATCGATTTCAAGCTTACACGTCTGACTCTCACAGACCATGGCCAATCACATCATGTGGCCATGGACATGTTCAAAAATGCTTAAGTCATCGAAGACTTCCTTGGAACTCACAATCAAATCCATACTTCTAACCATATAAAAGGATTTGAAATCAATCTAGACGAATCGGTCTATTTTGGTGAAGAAATAGAATATTCACATCCTTTACCTTTGGAAAATTTGGTTCAGAAGCACAAAAAATAATTCCCATAATTAAAATATCATCGCCACCCTATCAAACAAACATGTCAATAAAAATTCTCAACATTAGACACAAAAATCTTGTGCCAACTCCCTCGAATCACCTGACATTGACGACTTACATCAACCATTAGCATCATTTTTCGAAAAGGATACATCTAAAATGTTTGTAGAAGAAACTACTGACATAAACATTGGAACCATCGAATAGCCAAAAATTTTACAACTTGGCATTAGTCTGTTTGACCAAGAATGCATAGAATTCACAACACTCCTTATTGAATTCCAAGATATCTTTGCATGGAACTATAAGGACATGTTAATCCTAGATCCATCTCTTGTAGCACACCACCTTGTGGTGCATCTAGATGCAAAGCTTGTGAAAGAGGAACTAAGCAAATGTCATCCCCAAGTAACATTACTTGTCAAATCGGAACTCGAAAAACTCTTGGAAGCCAACTTTATCAGACCTATTGATTATTCAGCATCGATATCTTACACAGTTTCCATAGTCAAGAAAGCCCCCGACATAAGGATATGCACATAATTCTGAGACATTAACAAGGCTTTTCCCAAGGATGACTTTCCCTTGGCAAACATAGACATGATTATCGACTCTATGACAGGCCATGAAATGCTCTCCTTAATGGATGGATTTTTTGGTTATAATCAAATACATATTGCTAAAGGGGATAAATATAAAGCAAAATTTACTACACCACGGGGCACCTTCTGTTATAAGATGATGCCTTTAGGCTTGAAAAATTCCGGTGCCACCTATCAATGAGAAATGACAGTCATCTTTCATGATATGTTACATGATATCATGCAATATTATGTTGATGATATATTAGCAAAATCAAAAACATGAATAGTATATCCAGGTGTGTTGAGACACATTTTTGATAGATTACATGAGTATAAGGTTCATCTTAACCCAAAGAAATGTGTATTCAAGGTGACCTCTAGTAAATTGTTAGGGTTTATTGTCTCACAGAGAGGTATAGAAGTGGATCCTACAAAAATCAAAGTCATTATATAAATGCATCCTCCTCAAAACCTAAAACAATTACGCATTCTTTAGGGAAAAATCCAATCTATTTGACCTTTCATATCACAGTTGGCCAAAAAGTTCCATCACTTCATCCAATTACTTAAGAAAGGTGCACAATTCCACTGCAACCAAGATTGTCGAGACTCTTTTGCTAATTTAAAATAATACCTCTCTGGCCCAACTATTCTTATGTCACAACTCACAGATAAACCCATGTTTCTTTATACATCTACCAATGAACATGCCATAGGAGCTCTGTTAGTGCAAAACAATGATCAAGCAAAAGAACATGTTGTATACTACCTTAGTTGAACACTTATTGAGCATGAATTATGATATTCCCAAATCAAAAAATTAATCTTGGTGATTGCCTTTGCATTCCATAAGTTACGTCATTACTTTCTCAATTACACAACTAAGTTGATCTCTAAGATTGATCCCCTCAAGTATCTCTTGTCTCGACCCATTCTCACAGGAAGAGTGTCTAGTTGGGTTGTACTACTTAGTAAAGTTGACATCAAGTTTGTTCCACATAGAGTAATTAAAGGACAGGCCCTTGTAGACCAGCTTGCAAAGGCACCCCTTCCTGTAATTGTCTAATTCTAGTGTGTGAACCATAAGGAGAAAGTCATTTTGATAATGGTTCAATAACCTTAAGAAGAATTGAATCACAATTTCCCATAGGGATTATTGTTAGCACTTGTATCTTGGTGATGAGCCCTTGCAACTTATTAGTTGTGTGGAGTCAAGAATACAAATGGACTTATTTTCATCATATCATCACCGACATATCCTGCCAATGGAGTGATATTTTTTAATTATTCAAAGAATGAGTTACCACGAGGAACGCAGTACATACATACGATATCCTAGTTTATCACCTATCGAAAGAATTTTGCATTATGGTCTATAAATTTCCAAAAAAAAATCCCAAAAATTATTAGAAATTAACCAAATTACAAAAACATTTGAATTTTTTTTCAAAATTCCAAAAACATCAACAAAATCATAAAAAAATCTAAAAAAATTGTAAACTCCACAAAATCGTAAAAACTTTAAAATAGTCAACACAATTCATCCTTTGAACTATTATCCCCAATGAATGATCCAATCACCTTATCACTATCAAATTCAAACCACTTCTCCTCACATGAGTCCTCGCTTGGGGAAAATTCGGATCTCATTGTTTTCTTGTTTGAGGAAAATGACCCAATCCTTTTTTATGTCCTTGTACCCCTACTTAGGGGCACATTCGATCAATCCTCACTATGGAACATGTAAGGGACATGTTTATTAGTTCTTGTGTTGCATTATCAGTTACAAGTTATTAATTTCTTTCTTGTATCTCGATATATTACAGGGGGCATCTTGATTTTATGTATCCTAGTGTTCTCTCTAATATACTTATGTTATCTAATTACATATCATACTGGGACATCATACTTTTTTTATGGCATTTGTCTATTATCTCTTCCACTTGCATATTGTACTGGGGCATCAATCCTTTTTAATGGCCCATGTCTATGATATCACGTATATTATAGTCTAGTCATCCTGATTTTTATATCACAATGCATCCTGTTATATGCTATATTAAAATTAAGATGATTTTTGTCACGTGGGTATCATCTTACATGTTCAAAATATTAATTTTCACCCCATCCATTCACCTATACTAATACATTCCCCAGTTTGGAAATCCTACTTGATCACCATGGTAGTTTGTGAATCCTACTTGAAGATCTTTCTCAAGTAGCATTCACTATCTATCCCCCACCGTGATCACGTTGTATTTGATCCATTAATCCTCTCTCCTCATTTCTACTCATCAACCACTTATCCCCACATTACCCTTCTCACCATTCCTTTCCCCTCTCACCCATTTGTATTCTTTCCTTTCACTCTTTTGCTTCCCACTTGACACTCTTACTGTTGTATATATCTCCCTCCCCAGGTAAATATAGACAAACAAAAGAATATGGAAATCAAAGAAACTCAAAACCCAACATTTATTTACACCACCAGTCATGCTTTGGCACAGATAATAAGGTGCTGACATGGAAAAAGTTGTTCCACTGGCACAAATTAGAAGGCGCCGACATGGAAAAAGTTGCACCCCTGGCGCAGATTAGAAGGCACCGACATGGAAAAAGTTGCGCCCCTGGCGCAGATTAGAAGGCACCGACACCACATTTTCAGCACCTATGGCACACTTAAAAGTATTTTTATGTGAGGATAGATGTGCTAAGGTTCACCTTCAGGAGGCGCAACATTTTGAGCATTGACACCCCGGACCCGACAGGAAGCAAACCCTGACCCAGATATTCAAATGGCCATAACTTTTCACAGGGAGCTCGGATTCACGCAAGGTTAGAATTTTTGGAAAGATTACAAGGTCCTCTATCCAACTACGACTGGATATTTATAATTTGGTGAGAAAATTTCTTCAAAAAAAAAATACAGTTCGCCATTTTTTTGGTTTGCTAGGGTTCTCACCTACTGCCATAATGAGATGAATTAAATACAATCTGGAGGTGGTTGGAGTAGATTTGGAATTCATCTCTCTCCCCTCTCTCATTCTTCCTATAAATTTTAAGGAGGGGCTTCTTTCTAAAGGTTGGAAATTCTTGTTTTTCCCCTCCCTTCTTCTCTTTGGCAGGCGAATTTGTGGAGTTCAAACCTCCCATCTAAAACTGTAATGCAACTTTGCCTCTTGGAATTTTGTAGTGTATTGTATCAATATTTGGAGAAAATAATTCATGTTTTTGGATGATTCTCAACCCTCTCTGTGTTCATTTGCATCCTACTAATTTTTCACTAGAAATTTGGTTATCTGTGCATGATCTTGCATTGCATTTTAATGGTTTGTGTTTATTGGAAAGACAGGTGTTCTACATTTCTCGGTGCATCACCTTTGTTAGTTTAGGTTTATTTTTATGCATCTTCTTACCCTGTCTCCTTGGAAATTTAGATTAGGTTTTTGAGTAAACCCTCTGCATTTTTATGTGTGCATCTGAATAGAGGAATAGGAACCGGCCTTCATCTGGAGAGCTTTCTCGATTCACAAGGTCCCACACTTGGGAAAAGCTCCATGTTATGCAATCGCACTAAGATTCTCAACCCATCGAGTTGCAGACATTCAGGGGTGTTGTGATTCACCATCAACACTTACTTAATAGCCCCTTCTATGTGGGACCCTCGGTGGACATATACCATTTCCCTTAGATCTTCCCACTGTAGAAGCTTCTCCGCTATCTCCCCTCTCATCAAAAAACAATCACGACCACACCCATATTTCCACTTTTCCTCTTCTGATTCTTATTATTGCATCATCACTCTCACCACATGGGAATCCCAATTAAGTATTACCCTCACACTCTCTACCCTCCACCGAATATATTCCTCCATCCATTCATGTTACACTCCTTTGTTTCCTTTCTTCATTTTTATCACCTCACCTCACGTCCTCTTCCACTATAGCATACATCACTTACTCTTTTCTCATCCTTCCCCAAATCCATCTTCTGCCTAGTCATCCTACTTACATGCTCTCATAGTATGGAAAATTCACTTGAGGGTTCCCCTTTAGTCCATTTTGTTATACCCTATTCCCACCAACTCTATCATCACTCTTCTTCTTCTTCATCTTGGTGATCCTACTTAACCATTCTTGCCGCATGGCAATCTTACTTAAGAGTCCCTCTTAAGGTTGATTTTCCCTATGGCATTCCCCCATCCATCATATTTCCCCCATCTTATTTCTCCCACCTATCGTCACGATCATCTTCTTCAACCAACCATTTCACCCCTGTACCCAATATAATTTTTCCTTTCTCCTTGCATATCATCCTTATTGGTTTTGTGATCTTAGTTAACAACTCAGGTGGAATGGCGATCTCACTTAAGAGTCCCTCTTAAGAATGATCTATCTTCTTTCCTTTCCCCATCACTACACATCCTCACCCTTCACTTTTTCTCATAATTCCCCATTATCACATCCTCTCACCTACTCTCCCATTCTTGCAAATACCACATTTTACTTTCCCAATTTTCATCTCCACCATCCCTCGTTTGGTAATCTTACTTAACCACTTTCGTCACATGAAAGTCTTATTTTAGGGTCTTCCCTATGCTAAAATTGTCATTATAAACTTCTCCCTCACCTCATTATTCATTCACTCTTTTGATCACTTCTTCCACTTGGTATCTTCTACCAACCACATTTTCCTCCTACCATTATCCTTTCTCCACCTATCATCTCACAACGTATGTCTACTATCTTCTGCCTATAACCATGTTCCTTTCTCTCATTATTTCCTTATCCATCATCTTTCATACCGTTTCTTCCCATTCTTTTCATGTCTTGTTTCTTCATCCCACCTCATTCATCGTCATCCTCTCCCCGCTTTAACCTTGTCACAACTCATCCCTCACCATTTCTTTACTATTTTCACTTCATCTTCTTGAATTCTCCCACATATCTACCCCCACACTTACTCGTCATTGTTGTTAACATTCCTCTAACATTCTTTCATCGTCATCTTCTATTCCCGTGCTAATAACTATTAGTTGAATTTCCCTAAAAATCATCAATCCTCATTCCGTGTGGTCTCGTTCACTCCCTTGGACCTTCTCCATTTTCCCTTCATTCCTTCATTAATATGGGCCCACCACTTATTGTTAGTAGGCTTTCCCTAACATCCCTTTGTTGGCGTTATCCTTTCCATTCCTCATTTACTTTCTCCCTTTTTCATTTTTTCTCTCATTCTTTCCCACCGCTCATTGTTAGTGGACTTCCCCTAATGTCCCCTTACTGGCATTACCTCTTCTATCCCCCATTCTCTTTTCTCTCCCATCATTTTCCCCCATTCCCACCCTTTCTTGTCCCTTCTTCCCCAACTCTCCATCTTCCCTTTGCCCTCTTCAATATCTTTATTGTCTTCATCATACATCCTTTTTCTATTGTCTTGTAATTATTGTATCCCCATTTCATGCATCTATTTATCTTTTCTAATTTGTTTCACTCCTCCCCTCTTTCTTCTCTTTACATTTCTTATATTGCTCACTCTATACTTATTATCCCCATTATGTATTCCCTTCCTTCTACATCATTTTATTTGTTATCCTCTTCTCTCTCCCACCTTGTCTTATTTCACTTCCTCTGTATCATCTTCTTCCCCTTTTTACCTCACGTTTCCTTCTTACTACCCCATTGATAACCTAGGTCTTCACCATTGTCCTGTATTTTTCTACCGTTTCACCCTCCACATCCATCTCCATGCAGTTTGTTCCATATTATTTTCCTTGGTCTTCCTCACGGCGACCTAGTTCCTTCAATCTTCTCCAGGTATTTTCTTTTTCCTCCTTTCCTCCCCCATAATTTTCACATTTCTTCTTACCACCCCTCTTTTTCATTACCACCCCTACCTTTTCGTTTATTCTATACCCTTTTATCTTATTTTCTCTAATCTTTTTCACACTTTCTTGGCCCCTTTATAGTTTCTTTTTTTCTCCGTTCTACCTCTTCTTTCGTCTTCTTTCAATTTTTCATCAAGTTTACCCCATACTCCCACCTCGTCTTCTCCTTCTTATTTATATTTCCCCATTCCCTATACCCTTATCTTCTCCATCTTCTACTTCTACTATTTCTTGCTTTTCTCAGCTCCATCATTTCTTTAGCTTTTCCAGATTTCTCTTTATTATCTCTATTTCTTCCTTCATATGCCACCTCTCTCTATTTCATAATTTCACCCTCTGGTATATTATTTTCATGTCTTCTTCTTATTTTTCCTTCATCATTCCCTTCTTCTCCTATCATCCCTCTGTCGTATTCTCTTCTACCTCTTTCATTCCTTTTTTCCCCCATCCCCTATCTCCATAACCCTTTACCTTTCTTTCTCTTCTTCAAGAAGAATCTCTTCGAAAATCTTCAATCCTACCACTTGGGGCGTATTCACTCCATCTTGTCTACTTTCTTTAAAAGGACACTACTTTTATAATACTCTTCCAAAAAGGAGAAAATGTAGACACGCTAATTTCACATATGTCTTAAATCAATTAGTTCCCCTACCTCATTTCCCACAAAAATGCACTTCGAATTAATCAAATATAATTTGATTAATTATAGCTTTTCAAATCTAAAAATAACCTAATCCTTACCATATGTCATTATTCTCCATGTTTTTATACTATTGAATTAAAAATTTAAAATCAAACCCTCACCCCCTCTTTGTGGTCCCCACTCACCTAAAATACTCCACTTATGAAGTAAAAATCCAATTCAAATCCTCACCCATTCTTTGTGGTCTACAATCACCAAATCTTGGCCACATTTTCAAACCATGATTGCTTAAGTTACTATAAGTTAATCACTTCCCCAGACTATAAATACAACCTTACCCCTACCCTCTAAGACATAGAGAATAAGCTTGAATGCCTTGTCTGAGTTCTTGCATCCTTTGAGCAAAGAACATCTCACCACCTCATCCTAATGCCCAAAAAGCCTCATCTTGAAGCACCCCAAATCCATAATCCTTTTCTTCATTTGGTGCAAAGTAAGTAGATATTTTTTCAGGAATTCCTTGCTTTGTTTTGAGAAAAACACCTATATATTATGTAATCAGGGCTCATCCATGTTTCCTTGTCCATTATGAGGTTTGCTACAGAATCGCGAAGGAGGAGGTATTATTGCTAGTGTTTTACTTTCTTATTTATCATCGTATTTTTCCTAGCTTACAGTAGTATGTCATCATCTTTGGTTGATACTTATTATTTCGTGGTTAGAATTTTAACCATGATTATAGTACTATTGGATTAATAGGTATCTTTTGGATAGGTATGTTTTAATGTGTGAAATGAGTGAGCAGATGACAAGGCACAGCAGGACATGGGTTTCATGGCAGCAACTCAAGATGCACAAGTGGTTTATTGGGCCAAGTCCTAACCATGATTGTTGTATGATGCCTTGATTGAATTTTCATGTTGTTAGGAGCACCATGGGTGACTCCAAGTTCGTAGTTTATTTATTTGTGTTTTATTATTCTTGAGTAATCTAGTTTAGGGGACCTAGTGGTCTCCACTTGCATCAGAGGTGTGTTTGATTAATTAAGTTTGTGTTTAGGAGGTTAGGGTAACTTAAACACCCCTTAGGTGGGCCCCATAACCTCCATAATTGTGCCATCTTGCCAAACCCTAAATTTGGCTAAAATGGGCAAGTTTAGGGACCCCTTTCATCTTTGGGTATCTCTTTTCATGGAAAAGAGCCCTTGGAATCTACCTATATGTAGGAGGGATTCATTTCTTGGTCAGATGGAAGTTTTCCCTCCCATTTGACTTCTCATAAGTCATCATTCTTGTAAGAATGGTTGGGTGATGTGTTTTCTTAGAATTTGAATGTTTTTAGCTTATTATCATTTTAAGGAATTTGGGGGAAATGCTCTTAAAGTGTGTTTGTTCTATTCTGTTTTAAATTTTTAAAATCTTGGGCAAGGAAGAGAGGGGTGACACATGTCACCTACTCATTGGAGAGGATTTTTCCCTTGTTTTTCTTTATATGCATCCTCGTGTAGGAGGAAACATTTTTAACCTTGTCATTTTTGCATTTTTGTTTTTGGGAGGTTGGGTTTGGAGCTTGGCTTGGAGTGAACTAGATTGCTTAGAGACTTGGAGATATTTTTCAGGTAGATTCCCTCTTTGATTTTATGTTTTGAAATTGATAAATGAATGGATGTGTGGTGTGGTTATATGCTTGTATGTGGTCGAATAGATTGGGTGTTTACTTATTATTTCTTTTCTTTTCTCCATCCATCATATGGCTTGATGGATTTTGGAGTTGTGTGGGGGGAGAGGGAGGGAATTTCCCACTTAAACCTAATGGCTTGATGGACAATCCATGTTGGTTTCGCATGTTATTATCCCCTCATATGGTTTGAGGTGGGAAAGGTGGTTCATATGGGTTGAACCCCATTCCCCATCCTTAGAAAGGAAGCCCAAGAGGTTTGAAAATCCTCCTAAGGAGGTATTTTGGTAAATGGGAGGAGAAATAAGGAGGGGTGCTTGTTATGGAGGAATAAGGAGGATTTTTTGAGATTTTTGGTATTTTTGTTTCCTATGGTTTGATCACACCTTTTGGCTAATTTGGATTCCTCATCCACTCTTCCCCATTTGTGGGAAAAATAGAGTTTTCTCACCTTGTGTTATAGCTTCTTTTGGGTGTTTTATGTGTGTTTATGGATGTATTTTTGTGGTGTTTTTTTTTTTCTTCCCCTACCCGTTCTTGTGAATTATTGAGGATTTCTTGCTCTCTCTCTCTCATGGGCTTGAAGGGAGGCTAGCATGTCATCCAAACCTTGGAGTGGCATGTATTGATGTCGTTTGGTTTGGTGGTAAACCAGACCTTTTTCTTGTGCATGAAGACCTTGTGGAGTGAAGAAAAAATTGCATTCTTAGAGTTTGTTCTTATTCTTATTAGTTGTAATCGCTCATAAATCCCTTATGGGGGTGGGATAGCCACTTATTCTTGTAATATGGAAGCTTGATAAATATTTTTTACTATTCATTTTATAGTTATAAAGTAGTTGAAATCCCCTTCATTGGTAAAGAATATTTTTCCTCTTATAAAATTGACTACATTTTGTGGGAGCCTCTTATTCTTACCTTTTTTATAGAGCCATATTTTTATAAACATCTGAATTATTTTTTCTTATTATGGAATGGATTGGAAATGTTCTTCTTGTTTTATATGTAAGATCTTGTGTGATGAAAAATAGGAATATAAAGAGGAGTTGTAGTGGAGTGGTGAAAGCTTATTTTGTTTAGGTTCCATTACAAATCATGGTTTTCAGACTAGGATAAAAACAAGAAGAAAAATTTAGCTAAAATTTGCACTTCTCTTTCTTGAAAGGAAAAGGGGGTCTTGCATATGAATATTGTAGTTAAATATGAAATTATGTGATTAAATTGTTTTCCTTTTCTTTTTAAAATAATAATTCATTGCGAATATTTGGTTTGAAATTTTGTGGTAGTTTTCATAAATAAATAGTTTTTATCTTGTACCCATTTCTTAGTTTTCTTCACTCCATTGCATTTCAAAATGAGATAAACATTTACTTATCTTCATGGTTCTAAACTCTTTTATATTCCCTTATTTAAAGTGTTTATGCAAGAAAATATACATTCATATATATTTATACATATATATGAATTTATATTATATAGAAATAATTTGAAATAATATATATATATATATATATATATATATATATATGTATATATATATAGATTTATTTGTGTGTGTGTAATTAAATATAGTATATAGTGTGAAACTGGGTGAGCCGTAAGACAAAATTGGATAGCAAATATTGGTTAAATGTTTGGATAAAAATTAATTCTTTGAGGGGCAAGTCATGGCCTGGATGTGACCTACACCCTCCCCACTACCTTGTCGCCTGGACATAATGGGGCACCTGCTTCCACTCCACATAACTGCCCTTCCCCCAAAGGAAAAAAAACCCTCTATTCCTCCCAACAACCCCCCCCACCATTATTAATCTCAGAGAGCTTGTTCGCAGCTCTCCAATTGACACAATGAACCGGTATTTCCATTTGGGGTCGTATCTATATATAACATGATTTTCCTTACATGAATACGTATATAAACCAGATCAAACTGATTTCAAATAAAATAAGGTTAAATTTATTTACCTAAAACCAAATAACTCTTTGTGAAAAACACAAAAATTATCTGAAAACCTAGCTAAAGAGATAAAATCAAATTTAAAAAATAAGTTTTTAAGGGGCTGAGAAAGATATTTTTTCCATTGATAAACCTACACACACAAGATAAAGGAGGAGAAATTATCATCTCTCCTTGGCCTCCATGGTCCTGCACATTTGAAAATGGAGGCAAAATGAGAATGCAAAAATAATAAAGAGAAAAGACAAAGAGGTTTTAGGGTTGCAAGAAAATACCTAAAATCTAGCAATAGGATTGAAAGAATCCTATGGTTGAAATTGTGTCCTCTTACCATTTTAGATACGAGTTTTAAAATGGCTTTGAGGGTAAAATTTACTAATTTTTGAGGGGTGAATTAACTTAAGTGGGCATGAATAAAATTAAGAGATACTTCAAAATTACTAGGGACCCTTGTTAGGATTTAGCTTTAATCACTTTTGAAATGATTGGGACATTAATAAATAATTAACATTGGTAAAATTTAGGTAAAATTTTTAATGAGGTGTTCAATTTTTAAAATAAGGCTCAATTGTCTTTTAAATTAAATATATTAATTATAACCTAAGGGTGAATCAAGCCCTGGTAATACTTGCGAGAGGTTAGATAAACATTGTTTAAATACATTCAAAAAACATTTATACTGAAATTTAGTATCTTGATGTGTATTTTATGTCATCTAAATAAGGGACATTACTATTATATGTAATATACACCCCTTCAAGTCTAGAAAATCATTTTATCATAAAATGCTAAAGTTGTTTACAATTCAATGTATGTAGATGACGACTGAATTACTATACTGAATACATTTAAAAAATTTAATATATCAAAGGGATGTAATGACCAGGGTGATAGGTAAAATCTCGAAAGATACCCCAACAAAAATAAAAATAAAAAAGAGGATGAGGTTAAGTTTGAGATTTGATTACAAGTAATTTAAAGGATATTTTTTAGATTTTAGTGTTGAGTTGATTATTTATGTTTTCTAGTAATAATATACTAAACTAACCATATTTTATTGCAGTCATATTTAATTTACATATAATAATAAAAAAAAGAGATTTAGTTATATTTATATAAATTAAATAATGTTTATTATAAAAATACATCCAAATAGTAAGGCAACTCAAACCTCAAAAATTGTGGAAAACCAAGCATCTTGACTAATAGTACTCATTTAGTCACACAATTAAAATTATAGAAATATGCTTCTTGCAAATTTTATATACTAAGTAATTAATTCAATTACCATAATCCTATGTTCCTATGAGGTAAGTGCAACAAGTTAGGGGGAAAAAAGTGGACATAAAAACCTGAAATTCACGTACCACGATCACAGTTTTTAAACCCATGGTCGTGGGTTTTTTTTTATAGGTTTGGGAATTTCTGAACCTAAAACCACGATCACAGTTTATAAATTGTGATTTCAGTTTATAGAATGTGATCACGGTTTATAAATTGCAATCACGGTCTTCTGAGACCCCTCATTTTCCCCCATTTTCCCTAGTGAACCATGATTTCTCCCCCACTATTGGCATTTACACTTTAAATACCCCCTACAAATTTCTCTTCGGACTTCTAGATTGCGATATTTTTAATGATGTCGTTAAGAGGAAGAGGTAAGACCTTGATTTTGATCAAATTTCTTACATTTTAGGTTTTTTTGTGATTTTTCATGGGTTTTTCAATTTTTTGTTTTGTTAATTGTTCAAAAAGCTCGTAATCCTTGAAACCATCCGAATATTCCTCACAACGCTCTAAAAAATCCTCAAAACCCCTCCTTTGGATGTAGATCCTCCTACTGTGGCTCCTTCTATCCCCATGGAATTAGCAAAAACACAAGATGATATCATTGGAAGAATTTGACAGAATAAAATTACCATTGAGAACCTTATTGAGAAAATAAGACAAAATCATGTCATAAATCCATCCCATGTGACTTTAGGAAACACATTGCAAACATTAATTGGTGAAGTTGACTCCATAACCAACCAAATAAATATATGGAATACCTTTAGAGATAATAATAGGTGGTGGTATGCAGATAAATTATCCCATGCAACCGTAAAAGACAAAAAATGTAAAAAACCGCATTTGTGCATTATTTACTGACCCACAAACCATTTCCCCCCGCAACTACTTACAAATGGTTCCCAATTCATTGGTGCCACGATTATCGAATCAAGGATAATTTTTGGGACCGATAGTGAGTGGTTTTTGATTATCCGCCATGAAACAACAATGAGCTTCCTCTTTATTTTTCGAAGAAATTGTATTATGAGTTTGTGCTTAATGAGGTCCCAAATTATTTTGAATTTTTTGAGTTTTGTGGGTGAGGAAGTGTCTCTACATAGAGTATATCAGGTACACACATTGGTCAACCTAGGATCCCACATGCCCGAAACCCTCCACTTCCTTCAGTTACCCCTCATATAGTGAAGGAGGTTGTGGAGATTGAAAAACTACATGCATTGAGGAAGCTCACTGACACTCTGATCCATCATAATATTCATATTTCATCTGGTGATGTTGGTGGAGGTGCCAGTTCTAGCGCACCACATGGCTACGGATCACGTGGTCTGTATGCACTACGGGAGAGACATAATTTTTTGGATCACATTATTTCTTTTCTCTAGATGAGATGATGGTTTATGCTTTTGGAACTGGTGTAAATGATCTTGGTCTTTCATAGGTAAATGTCAAATAAATATAATATATATACAATAGTTTATTTCATTTTATATTTTAATATATATGTATTTGATTATGTCATACATACATGTAAATAGAAATATATTTTTTATTTTAAACAACAAGAGTCAGTGAAGGACACATCCAACATCAACATGATAGCTACTACAGCTGGGCATGTTACATACGCAAGTTTCGAGTTACTTACATTTCAAAGTTCATTTGATTGCACCTTTATTTTTAAATACACATCAATGTTCATGTATAGTGTTTCATGTGTACATGTACATATTAATATTTTTTGTTTTATATGCAGGAGCCTGATGGGTCATCATCTACTCTGGGCATTGAGGCTACTAGCATGCCTCACATGACTTTTACACAGGTTATTTTCTCTTAACACATTTTTTCTAATTATGGAATTTTATGATTGTGGAATTCTCTAGTAGTTTTCATTCCCATAACTCTATCCATTACAGTTTGATCATAACATTAAGCTCTTATGATGAAAGGGTTAACGAAACACTCTCCTAGATATACAAAATCTCCTTTCATCATAATCATAGACACTTACCTCTATGCTAGACATGTTTCTAGAGCACTCCATCTCTAATGCTTTCTCTATCATCCCTTTCCTTTGAGGATCTCATTTATCTTCTTAGGATGTATGCATAACTAAACTTGCCAACATTGTTAGTTCTATGCATTCTTTATTAACCCTCTTCTCTCTAAACAACAAAGAGATGAACATATGAGATAATTTACCTACACTTCTAAATATATCATGGGTCCCTTGGTTCATGTTTATCACCAATACTCCCTATGAAATTTTATACACCCAATCACATATTATATTTATTATTCATGAAGTTTCTCTATATTTGCATTCTCATGTAAAATGGATATAGCTTGGCGAGGCCTAGAACCAAGTTCTACATGAAAAATACACTCCACATCTTTAATGAATTAATTATTGAATATTAATGTAGCGGCTATACTTGAACTTGGGATATAACTATTTTTATTTAAATTTTTACTATTCACAATGGTTGTTTCACAATATCAAAGAGCTTAAGCTTGCTTAAATGACCAGCCTATACCTACCCCTACCGAGAGGATCTCCCTTTTGAGGTTCAATAACACCATTTGTATTATCCAAACACCTTGCATCCATTGAGACCTAATACATGCTCATAACAAATAGAAGGCATTTTTTAATATCAAATGATTAGGGATGATCAATTTTTGATCACTGATTCAATGTCTAATAGATGTACAAGTCTCCTACATTCACATGAAGGAGCGTTTCTAGTTATAAAGTCCACTTATGAGGTTCTTATAAAACATACCTCTCTTCACAATGGATTCCTTCTTCATATGCAATCACAAGAGCTCCTCTACTTGCTTAAGGTATTCAAGACATAAAAGTTAAACCTTTAGACTCCTTGATGAATACTCAATCAATGAACTTCAATTATGTATGCTTGTAATTCTTCCCCTAGGTATCTCAAGGTTCTTAAATGCTTAATTCAAAGTCTTCAATGGAATTAGAAGGTTTTCAGGGCATACCAAATTTTCAAAAAACCCTTCTCATCATGATTCAAGTGTCGATGATCCTTCATGTAATGTTCTATAGCTAAATTTTCCAACTCAACTTTCTAGTAACCCTTTTTGTGACTTAATATTGTTTTATAAAGTCATATTTCATTCAATTGATGGAATTTTATTTATTCCTATACCCATAAGATCATTCAAACATCTCATTCATACTTGATATCACTTTCATACCTAGTCTAAGATCGTGATTTATCAAATTATAGTGAGAATACTGACTTTTACCATCATTTATGTACATTGTACTTTTACTAGGTTACTCGAAATAACTGTTAGAGATAACTTTCACTACATTGTATCAATCACAACAAAATCTCGAGGTCTTCTAATTCATGTAAAAACAAAGAATTTTTTTAAATTTTTAGCAAGATTCAGTGGTACAATCAAAAGTTACACAAATCCCTAGATAAAGCTCGAAAGCCTCTAATTTGCTCTAAAAACCAAATTATGCAATTTCAAGACACATAAAAATTATGACTGTGATCTACATCACCTACATGAAATTTCCATATTAACATTCAAGAGAGATTATGCAAATGAATAGGACTTATTATCCTTCTCTACTTTATCATAAGGTGTGTAGAATATTGGTTCAGTCATACACTTGCAGTCTTACATAACTCTTGGTTTTAGGCCTTATTGCTACTAGTCCTCTTCTCATGCTAATAATAATTGCTAAAATTTTCCATTAATGTTGATCTACATGTTTTTTGTATAGCTTATTACTGCTAGAGAGACTCCTCCCTATATGCAGATTGTGGAGGTTGTTGTAGATGATGCCATAATGTCTGCAGATCCATTAACTTAGGTACAATTTTTCAAATTTGTTAAATTTTGGAGGAATGTTTTCTTACTACTTATCTACAATATCAAATTCTACATGAAATATTTAATTTTAACAATTTATTTGTATGCATCCTACCCCTCATGAGTCTACTATTGACCCTGCTACGCGTCGATGAAAAATTGATAGGGATTATGAGATTATAGTAAGATTTCACATGTATTAAAAATTCTAACTTTCTAATTTTTTAATGCATTTTTAAAATTTGGTTGTTACAAAACTTGATGTTTATGAATGTGTAGGCTAAGTTACAGGTCAGCTTAAAGACACCTAGGACCACACAGATGAAATCTGTAGTGACATCTCCCTCCACTACAACCACAGGTCGTGGACATGCTTCTTCTAGCAGGGCGAAGAGATGGAAGATGTTTTGTGATTAGATTCATAGTACCCATGTATAGATATATATGCCATCAAGTTCTAGTTCATGATTCTTCATAGTCCATGTATACAACCTTATACGACCGCATGTGGTCCTATATGTATGACACACTTATTTTTATACATTATTCTTATATTTTCAGAGACACGTGGAACACTTAGTTTGATACATTATACCCATGTTGGTTTTCATAACCATATTACTTATATGTTTGATTTGATTTGATGGCCTCGATTATGTGACCATTAACCATATGATATATGATATATGATGTTATGTTATATAATGGTTTTGAAGGTTCTTGGGTGAAATATCATTTTTTGTTGAAGAGATTCAAGTGTGGAGTTATATCAATTTTCTCATTTTAAACACATGGTTAACACACTCCAAAGTGGGACACAATGTACACAATTAAAAATGGTCTTGAGGGATTTATTACAAGTCATTTTATATGTCTTTAGTGTACTTCTAAATTACTTGTTAAGTATTATTCCAAATTAAGTGTTACTGATGTGTGTAACAATATGGTCCTAATTTGAATTCACTTGTTTAAAAAAATACGTAAACATTTCCGTTTATTTGGCATAAGATATGCAAACAATATTCTTAACTCTATTGTGTATTTACATGCTTTAAAAAGAGATCAAACAATCATTAGATTAGTTACATGGTAATGTGTTTACCTTGTTGTAATCTCATTGATGTAAGCCGAGTAATGAGAATTCATGCCCCAGGACATTGTGGGAGAAAACTTCCACCGCCAACACATCTATTTAGGGGTTTAATGCCTTAGAGTGCTATGTCGGACTCCAGGGAGGCCCAGTTTGGAGTCAAACCACCCGATCAGGAGCTAAGAACCCCTTCCCTATTCATCCCAATTCACATTTTCAGAGGAAACCTTTGAAGATCACAACTTGGTGCTCGGTTATCCAAACCAAGAACCATCTAAGACAAAAATTGAGTGAACGATGCCTCTAATCACACCCAAGAATTCAGGGTCATGGCATTCCTTGATCCTTCGTGGCATAATTGTTTGCAAATTGCATTTTCTAGGTAGTCCTAGGAAATGAATGGAGCCGAGTAGTGAGAATTCATGCCTCATGACATCGTGGCACTGAAACGAATGTGCTAACATGTCTGGGTCACCAGGTAAACACTAGAGGAGGTTTCATTTCAGTGTAGGACAATGTTGTTGCTTCCGAGCTACCTCATTCCGGCATTGTCCCTTAAGCACCCTGAGACCAAAAAACCATACAAATTTTATGGGTGATTACTTAGTCTTCGTGGTACCTAGATAAATATCGTTAGATACTAAACCTCAGTGTAGGGACACCCTATAATATCATGGCTCGGTTTTTTCTGAGCCTAATCAGTGCTCTCGCTGCCCTATTGTTTGGAAACGTACCAAATAGTGCAGTATGAGTTAGTGTAAGGTTTTCAAACACTATATTTTGTAAATGGTGGGTTGTGGCATTAAACGGACCATGCCAACACATCTGTGTGGCTAGGTAAATGCTAGGGGGTTTCATTTCAGTATGGGAAAATGTCGTTACTTGTAGGCTACTTTGTTCTGGTGTAGTCCCTTAAGAACCTCGAGACCAAAAAATCGTATCACTTTGATGGGTGATTACTCACTCTCCATAACACATAAATATATCTCAAAAGATCCTACACCTTGGCATAGGGACCCTCTACAATAGTGTGTCTCAATTTTTTCCATCTGCATTCAGTGCTCTCATTGCCCTATTGTTTGTAAACAAACCAAATAGTGCAGTTTAAGCCAATGTAAGGTTGTCGAACGCTATAGTTTACAAATGGTGGGTTGTGGCACCAAACAAACAATGCCAACATGTCCAGGTGGCTAGGTAAATGCTAAGGGAGGTGTCATTTCTGTGCGGGACAATTTTTTTGCTTCCAGGTTACTTTGTTTGGGAGTAGTCCCTTAAGATCCTTGAGACCAAAAAATCGTACAACTTCAACGGGTTATTACTCAGTCTCCGTGACACCTAGATATGTCTTGTTTAATCCTACACCTCTACGTAGGGACCCTCTACAATATATTGTCTTGGTTTTTCCATATCCAATTGGTGCTCTCATTGTGCTATTGTTTGTAAACGCACCAAATAATGCAGTTTGAGGCCGTGTAAGGCTATCAAACGCTATATTTTGCAAATGGAATATCATGGGACCAAACTAACTATGCCAACAAAATCGGGTGGCCAAGAAAACACTAGAGGAGGTGTTGTTTTACTGCAGGTAAATGTCATTGCTACTGAGCTACTTCATCCTGGCATAGTCCCTTACGAGCACTAAGACCAAAACAAGTAAAACTTCGACGAGTGATTACTCACTCTCTGTGTTACTGAGAGATGTCTCATTTAATCATACAACTTGGTGTATAGACCCTATACAATATCCTCTCTCATTTTTTTATGTCTTCACTCGGTGCTCTTACTGCCCTATTGATTGCAAATGTGCCAAATAGTGTAGTTTGAGCCAATGTAATGTTGTCAAATGCATTATTTTACAAATGGTGGGTCATGGAACTAAATGAACCAAACCAAAAATTCTAGTTGGATAGGTAAACACTAGATGATGTTTCATTTTGGTGTGGAACAATCTCGTTGCTTCCAGGCTACTTCGTTCCGGTGTAGTCCATTAAAAGCCCTGAGAAAAATAAAAAGTACAACTTCGATAGGTGATTACTCAGTCTCCGTGGCACCTATAGATGTCTCTTTTGATCCTTAACCTCAGTGTAGGGACCCTCTACAATAGACTATCTTAGTTTTTTTTTCTCCAATCGATGCTCTGGCTGCCCTATTGTTTACAAATGTGCCAAATAGTGCAGTTTGAGCCAGTGTAAGGCTATCAAATGTTATATTTTACAAATGGTGGGTCGTGGCACCAAACAGACCACACCAAAAATTATAGGTGGCTAGGTAAACACTAGATGTGTTTCATTTTGGTGTGGGAAAATCTCGTTGCTTCCAAGATACTTCATTCCGGTGTAGTCCATTAAGATCCCTGAGACAAAAAAAAGTACAACTTCGACAAGTGATTACTCAGTCTTCATGGCACATATAGATTTCTTGTTGGATCCTAAACCTTAGTGTAGGGACCCTCTACAATAGACTATATATATTTTTCAGTCTCCAATCGGTGCTCTCGCTTCCCTATTGTTTGCAACCATGCCAAATAGTGTAGTTTGAGCTAGTGTAAGGTTTTCAAATGCTATATTTTGTAAACAGAAGCTCGTGGGACCAAACCGACTGTGCCAACATGTGTGGTTCACCAGGTAAAAACTAGAGGAATTTTATTAGTGTCGGAAAATGTTGTTTCTTCCGGGATACTGTGTTCCGACATAGTCCCTTAAGAGCCCTGGGACAAAAAAACCGTACAACTTAACAAGTGATTACTCCATCTCTATGGCACCGAGATATGTCTTGTTGGATCCTATAAATTTGAATAGGGACCCCTTAAAATATCCTATATCATTTTTTTTGTCTCTAATAGGTGCTCTTGTTGTCCTACTATTTGCAAACGTGTTAAACAGTGCAGTTTGAGTCAGTCTAAGGTTGTGAAACACTATTTTTGTAAATAGTAAGTCATGGCACCAAATGGAACATGCCAACACATTGAAGTGGCAAGGTAAAGGCTATGGGATGTGTAGTTTCAATGTGATAAAATGTCTTTGCTTCCAAGATACTTCTTTCAGGTGTAGTCCCTTAAGATCACTGAGTCTAAAAAACTGTATAACTTTGACGGATGATTACTCGGTCTTTTTCGCACTTAGAGATGTCTCATTAGATCTTACTCCTCATCGTAGGGAGCTTCTACAATATATTTTCTTAGTTTTTTAAGTATCTAATTGGTGCTCTCGTTGCCCTATTATTTGCAAATGCTCCAAATAGTGTAGTTTGAGTCAGAGTAAGGATGTCAAATGCTATATTTTGCAAAAGGAAACCTGTGGGACCAAAAAAATTGAGCCAAAATGTCTTGGTGTTTAGGAAAACACTAGAGGAGGCATTGTTTCAGTGCGGTTTAATGTCACTGCTTCCAGGCTACTTCCCTAGGACCAAAAAACCATATAACATTGACGAGTGATTACTCGGTCTCTGTGGCACCTAGAGACGTCTCTTCATATCCTACACCTTTGTGTAGGGACCCTATACAATAGTCTCTATCAGTTTTTTATTTCTCCAATCGGTACTCTCATTGACCTATGATTTTTAAATGTGTCAAATAGTGTAGTTTGAGTTAGTGTAAGGTTTTCAAACGCTATATTTTGTAAATGGACACTCGTGGGACCAAATTGAATTTGCACATGGGTAGGGATGGCCTGGTAAATTCTTGTGGAGGAATCATTTCAATTCCCTATGCTCCAAGTTCTTGTGGGCTACCTCCTCTGGAGACAAGAACCCCCTCCACAATACATAAAACGTTGTTAGTTACTTCACTTTTCTTATAAAACAACGAAAGCTTATCTTAGCTTCGAGAATATGAAATTATATACTAACAGTGCCAACCATGTGAAGGTGGAAGCTTTTATGGCACCACTAACCTGCATAAAAGTGTTAGTTATAGAAATTTAAGTTCAATCAAAACCATACTAGATATATACAAAATACACAAATTTAATAAAATATATGAACTTAAATCTAGTTGAAAAATTCAAACAATTGAAAGAAATTATATATTCTAGATGAGCATGTAAATTCATTCCATTGAATCATCAGGAAGTGAAAGTGGAAGCTTTTCTTGCACCAAAAACCTGCATAAAAGTGTTAGTTAAATAAATTTAAGTTGAATTAAAACCATACTAGATATATACAGAATACACAAATTTAATAAAATATATGAACTTGAATGATCTAGTTGAAAAATTTAAACACATAAAAGAAATTATATATACCAGATGAGCATGTAAATTCATTCCACTAAACCATCAAGACGCGAAGGTGGAAGCTTTTCTAGCACCACTAACCTACATAATAGTGTTAGTCAAAGAAATTTAAGTCGAATCAAAACCATACTAGATATATACAAAATACACAAATTTAATAAAATATATGAACTTGACTCTAGTTGAAAAATTTAAACACTTCAAAGAAATTATATATACTAGACGAGCATGTAAATTCATTCCAATGAACCATCAGGATTGGATCTACTCTGAATAGCAGACAAGATTGTTTCATGATATGACTCTCAAACCTTCCAAAGAATATTATTATTAGGTCTTCATCGATATCTATACAGTTGAATAATTGTTGCTATAACTAGATGTGAATATAAGATTATTTTCTAGTGTGTCTCAAATTCTTCAAACATCCAAACAGAGGAATTTTTTTATGGATAGGTCATCGAAGCCAAGTTCCAGTAACTACCAATGACCCTATAGGGTACTCAATATCTTCACCATCTATAACAGGAAAAGTCAACTTATTTCTTTCCTCAATGTAATGACATAAGAAATAGGTTGTTCCTTCTTCATTGTCTTCTGTCGCAATAACTGTAAACACATGTCCTACAAAAAAACAAAGGTTTCAGCTCAAATTTAAATTACATATTAATTTCAATCGACATAACTTAATACAAAAAATTTAAATAATCTTTTACCTGGTCGCACTAAAATTAAAATGTCGTTAAAGTCCATGGATGTTTTAACTTCATCTGGAGAAACAAGTCATAATGTCTATGGAGGTTGATAAGTGGGAAGCAAAGTTAGAGGCCTACAAATCCATCTATCCACCCATTCTTGTGAATCACACTCAACAATGAAAATTTAAATACAAGATGCACAAAAACATGCCAAATTTCTTTTCCATGTGGCCCATGAAGTAGCGTCTAAGATATAAAATGAGTGGGGATCACTGGACCCTATGGGTGTCATACAATCCTTGTAGTTAGCAATTTTTTGTTCCTCTATCAACAAAAAATATCTATGAACTGTGGAATTTTGTGGAGAACCTTAGGCCAGGTTGTTAATACACCATTCCACTATTCTCTTTGCATCTTTTAATTTTACATCATCTTTGTACTTCAATTCTTCTCTTGCAAGATCTCTTTTAACACATGCCTCTGCACCGTCATGCTCGCCTTTTCCATGTCCAACCTTAGTGAAACTCCAAATATGTTACACACCCATCTTAACATGCATCTTTCTCATTCAATAAAACAAATTTTCTTTCTTAAACTGAGACATGCAATTTTTTGACCATATATAATGTTGATTGAAGCGGATGTCCCTATCAAACAAGTTTCCAAAAAATAATTAGAAACACCCTTGCACAAATTCAATAGAATGAGTACGATCATCAATGATATAAATGTGTTACTCTCTTAAAAAAATTGATCATTCTTTATATTGTCAAAAGAATGTATAAATGCTATATTCACAAAAATGGCAACTTGTACTGAGTTGTAATATTGCGATCAAACCTCCATTTGTGTTTGCAATGTCTAATTATCTACAAAATCAACCACTAAAACAATAGTACCAATATGAATTTTTTCCTTTCATATCTTGAACTTTTTATCCAACCATCTAGCTCTCTGTGTATGCCTAACATACTCATAAATAATTTCATTCATAAATTGAAAAATAGGTATATGTTATGTAACTAGCTCACACCGTTTAGACTCTTTTCCATCTTTTAACTAGTATGAAACTGATTTATATTTATCAAAATAAACTAAATTATGTCCTATTACACCTTCAATTTTCTCATGGATGCAACTTTATAATTTAGGTAATCCACCGCATGTACCACAACTTTCATCTAAACAATTCTGACTATAAAAAAATTGTCCAACTTCTTTTTCACAAAATATCGTAGGAATTAAATCCTTAGAAGATATTGGTAGATCTTGAACACCACATTCTTGTAACATAGTTTCAGAAGTAAAATTAGAACGAATACATAAAAAATTAGCATAATGCATCACAAATTCAACATGTTGCATGCAACAACAAGTGGTGGGAGCGTGGCTGATTTTCACAAAGAACGGTTTCAACATTTCAAAAAAATGTTCAATAATTTTATTTTCAGGATGCTCTCATTCAAACTTACGAAAAAATTGAGTTTGAGTCATATTTAAGAAATGTTTTGGATGTGGTTCATGATTAGTTGAACCAACTCTCTATTTTACAACATCTCTTGTATTAGTTGAATCTTTAGTGTTACCATGCCAAAATTGAATAACAACTTCTATTATAGCATTATATATATATTTTTCTTTACGCAGTGCTCTTGTAGAAAACGCCCAAAAATCAGTGTTATTGAGTGATTGAAGGATATTACACCTTTCAATTACTTTCAACAGAGTTTTTTGCTTAAATTTCAACATTCAACTTGTTTACCTAATTAAACATTGTTTTTTTGTTGATTCACTTAAAACACTAGTAGAAAGTACATCACACACAACATTACTATCACTTGTGCATATCTTGACACCAATAGTGTGATATGCATCATAAATGTTTTCAACAATTGTAGAGGTTTGACCACGTATATTAGATGTTGTCAATCCTAAGGTGTTTAATGTAGGTCTCATTTTATTCAATTTCATCAAACTAACCAACAACTAACATGTTTGAGAATCATTTAAAATTTTAAAATGATTATCCCAATTTTTAATAGATTTTGTTCTAATTTTCCGTTCAAATTTTTTGTTAGACATTGGTTTTAAAATGTTCTCATTAATTTAAATAAAATAATTAGGTCTCTTACGTAAAATCCTAGGAGGTTTTTTTCACTTTTTTATTTCTATGGTTTCAACTTGAATTTCCTGATTTACATTTTCATTGTCTCCTTCAATTTCAACATCAACTACATCAGGAGTATTTAATTCATCTTCAACATTGACAGTAAAAACATCTTCATCACGAGTATCTAATACATCTTCAACATTGATAGTAGAAACATTAAATGGTTCCTCATTGCTTACAATAGTAGGGGTTGAAGATGAACCTCTTCTTGATTCACAAAGTTTCTGCATTCACTCAACATCTTGAAATCTTTGTGTGTTTAATTCGTCTGGTGCTTTTTTACTTATTGATTTCCTTTTTTGAATTCCTTTCTTGTCGTCCATGATGTTTTGCTTCCAATGATAAGAAAAATGTGCCGAAAGTGACAAAATTTCATAGTAATTTGTATGGTAAAATTAGACAGTAAAAATCACATGGTAAATAAAACATTAGGATCGGTGTAAATATGATTTAATAACTGCAATCATGGTTTATAAACCATGTTCTTGGTTTGTAAAGTGTGATTACAGTTATGTTATATAAACCATGATCACGGTTCTTTCTGTATCATCAAATCCAACCATCAAGGCTTGGGATTTTTTTTTCCCAACCAAATCTATACAGGGTCATTATGGTGTGTGAAAAGCCAAAAAATTCAAATTTTCTCTTCTATGGACTTGAACCATGCCAAAAAATCGAAAACATGCCACAAATACGATACCATCACGTAGGGGAGATGGTTAGCTTCATATAAATATTGATTTTAAAGTGAATATAATATGATAAATATCATTTTATAATTTTTTACTAACACTAGGTCTTTAAGACATATTTTCCAATGAATGTTCATGTCTACGTTTAAGACTGTAACTTTTTTTTCACTTAATAGAATGTGTTAAAACCTATACCATCCAAAGTGTGGTAAAATTCTATACATGTTCAACAAAAATTATTTGCTTTTGATATTTTTTATGTAGTTATGAAAGGAAAATGGAAAGTGCCCCGTTTTCTAAAAATTTTCAGACCACTTTAACTAAAAAATCATTAAAAAAATATAGCTCAAAAAATTACAAAATAAAACCCATCCCAAGATAGACATCAACATCTAAATTTTCACGAAAGGAAAAAAAATAACAAGATTTGGTAATCCAAATCGTTGGAAAATGGACTACAATCTTGTAGGATTTTTTTTAAAACCAATTCATAGAATTTTGAGAGTTTAATATAGCTAAAATTGTCCATTTTTAAAAAAAATTAGTAGTTCTAAAACTAGATTCCTTATGATACAATTCATATTTATATAAATTTTCTAATTTTGAGTGTGCATATTGCTAATAATCCCTACAAGTTCAGATTTCATTGCTTTTTGCAATATGACGTCCGCTTATGGAAAGTCACTAGGAAACAACTCTCCTTCCATGAAACCCTAAAAAATTCATAATAAATTGCATAATAGTAAAAATATGGGAGGGTTTAGATTTGGGGGTCTATCCTGATCAATATCTTTTAGGCAGAAAGTCATAAAAACAACAAACATGCATAATCTAATTCAACAAGCAATATAATGCCATGCGAATGTCCCAAACCTTATTCTTACAATAGATACAACAAGTATAAATGTTATATGCTCTTCTTTAAATGTAGGTATTTTTCTTTTGGATTAGAAATTATGCTTTAAAAATAAATTGATTCCCTTCTTTTACAACTTCAATATATTTACTTGTGGTCATTGGGTCAGTCTATTCTCCCATTTCTAAATGAACTAATGTGAAATGGCCACAAAACCTATGACACCAAAATCATAGGTCGAAAAGGCTCATAAAAAGGAACCAATATCAAAGCAATATAGTTCTAGTATACTAGAATTGTACTGCTAAAGGTATGGAAAAATGACTATATAAGTAGGTAAACATGCCCGGAGTAGATAAAAACTAGCCTAGATAAAGAAAATATGGAGAAGGAGAAGAAATCAAGGTTAGAAATGGAAGAACATAAACTCAACAAATGCAATAAAAAGTTGTAATTTTAGAAGAAATTTATTTGTCCATAGGTGGAGGATAGCTATGAGAAAATAGGCTTATTAGTTCAATTTCATGGAAATTGTGTGTCATCTTTGTGACTATATTTATCTTGAATCTAATTACTTAGTCACTAATAGGTTCATTAGAACCTTATCTTAGTTGAGAAATCTATGTAAAAATGACCTAGTTCATCATAATATTGACCAAAACAATGTAAAAAAATAATTTAAATAGTGAGATAAAGTTATCATGTATGGATTCCCCTTGAGGTAACATAGAGTAAAAATAAAGAGAATAATCATTTAGGATCTTAGGAAATAACTTGGTCAATAACTAGTCATCATACATGCAAGCTCTATACAAGAGCTATAAATGACATAAGTTAATAATGATATAGATTTGGAACTTCCTATGATATTTTAATTTTGGAGCAATGAAACCCAACATGAATGTCTAAGAAAGAACATAATTATCTAAAAGGATGAGTAAATTTTTGTTTAAAGTGGTCATATTGCATGCATTTTGAGACCCTTTAAACATCTTCTTGACTTTATTGTGCAAACTAAACACATAGTTCATTATGGTGGTCACCTAATGAAGGGAGAGAAGTGGTAGTGGAATTAGTAAGTATGGATGCATTAGACATAGAAGCTAGCCTTGAAGAATTGGGAATAATGGAATAAATATGATAAGTAAGAGAACGAGCTTAAAAACATTGATAAGCAATATGGGATTCAACAATAATGAACATGGAAGCAAGTAAAACATGTACGTTAGAGGAAGCATGCTCAATGGAATGGCGATGGAATAAATCTAAGAGATGACCACATTAGAAGGAATGGAATGTGTCTCATTAGGTTTTTTATCATCACCAACTTTTAAGTATCCATGGTTCACCTTAAAGGTTTGATCTTGAATAATTGGTCCATCAACATGTTGGTGTCCTTTAGATTCACATTTAATATCAACTATTACATTCAACACAGAAAAAATTTCCTTAGGATTTTTCAAATATGTCATTTAATATTAGATAAATCATGAATTCAAGTTTCATCCACTATTTCAACCCCTTTCTTATTATTGAAATTTTAATTTTGATAGATACAAAAGGATCATGCAAACAATTTCCATCCCTAGGGTTCTCAATAGGATTTGGAATGATTTTCATGTGATATTGGGTCTTATCAAGAATAACTATTTTCATTTTCATGAAAACCCTATAAGGAATCAAGGGAATTTATATAATATCAATACTTGATCATAATTTAACCTACCACTTTGACTAGTTTGAGCATAAGATGTAATAAATTATGGATCCTATCAACTATATAGTGCATGAGAAGATAAATTTCAAAACAAATACTATAGACAAAAAATATCAGGCTCGAATATTGAAACAAATAAAAAAAAATCTTGTACAATCAACAAAAGGATAGAGAATCCCTTAAAATGTTACATGTAATGTTGTTGTACACAAAGTGAAACACTAGGTGAAGTACATCAATTCAATTTTACCAACGGTGAAACCCTAAGCAGTTGAGTGCTCAATACATGTGGATTCATTCAAAAAAGGGAAATAATACATTACATATAAAGTGCGCTATCACCAAATGTAGATATGGAAAGTAGTTTTACATACAAAATTATACTAAATAACCTTATCAAGGGGATATAATTTTGTTAAACTAAAATACACAATAATTCAAACATAATTGTATAAAGGAGGGTCTAATCTAGATGGTAGGGTAATATAAAATGATCAAATGAAAGCAAATACTAGAGAAATAGGTTTTGGATTGCAAGAAAAAAATGGAATTGATCATCAATGACAATGTGGCAAAAAAATCAATAAAATAAGAGAGATTGACCACCAAAAAAAATGAATCAAAAAACATTATTAACTGGAACTAAAATAGCTACAAACCATGTCAAACATAATTGTAATAACAACAAGAATATATTTCTACAACGAGATTTTAAATTGATTCATTAAATTCTATCATCTGGTCTATGTTGTTGAAAACCTTAATCACTTTCTCGTGTTTTATCATAACAATAAGAATAAATTCATTTTTGTGGTCAAACCCCTAAAATCACCTTAACTCCTTGTAAAACTCATAAAATGGGGTATGTTAATAAGGGCTTGTGTTATCCCTACATTATTGTTAGGCCACTCATGTTTAGAACAAAAGTTACACTCATCACTCAATGCAAATCAACAAGAAAGTTGGTGTATGCAGGTGCACTAGAAATTATCTATCATTGCATACACCAATAACTAGTAGAAGCTATAATTTTGATTAAGAAAATATAGAATTTATAAATTCATAAATCTGATTGTAATGTATCAGTAGATGAATAAGAAATTAAGTACAAAATAGACCCAAGAAAATAAGAAATTAAGATCTAAAACCCTACGTGCAAATGAGGATATGAAATGACTTAGTTGATTTACTATGATCCTGAAGGTGAACATAACTGATGAAATAGATAATATAAAGTGAAAAATATTGCAATAAGGCCTATAAAAGGTAAAGATGTTGGAATATGTCGGATTGGGGCTCCTAGAATGGGTCAAGACCACCTGTGGGGTTATAGACTTGCTCTAGGTTCCTATGACTACTTAAACCCTTAGAAAACCTCCTATGGAGGGTAACAATATGTTCCCTATCCTTCACTTCTTGTCGCTAGTATGTCACACAATGATCGTTGATGTCGCTGATAACCTGTAATTAAGAAGTGACCTACAAAACCCTCAAAATCACATCAAATCCCAAAAAAATAATGCAAATGAGGGGTCATACTTTCCTCAGCTATCAAACAAGTGATCTTATGACTGAGCGTTGCACTACATTTCAAACCCAATGTAGTTTTGTGTGTGTGTGAAGAGATTCTACCCTAGGTGGCTCTTGTGCGTGTCGCACTTGATAGCGAGCAATAACTAGATGTAGAAGATGTAGATAGATGTGTGCATGAAAGAAAGAACTTCCCCTCCTATGAAGTGTATGCAGAACAATGCAGTCCCTTGCCCTTGTGTGGATGTTAAAATGGATGCTTGAATGCTCTAGAATAGCCTTTGGATGCAACCTTAGGTGGTGATAGCTAATACTTAGTGCTTGATCCCTTATTATGGTCACATAACTTCATATTTATATGATTCCTTTGAATTTTACAATTAACCATGAAAATGCCAACTACAAAAAAATAATATGCTCAAATGGATAGAAAGGACCCAAAATATGTGAGCAAAGTACAAATATGTCAGTCGCGCCTAGAGGGGACAGGGGCACCTGACATTGGTGTCTTGGCTAGGTGTTGTTGTCCAGAATTAGAGAAAATGAAGGGTCGAAGGTCAAAGTAGGAAAGAAGAAGTGAAAGACAAAAAATGGCAACATAAAACAAGAAATGATGGCCAAAGACATGGGTTAATTAGTAATATTATTACTTATGAATCATAGGAATAGTAGTATGTGATCAGGACTAGATAGATACCCAAAGTGCATGATGTTTTGTCTACATATGCCCCCACATAATTTTTTTGAGAAATTGATCGATACCATAAAGTAGATAAGAGATGTGTACCTAATAACCATGTAGATCGATGGTCAAAAGCATGCCAAGAGACAAGAGAAATACGTGGAGTGATAAAAATGTGAAGCGTGGAAACTAAAGAAGAGGAAGTACAAAATGTGATGATGATGATGATTTGAGGGTGAGAGTGTATGTGTTGATGTTTTGTTTTACATGTTCTTGATGTCAATTGTTTATTGTGATTGATATTGTTGATGTGATGATGTGAGTACTGCTTCTCATAAGGACGAAATTAAAAAAGAGAAGAATGAACAAGTAGTCAAATACACATGTATATGCTCAAAATGTGTAAAAAAATATGTAAGAAAATATGTAAAATGCATAAATGTGAAAAAGGAACATGTGCACCTGATCCATGATGACTTAAAAGTATAGAAAGTATTCTGAAGAAGATGTAGAAGAATGATTTTTTCGTCGATCTCATGCTAGCTATATTGACTGGGGGTTTATTTTTGGAGATATCATGACGAGAACAAAATAAGTGTAGGGAGAAAAGTATGGTGTCATCCTCCAACATTTAACTACTTCCTAAGATGTATAACACCACTACAAACAATGTGTAAAAATATGATTTGGTTCAAATAGTTCTGATCTAATGCAAAAGTAGAAAATATTGTGTAGTACATGCATGTCGAATGCTAAGGGAATGTGTGCCCTGTAAAATCCATTGTGTGAAGTGAAAAGTGTTGTGTAACTACCCCCTAGTCATAGGAATACAAGAAGGGTTAGAGGTTCCCAGGTGCTACTGTCTTGGTTCGGATGATAGTATCTATTTTTTTTTCAGGACCCAAGTCAAATTCTGATCCCTATTTAAGATTGAATATTGTGTTGTATTGGAACTGAACTATGCTGAAATGTGATTGTGGATTACTGTATGGGGTGAATGATTCCCCCCTCATTTGGGGTGCATGCAACGCCGCTAAGAAGTATGCATCCCAAAGGAGGACCAACCATTGTGCTGAAACTAATTCCCTGCAAGGAAGAGAGTGTGTTTTGTAGAAACCAAGGAACACATAAACAAAGTGCTTGGGAAACAAGTGTTAGTGCAAGAAAAGACAAACATGCATGTAGAAGACAATATGTAAGCTAGGAAGACAATGTGTAAGCTAATACGTAAGAAGAAAATGTAAACATGAGAGAAAAAAAAAGTAGATTGTGAAAATTAGGTTTCAAACATGGGACATCACTCATGGTGTCACAAGACAATCAAGGCCATAGTGGCTGCAAGCATACAAAAAATTAGAGAACAAGAAAGACATGGGGTAAATCCTGCAAATGATGGCATACAATGGAAGACAAGAGAAAATAGTTTCAACTAATGTAATAGACAACCATGGAAGAAAATATACTTGCAATGCAAATTTTGTACATGAAGCACCCATTAACATGTTAGAATGATAAAAATTATGTCAAATTGTGTATAATACGATAAAGTAATGTGATATGAAAAATGAAACAATAACACCTAAAGTGTACGAAAGTGAATTCCCCCATGAGCCACCATGGGACAAGTATGGGGTATTGTGTCAATCATCCATGTTGTGTGTATCGATCTATAAAATATACGATCACAAATAGAAAGAAAGTGAACATGCATGTGTATATGATAAGATAATGACATACAAAGTATTTTTCTAACACGTGTAAAAAGTGAATATGTAAGCATAAGAAAGAAAGAGTGAATGTAACCAAGATATGATATATGTTATGGATGAAATTGAATGGAATGTATATTGAATGATAGGAGTAGCGTGGCCCCCAAGTGAGTTTGAACTAGTATGGATGTGATGAGGTTAATTTGTATATGACCCCCAAGCAGTTGATAAGGAACCATAGAACAAGAGTGCAGCATCAAGAAATGGTTTGAGTTTTGCACTAGAAAGATATGATCAATAAGGCATATAGCGTAAAGAGAGAATGTGAGTGAGTGAACGGGTGAAGTCCATATTAGCTGTAGAACCTCGACAGTCAAGTATGGACTGTGCAACTAGAGTGCGCCGTAGGATGATGAGGACAATATGTAGAAGTAGATGCTAGAAATATATGATGTGAATGCATAGAGTAGATTTTGCATAAAGAGAGATGAATTCATGAAATGTGAAGTGTGTAGTGTATAATTTGTAGTATGTAAGGTACATCGTGTAGCATGTAAGGTGTAGTGTAGTGTGCATTGTGTGAGGTTCATGTATTTAGTATGCCCTCAACAATTAAGTGTGAACCAAAGCACAAAAGTGCATCATCAACTAATGAAGGTAGAAGAGTGTATCAAGACATGCATGATGTGTGTGAAAGACTATATGAGTATAAATGCAATACAACCGATAGTGCAAGTGGGGTGAGAATAAGTACGATGCCCCCAAGTGTGTAATGGTGGGATTGATCAAGTAACGTCGTCTAAGAGGTCATCATTGTCATGGTCAAATTTGAATGGTGAAGCATCTTAGACTTGGTAAGCAATTATATCAAGTTGATCAAGAAAAGAGCCATTGATGTGTAAATTGTATATGCCCATTGCATATTCCTAATCAATGAAAGGTTGTAATGGACATCCATGTGCATACCAAAGAATTAGTTTTTATGAATATCTGAGAAATGAGTCATTGCAAATGAAAACACATCCAAAGGGAATGGGGAATGAAATGTAGATATGATCTGGATCTAATGTATTGCCAATATAATCAAGCCAAAATTTTCTGAGTGTAAGTGGAGAGGTGCGTGTAAGAAATATTGTGAGATAAAGGATAGGAATACCATAAGCATCAGTAATGCAAATAAATCCATGGTAAAGATGAGGATCATGAGATGGAAGTAAGATGTCATCTACTATAAATCCTATCCGAGTCAATCCATCATGTGTGCATATAGTATCAAAATAAGTAGGATCAAATAGAATGTGCTCCTAATAAAAATTTTTCATGAAAAGCATTTATGTAAATGGAGGACGTACACTAATGGATCTTGCAAATGAGAAATTTAAGTAGATGAAATGATGTCCAATGTTTGGAGAAACCCTTGATGAAGTACCACAACACTAGTAGAAGCATGGGAGGCTCGAAGGTGGACGAAACAATTTCTAATGTGCAAACAGTTCCTTTGAGTAGAGGTAAATTATTTGGATAATGTTCAGGTTGTGAATTCACAACAAGATGCATAATAGTAGAAGTATGGATAGGTAATGCAGTATTATAATCAATGTTGCAATATTGAAATTTGGTGTACTATCAGTAGTAATCTCATATTCAGAGCCCTCATGTAATAATTTGACACATCGATGGACCGTAGAAGACACTGCTTTCATTCATTGAAGCCATAGTCTACCAAGTAAGAAATTATATGAAAGTGAGAGATCAACAACAAAAAATGGAACTGGAATGGTCTTTGGCCCAACTATGATGCTAAGAAAGATTGGAAGAATCAAAGTGTGAGCATCCTAAGAATGGTTGAAACATGTCGACTCACCAAATGAGTAAGAAAATATAGAATTTATAAATGCATAAATTTTATTGCAATGTAGTAGTAAATGAATAAAAATTTAAGTATAAAATAGACACAAGAAAATAAGCAATTAAGATTTAAAACCCTAAGTGCAAACGAGGAGATAAAATGACTTGGTTGATTCGATATGATCCTAAAGGTGAATAGAATTGACGAATTGGAAAATATGAAGTGCAAAATGTCGCAATAAGACCCATAAAAATGCATAGATGTTGGAATATGTTGGATTGGGGCACCTGGAATGGATCATGAGCACTTGTGGCTGCTACAAAACTTCTATAGGTTCTTGTGACAACGTAAACCATTAGAAAACCTCCTCTACAGGGTCGCGAGATGTTCACTATCAATCACTTCTTGTCGCTAGTATTTTACACAATGATCTACGATGTCATTGATAACTTATAATAAAGAAGTGACTTGCAAAACCCTTAAAAGCGCATAAAATCTAGAAAATAAAATAATACAAATAAGGGGTGGGACTTTCCCCAGCTGTCAAACAAGTGATCTTACGACTAAGCACTGCACTACATTTCAGACCCAATGTAGTTTTATGTGTGTGTGTGTGAAGAGTTTGTACCCTAAATGGTTCTTGTGTGTGTCGAACTTGATAGCGAGCAATAACTAGATGTAGAAGATGTAGATATATGTGTACATGAAACAAAGAAATTCCCTTAATGTGAAGTGTATGCAGAAGAATTCGGTCCCTTGCTCTAGAATACCCTTTGGATGCAACTTTATGTAGTGATAGCTAATATTTAGTGTTTGATCCCTTATTATTGTCACATAACTTTATATTTATATGAATCCTTTGCTTGAATTTTGTAATTAACCCCAAAAAGGATAACTACCAAAAAGATAAGATGCTCAAATCGCTAGAAAGGACCCAAAAGATGTGAGCAAAGTAAAAAGAGGTCAGGGGTACCCAGAGGGGATGAGGGCACTCGGTGATGGCGTCCTGGCTAGGCGCTGGTGTCTAGACTCAGAGAAACTAAAGGGTTGAAGTTTAGATTGGGAAAGAAGATGTGAAAGACAAAAAGTGGAAAAATAAAGTAAGAAAATATGGCCAAAGACATGGGTTAATTAGTACTTTTCTTACTTAGGAATCATACAAATAGTAGTATGTGATAACGACTAGATAGATACCAAAAGTGTGTGATTTTGTGTCTACAAATTGTATATAAATGCTTCAATTTATCATTTTGGCACAAGATGCTCTTTAATAAAAATAAATTTTCTATTAGAAATTCAATATAGCTCTTGCAACAAGTTCTTTAATATATTAATATTGTGTTCAATGTTCTTAAATGCATTAGTTCACTTGTTTATTTGTATACTTTTTTTATTCAAACTAGGACCATATTACTATAAAATTCAAGACATAATGTGCTCGAAAGATGAAAAAAAAATCTACAAACCGAATGTAATTTAAAATTTAAGGGCCAGAGGGACCGAAAAGGTAGTGACAAGTTCCATTTAATGGATACAAAAATGGTTGACCAATTTCATACCATATGGAAATGGCCACTTCCTAGGATTAAGGAAAAAATAGGGACCTGTTGTGGACACCATAAACCTACTTACCTAAACTCTAGTTAGGTACCTAGTGGGTAGGTTCAATTCATTAGAGGGAAAAACCTCTGATTGCATCGAATATAAATTACAAGTATTTTCAACACCCTTACAAAAAATAAAATCGATGAAAATTACAATATGTCATGCTTTCTTTTCTCACTAAAATATCTATAAATAAAGTTGTAAAAGTGAACAAAGAGATAATAGATGAGGAGGCAACCAATCTTGTATAGTTTTCCATAATATCTACATATTCAGCTTCTCAAAAATTATCTATGAGAAAACAAATGGAATAGATATTGCCTCTCATGTATCTTTGATAGTGGAAAACTATATGTATGATTTTCTTAGAACATTTCTTACGACCTTCCCCATTAAAACCTAAATGGTTGTACCACATCATAGAAGAAACTAATGCAGTATTACCACATGGTATGAACGTCCTTGTTGCATTCTTAGCATACCTTAATTCACAATCAAGTAACACTCAATTCACAATTAAAACATAAGAAGACTTATCCATCACTTTTTTAAAGATATTCTCCTTACTAAAAGTAATGAAATATCTCTCTACATACATGTCTTTAAAAAGAAAAGGCACATGAATGTGCACATTAAAACTTATTCAAACCAACATCCTTCACAAAAATTTAGAGCTATGTTCACACAATGTTTTCTAAAGCTCTGAGGATTTGTAACCAAAAACACATATGTTTTGACGAAAAGATATTAATAACCTTAAGTAAGAATGGTTAGATAGACTACCAACTCATAAAAGTGACCAATTAAGCCCAAAAAAAGAAAAATAGTCCTAAGGAGCAAAGAAGAAAGTGTGAATTTTTGAAAAATAAAAATCCTTACATGAAAAAACTACAAGAAAATTAGTTATAATTTTAAGAAAGAAAAGACAAACTTTTTTATAAACCATTTAAGACCCTTTTAAGAAAGAAAGACGTAATAATTTGTTTTAAACCCTTTAACACCCTAACAAATTTCCTTCCAATTGCTAAAGACTATCATAAAATGGTTTGGAAAAAGGTGCCTATGAGACTATGTACACATTTGGCATCTCTTATATCAGTGAAACAAATAGATGCTCATAAAGTAAGTTAAATGATGTTTAAAGAATATAAAGTGCACTCCAACCATGTAATTTGAAAAATCTACTATTCTTATCATAGAAAATCATTTGAAAAGTCGAGAGATAAAAAAAAAATGAAATAGAAAAACATCCTTACAACTTCAATCAATAGAAACCCATCATTCCTAGAGACTCCAAATACACAAACTTTCTCACTCTCATCCTTAATTTCTTTTATCTATTACAGTTGAAAGCCATGAATCCACAACTACAAATGCCAAGAATCCCAATTCTCTTTACATTCTAAAATCACATAATTCACTTTCTCCATTTTTGTCGATGTCACTAACTCAAACTAAGTTTGCACCAGAATAATTTCCATGATACAGATGTAATATGGAAACATGATACAATTAAAATCAAACAATAGAGACACATGATACAGATGTTCCTATTCTTTTTGAAGACATGTCCTTAGAGCTCGCCGTTTCATAAATGTTGTGGGTTTTAAACAATATTCGTTTTTGTCGTGAAGTAAATGAAAATGATTTGTTTCTATCATTATAAGAAATCCTTGAAGAGGTGTATATTGAAATCCTAGATATTGATAGCTTGATAATCTCCACTTCCATTTTCCTGTTTCTTAGTTTTTCTCACCTTAAAATACATGAATTGAACAAGTATTTATAAATTCTTAAAGATCATATTTGTATAGTATATTACGAGAATGAGATAGTTTGTCTCTGATATATTAAGAGAAAGAGATAGTTCCATATTGCACTATAGGGTGTTTGTAAATCTAAATTAAGTTTCTTGGTGTTGCCATAGTGAATTACATTTTTAAGAAAAAGATGTATAAGTTTGTGGGAATTTACCTAATAGTTAAATTTAAATTTTATGATTTGTTTTATCCATTAATCAATTTTTTAATTAAAAGTGCACTTTTATTAACATAAATATAGAAATATTTAGTATAATATTGATCATACAAAAAAAAATGGGTGGAAAGAGTCACAACTCAAAATGTTAGACAGATCAAATTAAAAAGGCCTTAAGAAGGAGTTCAATTCACATCAAAGAAGTAACAATAAATTTGTACAATCACATCAATAATAACAGTACATTTTTTAATAAAAAAAGATGATAAACCAAAGTATGGGACTAAAAAATATAATACAACTATACAACAACAGTAAACATGGTGGTTGATGGAGTCAAAGGTAGATTATCTAGTTTTGATGAAGGCTTGAAACAAAGATATTCTACAGGAGCAATTATTGTTGAAAATTTGGGTTTTAGTGGTGGTGGTTTGGGTTCAACAGGAAAAGGCATTTGACTTCCACCAAAGTCACAACCTAGAAGAGTTTCTGATAGGTCAGGCCTTAGAGCATCAATTTCAGAGAAAGGACCACTGAATAATACAACATGTAAAAGTGCAAGAGAAACTTCATCTACTTTTAGAACAGTACCTATAACAATTGTCATTTTGACACTCCTATTAGGATCTATAGTTTTGTCTAAGTGATTTGGAATTTGAATCTTTGAGAAATCCAAGCTTCTGGCAGAGGGTTTTTGAGTGGTAAAACTAGTATCAGTGTAATCAACAGCACCTAGAATCAGTGTCAGCTCCTGATTCATCTTGACAGCTCCATCACTAGCCACTGAATCTGGTGGTATTGGAATGGAGACCTTATCCTCCCTAACATGTGAATCAATATGAGATTCAATTTCCTCATCAATAACTAAATGGTTTTGGTGAGAATTATTCCACGGAGAGGCATTCTCTATTTTAGACTTTTGCTTGACCATCTAACAAGCTGCCACGAGATGCCTAATGTTAAAGCATTTTCTACATCTGATGAGTAAACCTTCGTAGTCTAGGGGTTGTGACCAAACCCTATCATGCACTTTGAAATCAATAGAAGTTGGTAGATCAATCAAAGTATCTAGATCCACCAAAATCCGAGCATAAGTGGTATGAGTGAAGGTATCAGTATTGGAGTCAATGGATAAAAAAGTACCTAAAGCATTGTCAATTGCAACTAAACTATCATCTCCCCATAATTGCAATGATGGATGGGGTTAATGAATCCAAACTAGATTAAAACAAAAAGAGGCGGTGAGAGGATTAGAAGACGCAAACCAAGGTTTTATTAACAAATGTTGATTCTTCATTTCCTAGAGATTTGAGAGCACAATATCCCTAGCATCATCAAAACTGAAAGCCACAATAAAGAAACCCCTTGCATAGGGGTAAATATTGATCCTACCTGAAACAATAGGACGCCAGATCGTAGTGATCCAAGAGTGTCGGAGTGGAAGACCAGGCCAAATTCCACTAAAATGGTAGATCAGTCCATTAGAGGAAAAAAAATTCCTCAGCCTCTAACACTGAATCCCTAAATGTGACTAAGGGAGCAGTTTTGGCAGCAGATAGGGGCTTAGAAATAGAAGCTGCAATGTAGGTATTATTCCAAGTAGAGGATGAAGTAGTCCCACCGCTGCCATTACCGCCGATAGGGGAAGGAAGAGTAAAAGGGGCATGCTCGCTACCACCAAAATTACCTCTACCATCCACAACATCCCCAACCACGACCCGAACACTAACAACAAGTCCCGAGACAAGGGGACGAGAAGTAGAAATGTCATCGCTAGGGTTTATACCAGATGGAGGAAAGACGTGGGGAGGAGCCATTTTTTGGTGAAATTCTATACTTTTAGTGTCTATATTGGGATAGTTTCATATAACATTATAGGGTGTTTGTAAATCGAAATTAAGTTACCTGGCATAGTGAATTATAAAATGGCATAACTTTTTCTTTTTCTTTTTTTAAAAGATGTATAGATGTGTGGGAAGCTACCTAATGGTTAAATTTAAATTTTATTGTTTTTTTTATCCATTCATCAATTTTATAATTCAAATTTCACTTCTTTTAACATAAATATAGACATATTTAGTACAATATTGATCGTACAAAAATGATGGGTGGAAAGAGTCGCAACTTAGAATGTTAGACACATCAGAATAAAAAGGCCTTGAGAAGGAGGTCAATTCACCTCAAAGAAGCAACAATAAAGTTGTATAATCACATAAATAATAAAATGCCTTTTTTAATAAAAAAGATGATAAAACCAAAGTATGGGACTACAAAATATAAGAAAAATATACAACAACAGTAAACATGGTGGTTCATGAAGTCAAAGGTAGATTATCTAGTTTCTCCCCTAGCCATTGATAGTGGAGGGGTGTGTCGTATTCGAGAAGGGGTCCCATTCATCATTATATAAAGGAAAATTATAGTGGCAAATTTTGGTTAATTCATGGATATTCTAGTTTTACAAATTGGTATTTGGCGATTTTAAAGAGTAGTACCGAGCACCTTTTCGCATAAATTATAAAGATCCAAGCTACGTTTTTGGGTACGCTCATCTACACTTTAAAATAAATTCCATATTTTTGAATGTATATTGCTACTACCTCAAAACTCAAGCTGGGCACAATCGCCAACATATTTACCATATAAAATTCCCATCACACGACATGCATAAGTAGTCGTAGTTCATTCATATACCATACAGAAGTTCATCTGCATATGTAGAAATGTATTTGTATCAAACTTTCAGTTTCTCCCTAGCACGCCTTTCCCTCATATTTTTATTTGTATGCTTCACTATACGGATTTTGATCTTATTCGCCATCAATACAAAACCCGTTTTTAGAATTTTGTCAAAAAATCCAAGTTGGAATTCAGTAGGTGGTCTAAAATTTTCCCTACATTCTATTATTACTCTTCTTATTCATTTTGGTGAGTAGGAAAAAAATCTAATGGCATTGATTACAAATTTCTGTGGGGGAGAATCCCAACTACCACCGCCAGCATTGTTGAGGTGGACAAAAACACCATTGCCAATGGAATTGGAATGGGGCAAAATCTAGGGAAAGATCGATAATAGTGACAAGAATAAATTCAACTAATTTTAGAATGGTACCTTTGAAAACCTTGACCATAACTTTGAGAATGAGTTTGAAAGCACCTGGCTGGCCTATATTCTTCCATTAAACACATGACATATTTTTTCCAAGTTAAAATGTATAATATATCAAATAGTTAAAACTTTGTGTGTGCACGCGCGTGCACGCAAACTAATTAAATATTTAATTTGTTCTCAAAACAATTCAAAAAATAATATCATGTTTAATTGTTAAAATTATATGAAATTCAAAGTGTAATATGTTGTATGTAAGTTGTAGTCCTTGAAGATGTGAAAATTAAATATCACTGACCTTGGTAAACTTAAAGAGTTGTGCTACTAAACTATTTGTTACTAAAAACAAATGGTTAAAGCCTTGAAAGATGTACACTTGCAATTCAAATTTAATTTATGATTCTATAAATAAGCATACAAATTATATATAGGTAAATAAAGTTGAATTTTTATAATAATTAGGTTTTAAATAATTTGAAAAATATATGTTAATTATTAAATAACTACTGAGCTATAAAACAATAAACAAACATAGTCCAATTCAACAAGCAATCTAGTGTAATACACATGTCTCAAACACACTTTTACAATGGATGTAACAAGCATAAATGTTATATTCTCCTCTCTAAATGTTTGTATTTTTTATTTTGGATTAGAAATGCTTTAAAAATAAATTGATTGCATTATTTTAAAACCTTTAATAAATTTACTTGTGGCCATTCAGATTTTATGTGCTCATTTTCCTAAATACACTAATGTGAGTGTATATTTATAGAATTTTTGAATTTATTTTAGGAGACTAATGGCACACATGTCAATACATAACACTTGAAAAATAATGACAAATAAGGGCCACAAACCTTCTCAAGGCACCAAAATCAAAGGTCAAAAGGGTTCAGAAAAAAGGATCCAAAGTCAAAGTGGTATGGTTCTAGTTGCATAGTAAAATTGTACTACTGTAGTTATGGAAAAATGACTATAAAAGTAGGGAAACATGGGAGGAGAGAAAAACTATGGGATAAAGAAAATAGGGAGAAGGAGAAGAAAACAAGGTTAGAAAAGGAATAACATCAATTCGACAAGAGGAATCTATAGAGTTGTGTGTTTTAAATAAATTACTTTGTCCTTCATATGTGCATAAAATATATTGTAAAATAATCTTATAAGTTCAAGTTCATGAAACTTATGTTTCATCTTTGTGGTCATATTTATCTTGAATCTAATTACTTACTCACTAAAATGATCGTTAAAACCTCAACTTTGTTGATAAATCTGTATAAAAGTGACATAGTATGAATCCTAATGTTGACAAAAGAATGTGTAAGAAAATCATCAACTAGTGCTCGAGGTAATGTATATAAAATATCATGAGCATAGTATTTCAATATCCTTAGAAATAACTTTGTCCATAACCGATCATCACATGTGAAAAGTACAAATAAGACCTATAAAAGACCTAATTAGTGGTGAGATAGATTTAGATGTTCCTGTTATATATAGCTTTAATTTTGGAGCATTAACATTTGATGGAAAGGTGTAAGAAAGTACAACATATGCTGATGGTAAGAGTATATTGTTGTTCTAAGTTAGCTTATTGCTTACATTTTGAGACCCTTCAAACATTTCCTTGATTTTATTGCAAATTTCTTGCATGTAGTTCATTATAGTGATCACATGAAGAGGGAGATAAGTAATACTGGAATAGGTATTATTAGTGCAAAATTACAACACCCCCTGAATGGCCTGATTTTGACTGGGGCATCCAGTGTAATCTGTATAGCATGGGACCATCTCTCAAGTTGTGGGAATTACAAACTTGAGATGGATCTCTGGAGAAAGTTAGCTTCTTCTTCCTAATCCTAATGCTAAACTACTTCTAAGGAAGGAAATGTGACTATCTACTCCTAATCTAACAATGCCAAGGAGACAGGGAGAGAGAGAGCATGAAAATAAATAAATCCTACACTACAAAGATGATAGCACCAAGAGAAGGGGGTTGCTGATCACAATCTCAACTGCCTGAAGTGGAGAGAGGTGAGCAATGGAGAGGATGGACAGATGTATCACAGAATAAAGATAAATTTCACACATAACACCACTTCAAAACCCATTAAACACGGCTCTCAAAACCTGCAATAGACATTAGAAATATGTAGAGTATACCCTGCAATGATGAGAGGAAAGAATAAACAATAAAATAAGGAAGGATGGAAAAAATCCATCACAAAACAAATTCTATTGCTCCATGAGTTCACACAATACATCATCAGTGGGAAAGAGGAAATAAAATTCCATTACAAAGCAATGAGAGGAGGCTTAAACTTCAAATTCGACCCTAGGGAAGAAGAGAGGGGGGGGCATGAGAGAAAACATGACCAACCTTTATAAATATTCCCCTCCTTTACAATATATAGAAGAATGAGAGAAGGAGAGAGGGAAAATTCAAACCCTGCTTCAACAACCCCAAGATTAGATTGAATTCACCTACTCCAACCACCCCATAAAGCATTGAAATTTTCCTGCAACAATGATGGGCTTCACTACAAAACCCATACCCCCATGTGTTGTTCCTTGGTGGGTAAGAAGGAGGCTCATTCTTCATCATGGTGGTAGGTGGGAGACTTGACAGCCTTGAAAATGGTAGAAAAAATTTACCAATTTTCATTAATGGTGGCAAGTGAGTAGCAGGTGTCAAGAGATTTCCAGAATGTCCTCTCTCGCTCGAATCTGAGCTTCCAGTCAAAATATATGGCCATATGAAGGTGCTTTTGGTTCGGGGTCTATTCGTGTAAGATCCTCGTGGGAGCCTCACACGTCTTATGATTTCACCCCCTCTTTTTTACTCCTGAAGTTATGCTGAACTGACATGTGGCGTCGTCTACAGGCCTACTTTATTTCCTTTGTATTCTATCTAAGCCCCTCTTGTTAGTAGAAACACTATGCCTTACCCGAGACACGTGGAGGCTTAGTGCACATTTGGGACCTACCTTCATACTTTTCCTTTGAAGTTGTGTGGATGAGGCACGTGGATGATTCCACTGACCTTGTTGCACTTAGATGATTTGGGTCTTCTGCCTTTCTCGGTCCTTGACTACATGGCGGGCTGGTGCTTGTTTGGGGAGCACCTTTGGATTCGAACCTTGAAGGTGCACCGACGAGACACATGGCACCATCCACTGGCCTGTCTCAAGTTTAGAATTTTCAATAGCTGATGAAACTATTTTAGACTCTGACCACGTGGTGAGTTTGTGCTTGTTTGGGGTCTACCTCCAAATTTTAACTCTGAAGTTGTGCCAAGCTAACACATGGAAGCTCCCGTTGGTCCTTAGAATTTTCAACGACCAATTCAACTTTCTAAGACTTTGGACACATGAAGGGTTTGTGCTTGCTTGAGAGTCTTTCTTTGGATTGTGCCTTTGAAGTTGCACTAATGAGGCATGTGGAGGCTTTGGCTTATCTTGATGCACTTAGCCGATTTAGGACTGCTCCTCTTTCTTCATTTTTGGCTAGGTCCATTCTGCCTATTTAGGAGTGACTATGGTTTATCCTAGACACATGGAAGCTTTGCGCTCATTTAGGGACCTTCTTCTCTTGCACCTTTTGGAATTACACCAAGATGACATGTGGCACCTTCTGCAAGTCCCTTGCTTTACCTTGAGTTGACTCATATGTGAAGTCTAAAAACTTTGAGCCCTTTTTCGATTTTATCCTGTGCAAGTGTGTTTGATCAATTTTTCCTGAGGGAAAAAATTGGATAACAATTTGGCAACTCACAGGGGACATCGGGTTGCTAGATGAAGAGACCAGTTGCCTTATTGCATTCATTGGGCATGGAGTCACGAATGATATCTTGATACTGATCTTGTATTGAAACTTCTCCTCGATTGCTTGCATCATGTTGACCCTAAACCTTCCCCATTGTCCACACTCTCAATTCTCATAATAAATTCTTGAAGATGAGGTTTCTAATAGTAGAAAACTGTATTGACTTGGGGTTTTCACCTATCCTTGAAAATGGACTATTAGAACATTCACCCAGAGGTACACTAAAACACAAAGTGATACAACCCTAGAGAAACAAATCACCACGACACACTATGTACAAAAAGTAAAGATCATACATGCCCCAAGTGGAACATGCAGAGTGTGCACAAGCACTTATTCTACTGAAATAAAATCTACTCCTACTCCTACACTAACCCTAACAAAGAAAAGCTAAACAAATCCTGCTATAGGCAGGGAGAAATAGCTTCCCTTTCTCAAAATAGGCAGCCATGTATTTGATTTGGAGCTAAACATCACTATCAGTATGAGTAAAAAACTGACAATAGGTCAATCCTCCACCCAAATCATCAAGGTATCAATTGGAAACAAGAAAAATGCCTCTTTTAGTTGCTATGCATTTATATTGAAGAGGCATTGCAGCTGATCCTTGGTACTTTGAAGCTCATCCTCATGCTCAGGAGTAAGCATGACCACTTTTGGCTTCTCCTTTGGCTCTAATGAAGCCAAGTACCTGATTGGGCAAGGTATGATCTGATGGATGTGCCCATTGTTTTGAAATTCAAATCAAAGAATGCAGTCTTCTTGTGGACCTTCCTAGATGAATGGTGTGGGAGAGATGAGATCCTCATACTCTTTTCCCTCCTTCATTTTGTCCTGAAGACTGACTTGCTCTTGGATAGCCTCTTCCTCTAGCATGAAATTTTTCAAATTGAAATCTTCAATTTTCCACTCTAGAGGACTATTTCGGGCTGCAAGGTCTTCTTGATAGCTCTCCTCCACCACGGATTCATCAATAAAATCATGCCCATCAAATGAAAGCAAAAAAATCATAAATAATGCTTTCTTCATCAAGTGGCCTCAACTCTAATTTGATCTCTTCCATCTGCTCCTCTTTAATGGGAATTGGATCTTGTTGTTCTTCCTCTCTCTTGATTGGTTGTGCAGTTTTGATTAGATTAGCATCCTCTTCAGACAAAGTGCCATTATATACACTACAATCAGAGCATACAGACTACTGATCTTCTTCCTCTTGTTCTTATTATTCTTCTACTATAAACTTAGCTTCCACCACTTTTGGTCTAACCCCAGCCTCCTCTGAAGGTTTAACCATCAAGGGGATTTTTGTAATCCCAAATATGAGATCCAAGCTTACCAAGATTTTGATCATTTCTTCTCTATTTGGATCTCCTTCCTGTTCATCTCTCCTTGATTTATTTTTGGAGTCTCTCCCTAACATGGACTTGGGAAAGTAGGAGGAGTGGTGGGTGGGGTCTCAAACTAGTTATTGCAATTGTTATCTGTGGTGGAGAGGGAAGTGGTACTTCTATGTTTAGTTCTTGTGGAGATGAACTTGGGTTTGGAAGGGAAAAGGATGGAAGAATCGAGGTGAGATGGAAGATTAGAAGATGGAGAAGGGAAATCAACACTTGCAGTAGCAGATGGGAAGCTTAGAAGTTGAAGCTTCGGTTGAGATGGTGCTGCTTGGGGAATGGAGGGAAAATTACCAGATGATGGTATAGGGACTTACCCATTGACAAGGTCTTCCTAGACACCAAGTTCTTAGGAATCTATCTCCTCGGTCCACTATACAAGTTGGGGAAACATCTCTACCATGAAGTTAATCTTCTCTTGTGGGCTATAATATCTCAGAAAAGGGACCTTCCCATGGACAAGGTGCCCTACAGCCAAATTTTGAATGCTTTCATCTATGCTATAGCCCGAGACTGCACCATGCTAGCCTCCATTATTTGGTTCTTCTCTAGTAGATCTAGTGATTCTCCATATAACTGTCACAATTATATGCGTCCCCTTGGTCTCGATAAGCTCCATAGAAAAACTGGCTATGACACTACTCATATGGGTAAGCATAGTGGTTATGGATCTGATTATAATGTTGATACTAGAGGAGTTAGGAAATTGCATTGGAGGTTGATTGCATTATTGTTGCTGCATAGGTGTGAATTCCAAGTATGGGAATGAAGTCATGATTACATAACTTCATGGGATGGAATGACATGAAAGATGTGGCAAGAAAAATGAATGGAAATGGATGGGGAGAAGGTAGGAAACTCAGAGAATGGGTTGTTGACCAGATGGAGTTGCCAGAATGCACTTTTCATGTGCCTCTCAAAGGATGGAAATCTTACCAAGACACACACCAATCTTTATGAAATGAACTGGTAAATATTGACCAAACCTAGTCCCATCTAGGCATGGCAAAACTATTGATGCCAAACCCACAGCAACCTCTAGAATGGCCTCAAATTTAGAGTGGGGCATTCGAATGTAATCTGCGTAACATTAGACCATCTCTCAAGCTATGGGACTTGTACGAACATGAGATGGCCCTCTGAAGAAAGCTCAACTTCTTCTTTCTAAACTACCTCCCATAAGCTACTTCTAATGCAGGAAATGTGACTATCTAATCCTAATCTAACAATGTCCAAGGAGACAAGGAGAGAAAGAGAAATGAATAATAAATAGAGCTTACACCAAAGTAAGTGATAGCACCAAGAGAAAGGAATTGTACTAGATCACAATATCAAACAGCGTTGAAGTGGGGAGAGGTAAGAAATGGAGAAAATGGACAGATGCATCACAGACCAAAGATAAAGTTCACACAGAACACCACTTCAAAACCCATTAAACATTGATCTCAAAACCTACAGTAGACATCAGAAATATGTAGAGTATACCCTACAATGATGAGAGGCAATAAGACACAATAAAATAAGGAAGGATGGACAAAATGTATCACAAAACAGATTCTATTGCTCCATGAGTTCACACAATACATCATCAGTGGGGAAGAGGCAAGAAAATGCCATTACAAAGCAATGACAGGAGGCTTAAACTCCACATCTGACCCTAGGGAAGAAGAGAGAGGGGGCAGGAGAGAAAAGATGACCAACCTTTAGAAATTTTCCCCTCATTTACAACATATAGAAGAATGGGAGAAGGAGAGAGGGAGAATTTGAAGCCTTCTTCAACCACCCCAAGATTACATTGAATTCACCTACTCCAACCACCCCAGAAAGCATTGAAATTTACCTACAAAAATGATGGGCTTCATTACAAAACCCATGCTCCCATGCATTGTTCCTTGTTGAGCAAGAAAGGAGGCTCATTCTTCATCATGGTGGTAGGTGGGAGACTTGATAGCTTCAGAAATGAAAGACCGAATTTACCATTTTTCCTAAATGGTGGCAGGTGAGTAGCAGGCACCGAGATCTTTCCAAAACGTTCTCTCTCATTTGCATCCGAGCTTCCAGTCAAAAGATATATCTGTTTAAAGGCACTTTGGGTTTAGGGTCTATTTGTGCAAGATCCATGTGGCCACCCCGCATGTCTTAAGATTTCGCCCCCTCTTTTTTACTCCTGAAGTAATGCCAAATTTACACGTGGCATCGTCTGTGGGCATACTTTGTTTCCTTTGTATTCTTCCTAAGCCCCTCTTGTTGGTGGAGACACTATGCCTGACCCAAGACAAGTGGAGGCTCAACAAACCTGTGGGATTTGCCTTCAGATTTTGCCTTTGAATTTACATGGACGAGTCACGTGGAGGCTTCCGCCGACCTTGTTGCACATAGCCGATTTGGGCCTGCTTCCTTTCTCAGTCCCTGACTACGTGGCGGGTTGGCGCTCGTTTGGGGTGTAGACACCCATAATTACGCCCCGAGCAATTTAAATACTTAAATTGTGTTAATTATCTCCCTTCTCACAAATTGGCGACATATCATCAAAAATCACTCATATTCTCTCTTATTGTCGTTAACTAATTACAATACACTAATTAGTTAAGTTGCCTATCCAACAAACACCCTAATTAACGACCTTCCATTAATTAATCACCCCTTCTATCTAGACTAATTAATTATTATCAATTAATTAGCTTTCCCTTTCATTTAACCAATAAATCAATATTTAATTGATTTAATCCCCTTCTAAAAGCTTAAATCGTACTAATATTCCTCTAATTAACTTCTATGAGCTTACATCTACCTATTAATTAATCACCTTTGATTAATTAAAACACCCCCCCAACTCCCATGACTTGTTAAGTATAAATTAAACCCTTCTAAAGTAAGGTTACCTTTTATAAAGCAACCTTATCCATTCCTAATCTTGTTTTACCTTTTATCCCACATGCAAAGGGATGAAGTGTTTCCTTTATCCATTGGGATATATAAGGAGCCCTCCTTCTACCTTTATACCTACACCTAAACTTCTTGAGAAGACAAAAGCAAAGCCTATAGAAAAATAGACTACAAGATTTCCTTTGTCTTCTTAAGAGTTCACCATTGTTAAGAGTTAAGCTTCCTATTCTTACATTCTTTAAGGATCAAACAAGCAATTTTTGATTATCATTGGAGCTACATAGGTCCATTCAGTTTTGTTGGTAATGTAGGAGAGTAGAGATTTTGAATAGCATGCTAGTTTTGATCTTATGTTTCAAAGTTATGATGTTTAGTATAGATCTTGTTTAGCTCTTTATCTTGATGGTGCTTAGGCTTTATCTTAGCTAGGTTATAGAACTATTTAGGTGGTAGTTCTTGTTTCATCTAATTTAGCTTAAGCAAAGTACACATACACACATTTGGCACGCCTGATGGGACCTAGTCCCTTGGCATTTTAGTTTAAATTTCATTGTTTTGGCTAACTTTTGATATGCACATGTAGTAATTAATGTCCTTTTTTTGGAATTTTTGCTAATTTTATATGTGTAAGTACTTGTTCATAGCCATCATTTTAATGGATTGTTGCCATTTTTAAACTAACTTGCTAAAATTTAAAGTATTGTGAGCTTTTTTGTGTTTTTTCCGTGTTTTTGTTGCACGGGTGGCGCAGGAGCGCTAACAGGAGCACAAGCATATTTATGGTGGTGCATGCACCTCTCGGGTGGCGCAGGTGCACTGTCAAAGTCTGAATTTCTATTTGTCGATCCCATAGAAATAGATGCACTAACCTTGGTGCAGATACCATTTCGTACTATACTTCACTGCAATGCAAAACCTATCAGACCAGCGCATACACCCTAACCCAGGCACACACGTTGTTTTTGTGGCACAGACACATTTTTGGTGGCACAAACATTCTGTTGGAATCCGAGACTGTTTCAAAAAGTGGTGGCCCACATAATTTTTTAGTAGCGCACAAAATTTTCCAGTGGAACACATTCTTTTCTAGTAGTGCAAGCACTCTGTGTGAATTTAAGCCCATTTTTATCGAAGGTAGTGCATACGTCCTTCTGGTGGCGAACACACCTCTCGAGTGGCACAGATACATGAAAAGCCATAAACACACAGAATAGCACACATGCCTTTTTGGTGGCACATACGCACTTCCTATGGCACAGGTGTCTCTATCGAAGGGGGTACATGCATAAAAGAGGGCGCAAGTATATCTGTTTAATCTGGTTTTGGTTACAAATTTTTAGTGCTCCTTGTTTTGATCATAACTTTTGACTCGTTAACCCTTTTTCAGGGTTTGAGTAGGCATCAGAAAGATAATGAAGTGTAATTTACAAGGGGACTTGTAAAATTTAGATACCTTTGGTATACCAACTTCTATCAAAAATCTCCCAAAATGCTTCGGAGACCTCCAAAAATGCAAATTACTAAAAACTTTTTTAAAAAGTGCAAAAATTGGATTTCTAATTTTTTTTTATTTTCTTGGTTTTCTTACTCTTGCAGGGTTCTAACAAGTGGTTTATAGGTTTCCTTTACATTATATTTATTTATAATAACTTAATAAAAACCATTTGCATCTTTATTTGTGAAGGTTTGAAACTCGTATGCTCTTCCCTCGTGCCTTTCTAGGTGATCTTGGGAAAAAAAATGTTTCACCACTTTCTTCATACTTGCAAAATGCTTTAATTAACATTCAACGTTGGTTAAAAGGAACTTATTTTTACATTAAAGTTAGGAATTTTCCAAATATTACAAATTTTAGTGAGATACCTTGTTGCATATGCTCTTTCCTTGCATCTTAGGATGATCTGGGAAATCAAAAACAACATCTTATCTCCTTTATATGACGTTTTGGAAATTTACTAACCTTGGTATGTAGGTCCAAAATCACTTTTCAATGAAAGAAGGAATCAAAATGAAGTCAAAAATATTTATACAGTTGTCATACAGGTTGCCAAAAGGTGTTCAAGCAAACTACACCTAATTAAACAAGATAAAAAGAACAACATATTCAAAACACTATATTGCAGGTTTCAGAAAAGGGTACGTCCCTCTCCGCTCAACTAGAACATAACCCCCTTTTGCATAACACCTTAAGCTAAAATAATGGGGGTGGTACCAGGAACTCCAAAGTAGTCCACACAAGAGGGAACCTTGTGGACGAAATGGGAAGCGCTCCACTTACCTAATTGACTAGTGATTCCTTTATGACCCTATTGTGACCCTATTAAAATTACACGATGGATGCATTTACTTCCCACTATGCTTGAAGGGGGAAAAGCCAAGATACTCTCAAGATAGGCAAGGGACTATTTGGGTAAATCACCCCGCTCATGGAAAAATTTGTAACACCTATGATGAGAGAACCACCTAGGAGAATATTTTTTTGGCTAGGAGCCCACTTTGACCATTCTAAAAACAAGTGTTGAGTTGTGAGCAATATTTTCATCATGAAATGTGTGATGCATTACTTTAGCTTAGTTTTTCACTTGTCTTAAGGCAAGGTAAAAATCTACCAAAGTGAAGCCAACATTTTTCATCCCCATTTTGATCTACTTCCTTCACATTCTTTTGACACCTTGTTGATCAAGAGAAGGGTGACTACCTTTGTGTTACCAATCGAATTCTTCTGCCACTTTTTTATCCGTTTACGCCCATCCATGTTTGCGGTTGGGTAAGTTAAACGTCTAAAGTGTGCGGAGGCATATTTATATCATTGGTAGCCTTTGTGATCTTGATACCCACATCAGGATCATCATCATAGTCAGGATTGATTCATCATTTTATCTCCCTTTGACATGTTACCTCATTTGCATTGTCTCGGCATAATTAAGATACTTATGTCATGTTTCTCGTAAACATGATCTAAGTGTCTGCATTGTGGCATTACATTGCCCACGTTTTAACACATCCTTAGTATACTTTGACTTAGTTTGATTTCAAACAGTATCCCAAATCTTGAAAGGATCCTCTTACTTTGTTGGCGTCGTTTCGATACCACTTTGACACTAATATCTCACTTCTCTGTGAAGTTTGATAGATGTTTCCAATTGGTGTGGTTATGTGGCTTACATTTGTAAACCTAACCCTTTAACATTTAGGTCTTGTTGGTTGTTGAACTTGTCATGGTACCCTTTGATTGGGATTCACATCTACCCTTTGTTAATATTTACTTCTCGTTCATTTCGAGCTTGACATAAATATTGACATTGTGTTGATCAATTTGCACATGCATTTTTATATGGTGTATTTCCTTATTGATTGGCTTTGTGTTTCACACTTGCATGATTGTTCCTTGTGATTATTCATTCAGAAAACTTATTTTCTAGGAAAATCCCTTTTTATCTCATCGATATTGTGTCATCACGATGTCTATTTTCCTTAGACCTTCTTTGGAAAATCATGCACGCATATCAATACTTACAAAATGTCTAGCTGGTTGTCCTTATGATACCAAAATTGACATGTGACTCCCTTTGAAGGAATTCCATCACACTGTCTAGATCTATAAATTTGTACTTAAAATGATGCCAAAAATGACTAACTATCATGTGGTTTCTCACATTTACAACAATATGGAACCTAGGTTTAACAATTCAAATCAAAATATTCCTATTACAACTAAACCTCATTTGGTTCTTCGTTCTAGAGAGCCCCTACAGATAACTCATTCCCCACCTTCATCTCATAGTCAGTGGTATGATTTGGATGTTTCTGATCCAAATTATTATTCGAGTTCCCCCCACTCTTCTTCTAATTCTAATCCAAACATTTCCTCTTCTTCCGAGGATTCCAATCCAAATATTTCCTCTAACTCTTCTGATGATTCAAATCCAAACTATTGTTCAGAATCATCTAATTCGACTCCTAAGTCATCTAATACGACTCCTATGTCATGGTCCTCCCTATCTTCGTAGGAACCTTCTCATCATACATTTAATATGACTCCCACGTCGCAGTCCTCCCTTTCTTTATAGGACCCCTTTTATCAATCGCCTCAATGACGTCTTCTTCCTTTGAAGATACGTGCAACTCCAAATCCCTCAAATCAAACATCTAATACAATTCTTGAATCATGGTCCTCTCTTTATTTACAAGACCCTTGTTATTATTCATCCCATGCGATTCTTGAATCACGGTCTTTCCCTTCTTCACAGGACTTTCCTCATCAATTACCCCCAATAAATCTTCCTTCTTTGAAGCTTTGTACAACACAAAGTCCTTCAATTCAAATGTCTAAATTGACCCATGCATCACAATCTATAGACTTTAGACTTAATCCTACTAGTTTACAAATGATATACCATCATATAGGTAGTTCCACACCACCTTCTTCTACTCCTGAGACGTCTAGCTACATATCTTCTTCGTCCCCCCATCATCTTCTTCTATCAAACATCTTCTAAGTCTTCCACACTTAGTGAACCTCTTTCTTCCAATCAACCCCTGGTGGTCAATCAACAACTCATACCAATTGATCTCTTTCAAAATGAAGAAACATTCACAACATTTATAGGGGCATATGAAGGTATTCCTTTAGCAAATTATGAAAAAAGATTCTCTTTAGACTTTGATACATCCGAATATTGTGAGGAAAAGGTTGATTCCTTTTATCGAGAAATGGAGGAATAGCATCAGATCATGCAACTTGATCCTCCTCTTAATCTTCCATCTTCCCATTATTCATTATGTGTTGAAACTCCTTGGTCCTGCATTGATCCATGGCCTATCTTCTCATCACCCAATAACTCTTTGTCTATCATAATTCCTCAATCACAATCTCTTATGGGGTCAATGCCAAGTAGCCCTTCATCTTCATCTAGGTGTGGGTCACCTTCTAGTAGCCCTCCCTCTACTATTTGTGGGACATTTTCAAGTAGTCCACTATCTTCTATTCTTGGGGCATGCGCAACTAGCCTCATGTCTTCTAGGTATGGATCACCCTCGGGTAGTCCATCATCTTCTATTCTTTGGCCACATCCTATTAGCCCATCATCTTACATCTATGGGTCACATCCTAGTATCCCTTCTTCTTCCATTCTTGGGCCACATCCTAGTAGCCCTTCATCTTCTATCTATGGGTTATGTCCTAGTATCCCTTCTTCTTCTATTCTTGGGCCATAGCCTAACAGCCCTCCGTCTTCTATCTATGGCTTAGCCCCCAGTAGCCCATATTCTTTAATCCTTGGATCGTATCCTTTTCATCCATCACATTATTCTTCTACCAAAGATGGTGGCAAGCCCATGGTCATTTCTTGCATCAGTTCTAAACATCCACGTTAACTTTCTTCTCCTTCTCAGGATAAAACAAGTCACACGTTAGCTTATAATAAACCCAAATAGTTTCTTAATCAAGCTCATATCAATTGCAAAGAGCTCTATAGTTCTTAACAAATCAAACAATCTCAGAATTCTAATTCAAGCATGATTCAAGAATGCACACCAACGTAACCATTAAGTATGGCGTAAAGTGTGTAAACCTCTAGATGGAGAATTAAATCTCCCACATACGAAATCCATGTTTCAGAACAAATCAAGTCATTTATTGAGTGTGAACTCACCTCGATCATCGAGATCAGGGATAATATCACTCTCGATAAACAAACGCACATAGTCTCCCTTATCAAGGAAGTCACAAACATTGTTTTTGGATCTTACCACACAGAGTGACTTTGTTAGTCCCAACCTCTTAAAACTGTGAAAAATCTAAAAATAAAAAACAATTCAAAAATACAAAAATAATTGAGAAAACACGATAAAAATCAAAGGTACAAAGGTCAGACATTGCAATCAGGTATTGCGTACACATGGTTGTTATTTCTTCCCTTTCTTACTCTTAATTTTGTAATTCTTCCTACCATTTTCATCCCTTCATGATATTTTTGCTTAGCCTATTCGAACGCATTTTGTGACATTTATCTCTATGGTATCCATTTGACCCTGGTATTTTATCACCTTGGTAAATTAAAGAACGAATGACCTCATGGAGATCTTATCACATTCAAACATCTAATAAACTTGTTGCGAAGAAATTTTGGACATATTTGTTAACACTAGCCAATGTCATCATCATAATCACCTCCACCTCCTTCCATCTAGCCATTTGTGGTTCTTAACCCCTTGTCAAACAAGAGAGCTAAAATAAGTTTTCAGAAATCAAAAGAAACAAAATCAATCAAATTAAAAGCTAAAATCTACAAAGCAAAAGAAAATTGATATATTACTCTCTCTTGGGGTATTTCCAATAAACTCTACCGGGGCTATGGATGTATGACTGGAAGTAGAGAAATGTTGTGAAATTAGAATCAAATACATCTCCATCAGGCCTATGGATGCCTGGCTGACAGCGGAGTAACATACGAATATCCTTCTACCCTTCATTCACAAAGTCACCTATAAAAATAAATCATTCCTGCACATTGGCTAGGGTATCTTCACTTGTTTTCTATTAAATCTTCCCTTCAAGAGGTAATAAACTCCATGTGCACACAATGGATCTCTATGAGTGGGCAGGATTAGTATGTTACTAAGTGTCTATTTTTGGATCTTGTTCAGACTCTTACTCTAGTCCATATTTTGTCTCACGATTTGTGCCTTTGGCTAATCACTTCTTCATCATGAGGCTTCTAAGCTACATTCATATCATTCACATAGTTCTTCTACTTTGTTCAGAACATCCATGTGTATAAGATTACTTGTTTTCCATGTTTGTGGACACGTTTGTAACCTTTCACAAAAACAATCGTCTCCTTCCTTTCTATCATGTGCTCTTAGACCATCAAATTCTGGGGGCATCCTTGCTTCTTCCTAGCACTTCATTGGTTTATGTTCATCATCATGTTGAACCTCTCCATAATGGCATTGGATCCCACTTCTACCTGTGAAAGATTTTTCCTTTGAATACTCCCACCTAATCATTGGGGAATTTTTGCATCTTCACCTTTCTCGTACACACATGACCTTATGCCCTTGTACATCCCATCTATCGCTAGGGGCATCCACGCTTCCTTGTATTCCTATACATAGTTTCAGAAAACTTTGAAAAAACATGCAAAACATTAAAATATGTTAGAAAAAATAAAAAAAATAAAATATGTTTCAGAAAAATTCTAAACAATTTAAATAATCCTACAAAACGTCACTCTTTGGTTCTCACCTGTTCATGTGCGTGACTCACAGATCATATTAATCTCCCTCCATCAATAAAATCTAGGATGCTTACTTATTTTATACTCTTGGGCACAAAAAGTTGTCTGGTATTGTTTCGTAATGCACATTGATTTTTCATTGGACCCAAGTGTCCTCTATTATTCCCTTTGCATGTATCCTTGTTTGGGGTACCATCATTAACCCTTGTCATTAATTTGAATAGGTTAGAACTGAAGCTTGATAACAAAAGCATTACATTATGTTTCTCTGTTATGTTAGCTTATTTACTTTCTCTTATTACATTTCATTTTGTATGTTGCATGGAGTTAAGCATCTTTTAATTTCTCATATTGCATTACATTTTGTATGTTGCATGGAGTTGGTATTTTCAACAATGGACAATTGTTCATAGTATGAATTTTCATGTCATTCTACCTTTGTCGTATGCTTATATTTTTCATAAGGACTGATGATGTAGCTCTTGTGGCAGTATGATGACATCGAAATTGTTCCAATAAATAGTGGCTAGAGGCTAAGCTCTTCTCTCCACTCCTCAATATTTCTTTTACATCACTTTTCTCTCACCCCTAATCTTCCGTATCACCGAGGCATCCTACCCCTTCCCATTCTTATATCTATCTCTCACCTTTTTCGATCATCGATCGTCTTCCTTCATCACCCTATCGACACTTGAGGGGGCATCTCTTCCTCCTACTAATTTTTCTTCTATCCCTTTAAAATTTCATCCATCTACTATCTTTAAAGTGGCATCAATTACACCACCCCAAAGAGGGGAAAATGTAGACACCCATAATTATGCCCGAGCAATTTAAATACTTAAATTGTGCTAATTATCTCCCTTCTCGCAAATTGGTGACATATTGTCAAAAAGTGCTCATATTCTCTCTTATTGTTGTTAATTAATTACAATACGCTAATTAGTTAAGTCACCTATCCAACAAACACTCTAATTAACGACCTTTCGTTAATTAATCACCCATTTTATCTAGACTAATTAATTATTATCATTAAATTAGTTTTCCCTTTCATTTAACCTATAAATCAATATTTAATTGATTTAATCCCCTTCTAATAGCCTAAATCATACTAATATTCATCTAATTAGCTTCTATGATCTTACATCTACCTATTAATTAATCACCTTTGATAAATTAAAACACCCCCCAACTCCCATGACTTGCTAAGTATAAATTAAACCCTTCTAAAGTAAGGTTACCTTTTATAAAGCAACCTTATCCATTCCTAATCTTGTTTTACCTTTTATCCCACATGCAAAGGGATGAAGTGTTTCCTTTATCCATTGGGCTATATAAGGATCCCTCCTTCTACCTTTATACCTACACCTAAACTTCTTGAGAAGACAAAAGCAAAGCATATAGCAAAATAGACTAAAAGCTTTCCTTTCTTTCTTAAGAGTTCACCATTGTTAAGAGCTAAGATTCCTATTCTTGCATTCTTTAAGGATCAAACAAGCAATTTTTGATTTTCATTAGAGCTACATAGGTCCATTCAATTTTGTTGGTAATCTAGGAGAGTAGAGATTTTTAATAGCATTTTAGTTTTGATCTTATGTTTCAAAGTTATGATGTTTAGTATAGATCTTTTTTAGCTCTTTATCTTGATGGTGCTTAGGCTTTGTCTTAGTTAGGTTATAGAACTATTTAGGTGGTAGTTCTTGTTTCATATAATTTAGCTTAAGCAAAGTACACATGCACACATGGGGAATGGCTTTAGATTCGACCCTTGAAGGTGCACCGATGAGACATGTAGCGTTTTCCGCTGGCCTATCTTGAGTTTGGAATTTTCAACTACCAGGAAACCATTTCAAACTCTGGCCACTTGGCGATCCTGTGCTTGCTTGGGGTCTACCTCTAGATTTTAACTTTGAAGTTATGTCAAGCTAACACATGGAGGCTCCCGTTGGTTCTTATACTTTTCAACAAGCAATTCAAATTTCTGAGACTTTGGACATGTGGATGGTATGTGCTTGCTCGAGAGTATTTCTTTGGATCACACCTTTGAGGCACGTGGAGGCTTCTGCCAACCTTGTTGCACTTAGCCGATTCGGGCCTGCTCCTCTTTCTTCATTTTTGGCTAGGTCCCTTCTACCTATTTAGGAGTGACTATGTTGGATCCTAGACACATGGAAGCTTCGCGCTCCTTTAGGGACCTGCTTCTCTTGCACCTTTTGGAATTGTGCCGATATGACACGTGGCACATTCCACGAGTTTGTTGCTTTTCCCCAAGTTGACTCTTATGCGAATTCTGAAAACTTTGAGCCCTTTTTCTAATTTTCTCTTGTGCAGGGTTGTGTTTGATCAATTTTTCCTGAGGGCAAAAATTGGATAGCATGTACTTTGATAGGTGCATTACGCATAAGAGCTAGTTGCAAAGCATTTGGAATAATGGAAGTCATATGAATTCAGTGAGAGAAAAAGTTTTATAACATTGACAAAAAATATAAGAGTCAACAATAAGGGATATGAAAGTAAGTGAAACATGCACCTTAGAAGAAGAATTCTCAATGAAATGGTGATGGAATAAATCTAATAGATAACCACATTAGAGGGCATGAAATGTGTCTCACTAGGTTCTTGATCATCATTAGTTACATTTAAGTATACATTTTTCATCCTAAAGGTATGATCTTCAATAATTGGTACATTTGCATAAATTCCTTGATTTTTAAATTGAATATCAGCTATTACATTCAATACATCAACCATTTCCATACGATTTTGTAAGATGATGTCATTTAGTATTTTATAAAATATGAATTCTATTTTGATCATTTAGATCAACCTCTTTCCCTTTATCATAATTTTGATTTTGATAAATATATGAGGGCCATTCAAATAATTTCCATGTGGATATGGGTTTCAATAGGAAATTGGAATGGGTTTCAAGTGATCTTGAGGTTTATCGAGGGTAACTATTTTCATTTTCTTGAAAACCCTACATGGAACTAAGAGAATTTCTATAATATCAATAAGATCATTAATTAACTTAGGATTTTTTCTAGGTGAATCCTGGGATATAATCAATTTCAATATCATAGACTGTATAGTGCATGAAAAAAACCTTCACAACTGATATTATATACACAAAATCTAGAGCTAGAAGATTGAACGTCACACCCCTCAATCCCTCATTCTCTTTTTCCGTAAAATGAATTAAAGCGTTAAAGTAATTTGTAAGTAGTGCGGCAGCCGGTACCACTATGATGTCTCGTGTACCGTTGTGGACATGTACGCATAGCCGAAAGGGTATGCATATGTGTGCAAAATTGTACGCATGACATTGTAATGGATTTTTTTGTCACGTAGCAAAAAACTGGGTAATGTTGTAATTCATTTTACGTGTCGGTAAGCTACCTTGTTGATGTTAATGATGGTTTTAGAAATCATCTCGGATGGCTATGTGGTTATGCTGTGTGTTGTGAAATACCTTCTGGTTAGAGAATATGAACTTTCTTTATGGGATACATAACTGGCATCTATGTCTTCATGACTAATATTATTGTTTTAATTTTGCATGCTCAATGGGTTAAAGTTGTAAAAATATGGTTGAACTGATACACCACTTCTATACTTTAGTCATTATAAGGAAATAATGATATTAAGTAAGGTACTAAATTGTATAATGATCTTGGTTTATTACATGACTGTTATAACAAGTTTGATCAATTCTTACATTGAGTAGTATGGGATAAACATTTGATTAATTTTCGGTGATCTTGGTCATGAAGTTGTTATGATCATCACCTTAGACCTATCCAAATATCCTCCATGCAAATTTTTTTATGATAAACTTATATAAGTTTATGTACTTAATTGAAGAACAGTTTAAGTTATAATGAGGCATCTGATTATCAAGATAATCAAGAGGCAATGAGATAGTGTTAAGATTAATATTACTTATATTCCAACAATAAAATCAATTGTTTCTGGGTATCTTTATTAATTATATAGGCCATACATGAGAATTTAGGATCTATAAGTCGAATTTCAAAATTGAAGACCCACCAAGCATTATTTAATACATTGATTAATGCAATTAATGATCTTGCTACCAAGCTTAGTTAATCACAAACCATGATTAAGTGATTTTCCATGTAAATAGATACTTATACGCCTATCCATGTAAGTGGTTAATTTCGAATAAGGAATTTTAGGTTTTCTCAAAATCCCACCTTTTATGGAGGAGAAATTAGAGGTTGACATTGATGGCTCGTTGGTCATTAATGGCATTGAATATATTTAATGTACTTAAATGAGCTTATGAAGGGATGAAGCTTCGTCAAAAAGCTATCAGAACTTTTGGAAATCCATTTTTTTCTATTCTTGCATGTCACAAATGTGAACTCCTCTTCTTCTTCTTTCGAAATCTCTACTTTTGGAACTTAATTTGCATGCAGTTGTTGAAATATTATTTGTTGGAAATTTTGGAAGATAAAAGGAGCTCAAGTATTTTGTATAGAAGAGGGATACGTGAGATAGAGGAGTTTATATTTTATTCAGAACTATGTATTGTTTGGCCTTGTATAAGGAGCATTAGTAATCACATCTTGCTGGTGAGGAATAGTTGTTGGGATTGTGAGGTGGAAGGAATTTAGTCTTAGTAGGCATGGATTGCTCTCTTCCCCTCTTAATATCTTATTCAATCTAATATTTGAATGGATAATCTTCTGTAACATTTTCTTTGGTTGAATATGTACTTGAGGAAGATTAATATTGGTTACTGTATGATTCTTGTGAAATTATGAGTGATTGTGTTTAAGCTTTCAAAATAATTGTGATTTTAACTGTTAATTTAGGTGTTGTTTTATTGCATGAATATGGTTGTTACTATTGTGTGCTGTTATAATATTAGATAGTGCAAAATCTTTTACTTGAGTTCTATTATTCTCTAATTTGAACAATAATTCATTATCTCTAGGTATTACCTAGATATCTGAAATGTTTATTCGATTAAGGAAAAATACTTTAAGTGGTATGCATTGTAATTTTGGTATTATGGGTTTTTTTGGCTTCACTGTATAGATAAAATCGTGTTTAGTTACGAATTATTTTTCTTGCTGGAACATGGGGTCAATTCCATGTTAGAGAACCTAGCATAAATCCTATATAAAAATCCACAAGGGGAATTTCTGATTTGATCTTTTCTAATCGATCAGTTTCATCCAGTTAGACGTGGTGCATTGATTATAGATACTGCATAAATGTAATATTGATCTATTTGGTAATACAATTTGCATGATTGAGTGTGAGTGATTGACTTGTGAACTCCAAAATCTATATATGTTGTTAGCCATATTTTATCGGTCACCTCTTGGCAATGCAAATAAGCCAGTAATAAGTTATTCTCTTGAGTTGTCGATTAGTATCGCCATTAACTGGGATAGGTTTGATTAAGTAAGAAAGTTACAGGTATTTTTGGAGGCTCTCGATTTTGTTAAGGTAATTAAAAATTACCTTATTAATGTATTTTTTGGAATTGGGTAATATAATGTCATATGTTGAGTTTAGTCATTTTTATATCTAGGAAAAATGAGGATTCCCTAGTAAGATATATTTAACTAGGATTAAATAACAATAGATAAATATTCTTATAAGGATATATCATTCGTGCCTGAAAGGCAGTGTATTTTATTTTCTTAAAATAATTACCGACCTATTCTAGTAAGAGATGTCTAGTGGGAAGTAAGGACGAAGAACATTTTTGAGGGTTGTTGTTTCAAATACCCATTTCTAGCGAATTCCTGCTATGTGCATTGAGTAGCACGCTGAGATCAATCCCTGTGGAAACTAGGAAGAATACCTTAAGGAGATAAGGATATAATAGTATAATTACATGTTTTAGAAGTTTTCCTACTAGGACTCAATTCTATCAAGTATGTAGCGTCTACTAATCACGCCATACTCCCTTATTGGCGAACGAGATAATGAGATAATCAATTCTTATCAATTTCATACAATTGATCTAGTGAATATTAGTTCCATTTCAAGGGTGAGATACCCTTGGTTACTTCTTAACTTTTGACATCTCCAATCTCACCTAAGCTAAAACTCATACTATTTTTGTATTATATATGCAAGTGTTTTATTTCCCACTTTTGTTGTTTCGGACTAGTGAAACTATTGCAAGTAATTAATTTAGACTTATAATTTATCATGTTATTGGAAGTGGAAAGAATGCTATATGAATTCTTTTGTCCTATGTTGTTATATGTTCTATTCATGTGAATTCATTTTATTAAGGCATTTAAAATCTATGACATCGAATAGTTTTCATATGGATGAAAAGAAATTATCCTAAACATATGATGATTGATTCTTTGCAATATTGTGTTGTTACTATGATCGTAATGTTCCAGCATATCATTTAATTAAATATTATATTGCATAAGTCATTAAGCGGGGAAATGGGCTATTCATGCCAGTCATGTTGGATTGACCATGTGCAATTTTGTACATCAAGTTTTCAGTGCAGGGAAAAAGGGATTTTATAGTGATTAAAGTCTGGATGATGCATTTTGTATTTTCCTTAGAATACATGAGTGATTGGAATGTATTGAAACCTTAATTTTTAGTCAAGATTTATTGTGAATATGAGGGCTATTGAGCTTAAGATATTTTGACTCACTTATGAGCTTCTCCTTGATCATTTTCTTTAAAAGATAATTGATTATGTGTAGAAAAGATTTTTGTTTTAACTGGATGCATTAAGCCTATTTCAATTTATGTTCAAGTTTGATTAGACACTTGACCTATTTATCTTATTCTTTAATTGCTGAGATACGATTTGAAGATCTTTATAGATCAACTACTTGAATAAATATAAAATATGATTATATGATTTCCATTTGGGTGCAAGAGGCATTTCATGTTACAGTTTATAATAAATTTAATACCTTGGAAATATTATGGGTTATGTTAACCACTGTCAATAAGTTGCAAGATATGTAGTTCTTATGGACTGGTTACAAAATAAAAATGTTGAGAAAATATTCTATTATGTCACTCATCAACAACGAGGTAAATAAAGAAATAACTTAGATTATTTCAATTATTATTGAAAGTAGGTTGACATTGCAGCATAGGTAATAATACATGCAACATTGTTACGTATCATCAGAATATAAATGAGTGCTATTTTCTTAAATCATGTTTGGTATATCCGGTGATGTGACCTCACACCATAAGGGTCTCAAGAATTTGACCAATTAGCTTAACTGAAAATATATGAATATGTATTTGTAGCATGTATGGATACCCTACAACACTCTAACCTCAACTATTGTGAGCTCAATTAATAAGAATGGAGGTAATTATTAATGAGATAAAAGGTAAATATCAATAGATTTGGAAGTTAGATAATAACATAATATTATTAAGTGATGGATCATATCTAATGCCTTGAAAAGGCATGTAATATAATCCAACTTAAACAAATTATGATCTTAAAGTTTAACCATTATCAATAATGGCAGAGACCTACTCTTACTTGGATTAAGATGTGATGCCATGTAAGAAAACAATAATCAAACAAGTAGAATGGCAGGCATTTAGGAAAGATAAATTGCAAATGAAGTAAAAAGGACTTCATGGATAATATGATCCATTTTTATGAAACAATATTTTAAGAAATTACATCCGAAATGGTATAATAAACCATATAAGGTTGCCTATTGTTCTGGCGGCAGCATTTTAATCTTTTATGATCGAATTATGCTGTTAGGTAGACAATCTAGGCCTGATGAGTATTCGGAGTTTGTAGACTTACTTCAAATTATAGGAAGAGGGTGTTGGTACTATAGCTGATTCACATTGTCATATAGCTACGGTCGCCCAAGATGTTGTCATAAAGATGTAATAAGATGGGTCTCAATGTTCAGGAATCACAGAATGTGATAATTTTTTCTAGGAGATGATAACGTATTTAAATTTAAAAAAGGGGTTGCCCCATAATGCGCCATTATGAGCATACTAGTATGATACCCGGTTACAATGAAAGTAGAACGGGAACACACTTACTAAGTTGGAAAGGATATAGTATCTAAACCCTAACCCTAGTCAATTCTGTTATTATCTCTAATGAGGATTAGTAAATGATCATTAATAATGAAATCAAGACCTTATGTAGAAGGCAATGGCAAGAGTGGATAAAAGGGCTAGTAGCCCATCCAACCTATCATAACATATACTCCTGATATATCTACTTATTGGAGATATAAAAAAAAAACAAATTCTCTTTATTAAGTTACCACTAAGTAAATTGGAGTGCTTAAGCTTAATATTTATTGGCATCATTAGTCTATAGTACTTGATGAAACGTATGAGTCATACTTAAATACGTAGGTTTACGTAAGTATATATATCCCTAAGATGAAATAAAGGAAACATGGGCTTAATTGATTAAGCAAGGATAAATTTTAATCTGTAATGCTGGTCTTAGAACTGGATAGTACCATTCTCCATTAATGGTTAGCTTGAGCATGAAACCCAGTAAGGTAATTAAGTGGTACGAAGATTGAGGTTCTAGGATCAACTTAAACTGGATCCTAGGTACGACCCATTCATGGAGAAGGTGTCGTAAAACCTAGACTATTATAAAATGATAATAATTACCTTAGAAACATTAGTGACTATGAACCATACCAGTTTCTTAGTAGGCTAACTCGCTACAATTGCTACACAGTAGTATCCCTTTAATGACAGATGTCATTATTATGATATTGTTGTTTAGCAGTTGTACTGAGTTATCTGATCAAGAGGCTAGAGTGTGGCATGGTGTTGTCTTAAGTACAAACCTTAATAGAGTTACAAAAATAGTTTGGACCTCCTGGGTATGAACCCTTATATCAACTTATGATGGCTACGGGAAGGGAAGTGGTCAAGTAACAAGGTGAATTGTTACGAAAACACTTACTTTCCCATAGGCATCATAGGATGACAAAGAGGTATGCCTTCATGTAGGTTAAACTAGATTTGTGCCCTGTTCAAGACTTGTAGTTGTTTATAGCATTAGAATTTGTGAATCCATATAACTGAATAAGTGATTAAGGTGAAATGAAAATTTCTTAATGACGTTTGTGTCATCATGGAATGAGGCATGTCATACATGACTTAGAAAATTTATGCAAAGTGATGTAAACTATTTATTACACTGTCGAGATTTCACCATTATCTAAGTTGTGAGATGCCTATGGATTTCATAGGTGGAACCCAGGTACACACTTAGGGTTTTTCACTTATATATCATATCCTATTAAAGGAGAACCAAAGGGGATACCTTTTATGTATGGCTCGTACAGAGCATTGAGGGAGAACAAGTAAGTTCAGTATTCTCTCATGCAACTGCACATGGTTCATGATAGTTATCGAAATTGGATTGCATTAAGGTTTATGTAGATTTAAATATGTGGGTATTTAAATCAGCTACATAAAGATTAAAAAAAATCTAGGTATGAAGTGTCAAAAAAAAAAGTGGATGTTACATTGAAAAAAATAAAAAACAAGTCCTGGTACATAATGAATAAGAGTCAAGAGAAATCCCTAAAAATGAAGCAAGTAATGTATGTTTACATAAAGTGAAACCCTATGCTAAGTATAATTTTATTCAAGTTTACTAAAAGGGAAACCCTAAGGGGTTACCAAAAGGTAAACCTTAGGTTACATGCAAGGTAATATTTCACAAAAATGTAGGTATGGAAATTAGTTTGGTATACATAATTATATTAAACATATTAATGAGATATTATTTGGTTTGACTAAAATCCATAATAAATCAAACATAATTGCATAAAGGAGAGTCTAATCTAGATAGTATTATAATATAAAATGATTAAATGATAGAAAATAATACATAAATAGGTTTTGGATTACAATGAAAAATTGGATGCAATCATTAATGACATGTGGCAAAAGAAAATTCAATAAAATTATAGAAATTGACCATAAAAAACATGAATCAGGAAACATTCTTGACTATAATTAAAATCACTACAAAACATGTCGAGCATAATCGTAACAACTATAAGAATGAGACTCTACAAAAAAAAAGGTAAATTAAGTTAGTGGATGCTACTATTTGTTTTAGGTTGTTGAAAACCTTAATCATTTTCTCATTTTTTATTGTGACACTGAGAATTAACTCTTTTTTGTAATCGAACTCCAACTACAACCTTAAATCCTTACAAAAACCATAAAATGGGGTGATGTTTATAGGTGTGTGTATTATACCTACTTATTGTTAGGCCCCATATGTCTCGAATCGCATTAATCACTCCATGTAAATCAATAAGCAATTTGGTGTATGCAAGTGGCCCAAAATTTATCTTTAAATCCATACAAAAATAACTAACTTAGAAGCTATAATTGTTTATTAATGCTTCAATTTATCCTTTTGCACAAAACTCTCTTGAAAACAATAAATTTTTCTTTTATAAATTCAATATCACTCTTACAACAAGTTTTGTAATATATAATTTTTCAGTGTATGATATCATTCTTAAATACATTAGTTCACGTGCATATTTATATACTTCTTGAATTCAAATTAAGACCATATTAGTGTGTACTTCAACACATAATGAGTGTGAAAGATGACTAGAAAAGACAAAAAAAACCCAATGGAATTAAGAATCTAGGGGTGGAAGGAACCATAGAGGTGGTGACTATTTCCATAAAGGTTGAAAAAATGATTGACTAATTTCATACCATACATAAGCAGTCACTTCCTAGGATTAAAGGGAAAATATGGACCTATTGTAGACACCATAAACTCACCTACCTAAATTTTAGTTAGCTACCTAATGGGTATGTTGAATACATTAGCACGAAAGACATCCCCCATCAAAGATTTTACAACATTGTTTAACGCCCTTACCAAATAAAGATTGGACAAAAATAAATGTCAACTTTGGCATGCTTTCTTTGTTCACTAAAATCTCTCTAAATTAAGCCATAAAAGTGATAAAAAGATCGTACATGAGAAGATAACATACTAATCTTGTAGAATTTATAAACTTCTTTGGGAACATCTATGAGCAAAGAAATAGAGTGGCCATAGGCTCTCCTCTATCTTTGATAATGGCAAACTATATGTATGATTTTTTTTGAATTGGTTAATTCCTTATTAAAACTGAAATGGTGGTATCACGTCATGGATAAAACTAATGTGGGCTTACTATAAGGTATGAAATATGTTGTTATGTTCCTTGTATACCTTAATTTATAATCAACCAACATTTAATTCACAATGAAAACATAAGACTCATCTATTGCCTTTTTTAATATTCTTCTTATTAATAAGTAACAAAGGTTCTCTCTACAAAAAAATCTTTGACGGTAAAATGTGGGCAAATGCATACACTAGAGCTTATTCACACCACCATCCTTCACAAAAATCATAGTTATGAACACATTATTTACTAGAGCTATAAGGATTTGTAACCCAAAACACCTAAATTTTGAAGAAAATTTATTACTATTATAACCTTAAAGAATAATGGTAATCTAGACTAGAAGAATGGTAATATAGACTAGTGACTTCTGAAAACAACTAAGAGAGACCCCAAAATAAAAAAATAAAAAATAAAAAATAAAAGACCAAAGAAGAAAATGTGAATGAAAAATTAGTTTACATGTGAATGTGCATTTGACTTTCCAAACAAGAATTAAAGAACATGCTATTAACATTGGTAGAATTAAGCTTCAGTGTGGTAGAATTAAAATAATTGTGTTTAGAGAACATAATATACACTCTAAACATGTAATTTGGAAAATTTAATTTTTTTAAAGAATAAATTAGAAATAGAAACACATTCTCACAACTTCAACTTCAAAAGAATGAGAGGAAGCCCAATCATTCCGAAAAAAACTCCAGATAAACAAACTTTCTCAGTCTCATCCTTAATTACCTTCAACAATTGTGGTTACAAGACCATGGCTCCACAAATGCAACGTCAAGAATCCCAATTCTATTTACATTCTAAAATTGCATATTTGGCTTTCAACATTTTTGTCAATTTCACTAACACACTAAATTTGTACACAAATAATTCTCATGATACAGATGTAATATGAAAATCAATAGAGACACTTGACCTCCACCTGAAAATTGTCCAAATTGAGGTGATAAACACGTAGGTCGCTGTCTCATAAATGCTCTGGGTTTTCAACCATGTATCTTTTGCTAAATCTTGATAGCTTCATAATCTCCACTTTCATCTTCCTCTTTCTTAGTTTTTCTTACCTTATAATAAACAAACTGAGCAAGTATCTATGAATGGTTAAGGCTCATATTTCTACGTTCATGATCTTGTACAACCTTGTTTAAGCAAGGTTCTAAACAATAAGCTGCAATTTTATATATGTTTAAGCCAAAATCTTGTAATGTAATTGAATTGAGCAAGAACCAAAACGAAATAAAATGTACTTAACCTTCCTAATATTAAATGAAATGCTACTAGTAGCATTGTTTATGATAAAGGATACAAAGAAGTCCAATAATACACATACACCAGCGTCCACCAACCATGGCATATTTGGCTTTAACTTTTCCCACTTTAGAGTCCTTACAATTATACTGAACATAGACATGGCATGCTTAGAGTCCTTACAGTTATACTGAACATAAACATAACATGATTAAAAAACAAATGGAACCTGTGACATCTCATCCTTCAGATTAATTCATTGAAAACAAGCAGTTAGAAACATGAATAAATTCAACTATATACCTTCCCACATAGGTAGCATTCCCTATTAGGGCAAAGATGAACATAAGTGGATTCAACCCCTGCTAACACAACAACATTAGTAGGGTGAATTATATGATCCACTCAATTACTATGCAAATTGAGGGTAAAAATCAATTACGAAAGATCTCTTAGAAGGGTGAGAATACCTCAACGGTCCCTCTCTTAATCTGCAACCAACATTTATCATCAATTACACATGGTTAGCTTAGGTGTTGGAGACAGAAACTCACTACAACTCATTTACAACAATTTTGGAATTTCAACCTGGTTAAAATACTCAACCTTCTAGACAAATCCATATAGTATGGTCACTACATTTATATTAGTGAAACACAAACAGATTATAGATTTCCGCAGCATAAAATGAGACCTTACTGCAAGAAACTCACATTTAAACTAATTTGTGGAATTCTTCCACCCATATAGATGGCAGCCATAAGCCATCCCAACCAAGTTCCTAATTCACTTGAAGACTCCTCTTTCGTCACTCTGCTGCTGAATGCACCGGTACCCATTCCCTATATTTGCACAACCACCATAACTACACAACCTGAAGACAATTTGAACTTATATATGAGATATTCAGAAATACTTGTGCCAAGAATGTGTTTTATGGATACCTGCAAAAGTTTCCTTCCTGTCATTATAATAACAGATCTCTTTTGGGCTTGAGCGGAGTGAGAGAATGAAGTAATGTTGTTGTGGGTGGGCAATTTCAAGTAGTTCATCCCACCAACAAAAAGTATTGTCGAAGCTACCTGAATAGGGGTTTGGAAATCAACTAAAACCCATTTTAATGATAATCAAGGTTAGGTGCTGATGCTACTGTGGATTCAGTCAAATGTGCTGCACTATATATGGAAACTTACCGAGCGAAGTATGGTCTTGGAATTCCTTGGACTGGGAGATATAAGGTTAGTGAGTAGTCCTTCCTCATCTTCTGATGACTGACTTAATATATAGCTTGGACCACTTCTACCAGACCCATGGGATTGAAGGAGATATGAGCCAGGAGTCGGAGTATGACTGCTTGCCAGAGATCTTGCAGACCTGAAACAAAATTGCTGGCTAATAAGCAATGGGCACGATATATATATCAGATATTTAAGAAAATATTGACTTGACAAAGCACATGAAGGCAGGAATACAAATGTATTACGTGTAGTATAGATCCCTCCCTGTATTGGGTCTGTGCCGAGGAGAAACAGCAGGTATAGGTAAACTGGAAACTGGTGTCCCATTAAAGGATTTAATGGATTTCTTGGCAGTTTCAGATGAGTTTATGCTCTCTGGCACCTTCACAGGCTCTGCTTTTTTACTGTCATTTTGCTCAGATTTGAATACTTCCTTAGGTTGATTCTGATATACATTAACAAACCCAAGAAAATACACATCATACGTTAGGCCAAGATTTATAAGTATCATTAATATTATGTAAAATACTTTGATAATATGATGTGTATTAAATATGTCAAATCACAACCTTAGATTGAGCTTTTCCTTTCCTCATTTTCCACCACTTGCAGAAATGATCATAATATATGATTTGGCAAACTAGAAGTATAGTTGTAATTGTGTACAACTGCAGCAAATGAGTAATAAAAAATTAGAAATTTGGAAGAAAGAGAATTCAATGGTAATTGATTTGCAAGAAATGCTTTGACCCACATGGGTAATCCTTTTCTTTTTGAAACGTTGAAAAGAGTTCTTACCAGTGCAGTATAGAACTGGGTTGGTAACTGCACAGTCATAGAAATGAGAAATTGTTATTGACAGATACAGGTCAAAGACAGGTAAGTACTGGTTATAGTCTAACTTTCATAAAGGAAATTCAAATATGGACAAAAGCTTATTGAAACGACTAATGAGCATCCATATGATTCATCGCGCACTTCAAGACTAGTATCAGGAAAAGACAAATATTACACATAATACAAGGCTTAGGCACTGTTACCAACAGAAATGTATCATGTCTATTTTAGGTCCTGGACCTTGCTTTGTGAACACAAACAAAGTTCATGTTTAGTTAGTGGACTGTGGTAGGCTGGTAGCACTATACTTTCCATGAATAGCAGCATTCTTCATAAAGATGATTAAAACAGTATCCTGACCTCTGAAAAAATAGAAAAACAGAGTTTCAATAGAGACGTGAGTCCTGCATTGTGATATAAAATTCCTATTTAATTTAGTTAAAACTGAACATTGTCTCAGCCATGGCATGCTTGATGCATGAAACAGAGAATCTGCAGGTTTGAGCACTAGCCGAGGCATCTGGGTCTACTCAATTCTGAAGTGTGGATTCTATATCCTAGAATAAGAGCTTGTTTAATAGCCCTAGGCTTTAGCTATGCGAGGTGGTTGTTTACTCCTTATTCCCTAACAGATCTATATGTTCTCAATTTAGGCAGTTTACCATTGAACAGCAGTCTGAGGGCATTACAATAGGGATAACTGTAGAGCTTGTGTAATCTTTTCTTCCCTTCACTAATGAATACAGATATCTTAACCCAGAGTTATACCATATTCGATTAATGATTTTATCATCAAAAAAATGCTATGGAAGTCAAATGGACATTGATACTACCGTAAACTATCATAGCATTTCCACCATCACCACAACAACAATATATTTTCTCTATGTCGTCATGATGTACATTATTTGCCAATCACAAAATCATAAAATCTAAATGTGACTTAGTTACACAATCAAATTCTTAACCTGAAAACAAAGAGTAATTCCTTTTCTAAATCAATAAATAAAAAATATAGTTCAATAATATTACTATTTTGGGTGCATAGCTAAGGAAGACTTACAGTTGCTGGCTCCAGCCAACACCCAATAAGATTGAAAAAGTCCCTGGACATTGAAAACCAGATAGGATAAAGAATCTTGCTTAAACCACTACCATCAGAAAACATTACTGAAAAAAAAAAGGTGAAAGCAAGAGGGCTTTACTGATAAGTTACCCTACAACCCATGTCATGAGAAAGCCAAGGGAGACGCCCTCTGTGGTTCCATTCTTGAAGTTGGTAATAATCTGAGGCACTTCTGCAACTGCCCAGGTGACCAAACTGATGAGCCCAAAACCAAAAGACACATAGTCTCTCATTCCACACATACAGTCCTTCAAATACTTCTCTACCCACCACACACACTGCCTTCCATAAGCACAGTGGTTTTCCATCATTGAACTCTTTTTTTCTCACACCCTGAACCAGAAAAAGGGAGAAAAAGCTTGGAATCAAGCCTTCTTTTCAGGCAGTATATATAGATAAACTCCCAGAAGTTGCAAAGGAGAAGAAGACGTAGTTCAATCCAAATAAATCTATTCACCACCCTGTCTGCCCACCACAAAAATGCATGCGGAGAACGGCGGACAAAAGGAATCAACATTCGGCATATTCTAAGTATCTTCCATCTCTTGGAAAGCGAACGTTCCTCCCAAAATCGGACATTATTTCTCACAGTAGTTCAAATGCAGGGGACCATGGGCTTAAAACAAATGCCCAAAACTATTACAGGAAGTAGACATCTTGTCATTATATTGAGAGTCCACGTATGCACAAAAATAGGCAATCTATTTATTTATGCTGCGACTCGATGCTGCTTATCTTTTACCAAATCCTAATCTTCATTACACTTGTCCACTTGACCCATCATCACCTTAGTTTCGGCTTTTTATCTCCGCCTAATTTGAGCAGGCTAATGCTATTATTGCTTTATTATTAGAGATAATGTTTGTAACATTTATGTACAACATTATTGCCGATTAAACTCCCTCAACTAAATAATCAACAAAAATTGAACACGGGCCATTTGTATCTCATGTTGATGCATTGAATGTAGACATAAAATAGGGCAAAATTAGTAAAATTATGTACATTGTGATACATTGAACGTAGACATGAGATACATTTTGTAAAACAAATTCACATTGTATCTTATGATAACATTATTGTTTAGAGTGGGCCCACCATAACTATATCATGAGCACACGTAAGTAATTTAATGTAATAGATGCATTGAATATAGACATATGAAGTACATTAATAAAAGACAAAAAAAATCAAAAAATTGTAGATTTACCAACTGTGATACTCTCCCTAACAACTCTACATACCATTTAATATACACCTCCCTCTTATCCCAAACTACAACTTCACATATCAATCACTATACGACTCTTCTTACCATAAGAATTGCACCAACCCTATATTTAAAAAATTGTATACCTTCATTAGAAACCCCACATATTGTACTACGGATAAATGGATATACATTACATCGCAACACAAATACATAAATACATTTACTTAGGCCTAATTAATATATACATAATAGTAAAACATCTCTAATTAATTACTGCAAAACTAGAAGAGAGATTGGTTTTATCCTGAATATCGTAAGATTTGATGACAATCATTGAGATTTGACATTAGAAATTTACACTCATAAGCGGCAATGACAATACCTAAGAAAATGATAGCAAACAAAGTTGGTTGTCCAAAACATCGTTAACATATCGACGAGTTGTCCAACCCATTATTACCAGTTAAGACGAACAATAGACAACTCATAAATATTTTGAAAACTATGTTTTCCTAATTTTAATCTCTAAACTTAGGTTGTTGAACTTCTCGTTTGGCCGCTACATAATAGATTTTCTTCTCCTTTCTCTAGAAGAGCAACAATATTGAAAACTATTATGGATAACGAAATATGTTTTAGGGCCTACAATAAACCATAGAATTACATATTTATCTTGATATTTGGCATGCATCTAGACAATAACAACATCGGAAGAAAAAAATATGAATAATTGGAATGACTCTAGTAACATGTACACCCAATGTTGTGTCTCTAATGTTTTATTAATTTCTCTTGATAAACAAATTCAAGATAATAAAAAGTAATAGATGATATGTGACTTTTTAGATCTATAAATGAACTATAGTGCTTATCTATTTGTAAATAATACAAATAAAATCTTGATGGAGAGTTGGATGAAAAAAAAATGACTAAAATTGAGAAATATGGGACACTAGACATATACATCCTAACCAAAAATAACCACTTGGACTAGGAACATTATTAGCATTCCATGCATACCTTGAAATGTCGCTTATGTTCGTATAAAACTTAAGAATGTTACTAATATTCCCGACACAAATCCAAGACACTCAAAAAACATAGGGGAGAGAGGGGAAGGGGGAACAAGTGATGAAGACCAATAATGATGTGCCCATAAAAATAACACACAAAAATAAGGTTAAATTAGGGCCCAATTTGTTGTTTTAACTTAGATTAATTATGTTTGTAACTCAATATTTTTTGAGAAGGGAAGAACAACATATATGCATAAAATAATTAACTCATGACAAAAGATTTTCTAGGTAGGATAAGATTGCAATGGAGAAATACATATGATGTAACAATATGAAGTTGTTAATAACATGCTACCATGATACCACAATCAATGAGATACAAGGATTCATGTTGTTAGTACATCACAAGAGGTGATTACCCTCTCACTTACAGACCCTAATTGACTAAAATATTCTAAATAACCCTAAACATTAAAATTTCATAAACACGTGTTAATAACCTCATGACATAAATGACACGATGACTTAGATGATTTAAACATGTTAATGGCATACTTAATTAAACAAACCAAAAGATAGATACAAACTAAATAACCAAGGTTTTCTTTATAGGAAAAAAATTAATTTTCAAAACATATATTCAATTAAAACGTAAAAGATGGTCATGCAATAAATTTTACTCGTGTGAACACTTCAAAATTCAACACCTAGTGGATTATGTAAGTCATGACATATTATATTATAATATGTCATACAACGAAAGTTTTAAAACATAAATTTTAATTAAATCTACTTAAGCTTTAAATTCTCATTCCTTTTCAAAAGACGAGGATTCATCAACAACCATGGGATGTTTTATATTCCCACCCTAAAACTAATCCTAATTTTCTTAAGGATTAAAAAAGGGAATTTTAAGATGCTTCATGTAGAACCATGTACCAAAGGGAATATTGATTAAATAGAGTAGGGCTCTTCCATAACCTTCACTTTCCTCGCCAAAGCATATTTATGGCCTCTATAAGGAAATATGATGGCGAGAAGTAAGATCTACATGCTTGGATGGCTAGGTTGGAAGTAATTACACCTTGAAATTCAAAAGGTAGGTGTTGAAACTGTAAGTAGGATTGTAATTTAGAAACTATACACATTCATATTATAAATTAAAATCTAACATACAAATATGATTATGCACTAAATGATTAAGTGATGATAAGTAATTCTGGCACATGTTAAATATAGTGAAATAAAAAAGAAATACACTTATTTTTGTGTTCTAGTGATTGATTAGATGTGAAAGTGGAGGAATGCACTAAAAATATTCTATATCTACTTTGTCTCCAAAACTCAATCTATATTTTCCTCTAGATAGAATTGACCAATAGGACATAATCAACCAACTATAACATTCTAGATCTACACGGACTTGTCCAAGTTCTTTCTTTACTTTTTTTTCAATTTTTTTCTTCATCTTATTCTTCTCTACCCTTGTATGCTTTTAGTAAACCCCATATGCGCATGAGTGTTCATGTAACACCCACATTTTACACACACAAATACAACAGTAAAAATATAAGAATAATTTTTTTGACTTGCATCGCTTGATACATGACAACATTAGGGATTGCTTAAGAAAATGCATAACACAAGGTACGTTTGCACAAACATTATCCCACATAGATGACATGAATATACATGTTGCACATCAAGACCATCCTTCCCCAAATGACAAGACACAATAGATAATTCCACTACAATATAACTAAGGTATAGGCACCGTCCATGACACATCACTTTCCTGGTTTACAAATTTAATACCTTTATCTTTTGTTATTGACCTTCATTGTTGAGAATCTCTTATCATGTGGTCCTTCATCCTTCTTAAAAATATACTATGTTATCCTTACTTTACTTATCTTTTCACTTGTAGTTACTCCCTCTAATTTTGCTTGTTTCCCCTATTGCAATAGAAAGATGTGGCCAGATTGTTGATAGGAACTTACATTCCCACCTGAGCCACTAGTGTTTGTTCTAAGGATTGTCTTCAAAGTTGTATGTTTTTTTGGTTTGCAATTCAACTCAGTTGCAAATAGGTTCACATGAACAAGTGAGGTTTATTAGTTCAAGAGTAAATAGAATACACGTTATTTTTTATATTAGCATTTAATTACTAAGGTTACCTAATTTTGCTTTAAGTAAATACCACTAATTGTATATCCTATCTACTTCATTTAAATTCTTAGTCATCAAGGTCCTAAGGAGTATGATTTCACACTCAACCAAGTTTGGATTCCTGAAAATTAAGTATTAGATGTGTGTTACCAGGAGACATCCAATTATAAATTTTACACACCTTACTAAGGTCACAACTAGAGTAATTGCACACCTTTATCTCTAAAAAATCATCTTGTAACTCTAGGTACATTCGATACTTCTTGTCAACCTGACACTCTTGTTTAAGAGGGGTTAAAGGGGATTCACCCTTAGTATTCTCATGTGTAGGTAACTAAAACATAGGACCTTCTCGAATCATTTACATTCATCTTAAAATGAATTCACTTAATTCGATTTAAATGGTGTTTTGAAATTTTTTAAGTAACCCATTTGTTAATAAGGACATTTGCATGCTTGTGGGACTACTAGCTCTTGTCCTAGGGAAATGCCTCAAGAACATGATTACTTGGTTTCAAAACGTACATTCTTTACTCAATAGGAAAAGCAGGGAACAAGAGGGAATACTCCTTCGTTTAAAGGATTATGGTTCACATTAAGCATTACATGGCATGGATTTAGTTCCTCACCATAAGATGGTTTAAACACGTTATATGAGTGATCTAATTTTCACCTTTTTCCTAGCACACCATATTATGGTTACATTCCCACAAACTAATCATAAATTAAAATGTTGTTAAGTCTCACAATTAACTTTTAGTATTGTACCATAAAACCCAAAATGATAATTGAAGTTAGGTATCGAGTTCATTTATGATCCCAACTCTTAAAGGTGGTTTCCAAGGTTTATTGGCGATCTTCGCCACTCAACACATGTGTCGTTCCAAGAGGGTTTTCCACTATTTTTAATGTTGGTTTCCCAAGGAGTACTACCTTAAGAGAACACATTCTCCATACTACACACATGGTTTCCAATCCTAGGAGGTAACCACGCACTCAAGAGGATGTTTGACCATGACGTTCCTAACTATTGGGTTCACGACAATGTCATTAAACATGAAGGCTAGGATGGAAATCTCAACTTGGGCTCTTATTTTCTTAAGACAAGGGGTGTCATTAAGTATAAAGATTTAGGTTCATCCAAAGGTTTTAATTTCTTATATGGTGAGAAAGATCATTCAAGAAGGGTAGATATGCATAAGTCTTTAACTAAGCTCGAATGTTTTATTTAGATTTCTTTATTACATTTTTAAGGTAAGGAATGCAACACCAATTATTTAATCAAGAATTGCACACTAGAAATGCACTATAAGGCATTACATTCAATTTTATTTAACATATATATTCAAATTTTACAATACAAAATTTTGGGATCAACTAAGACCCTTGGTTAGATACATATTTCCCTAAACACTAGCATCTTAAAAATATTACAAAGATTAAACATTAAACCTTTTAATACTTCGCAAAATGTTGAATTATCCTCTATAATTTCATTTAACATATATATCCAATCCCCCCTTTTTTTACCATATAGAAATCTAAATCAAAAGACACCTATGGTTAAATGCACATTTCCCAAAACACCCCTAACTAGCATTTCATACATATTACAAAATTTCAATAATAAGACTTTCAATACATGGGATCCTACATCTTTCTTTTAACATTTTCTTGTTAGTTGCAAAAACACCCAATTTAGGCTCGGAGGCTATGAAACCACGTTCAAAAGTTGCCTTCTATTAGGCGATACACAATGATTAAATTCCTGAGTGTCCTCCTATATACCGAGAATTCATACAAACTGGAGGAAATCAAAATTGGCCAATGGTTTTCAATTTGAGGCTAGGTTTCCGGAGCCTCTAGTTGTAATCATCCTAATTTGACTTAGTCAACAGTGATTAGAGGCCTACAAAACCTCCTTTCCAAACTAGCCATGAATGTTTTTTTCCCCAACCTGAAGGTTCCATGAAATTGTCTAGTAAAAAACCTAGAGGAAGGTGAACAAACATTTCTTTTCTCAGGGACCAAATGGCGAGCCGATACGAAACCCAACTTTTCAATGTTAACAGCTTCCTAAAAGTGCAAAATAGAGTACAACAAGGCTCCTAGAGGAGCCGCGAAGAGAGTACAGAAATTTGAATGTGGGAAATCTAAAGCTTGATGTGACTCTCCTCATAATGAGGAACACATATGATGCTTGACATCTCTTTTACGAGGCACACTATGTTGTTTTACACGTCTCTAGAACTTGCATTTTGTCTAACTTTGCAAGGTGGACATAAATAGTTAATTTAGCTAACTCATCTAGCTCTCGCCAATACCAACAAACACGAGCACCAATTTTTGACACCCTGGGTTTAGCAATGCATAAGGTTGTGGTCATGGTATGGTTGAGGGTCAAATTGTAAGTCAGTAGCATAAATTACAAGGTATTGTTTTATTGATTGCACTAGTCATCTGGTTAAAATATCCAATTGTTTGAGTATCTACTAGTTTAATAATTTTATTATACTGTAAATGAAGAACCAATCATACAAAAAATTATAACAAATATAGGTAAGGAGACCATGCCTGAGTGAAAATGAATCATCCCAAGTTGTGGAGCTCAATTCTGCATCCACACCAAACATTTTTCCAACATTCTGTGAGCCTACTCTTGGATCTCCTCCATTCAATGGTCCAACAAGAGATAATAAACCACGTGCATGCCTCTCACTACCATCCTATTTGTGAAGATGTCATAAGTTGTTTCTACGAACCATTTTGTGCACACCAAGCAATCATTGTTGTCCAAGAGGAACATTTCCTTGAGGCATTTTGTCAAACAATTCACCTACCTTTCTCTGACTAGAAAGACACTAATAGAAGGCTTTAGAAACTTGATTTATACCCACCAGAAGCCAAAGGAATTTTTATTGATATTTTCCAAGGGTTTTTCAAAAATCCCATGTGCATAGGTAGAGAATATGCTAGCAAAGGCAAGATGCAACACTATTTAGGTATCTACACACCCACCTCCACAAACCTGAGCAATAATACACCATAATAAAATATAAATAAGACTTACATGGTCCAAGTTTGATGCAAATAGCCACATTTACCCTAAAATACCTCTATTTTGGCTTATATGTCTACCAACACACTTCTCCTAAGCAACATCTAACTGAATCTCTCACATTCTACTTTAATGGATGTCCATACCCTATATTTTTACACTCTCATCTTGCTACAAGCATGAAGAATGATAGAAAATGTTGTGGAAAAATGTATTTAAACCTACTAAATTTACATTTTCTTGAAAGTTTCTAAAGCCTTTTCAACAAACCCATTTTGTGCATATCCTACAGTAAATGTTATCCACAAAACCACATTTTTCTTTAAGAAATTATATCAAATAGTTCATGTGCTTGTCTATGCTTCCAAATTTTGCATACACATCTACCATAGAATTTGCAACTAAAACATCTGACAAGATTCCTTTATCTTTTATGCTTCGATGGATGTCCATACCCTACTCCAGAGCTCGCATTTTGGCACAAGTTGGGAGTGTGTAGGTAAATGTAAACTGATCAAGTTGGAGACCTGTTTATTTCATAGGTGAAACAATGTGACTATCGTAGGAGGAAACCTATGTCTTCTGTACACTGCCCAATCACATTTTATGAGAAGTTACCTTGTTCTTTCATTCGGTTAAACACTGAAACAACACCAATGTTCTGTGAGATGCCCATACCCCATTCCAAAATCCTACCACACTCTACCTCCCTCACATTTCCCTTGCTGCAACTATCCAAAGACTGCTAAAATCATAACTTTGACATGGGTTTCAACAATGTTACTGCCTCTAGATCTCAAAATAAAGTGTTTGTATTATTATGCAAGGGGAAATTACAGGTTTACACACCTTGTTTGGGCACTCAAGCTTAGCACATGTTCTTGATACACTCCATCACCTGCCACCAATTCACCCTCCATGTACACCATCCCACGTGCCTTCGCATGGGGTCACTTACTCCATTCACTAACCATCATAATAAAATTACCTCCCTATCCCCTCCCTTACATACACACACACACACACACACACACACACACACACACACACACACACACACACACACACACACACACACACACACACACACACACACACACACACACACACACACACACACACACACACACACACACACACACACACACACACACACACACACACACACAACACACACACACACACACACACACCACACACACACACACACACACACACACACATACATACATACATACATACATACATACACACACACATATATACATACATATACATTATACATGGTTTGACTATATTATTTATTTATTTATTGAATTTATTTTATTCATTTAACCATTTCATTTCATTTTATTATGGTTATTATCACAAGCCATAAATTGAAGGACTCGTATGTAAATTCACAGAGGTCGATGAAATTTATAATTTGGTCTGAAATCAAGTTCCTAACTGACATGACATGAGGGAAACTACTCTATCCCCAACATTGAGGAGGAATACATATTATTACGACTGCTGGATTTTCCTAACGAAGGAGGAATAGTTAATGATGAATGATGGGCATTACAGTTCCTATAATATCATGTTATACTTCTCATGTATGAACACTTGAATTGGCATGAGATGGTGGGTAATAGGGACATGGGATATTTGAGTTGAAATACCTTTTTTTTATGTACACAGTATTTTGTGGATCACAAATTGAAATGTAGTTATCCTAGCTAGTGGAAGTGTAATTATGCTACTTGCAACTATGTGTATGTGACTAGAAGTTGGTCATTGAACACTCAATAATGATGTTTTAACTTGTCTTAGAATTCACTTGAATTGTCTTGGAACGATTTTGTCTTGTCTTGGAGTGTTTCAAACCTTCTTATGGATTGTTCCTAGTGTAAGATCTCGCAATAAGGGGAAAAAGAAATTTTTGATTGAGATATGATAGTGAAGACCATGTATTGCTAGGTGATTTCCAATTTGTTTCCAAGTGATTAAATGGGTCGGTTCAATTTATATTTATATCACTCTCTAAAAACCCAATATTTGCAATCTATCCTTTCACGCTATTGATATTGACATTGCACACTTGCATTTATAAATGCACTCTTTTCACTCTTACTTTAACACATCCTCATATCTCTCTAATTACTTGCTTATCTTTTTACACCTCTATGCCATCAATTTCTGAAGTTTAACAACATAAAACACATTTAGAAACATCCATCCTCTGATCTATAAAGTCAAAAATGGATTTTCCCTCCCAATCAAAACCTCCATTTTAGATTTTTTTTAACAAATCTACAAGCCGACCCTATTGTACGGATTTGGATTGAAACCTTGTGCACTAAAACTTTCAATTATGGACTAATATTCGTCCTTGGTTAGTGTTTCATGACATAACAACCTTCCAAAGAATATATAAGAAAGTAAATAAAACTTCATTTAGGAACCTGTCTCTTTAAGAACTCATATAAAGGAAAGCACAAAAGGCACTCCAAGCTCCTTAAACTACAAAATAACTCATGCAAATCGAATAGGGAAGCACCCTTTATATGTCCAAAGTATCCTTCCATGTCTAGAAGTATCCATTTTATTTATAAAATAAATAAAAGTGGCCATTCCCAAATGTTTGAGAAAGTTTGAAACATAAGCAACGAATTGTCAAAACATGGTTGTCAAGTTTTGATTGCACTACGATAGATATCACATGCTAGGAGAACAACATACGGTTTGATCCCTCTTCATAGTAGTGGTGACATTAGTGGTGCATAGTGGCTCCCACAACTCACCTAATTTTTTTGCAAGAACTCCTTACACTACAAGGCTTCTAGGTTTTGAGAAAAGTTTACAAAGTCATTTTGAAGGTGACAGAAGAAGACTGACACATAGCAACACTCATTTTCAGGTACGCAAAGAACTTAGAAATTTGTAGATCCATATTCCAAGTAGGTTCAAGATCATAGAGTGGGGTTATGACCATATGGATTTCCTTGACCTATTTGTATGGTTTTGTCTAGGTGCAGTCTCAGGTGCCAGTTCCTGTAATGAAGCATTTTTAGTTTTAGGTCAACATGATCCTACATTCAAATCCCCTAGACTCTCCTAAATCCACATAGAATAAAATAAGTGTAATTCTCTTTTATTTTTTTGATAATTTCTAGATCAATTATCACTTTGAGAAGTGTTAATTTCATTTTTGAAATTAATGTTGAAATTTAATTAAATCATAATATCCATCTATTGCAATATTTCATCCTTTTCATGTATGTTGACTAGAAACACATTAAATTTTAAAAGGGAATGAAATAATAATTCACAAAAAAGTGAAATAACACTCCAAAGTTAATATTTCAAACTAAGGCCAATCCAAGATGAAAATTTTTATTCATAAAAATATTCCTATTTGAAAATTTTCCTTCAAGGCAGCCCTAAATAGGATCAACCAAAAGGGATAGAATCGACAAGTCAAACTTATAGCTCCTAGAAAAATCTTTCCAATAGGGTAGAAATCTCATATGATGGTTTACAAATATCTTCACCTAAGTTATGAATTGTTTCTAACTGACATATGTACAAGGGAATGAGGTATTTTAATCCTTAGGATAACATAGGATAATTCATTTGAGCTATGTTTATGCATGTTACTCATTTATAGAAGACAATCTAAAAATAACTTTTCCAATTTACATATGACCAAATTTTGATGTTTATATTTATCCCCCTTTAATCTAGTAAATATAATTTACTATTTAATTTAATGTGTACCTACATGTGTGGAAACACACTGTATTTTCTTAAATACTTGAGTGCTTGAGTTCTTTAGAGGTTTTCAAAGTGAAACCTGTATGGCAAGAGTGTAATCAATTTCCATATTAAGTAAATTAAAAATTTAAATCTAAAGTTTGAAATTTAAATTGAAATAAGAGAGAGAAAGGAAGTAAACCTATATGAGTCTCAATCAATTTTTTCTCTATGATTATTGAGGCTTCTTAGTGAAACAATTGGATATTATTGTGCCCCTCATTTAATGTACATGTAGAGGGAGAATATTGTTAGAAAAGATGGAGAACTATAGGTGATGAATCCATAGTTTATAAAAACCAATGTTATCCAATGAGGTTTGGAGTGTAGAATACCAGACACTCAGGATTTTGAGGAGTTATGAATGTACCACTTGATATAAGGAGAACCACTATGGGTCCACTAGGAATGATTTTAAGGTTGATAGATGTCACTAGACCCAACATACACTACCCATTCCATTTAAACCACACAATTCCACACATATCTCGGTTATAAGTTTGTATGATCAATAAATAATGAAGTAAACTCATGTCCCCACCATACTCATAGTAACTGATAATTATTGAAATAAAAAAATACTTCTCCCGCAATAATTGATAATAGTAAAATTTTTTAAATAGAAATATGTATTATAGATTTTTTACACCTTGTATCTATAAATTGAACCATTGAATTAGTATCATGCCCCTTTTTTGTAACAAAAATTCAGTGTAATCTTACGAAAATATATTTACTCTTTCTGATTCATTTCTTGAACCATTCTATATTATGTAATTTTTGAAACACTATTAAAATTTTCTATCCAAACTACACTCTAGAAGAAATTGACCAATAGAGGATAAAATTGACCAATTGATCCTATCCAAATTTGATAGTTTTATTTTTTGTGGAATCATATTTCTATAACCTATTTATATCCCTACACCTATATTTGTACCCTCTTCATTGTACCATATACCTTTCATTATGTATTCTATCTCAAAATAATCTTCTATTGCACAAAATCCCCCTTGAATGCTCCATCTTTTAAGGTGAAGAAGATATAATGTGTTGGTGTAGTTTTTGAAAAAAGGCTCCAACTAAATACAATAAGTTAATCTTACTTGTTTTTTAATCCCTCCTAGAAATAGGATTCTCGGTAAAAAATTGTAGGCACTAAAATTTGGTAACTTTTCCATTTGTAATGCTAAGTTTTGTTATGCTCCCTTACTAATGCAAATGCTCACATTTAGAATCCAATCATTATATCTCTATAGATATTGTGTGACTTTGTCATCTCCATATTCTACTCTAGCATTGTAAATTCAAGAAATATTAATTACTCAAAATAGTGAGCTAACCATGTGCATCATGCTACAAATTTTTATTTTGCATCACATCTCTCCCATCCTGGACCGTATACTTTGGTCAATATGTGAAATCTAGTCGTGGTCAATTTGTACAACCCTGGCCTCTCACATTATCTAAATTTGTTTCTAATTTTTTATTGTTTTATTTATTCCTAGGGTTAGCCTTACTAGAATATTTCACCTATGGAAGGTTACGTAAGGAAGTCAATTTCACTTTATAATTCATTATAAGTATTACAAGCTCTTATTGTAAGTATCATTCCAAAAACACTCGAGGCTCTCAAAAATCTTCCTAAATTAGTCGCGTGCATAAATTAGAAAAACATATGTTATAGGTCTAAAGCAATCAACTAGGTCAAATATTATAGCTTCCTCCATTTCCAAGCACACAAAGGTCCAACAACCATGTATTTACAATAGTTTAGTTACTCCATTTATTTTCAAAGGGTTTCTAAGAAGAAAGGGTTTGTTCATGTAGTTGAAGTATGCGACATAATACTACTACCAGATTGGGTACATTCTATACTATAAATTTAGCTCTTTATTATTTATGTCAAAATATACAAGGGAATCCATATCATGTTGGATTATATTATACTCACACTTGCATAAGAACCTAGGAGAAATACATGAGGCTTGATATCGCATGAGGACATGTAGTGCATCACTTGAAATGATTAAGTTAGGTTGGCCACCAAGGATTGTCCAACCTTACCACACATACAATTTATCCTCTTGGTTTGAAATTATTTCATGGAGATTACTACATGTTTATAGTGTTTCCACATGTTGAAGATTATTACAAGTCTTCCCAAAGTTGTGGGATATAAGAGTGACATATAACAAAGGGAATTTCAAGGAAATTGAAGCACATAAGAAGTTGTAGATCCCAACTATCAAAATTTTCAAGCCCATACACTTCTATTCATGACAATATAACTCCAATTTTGGATCGTAAAAAATTTATATGGCCATGTTCCTACTCTGTTTCTAGTTCCATCATTCATAAGGAATCATCTCTAGTTTGTAATTGGCCTTTTCCACTTGTCTGCACTTCCAAATATTCTCTAATTTAAATTATATAGATAAATTTGTATCTCCTCTTATGTATTTTAGATATCATTTATCGTTTATCAATCATTTCAAGTATTAATGTGCTATTTTTTATTTTGCATGGTTAATAATGAATTAATTAGATCAAATAGTCTCATATTACAAACATTTACTTCTTATTTATTTTTGTGCACTTTCTATAACATATATCTATTAGGGTGTAATCATTTGGTGAGCCCAACTATTGCTTAAATATTAGTGGCCCTAGGGTTTCTTATTATATTATCTTGGGATATTCTTGAGTTATTCTCTTGTGTGTTTCCATGCCTCTCCCTTCAATCTTTTATGATATTTATTTCAAACCCAAGGGACCATTCCCTCATTCTAGTATGGGTCGCCATCCCTTTATACATGTTCATGCCCATATCTAATCTAGAACATGATTTCTGAAGATCTTATTTTGAAAAGTCCTAAAATTTCTATTTTTAGCAGTTTTTAGGGAAAGTCCTAAAATTCTATTTTTGGAAGCTTCTAGAATCTTTTGTATTTTTCATTTTTTAGACTATTTAGATCATGTTTGGGCTTTGAAAAATTTTAGGTAGGTTATTTATCAATCAGAGTTGTGGTCTAGTTGCATCTTCACTCTTCTTTCAAATGGATCATCTAGTTCACAAAATGGATCAATGAGCTATAAGATATGACCCCGACAAAGGACATAAAATAAAATATTAAGTGATAATATGAAATGTGTTAGTCTTTTTCACTTCTATTTTTTTTAATCTGGCCCTAAGGTGTATAAAAAAAGTATCGATGCAGGATGAACTTTTGGTTCCCATTTGGAGCCCTTCATGTTCTTTGTATAATTATAAATTTGATGGTTTTTGAATAAAGAGATAGATCTCCAAGCATTCATCTCTCTCATCGAGTTTTACAATTTTATTGGAAATCACAATAAAATTTGTTTTGTTTACTTTTCTTTCATTGTAAATTTCATTGTCACAACAGATTAAATGCCATCGTTAGAGTGTTGTCCACTGGGTTGCACTAGAATCTGGATCAATATACCATCTAGAAAAGGGAGTATCTATGATGGTTCTACTTGTATCATGACTGATGAGGTACCTACTTAAATTAATATACAATACGAATGTACTCCTCTTACTCAAAAACATCCACCCCGCTTTGATTCTTCACCCATAACTACTGAAGTTAATGGTGTCAAAATATGCCTTCACTAAACAACTAGTTGGGGGCTACCCAGCTTCGCCCCCGCCATCTATGGCTCCCTCTACTAATTTTGGAGATAATTATAAAAAATTTGATATATTATAGGAATTAAATAATACAAGTGCTAAAAACTCTCTTTTATAACTATTTATAAGGATATTTTATATGAGACTTTGTAGTTCATTACCTTGCCTCCCACTATTCATCGTTTTTCTTTTATACATTCAAAGCTATGGATAATGAAATATTGATCCAAATGATATCACACCTCCAATTAATGAGGACCCTTGATCACCTCTTCTTATTACGACATAAATTCAAGGTTTCCTCATTAAGTGTGTCTATATCAATAATGGCTCTGGTCTTAATAATTTTAGGTTTTTGTGCATAAAAAGATGCGTCTTTCTATGCATACAATTGACACAAGTATTAATATTGTGTGAATTTTTCATAAAATTACATTATCTATAGTAGTCATTATTACTCTTGACTAATTCATTGGACCTAAAAAATTTCCCACTACATTTCACATCATGGACATGGATTTACATTAAAATCTTCTTTTGGGCCATCTTTAGACCCATGATATGAAAGTTGTTTATCTAGTTTTCATCAGTGTCTAAAATTCATACATGATGGTTTTGATTATGTTGTGGTTTGTGACCCAAATCCATTCAAATATTTCAAATATTTCACCTCTACTTCTCAAGTACTTATTATTACTCCTCAACAACCCATACCTATGGATAAATTTCCCACCTATGTTGTAGGATGATTTATTCATGGATTTGATACTACCACCATTGATATAAATACATATGAGTTTATATGATATCATTCACTTTGTCAATGATTCTCTATCTGAAACTCATAAATTATTAGTTAATACAACACTACAAGACAATGTCATTGATTATGCCTTCGATAGTGATGTTGATATTATTTCTCTTATCCATGAAAATTTTCATAAATTGAATTTTAATCCCATCAATGAAAATGAATCTATGCTCCATTAGATTTTATTTTTCTACTAGTCATGGGAATTATTGTCTCAATTACGATACATCTCCCACCTCAGTTTTTGCTAATCCAACTAGTTGTGACACATCCACTATAGTTGGATTTGATCCATTATGATATACATATGTCGTATAATGATCCAGTCATGGATCGGATACTACTCCTCATTTTCCACCATTTATTAAATAACATATGAGTTTAAATCCTATTTCTCACTTTGCAAATGATGGTCTATATGAAACTTCTAACATATTGGATAATGCAATGCTACAAGACAATGTTATTTATTATTCCTCGGATAGTTATGTTGATACTATTGCTCTTACTGATGAAAACTAAAACAAATTAAATTTAATCCCAACAATGAGTATGAATCTATGATCTATTCTTATTTTTTTCTTCTATTCCTAGACATTATCAAACCAACTCTGCTACATATACCACTTCATATTTTGCTACTTCAACTAATCATGACACATCCCCTATACTTGGCTCTAACCCATTATGACATATTATTAATACATTATATCATATACTTGTTGTTAGTTCTATCACCATCTCAACACAACTTGATACCCCACATTAGTTATTATTTATATTTCTTGATCTTGAGTTATTTAATTTACCTTCTCTTCATTATTATTCTACTAAAAAACTATCTCAACAATTGGGTAAGCACTTTTATAACTATCACCATGTATCTAGACATGAAAATAATCACTTTTAAGCTTTCATTATTAAAATCCATGTGACAAAATCGAATGGTAATATTATTTGGCATTGTTGACTCTAGTAAGTAGTCACACCATGATAATTTTACCAGCACACCTTACATAATGGGAACTACCAAGAACATAGAATGGTCATTATGGATCCTAACAAGACTATGTGTACTTATGATGTATTACATACTTTGGATATTTCCCCATTTGACATTATCAAATTTGACACAGCATAGATGATCTCCTTGATAAAAAATATAGGTTCTTGTGCTACCCCTTTTTATGTACATAGATATTTTTAAAACAACTCAAAAGCATTAAAGTAATCAAATAATACAAAAACATTCATTTATTTACAAAATAAAAATTTAGGACATGTTTATGGTTTGATTGGGTAACTTTCTACTTTATACATGTTGTTCAAGTAATATTGGTTTGATAGATATCATATCCTTTGTATATGTTATTCACATGCATACATTAACGAGGTATATTGTGTGTGATGAATGACATGCACACAATGATAGGTGTCAGCTTGGTTTGTTCCCATAGACATTACTCTTTGGGGGCATTTCCCACATTACACAAGATATTTTGTTTCATTACTTTACACTTCCTCATCACACTTGATTATATACTTGGTATCTATGTTATCTTTTGAGCTAACACAACTTACCTATCTTTCTTGTTATAGAGAGATGGGAAAGGGAGTGTAGATATAGTTGATTAGGGCTCTCAATTTATAATACAATCGAGTCATTCAATTCACTACCTATGCTCACCCATCACCCTCCTTGGTCAGATGAGTGCATGTTCTTATATATATAGGGAGGATCCTGATCATCGGACCCATCTCTTGTATCTACAGGAAGGATCCGTTTATACGACTAGTCAAGTACTATCTCTATTTTTTCTATCATTTTTTTGTATTTTCTCGATACAATATTATTACTACTTTATTATATGTAGATTATTTCCTTGTTTGATTATTGTGTTATTTGTCTCCTTGTTTGTGATTTATTATTACTTTGTTTGATTACAATTCTATGGTTGTTTACCCTATATGACATAACTTCCTTAATTTTCTTGTGACATCTTGGGTCTCATATTTGTGCCTTTATGCCTATATTTTGTGAATACACTTTTTTCTATGATGAATCCTAAATTTCCTTTTAATGTGATTGTCTTGTGACATCGTGGGTTTTCCATGTTTGTGAATTTATGCCTCTATGTGACAACATTTTATGTTTCTATATTAGTGACTACTTATCTCTACATTGTTGTTTATACTACTATATTTTTACTACTTTGGCTTATGACATGTATGACCCTTAGTACAATGTGGATTTTATATATTACTTCTCCAGTTTATGAAATGGTTGATTTATACTACATTGTTATACTATTTCTACTCTAGATTATGACATGATTGATACCTTTTACATTTTTGTTATTACTTTTATACACATATATTATTGATTTTTAAGTGTTGTACGTTTCTTTATTTTTTTGCCATGGTTTCCACCATGTGTAACCCTTTTTTTTCCATTGGTCTTAATTGTTGGCCACCATTACATCCTTCTATGTGATGCTACTTGGCTTAATAGGCTTATCACATATGGGTACAAATCTATTATTTTGAGCCACATTATCATATTATTTATGACACACACCTCAAATAGGGGTAATTCATTAGGATATATTCTACATCTACATATAGATTTTGGGACACACAATCCATATATTTCAGAACATGCACTGATATTAAAAAATGGCATAATTCAACACAAGTCAAATTTGTATAGTGCAATCAATAACTTGGTACATTCTTCATCTCAGTTGATTTTCTTGAATAGGATACATATTATCATATATTTCTAGGTTTCTCGTATTCTATCAGTTATTCATGAGTTTCTTTTAAAGATTTAGATATAAAATAGGGTGACTACACAGACAGATGACCCACTTTTATATAGAGAAGTGACATTCATTTTATAGAAAATGAGACTTCATGCAAGTTTGAGTTATGATAAGTGATACATCAATTTAAATTTATAAGTGTAAATATATGAAATATAGGATTTTGAGTGTATAACACTATTGTGTGTGTAGTTTTTGTAACATGAGTAGTTTAGCTATGTAAACTAGCACAATGAGTGACAAATTTACACACACATGTATGATAATGAGACATAATTATTAAAACAAGATTTTTAAGACATTTTATAATTTCAATAATATTTTGATAAAATATAAATTTTTTATTTTATTATTTAAACAAAACTTATACGAAGTTAACTATTTTTTGTTGCACACTTAATATCTCAATAAGCGAAGTAGTATAGTTGAAAATAATATATCGTTGTGTCAACTCGCTTTTTTAAAGCACGGGATTTTTTTTTGAAATTTAAAATATTTATATTTATATTTTTAATTGTGTGTTTAAAAATAAACTAAAACTAAAAAAGAACACCTATAAAATTGAAAAATTACTAAAACTAGAAAATAAAGGTTGAAATTGTATAAAATAATTTAAAAATATATACTATGGAATAATGGCTATAAAACCCCTATTTTAAAGAATGGCCTAAAACCCCTTATTTGAAGTGTCTAAATGACACTTACATGGCAAACAATGGAAAATAAGATTTGAAGGTAGTTTTTTAATCACACGAGTGTGTAATTAGGCTGCCATTAGAACCCTTCAAAATATGTGCCAACCAAAAAATCATGCTCTTCCACATGTTGACACATAAACTCACTTTTTCCACTATAAAGGAATGCTTTTTTCACTAATTTTTTGTTTTAACATATTTATTTTTCTATCAAAATTAATAAAACAAAATTAACTTATTATATAATTGAATTTTGTTTACAAATGGGGACAGTTTATAGGATAACACTACCGTTTAAAGAAAGGGCTGGTCTTTATTATTTTAAGGTAGGAAAACATCATATATGGAAGTCAAGTGGAAGTATGGGAGGTGAATCATTTTCTAAGATGCCAATAATATTTGTAGCAGTCTTCATGGATACAGTTTCAATTTTTGGTTTAATACTTTCATTTCGTGAGGAATTTTCCTTTCCTACATCGAGATCCTCCTTTATAGTTTGTTTATACATGGGAGGATCAAGAGCTAAAAGATCATATTTATGCTTAACATCAGGCTTTGTAATTTGGCTCTTTCTCTTTTCTAAGACTATGGGCATCCGTAGGTCATTTATATGAAGCTCGTGATGAAAATGAGTACCAAGAAACTTTCTAATGTTGTCCTAGAATATACTGAATAGGATTGGGTCTCCTTTAGCGAGGAAGACCTTTCTTAAATGTAATAAGTGGATTTATTGAAAGAGCATCAAAGGAATGGCCTTCATTTGATGGATCCAAGGTCATCCTAAGATCATGTTTTAATTGGTTTCCCAGTCTATTACATAAAATTCAGTGAGGATGGTCTTAGGACCGAGAGTTGTGGGAAGGATAATAATACCACTTAACTTGGCTTTAATATTTTCATACACGTAAGTGGTATTTGAGTTCTTGAGCAGTTGATTTCACCATATCCAATATTCTACAAAAAGTAAAAGGGGATAATTTTTACCATTGCCCTATCATCTACCACATTTTTTTTACTAAATTTTCATATCTCTCAATTTGTAAATGGAGATATGGGTCTCCTCTTCTAGAATTTTTTTTGACTATGGGTAGTTGACACAAGTCGAAGAAATATCCCGCATCTCTTATCATGGCACCTAGAGGCAACATATCCATATCAATATGGTTAATATGTACCTTCATTGGGGCTACAATATAAGTTAGCTTTCCAAGTCCCATGGCATCTAGCAGTACATGTCAATGGGATCAAGAATTATTTAAAAGGTCAAGAAATTAAATATGAGAGAATGTCTTGGTAAGTTCGGTGATGATATTGTAATTCCCTAGTTGTTTAAGGATTCCATTATTTTTACATTTAAAGGAATTTGTGTAGGAGCATTAGAAGCTCAATATTCTCTTATTATAGTGATTAGATTATCCTCTTCATCAGTTTTTACTTCAAGAACACCAATCATGCATGTTTTTCCTCGTGCGCCTAAGCATAAGACAACATTAGGGTTAGTCATGTCAGAAGCTAAGGCTTCAACATCGTTATTTCTGACCATGGCTATTTTTTGTTGTTGCAATGACGGTGGTTGCCTCTTTTGTTATTACATGTTATTTTATTGTGTGTTATTTTAAAGGTAGTTTTTTTTTATGGTTGGGGAAATGGTTTTGTTATATGTCTAAATACCGATTTTAGGTGTAATGGTACCTAAATGAGCCATCAGATGACCATTAAGGTTTTTGGTCCATAGAAATTATTCATTAAAATATTATCTTTGGTTTTCAAGGATGTGTTGAATGAGCTTTTTATATTCCTTATAGGTATTATCATCATGAACCCTACTCCTATGAAGTAGACAGAATAGGTCATGATCATAGCTTTTTGGATGATGGTTTTCTTCATCTACAACTTGGTTGAAGTTAACCAAATTATTGGGGTAGTTACAATTAGGAAAAAAGTTCTTTTGATATAGGCCCTCAGATTTCCTATTTCAGATTTGTTATGATTGATTTTTATTCAGATTTTGGTTTGGATTGGTATCCAAAGACAAGTTAAAGTTAAAACACATTTTCTACTGGTTTATTATTATTAATGTGATTATTTAAAATTTTCTATTTTTGTTATTGTTGGGTTGACTAACCACATTTTTAGGGAAATTGGGATTTTTAGGTTGATTATTATCACAATTTTTAGTGGTGTTGTGGTTTTAGTTGAGTGTGTTTGGACCCTAGAAATTTTAGGAAGCTTATGGATAATTTTTATTATTTTTTTGATATCCCCTAGTGTTATGGTTATGGAAAACAATTCATTCACTTAATTCCTTTATCATATGACCATTATTTTTTACCATTTCATCAATATTCAACACTCTCTCTATAGCTCCGGTGTAAGAATTGTATGGGAACTTATGCACATTTTCCTTAATTTATTTATTAATGGTGTGAAGGAAGAGATCACATAGCTTTTGGTGATCCATGTTTTGGGTGCTAGGGGAGGAGTAGAGGACATGCCACCATCTCGTGAAGAAATTTGTGGTGTACTTGTTGGGTTCTTGTTTAATATGAAGGAACTCCCTAATACCAATCTTTTAAAAAAATCATATTAAAAGCCTTGATGAAATCAACTATAAGTTTCCTAAATGAGTGTTTAGAACCATCAGGAAAATGGTAATACCAATCAAGTATTATGGCTTCAAATATTTTGGGGAAATATTTGGAACAACTTTATCCCATGCGAGTAGTTCATGAATCATAGTGCCATATGTCTTTATGTGGACATTAGAATATCCTTCACCCTTGTATTTTGATAATTCATGGAGAGGATGAGGGATAAGTTCCAAGTGAATGGTAAAGTCTAAATGTTGTTTTAGATAACTATCATAGGTTCCTAATGTTCCAAAATGAGTAGCATAAGTTTTTTTAGGGCCCACAGTATATGGTGGAGCTTGATAGTTACCATCCAAATGGGGACCTTGAGTAAACTTATCGATTGTGATATTTGGTGTATAATATGTAGGAAAGAAACCATTGGATTAGGTAGTAGGATGGTGTGGGTCATACTGAAGAGGAGATGAAAAACTTATGAGTGGGTTGGGCATAATCCTATGATGCTTGAGGATAATCCTGTACAGACTGAAAAGAGGAATGTTGTTGTTGAATATATTCTTGCAAATTTTAAGCATAGTTTTGTGATTCTAACCCAAATCAGTTGTAATACTATGTGGTTTTCTATATCCAATTTCACGTAGTATGAAGTGGTGTTGATTTCAGTTTTGTACGTTGGTAAATTATATGAAAAATTCCTACTCATGCCTAGTGTGTTGGTACATGTGAGAAGATATCTTGTGTTTGGGTGTATCATGTAGTTGATAGAAGGGGTTTTGTGTGGAAATTATTGTTTTAGTTATACACAAATTTGTTTTCTTGGAATGTATGTTGTGTCATGGCCAATTTTTTTTGTTCTGAAAAAGTAAGGCATTTTCTATCTCTCTATTTAATGTGACTAGGGTAGAGATGAGGTTTCCTAAAGGAACCTGTTGGTATTGTTTAAAATTCATGCTTACATTTGATTTATGGGAATGATGATACCCCTTGATAAATTTATTTTTAGTTAGTTCCCCTTTTATGGGTGTACTTCCAGGTTTAGGTGGAGGGGAAGTGACATTTTTTTACAAGATAGTGGCAATATACATCTGTAGTATATCCAGTGAATCGTTTATGGTTATAATTCAATCAATGATTTGATCAAATCATTTTATAAGTTCATCATTATGTCTTACATATGATAGAAAATCATAATATTGCATGCTAATTTGCGGCCTATTCAAAACTTGTGGATAAATCCTCCCTTAGTAAATTTCATATTGTTATAGTTGGAGGGGTCTATCGAAGATCCTTGATAGGTTAACAGCTAATCAATCTCTCCAATCCTTACATTAGAAGATAAATTGTTCATTTGAACAGACGAAATAGGTGGTGATTGCACACTGTGGGAATAATATCAACCCATCCATATAAAAAAAGTGATGGTTAGGGTGCATGTGAGCATAATAAGCCTCAAGGCCTAATATAGGCCTATCAAATTCCTAACCTGAGATATTTGAGGGGTGTTAAAAACACCATAGGATAATGGGAGATGGAAAATGTGTGATAAAAGAACTAGAATATAAGGAAATGAGAAGAAACTAGTCTTTCACATCTAATTCACCATATTTGTACATGCCAAAAAGTGTAATTGTATTTCATGCATATTAGACTCCTCTTGAGTCCAGGAAAAGGTATTTGACATAGAGGATGATACAATGTCATTGGAAAAATGATATAGATAATTTTAATATAGTGTGGGTAGATGGGGATATAGATAAGACAGAAGGAATTTTCTCTACTTCTATTCTCAAGAGAGCAATACTTTTTTAGTGAGGGCAGGGACACTTCTATAGACTTGTTTAAGGTGGATAGTGAAATCAAGAATGATTTTGGTGTGGGTTTTTTATTTTATGTCATGGTATTGGAAACAAGGGATATTGGGTTGTAAAACCTGGATAAAATGGTTGTTTGAGGATTTTTGGTCTTGATATGGAAATATCATGTGGAAAATATGATGGGAGAGACTAGGAAAGATGAAAACACTCAAATATCTAATGGGAGAAGCTATCGAATGTGATGAAAGATATGGTCGTTGTATTTTGGTGCTTCACCATTAAGAATAATGAGTTGGGGAATGATGTATGCTAGAGATGGTGAAGAATGAAACCCTTCTCACCTAAGTTCAGACACGATATCATCTAAGATGTTTTATTTCCTAAGTGGAGCAAGAACATGATGGAAATTTCCAAATATTCTTAGGAACATCTTGATTAACTAAAATTGGCTATATATGGGGAAATGGAAACTCTAGTTAATCTAAATAGGACTAAAACATTGTAAATAAATTAAAGTAGTGTGGAACAAATGTAAACTAAATTATTCTAATTGAAATGAAAACCTAATATGCAAGAGAAGGGAAAGAAATGGCGTAGCTGATTGACAAAGACCATCGTAGGTTATCGCAGGTCTGAACAAATAATATGGAAGTGCAGATGAACACTCAGGGACCCTGCAAAGGGCATATATGGCAGATCTGAGATGTATGGGGCACATGGGACTGTATTGGGGCACCCCAGGGTGCCCTAGTCTGCAAACTGGGTGCTTTGAACACTGTAAATGCTTGAAACCTACAACTGGTATGGTCGTAAGTTGGTTCTGAATGCTTCTTCTCTGTCATTTCAAATCCGTCGGATGTACTGTAGGGTGACTTGAAATGCAAGGAGAAATACCCAATTAGAAAAATAAAAGATGCATATGAATGGGTTGGACTGACCTTAGCCACCAAACCAATGGACTTATCATTGAGCGTTGCACTACATTTCAGATATGGATGTAGTTCTGGTGCGTGTGTGTGTGTTGTGACCTAGGTGCTCTTGTGTTAGTCACACTTTGTGGAGTAGCGAGCAATAGTAGTTATAGAAAATGTAAATAGAATGTGTGCATGGAATAGAATAGAATCCCTCTCCCTATGTAGTGTGTGTAATGTAGATCTTCCTAGCCTTGATGTATGGTGCTATGTGGATGAAATAGATGCAATGGATGCAACCCTAATGGATTGATAGATAGTAGTAACACTTGGACCCTCATTATGGTCTTATAAGCTTTATATTTATAGGTATCTCGAGTCTAATTTTGTAATTAATGCCGAAAAGGCCGACTGAGAAAAAGATAAACATGACTAATAGCTAGAAGTGACCCAAAAAGGAGTGAAAGGGGATTTGCATAGATCAGGGTGCCCATAGTGGGACTGGGGCACCCCAGTACAGGCTAGGTGCCCTACTTTAGGGCTAGAATGTCTGAAAGGTCATGAAATGGGCTGAAGAGTATCAAGAAATACGCGAGAAAGATTAAATAAAAGATAAGAAAAACATAGCCAAAAGGTGGGATTAATTAGTACTTTAACCACTTGAGAACCTTCTCAATAGTAGTATAAGACCGGGTTAAATTATGTGTAAAGTGCATAGTTTTGTGTCTACATTTTCCCCCACTTCATGTTTGTGAGCAGAAATCTTGGTAACATAAAGTAGATAGAGATGCATACCTGATATTCATGTAGAGTGTAGAAGAAAGTGTTCCGATGGACTAGGCTCAAGCAAGGAATGACCAAAAAGAAAATATAAAGGAACGTTGATTTTAAAGATGAAAAATGTGAAAAAGTGATGAGAGTGAACCTAGGGTGGAACATGTATGTAGTTGTTGTTGTGTGTAATGTACCTACATGGTTAGTATGGAGAGTACATGTCGTGGTGTGTTTTCATTGTCATTGTTTGTTATCATTGCTCCCAATTTGAATGCTTGTTTCTCATACGGTGCAGACCTGCAAGGATAAAATGTTGAAGTAGTCAAATATGTATGTATGTAAAAACATTGTGTAAAATACACAAATCTAAAGTAAGTAAATGTAAAATATGCTAGAAAAAGTGTAAATGGAACATGTGAACTTGATCCATGTCGAGAAGAAGGGTGTAGAAGGATATCCTGTACTATCGTGAGTTTTTTGGGAAATCTCACGCCACCCTAGCTAAAGAAGTGTAAGGAGGAAATGCTCTGTGTCCTCCATCTCTAACAGCTTCTACTGAAATTTGTTGAAGAGATATATGTATCACACTAGTTTTTTGGGAAATCCTATGCCACTAGATGGAGAAGTGTAGAGAGGCCACCCACTATAATGCCTAATCCTGTAACCGCTCTGCATAATTGTCGAAAGACACCATGTCCTGTTATGGCCATTGTGTATGGAGTTCGTAGAGTGTTTTGAACTCACTCGTTGTGTCTGAACTAGTGTAAATGCGTTGTGTTAGTAGAAAACACACAATGATTCCCCCTCTTTAGGGGTGCATGCGACGACCTTGGAAGGAGAATGTAGCCCCAAAAGAGGACCAACCACACTCTGACCTTATAACCAACTCAGCCCTGTAGGGGTGAAAGGGAAAGCACTTGGTAGATACTAAGGCACGCAAAAAATGGGATGGCTATCCAAAACAAGTGTTATTATATAAGCACATGCATTTAATCAGTGTAAAAAATGTAAACAATGTAGAAAAAAATCTAAGCACAATAGTGTAAACATGCAAGAAACAACAAGAAGACCGCACAAAGTGGGTTACAGATAAGGGACATCACTCACGACATCGCAAGACACGCAAGGTGATCATGGCCACAAATAATAGACAAGTGTGCACACAAGCAAAGGGAAAATCCCGCATATAATAGCAAACAAAGCAGACAAGTAGAAATATAGAAGTAGTCATGGAAACATGTAATCCTGCAAAACAAGTGTTGCACATGGAACACCCATTAACATGTTAGAGTGATAACCGATATGTTAAAACATGCATGAACAAGTAGTATAAGATTCTAAGTACAAAATGAAACAATAACACATATATGAGATAAATGTGGATGCCCCCAACGACTAGTATAGTAAGGGTAAAAGGCGAGCATCCATGTCACGTGTGAATGTCCTGTATCTACGATCACACTAAACAAAGAGGTGAATGTGCATGTTTCTATGATAATGACATATAAGAAATCAAGCTAACATGTCTAGTAAACTGAACATGAAAAACACTAGTAAGAAAAAATAAATTCCCCCTAGACCATGCAGTATGTTGTGGATGGATGGAATGGAATGATAGGAGAAAATTTCCCCTTGAGTGTATGGAAGTGTGTGCAGTGAGGTTCATTTTTTTTATCCCTCGGTGGTCAAGAATGAACCATAAACAAGAGTGCGTCATTGAGAAATGCTCAAGTAGTGTGAGGTTGTGTCTAGCACACTCTGATGAGTGTGTATATGTGATGGCAATGAAATGTGACATGGGTAGATGCATGTGGAATCTATAGCATAAGCATATACCACGACTTTTTTTAATAGATAAGTGATGATTATCCCTAAGCCTATATCACTATGGAAGAAGTACATGGCGAAGAAACATATGGAATGATAAGCATGGACCCTATAGCCCAAGCCGTATGCCACGATGTGTAGAATAGATCAGTGATGATTTATCGCTAGGCGTATATCACTATGGGATGAGCACTAGCAAGTGATGTAGTATATGATTGTAAAGCGGATGTATGGGACGTGATGAATAGAGGAGTGATGATTTATCCCTAATCGTATATCACTACCTGGTGAAAGGAGAAGGTGACGATCTATCCTATATCGTATGTGACTACGAGATGGGTGATGAGGGTGTATGAAGTGTATAGGATTGGATAACAGACAGTGGTGATTTAGCACTAAGTGTAGACCACTACATGATGAGTAAGAATGAGGTGGTGATTTAGCCTAAAACGTATACCACTAAGTGATGAGTAGGATAGATGATGTTGTAATAGAATGCCACATAATAGGGTAATAAGATACATGACGATAGGATGTAAGAGGAGAATGAAACATCAATGAAGGGAGTGGTGATTTAACCTAAGGTTTATACCACTACATGGTGATTAAAGGAAAGATAGTGTAATGGAATAAGTTTGGAATGAAAAAAAAGTATAGGATGTTATGATAGGAGGTGATAGAATGTAATAGGATGATGTAGAAGTGATGAAAGGAGTGGTGATTTAACCTAAGGTGTATACCACTAAGTGATGATAGGTGTGGGTGACGATATAGCCTATAGAGTTGGTCACTAGTCCGAGGAATGTGGTATGATGAAATGTCACATGTAAGGAAGGTCCATTTGATTAGTAAACTCTCGAGCAGTTGAGTATGAACCAAGGAACTAGAGTGTTTCATAGGGTAGTGAGTGCAGTGCCTAGAAAAATGTATTTTAGGTAACCAAGTGGTGAATAGGATATCTAGGTACATGGTAGAATGTAAGAGTATGATGATAGGTGTAGATACAATATGCAGTGGTGATAGGTAAATCTAGACCCATGGATAATGTGACCTAGCGTAAATATATAATGTATGGATGAAAAATAAGACACGACACATATATGATGATGAGTAGTGTAGCGTGTATGAGAGAGATGATGTAGAAATGAGTAGTATATGAAGTATGTATATTATGAGAGAAGATGTGTGGTGTGTGGGGTCCAATGTAATAGTAATCCCTCAACACTCCAGTGTGAACCGAAGCACAAGAATGCGTCATCAGGTAACAAGGGTGCTAACATGTGTGATATAGAATTATAAGATGAATGTAAGATGATAAAAATATGATAGAAGAGAGAAGAGGGGGTAAGTATGTGATAGGATATGCCCCCCAAAGCATGTCAGAAAGGAGGGGTCATCCGATAAGGTTTAGGGAAGGAGACCAAACAATTTGTGGTGAGGATGAGGACACCTTAGGATGATGGTCGAGAAAAGGTGATATGTGAGACAAACTTTGTGCGGGGGAATGTAGCCAATATGCATGTGATGGGTACACGTAAGACCAATATCGAGGTGTAGTAAAGTGTGTGGGTGATGGAAAGTGAGGCGGAATCATGCGTGTAGAACTAGAAGAGCCATGTGGAATAAAGCGACGTGGTGATCATCAGTGGGAGGCAGTGGTAGGCCTATGACAGTGTGTAGGACTAAGAGAATGGAGTGGGCATACAGAGGTTGATGGAGATGGTGGGGCAAGAATAGGATGTAATGTAGGTAGTGTCAGAGGATCTGGGTGAGGGAAGGGAGTAAATGCAAGAGTAGTTAGACTAGAATTAAATGGTGCAAAGGATGAGGGAGGAAGGCCATCAATGGAGATAACTCAGTTGTCATAGATGAACTTAAAGCGTAAGTGGTTGATGGATGAAATAGCTTGATATTTAGAGATCTAATTAAGACTAAGAATTAAATCACATCCTTTGACGGTTTGACTTAAAAGGAAAGGAATGAGAAGATTGAGAGGAATGACTATGATATGTAACTTAACGAATCCATACGGCCTTTTGAACAGGTAGTGGATTTGCGATAGAGGGTACCTGATAGAGAGTAAAAGGGATAGGGAACATGCGCTAATGGGGGAAGAGGGATCAACCTTAGTGTTAGTGACAACAGTGGAACCAATCGAGACATGTATATGAAAATATTCAGATGTGAATGTAGCATGATAGTCAGCTTTAGAGAAAGAAATAACAGATGGGGTCATATCATTGCTATCAACTAAGAAGTTGAGTGCACCCACATCTAGAGGTGGTGTGGCATGGTATGTGTGGTTGGCGGAAGAGTCGGTTTCCTTTTTGTCACATTGGTTTGACTCTTTATTGAAAATTTTTATTTTACCCTTGTCCTTAGTGGGAGGAGGGCTAGTAGGTCATGGGAATTAGAGTTGGTCATTTTCAATAAGATCTTGGATGATTGTACGAAGTTTTATATAATAGTTAATAGAGTGGCCTACACAAAGATGATAATCACAATGGAATTTTTCATTGTAATTTCATCCTTTAGGTCGTGTTGTGTCTAATTCAAGTGGTGGTGGGAGGGTGATGAGGTTACTATCGAGGAGAAATTGTAATATGAGGTGCAGTGCCATAGGGAGGTTGGTGAATGTATGTTTGGGAAGTTGGGAGAAAAATTCCTTAAAAGGTGTAATAGCGTTGACATTGAGTTTAGTGTCGATGGCTTTAGATATAAAGGGTTTGAATCACGTCTTACTGGGGAAACAATTTGAGGAGGAAGACCAATCTTTATATTCAAGTTTTCCAATAGATATGAGCTTGGATTCACGAAGCTTAATAATATGACAAAGTTGATCAAAAGAATAAAATGTCTCAAAGAGAACACTTTCGAAAAGAGGTGGTCGAAGACTTTATATGAAGAGGTCTTATAGTTCAGCGTTGGTAATGACATTAGTAATTTTGGCTAGATTGTTCTTATATCTTAAGACATGATTGCAAAATTGCTCATTGGATCCTTTCTTAAGTTTCATAGGATATTTTATAGCTGATGTTGATAGAAAAGTGTGTGAGGAAGGCGTTGACTAAATGAATGAAAGAAAAAATTGATTGAATGGATAGGAAGATCATAAAACCAACACATGGCATAGTCATGAAAGCTACAAGGAAATTGTTTAGCTAGGAGGAAATGATCATTCTTGTCTAAGGGACAAATTTTTTTCCTTGATTAACTTGAATGTTCATTATTCTACTGCATAACTTGTCTCTGCTACTATTGTTGTGGAAAAATCACAACACCCCTGAATGTTTGAAACTAATTAAATGGGAAGTTAGTGTGTTTTTTCAAACATGGAGCTATCCCAAAGTGTGAGACCTTTCAAAATGGGATAGATCTCTGGAGAAGGCCAACTTCATGTCCTAACCTAGTGCCAACTACTCCAAAGTGCATAGAGTTGCTAATCTATTCCTACTCTAATGCTTTCCAAAGGCACAAGGATAGAATTATTACATGAAAATGAAATATACTCTAAGGGAAGGCGATGCACCAAGAAGGAGTGTTGGAAAACCTATACTAATAAACACAACACTACCAAAACCTTTCAATGACAATATAACAATGCACAAAAACCGTACATGCAATGAGAAGACTAGGAAATATGTAATAGAACACAAAAGAGGGTTGTATTATCTGCAGGTCTGAGTTTATTGCTCCATTAAGTAGATACAATTCATTACATTTGGGGGCCAAAGGCACAAATTTTCATTACAGTGTTCAATAGGGATGTTTAAAACTCCGCAAATTTCTCAAGAAAGAAAGAAGGGAGGGGCAAATACAAAGTGTATAACCTTTTGAAATGATCCCCTCCCTCACAATTTATAGAATAAATTTTGAGAGAGGAGGGAGGAATCTAAATTCTAGATTGAATTGAGTGACATATCTTCTTGCATCATCTTTTAGTGTTGCCCATCCTCCTAGTGTTTGGCCTCCATGTTGATGAATTGGGTGTCCATACCCCATTAATAACTCCTACACCTACCCTTCTATTGTTCAATTTTCCCCAACTTTGAAGGTCTAGAAACTCCAAATTTGCATTTTTGGTAGTGCCATGTTGTAGTTATCTTTCTCTTCTTTCTAACAACTACATGTTTATAAAAAACAAACAACTAGGGCCCAATATATGCCGATTTCTGTAAGAAGGGGTTTTAGGTGCATAGGGCTCTGCAATGTTCTTTAGGATGAGTTTTCTCACATAGAAGCTCATGTTGGAAATATGCATGCCCATGCATAGTGAATTCCAACCGTAGCTTTTTTTAGGAATATTAAAAATAGATTTATTTTTTCTTTAGTTGGTTTTAGTTAACTCATATTTATTCTTTTTTAAGGATTAGATTTAAGTCAAATAAACCTGTTTTAATTCATGCATAGCATGCAACTATTTTAAAGCATGGGTTTAGATTTAGAATGTTCAGTTGAAGAGCTGTTAGTGGGTGAGTTATTCTATTTAAATAACAACAATTGTAATTGCTTTGTATGCACACACAAAGGTGTGAAATCTACACAAGCAAGGAAGGATGTGCATTGAAAGCACACAATTGCAGGCACAACTTGATTGTAAAGAGTTGAAGCTCTGAGTATGATGAAGATTTTATTAATCGAGATTACACACAGAACCGCTAGTTCAAATATTCATCTATTTATGCAAGTTATTTAAGTATTCTGTTTATTTATTTTATGATGTTTATTGAATAAGACTATATATTTTCTACAAATTGGTATATGAGTGAGGATATTCCAGAAACTTATTAAATTGGTAGCAAGCTATGGCTTCTACATTCGACATGTAGAAGCCATAATTTAATGGAAAGAATTATGAACACTGGTCGTTGACCATGAAGGCACTATTCAGATCTCAAGACGTGTGGGAGATCGTTGAAGATGGGTACACAGAGCCCGCAAATGCAGCAGCGTATACTGCAATTTCTCAAGCAGAAAAAGATCCTTTGAAGGAGTTACGAAAGAAGGACGGAAAATCTCTTTTATATAATCATCAGGAAATGCATGAAAGCATTATTCCAAGAGTGGCAGTAGCCAGTCAAGCAAATACTACATGGGATACTTTACAAGTTGCATATCAAGGTAAGGAGAAAGTAAAAACTGCCAAGATACAGTTACTTTGTAGAGATTTTGAGAATTTAGCAATGAAATATTTAGATTCTGTAGAATCATTTTTTACTTATGTAGTTGGCTTAGTCAATCAAATCAAATCCCATGGTGAGACTCTTGAAGACAGAAGGATTATTGAAAAAAATTCTTAGATGTTTGCCTACGAAATTTGATCCTTTAGTTGTTTCTATTGAAGAAACTAAGCATCTGAGTCAGTTTTCTATTGATGAGTTGCATGCATCACTAATCAATCATGAACAAAGGATGAATAGATCACATGCAAGTTTAGATCAAGATTTTGCATCTCAGACAGCAGGTAGTCATGGAAAAAGAAGAGGAAGTTTTAGCCCAAGAGGCAGAGGAAGAATTCCATCTAGAGGACGTGGTAGCGGTTCATCAAACTCAAGTGGAAGAGGACAGAATCAAGAACATAGTTATGGTCAGAGATAAGATAAGTCTCATGTTCAGTGCTATTATTGCAAGAAGTATGGGCACTTTGCTTATGATAAGAAAAAGCAATATGATTAGGAGAGGCAAAATCAAAATCAGGTTAGAAGTTCTATTTCTAAACCTATGTTTATTACATGCACAAGGATTGCCAAAGAAATACCTTCTTTATCCCCTATTGAATGTAATTTGTCAAAAGAGAGTCCATGTGATGTATGGTATTTGGATTCAGGTTGCAGTAATCACATGACAGATAATCTATTTTAGATGATTCAGTTAAGAGTGATGTAACTCTTGGAAATAACAATATTGTGTCTATGAAAGGAAAAGGCATGGTTAGTATTCTAACAAGACAGGGGGAGCAAACAAGTATGCAAGATGTTTACTATGTTGCAGGTTTGAAACATAACCTTATGAGTATTGGACAACTGGTACAGAAAGGATACCGAGTCTTTATGGAAGACAATGAGTGCGTGATTGTGGACAAAGCTCCTAGCACTCAGTTGATTACAAAAGTGAAGATGAGAAGCAACAGGATTTTTCCATTCATTTTGAAACCTGGAAAAAAGAAGAAATAAGATCTGTTTGCGGAAAAGTCTTATACTAAGCCAAATCAGTCTTTTGTTGAGTCCTGCGCTCAAACAGATGAGTCATTCGACAATGAAAATTAGTTCTACGCTACAGCAAGAGAGTCCTGTGCTAATTCCTACATAAATATAGTTGAGTCGTGCGATGAAGGAACACAATCATCTTTTCATTCAATCATGAAGGATGAATCATGGCTTCGGCATCTAAGGTATGGACATTTGAATTTCAGAGGTTTGAATTTATTACATAGAAAAAATATGGTTAAAGGTTTCCCATTGATTCAGAAAATGGAAAAGGTATGTGGAGGTTGTATTTTGGGGAAGCAACACAGAGATTCATTCCCAGTTGGCAAAACATCAAGAGCAAGTGCACCACTTGAGATTATACATTCAGATTTATGTGGACCTATTGAGACAACTTCTATTGGAGGTTGTATTTATTTTATGACATTCATTGATTATTACACAAGGAAGACCTAGGTTTATTTTCTGAGAAATAAATTAGATGCCTTTGATACATTTCAGCAGTTCAAGGCATTAGTGGAGAAGCAAAGTGGATACTACATCAAATTTCTCATAACGGACAGAGGAGGCGAGTATTTTTCTAATAAGTTTATGAATTTTTGCAGATATCATGGTATACACAAATAGTTTACTACCAGGTATACACCACAACAGAACGGTGTGGCAGAGAGGAAAAATAGAACCATCATGGAGATGGCGAGAAGCATGTTGAAGGGAAAACATCTTCCAATGATTATTAGGCAGAAGCAGTAGCAACTTATGTTTATATTCTGAACAGGTGTCCAACGAAACTTGTTAGGAACATGGTTCCTCAACAAGCATGGACTAATAGGAAACACAGTGTTTCACATTTCATAGTTTTTGGTTGTGTAGCGTATGCACATGTACCTGTTGAGCTAAGGAAGAAATTAGAAAAAAAAGGAGAAAAGTGTATTTTTGTTGGGTATTCAGAGAATAAAAAAGCGTACAAGTTGTACAATCCAGTCACTGGAAAGGTTGTGATTAGCAGGGATGTACAGTTTATTGAGAATGAAGCATGGGATGGAAGTATAGAGAAAAAAATGAGTATAACAACATCTATTCCGCACGATGATATGACAGATGAAACTTTAGAGCAACAAGGTACTGTATCTACAAATCTTGGACATGCACCACAAGTTGTAGCATAAGTTACACCTTGAATTACAGTCAGGAGGTCACCAAGATTTTATCCATCTTCAGCCATGTAAGAGACACCACAAGGAACACCAGAAGCTACTCCATCACCACAAATCAGTCCTGCATCGAATACTCCTGTGCAACGGAAAACAAGAAGTCTATGTGGGATTTATAATGTTGATACAACTAATTCATTTTCAGTTTTTGCATTATTTTCTCAAGTTGTAGATCTAGTATATTACGAAGAGGCTATCACTACAAGATAATGGGTCATGTATCCACAATTTTTCTACAATTTTGTTATGGATATTTTATCTAAAATTGTGAATCCAATTTTGTGGACTTCACCTACAATTTATTTGTGGAAAAATCAAATGTGACAAAAAATGTGGTAAAATCTACACTCAAAATTATTGTTAAAACTACACAATATTATAATTGTGGAATTTATGACAATTTCAATATTGTACCATTTCTACAATGTAACTTATTGTGAAAATTTTCACAATTAAAAAATTCCACCACAATTTAAAATTGGTAATGTACCACTACATTAATAATGATATGGGTCCACAAGTTTTAAAATTTGAATTCTTTCCACAATTTTAAAATTGGTAACTATTTCAACATATATATATATATATATATATATATATATATATATAGTATATATATATATATATATATATATATATATATAGATGAATATTATTTTGTAATTAAAAATTATAATTTCAACAAAAATTTAATATGTCAAAATTATTATAACTTTTTAAATCATATATATCACAATTAAAATAAAAATATAATATGTAATAGTAGATTATTTGTAGAATATTTACATAATATTTTAAATAATGTTCCATAAAAACAAAATTATTACTTTTAATTAGGAAAATATTTTATTTATTTATTATAAAATGAAGCATAGTTTCAAAGGAAAGTAAAAATAATATTAATAGAATTTTTTTTGAATTCATACATCATCAATGCTGAGAACTGATAAAATCTGAAAATAAATATTATTTTCCTTCAATTTCTATTTCTTTATATATTTGAAATCCTTAGTTTTCTTAACATTCTTTTATTTTTAAATATAATTTAAGAATTATGTTATATAAGAATTATAATTTCTTTAACATAATTTCATAGTTTTACTCCTACACTATCGTTGGTATTTGGAGCCATTATTTAAAATTCTTCTTTTTTAATGATAAATATGCTACAAAAAAGTATGGTCGAGGTATCAAAGGTTCAATTTTGTTAATTGGAAATTACAGTTTTAAAGTCTCAAAAATACTATATTTTTTTATAACATGATTATAAATGAACATTTCCATTTACATACTTGAAATTTTCCATAATCTTTTATGAATGGAGGACGTGTTGGTAGACCTGGACATCCATGTATGCATACCTAATCTCCTCAGCCTTTTGCTGACAAACCACTCCACCCACCACATTTAATTCCTTCTCCTAACTTCTTTTATATGCATCTAGAAACTTCCGTTTTTATAATATGGAAGCTTCTTCGCTTTAAATAATAAAAAATCTGTTTCTTTTTGCATTGTAAGAAGAGGGAATACTCTATTTTAGAAAGAAGAAGAAGGTGTGTAAAAAAGAGCACATGCAGCTCTGTTCTTTAGCAAATACAATCCTTTTTGTCTCAGTGTATCTGATTTGTGAAATATAATACAAATATGTTTTTTCATGTACTATATTTTGTTTTTCTTCCTCTTATGGACAACTCTGTTATGTAAGATTAAAAGTAATTTTTGAATTTCTATTTTCTGTATCATCTTGTCTTTCTCCAGCAAACTGGTATCAGAGCATTGTGCAGATATCTCTTGGCATTTGGAGACTTGAGGATATCTTTGGAAATGCCATCAACAGCAACTTGTATTTGAAGAAGGGCAGATAGATATTCCATGAGGATTTAGGTTTGTTTTATTTTGTGCTTTCATCTATCTATGTAGGTGAAACTTTTTTTTTTTTTAAAAGAGGAAGAAATACTGGAACAATAAGTTAGCAAAGAAAAATCTTCGGAGGAATGGGAAACACGAGTGGAAATATTGCACAACCTCAAATACCAACATTTGGAGCATAAAAATGAAAACTCTGTTTTGCTCCCAGGATGTTTGGGACTTGTTGAGAATGGATTTAATGAACCAGCAGACCAGCAAGCATAGCAAGCTCTTTAACAAGCAGAGAAGGACTTATTGAAGGAAAACAAAAAGAAAGATGCAAAGGCATTATTCTTCATTCAACAAGCAATGAAGGAATCAATCTTTGCAAGAGTAGCAGCTGCCAGAAGATCAAAACAAGCATGTGATAGTTTGCAAATAGCATACCAAGGCACAAGCAAGGTCAAAATTTGATCCTTAAACAAGAAGGTTATTGTTATGAACCCTAAGCGGTACTTTCCACTCAATCGGAGCTTATGCCTTCACCTATGCAATAGAGTTGTGGAACGTGTGTTAGTGGCTTGAGTAAGATTAATTAACCTTGTAAAAAATGGAAAATGTTCTAAAATCAAATGAATACAAATATTTGGACATAAAATAGATGATCCTATTTTAGAAAGCTTGGCCTTAAGCTATTTAGTCAATAGTTGAAAAGAAGGAAGTTCCCCCTTGTGAAAAGAATTGTGTGAATCATTACATAAAATTTTATAAGAACGTAAGTAAAGAATTAAGAGACATTTTAGTAAAAAATAAAATTTAACAAGAATATCTCATTGTGGGTGGCCCTAAATGTAAGTGTGTCATGTGGTTGGACTTCCATGTTGTCTTGTCAAAAGGAAGAAAAAAAAATGTATGTATTGTCCTTGATAGGTATGAACGTCTCCGTGCTGCCTTTATGGCCATCCTTGTATCTAGTTGTTCACAGTGTTAGTTGTATACTTGGTGACGACATGTTGCGTCGTGTTATGTGTCAAGCAAGTCAATATATATATATATATATATATATATATATATATATATATATATTTATTTATCCTGTATTTCACTGTGTAGTTCGTGTGTGGTTTTTGGGTCGTTACACATTTATAATTAAAATGCATTGATAATATGAATGTTTCAAATTATTTCTGAATAAAGTACTTATATTTTACCAATAATAAATATTTTTGCTGTGTTAGTTTATATAGTTTATATCATTGATGTTATTTCTTATAGCATTTTTTGGGAGTAATAATTTCTCTTTTTACCTAAGTGATCTTTTTCTTTATCACTCATATAAAAAGTAGTTATATTGCAATTTTTTTTTTCTCACATATTAAGATTTTAATAAACTATATGAATTGAATATATATGATAATATGCATATAGTTATTCTAATAAATTATGTTGTGATCATACCTAAATTAAAGGATATGAATACCCTATGAAATAATTTAATTGAACACCGTTGTTAAAATTAATGCAATGAAACATCCATCAAATAAATAAATAAAATCTATGTACATTATTGTATTTTACAAGCTCCATAAGGATCATAATAATTTTCTAATTTAGAGAAATTAGTATACAAAATGAATAAAAAAATCCTATAAAATTATGAAACAAAGGCAAGTAACAATCCATGCATGGAGAGAAATAATCGCAGGTTCTCAAAATGCAACAAATATAATTTTTTATACAAGGTTGGTTACTCTTCATAATTACCAATATCAAGTAGGTGATGGGAAAAAAAACTAAACAAAACAATTTTTTGTTGGAAAACAATAAAAAAATTAGGTAGCTCCAATGGTTTTGTGAAGAGAAGCATTCAGAACAAGCTTAATAATTGCTCCATGAAAAGCAAATCATGAAATATATTAGGAATAGAGAATCAAGTTATTATTTCATTCAATTATAATTTTCCCTAATAACTACATTGGTGACATTATAAAAAATACATGAACCTTAAATCTAATAAAAATTTACACACCTGAATTATTTAGAGCTACATTCGATAGTGGGTAACGATACTAACATTATTGTATGAGCTTAAAAATATGCATATGTAATTTTACATGGAACAATAGTATAGTAAATGTTTAATGTGCATCCACGAAATTTATGTTATTTTATAATAATATCAATAAAAATGTCAATTAATATATTTGAAATTTTTTGTATTCCTTAACATTAATCAATTGGTCCTCGCTCACACTCTCCATGACGTAGCCCAAATGCAGAGATCGATAACAAGACAATTTCACGGATAAACCTTGAATTTGGAAAAGGAAATGGGATTCCTCATATAGGTGGAAAGATTAATTTTGATGGTGGCGTAGATTCACAGCTTGCTAGGAATAAGGAAACTGCTGATAATAATAAGAATAATTATTGTGATGGAGGAATAGAAGATTAGACAAGGAGTGGTAGAAATACCTTGACATATCGAAAAAATGTAGCCAAGGACCCTATCGCTCCTGTAACATATGTTGGTCACAGATCTATTAGTGGGAAATAAGTAGAGGTTGGCCAGGGGAAGAAAGGGAATGGGAATCCCAAGGGTCAAAGGAATGGAAGCCCTTCCTTTATTGATTTTTTTTCCTAGGATAGCGTTAGGACTTTATAGTAACCCTCTCAGGTGATTTTGACACTAAATATAGAGGAAGATCTACTTCGCAAGATTTTAACGGAGGAGGAAAATCCTACTCAGTTGGACCTTATTTATTGGTTTCACAAATTTTGGCGTAAAATCTATCAACTACATGACTGGATTGCACATAGATGGAGAGAAAAAATACAATGTAATATTGAGCTTTATCCTTATGCCAAAGCATATTACATTGCTTTCTTTCAAACCCACTGAGGATAGGGATTTGATTTTCAATTAATATTGGGTTTGGGGGTGAACATGGAATCATGTTAAAGCTATGGTATCCATCTTTTGATCCCCTAAAATATTCCTTTGATACCTACCTTGTTTGGGTTTGTTTTCCAGGACTCCTACTTAATCTCTAGAATAGATCGTGTTTTCTTTCCATAAGTGATACTTTAGGATCATGGGTGAAATTTGTTGATAAGACATTTGTTTGGTACATACTACTTATTCTCGAATCCTTGTAGAGTTTGATACCTCTCAAGATCTACCAGCAAAAATCAATTTGTAAAATTGGATATAGAATCTAGGTATAGAGATTGGACTACAAGGGTTTTGCTTTCAGATGTCAGTGTTTCTTACAAATTATTCATATTTAAGAGGAATGTGAAAATTCCAAGAACAAGTTCAAACATACATGGTGGAAGGATTCTCTTCCTGATCATCTAACATTAAATCCCCATACCAACACGGTTGTTGAACTCTCATAGGTTGAGAAATTTTTTGAGAACAAACTGCAAGCTTCCTCTCCTCAGGATGTTGATTCAGCGATAGATTCAACATCCCTTGCAAGGGGACACATCCCTATCAATTCAATAGAAGTTATTCTTCCAATCTTGTTGAAAGAAGGAAATCAAGAATGAATGTTGGTGGATAGGAAAAATAATAAATACACTAAATCTAAACCCTCCATTGTTTCGAACGAGGCATGTGTCTGTCGTATTGTGTGCTATCATCACTACATATGGGTTGTTGGCATGTTGTGCTACTCTAGAGAAAGTGTTGTTGCTATGAAGTTACTGTCTACTAGTTGTTTCTTAGTTGTAGGTTTGTTGCTTTTTGTTGTAATCTTGGCATATTTTTCTCTATTGTTGGAATTTGTCATTATATCTTGATTTTGATCTCTTTTTAAAATATTGAATTTGTCAAATCTAGATTTTGAGCCTTGCTATACAAGGGTATAGTCCCTTTCCAAAAAACAAGAAAAAAATTACTTCTAGTAAAAAAAATATTATCAAGTTCGAATTATAGTGAAAATTTAATAAAATATTTAGATTTAGGCGCCCCCTAACAGTTGGTGCCATAGGCAATTACCTATTTTTATTAGGGGTTAATCCCCCTTTAGTTGTGTTACTTACATACTTATAAACAAAATGTTTTTACATAGTATCATGAATAAAAGGAAAAATTAAAAGATATGGATTCACATTATTTGTTGATTCTGACACTAAATATTTTCAGTGTAATTTCCAAATTTTCCCCATTGCACTGCCAGTCTGTAGCCAATCAAAGGTTGTCACGTGGCACCATGAGGTGTTAGCGGAGAGTAGGATCCCTTTTTAACTTAGTGCTTCTGGAAAAATTTGGGAAAATTTTCTGAATTTTCCCCGCCATCGCACCGATCGCAGCTAATCAAGAGCTACCAACGTGGCATTGTGAGGTGCTGGTGGAGGCACAGGTGAATGTTTCACTATTTTCCCTTTAGGGTGCTAAAACTCCTTTATCCCCACCACCCCATTTTCTCCGCACTAGCTTAAAAGGTGCCATGTGTCCCTTGTGTCTTGCGGACTCATGGGAGCATGAGTGTAAGGGTGGATTTTCACCCCCACGCGGGAAATTTCCAAAATGTCTCCTATGGCCCCGCCAACCTGACTCATTCCCTAGGAAAAATTTCTCATGGAGCCTACAGGCCCGCCATGGAGAAATATTTTGCTCAGCGGCCCGTCGACCTGCCCCTGGGGCAAATTTTCTCCCCTGGGCCTACAGGCCCGCTCTTGGGGAAAATTTTCACCCCAAGGCCTGTCAGCCCATAAGTTGAGGAATATGAGGAGTTAGGAGGACTTCTTTATATCACTGGAAAAGTGAGGAAATTTCCCATTCAATGAGAAAGATTTAGGGAAATTTTGAATGTGCTAATTTTTATAAAAATCAAGTTGGATCTTTAAGCCTGTTAAAGAGTGGGTATGGTGAGGAATTACCCTTTGAACCTAATTGAATCTTCTAACCCTAGTTTTTGGACCTTGTAACCTCTAATAAATGTTAACAAAAGAAAATTATATTCTAGTAGATTGGAATTGATCTAGAACCTTCAGTGACAATTGTTTTCATGTAACCTGGTTGAAGACTCTTTTAAACAAAACAAAAAAAAATTATTCCATAATTTTCCTAACTAACCCTAGGTTGTTCTTGGGTCTCAAGTGGATTTTTTTTAGAAGGTATCACATCATACATAACAGAGATTACATTTTTTCCATTTTTTTTAATTGCTGTAGCGACCCAAACCATACCAACACAAGGACAACACAGCGAAATACAGGATAACTTTTTTTTTTGACTTGCTTTGACACAACACGACACAACATGTCGTCACAAGGTTACAACCAACACTAGGAACCACTTGTTACGGGGGAGACCACAAGGTCAGCACGGAAACGTTCACACCTATCAAGGACAATGTACTCTTCTTTTGACAAGACAACATGGAAGTCCAATCCACATGACACACTCACAGCTAGGGCATCCCATGAGAAATTTCTTGTTAAATTTTCTTGTTTACTAAAGTGTCTCTTAATTCTTAACTTACGTTCTTATAAAATTTCATGTAATGATTCACACAATTCTTTTCACAAGGGAGAACTTCTTTCTTTTCAACGGTTGACTAAATAGCTTAAGGCCAAGCTTTCTAAACTGGGATCATCAATTTTATGTCCAAAGCTTTTTATTCATTTGATTTTAGAACATTTTCCATTTCTTACAAGGTTAATTAATCTTACTCAAGCCACTAACACATGTTCCACAACTCTATTGCACAGGTGAAGGCATAAGCTCCGATTGAGTGGAAAGTACCGCTTAGGGTTCATAACAATAGCCTTCTTGTTTAAGGATTCAAATTTTGACCTTGCTTAAGAAATATCACCATGAATCAAGGCAAGGGTTAACAGAACAGGACAACAGAATTTAGCTTCAGGGTCACATTGTTTACTATCAGTCTTTTATTGAGGTTAAGAGTTTATCAAGATTGGTTAAATGTTCCATCTAGACTTTACTTAATTAAGTTTGACAAAGGAGAACATTTCAAACGATAGAGAGAGATTTAAGGTTTTATTAATCAATTTCCCTCCTACTTATTAAACCCTATCATCTTCTAAAATCTAACCATTGATTTCACCATAAGGTCATTTAAGGTTTCACCATAAAAGGATAATGTTTATTAGCTTGGCTCGAATAAAAAAAATAATAATAATAAGTTATCATATTTCGTTACAAAAGATAGTTTCCTCTTGATTGTTCCAGGTCTCAAAGGTTATCAAGGAGATCACATCTACATAATATATTCATATATATAAATTTTTAGTTTAACTTTTATCAGGATTATCCAGCTCACTTTATAGTGCTTACAAACTCATTGCTACTAAGCCTTAGGAGGATTTACAACTCAACATTTTAACTCAAGAGCAAAGTTTAACAGTACTCATTTGCGGAAACAAATCAAGGTTATATCAATTCATTCCAACATGATGCACAAATCAAAGGGACATACCATCTCTATTGAACCATGACTAGGGAGCAAGAGAGTAATAACATGGGACATGCCCTGCTACTATACTAAGGGTTAAAATTCACTAGAATATCCCATAACCAAGCGGTAATCAAATTTCATCTTTCACATGATAACCAAACAAGCCAAAGTTTCAACAGTTACAACAACAATACTCTACAATACATTTACTAGGCACTGACCCTTCTTCTAAAATGTCCAAAGGCCCTTTCCAAATTTTATAACATAATACACATTCGTACAAAGGAACATCATAACCAAGATTGATGCAATAATCTACAAGTCTTTCCATCATCTAACCACGTAAGCCATCTGCAACAATTAATAACCTGAGTTAGTTCGCGAGAACTGAGCAAGATAAGACTATACATAGCAACAATAAGCTACTAGCTAACAATACCATGAAAGGAAACATTCTATTTCAGGAAATGGATCAAAGTTCTAACCTCTAACAACCTTTTGAAACAAGATATAATTTTCAACATATCAACTAAGAAGAAATCCATAAGTTTTAGTTATGAAAAATACCTCGAAAACTACAAAAGTTTGACAACCAAATACGCAAGACTATGAAATTTAAATGATTAGACACAAGAGTTGAGAGTATTAGGATTTCAATCATGTAATCCCGTAGATTACGTGATTGAAATCTAAAGTGTAACCCATCAATCCACATTCTCAAGGTGAAGTCAAAAGATAAAAACCAGACCCGATCTTAGCTGCCAAAAAGAATATAGTTTTGGAATCGTTCCGTAGGGCCATAGGCCTAATAGGCTATAAACGAACAACGAGGGTAAAAACAAAGTTCCATCATGTAATCAAAAAGGTTTAAAGGATGAAAATCTTATATTCAAACCCACAACCATTATATCTTAGGTAATAAGTGACTTCATAGCTAATAAGGATGAGTGGAAAGGACGGTAAGAATGTTCGGAATAGGTATTGCCTAACAGCTTACCTACTGAACATAACCAGGGCCGGAATAGCGACAAGCCTCATTAATACCCAAGTTGAGTAGGCAATCTAGCATTCTAAACACATCCTTGCAATTTTCATAATACCTTAGATTTATAATCCTCCCGTTTTAGAGGAACATAGCCATGAATCTAGACTTGGTTGAAATTTTTCCGACATCAACTCACTTCCTAATATCATAAACGATGTATACAAAGGAAAAGGTCTCTCAACTCTCCTTAATTTACATCTCATCACTAAGTTTATGGTAACCTATGCAGAGATTAAACACATAATATACCATTGAAGATAGATATCCTCCAATAACGAACTTCTATAACGATGTAATTACAATTATTACGTTCGACACATAAACAAACTATTCCATAGCTTCTTTTCCCTTTTTGACAACAAAATATATTCACGGCCTTCCATCACAATCATTCTAAATTTGCAATGAAAGGTCACTCATCAAGAAGGAAGTACAAAACAAGTTTGACTAAATTAAGGAACTTCATGTTACCTTAAGCAGTTGATGAAAACCTTAACTTTCACGAACCGTGAAAGATATTACCTTACTCCATCAAGGCATTATGTCTATATATGATTAAATCGATCACACAAGGAATCATCAACATAACATATCTTAACACCATAAAGGTCATTAATTTTATCAAATTTTACTCATAGAAAGAGTAGAATCAAAATGGGGTTCTATCAATAATTTAAGCCCTTCTATCAACCCAGGACATATTTTCGGCCCAAAACTTCCTTCTTAACAAGCATATATATTGAACTTCTAATTTCCAAAAGCCCTAATAATTTGCACAATACACGAAGTGCATAATCACGCTTATCATAAAAATAATAATAATAATTTAACTGTATGTTTTCCTCTAGGGCAACAACATAATAGGAAACCAATACTAGTCAACGCTGCAACGTTCTAGGGGCGATTACATACCCAGGTTCACAAAAGAAACAGCGACATTTTTGCAGAAGGAAGTAACTTTAAAATTATATATATATATATATTTCATATGATCAATCAAAGCATACACTGAGAACCTTTGTTTGTTTTATATATATAAATGGGTTGATCACGTCAACAAGAACAACCAACAGAGGCAAATCCAGAAGTAACAAACTGTTAACCATATACTGAATGCAAATCCACAAAATCATAGATTTAAACCAATTTCTAGAAAGAAAAAGTTTCATTTCAAGAGGTTATTAGATACTAGCATATTATGTATATGGTTAGTCTATCTTGCCTGTTTTAACGCATCCACCAGTCGTGAACATCCAGCAGGGACTGCTACAGCCACACGCCTTCCGCTTTATCCTCTGCTTCACTGGTCTTTTCTTGCAATATACCACACCAGTGATTCCCTTTTGAAGGCACGACTAGAAGAATGCAATAGGTGGTTGTCCAAACACTAGATTGCTTCAATGCAGCTGCTTTGGGGGTGAGAGTCGAACTGCTTACCACTCAGTCCGAGAGCACTTGCTGGAAAGGGTTCATCCTTTAGTACAACTTCTCCATTGATCATTGATGTCAAAGGTCCTTCAGAATTATCATTGTAGCAGCACACTGTTGACTCCAGCCATGAACACTCTGGCTGACCCACCATCTTCTTGTATGCAGAATTAGCCCATTTTACCCTATTTTTAGAGTCAGATATAAGAGCTGGAAAAGTTTCTTTTTTTTTTTCCATCTGCTCTTTAATCTCATCCATAGTTTTGCAGGGAGGAGAGATTTTCTGATTGGTTTCTTTCAGATATTCAATGCTAACACTAGAACCCACTGGTCTCACTGGCTGTGGCATGATGACACCATTATTAACTGAGCTCAAACCCTCCCCAGTTGGTGATATCCCTGGCATTGCAACATTTGTGGATCTCTGCATAGGATGTCCAGTGGAAGGGCTTGAATAATACATCAAATTATGCTCTCCACTGTAGGAAGTTCCATTGTAAGAACAAGCTACAGTTTCAGGCTTGAAACTGCAACAGGCAAGAGGTGTGGGGTTTATGGCAAGTGGGTGATGTATGTTACAACTCCTCTCCTCGGTATCTTTTACCATTCTCTCATACGCTGGGTTAAACCACAAAAAATCCTTACTCTCACTGTCCAGCAACTGTAACAAGCCCGTTGCCTGGCTATTTACTGCTGCAGGCAGTTGCTGTGGATCTCCAACAAGAACACACCTTACAGCTCCCAAGGAAAGTGGAGGAACATGCCTACTTCCCTAGCTTGTAGCTTCATCTATAACCACCATATCAAACCCATGGGCTAGGCATGGAAAAACTTCTGTTCGGAACTAAAAACAGTAAGTGAACGAAATCTCAGCCTCATTACAAAACTTGCCTCAAGATTTGATCGAGCTTCTTCCATGTTAGATTCGCCACCTGGACAGAAGCGACTCCCCAAAATGAAAAGGCAAGACATCTCAACTAAAACTTTATCTCGTCCTTCTGGACTACGGCTGCAAGGTTTTGCAACAACTGATCTCCACTGGTCGCATGCAACAAGAACATCAGGATCAACACCTGTTCCTTGGATCGCCCTGTAGCAGCTGTCGCACTCAGCTCTCTCTGGAGGCCACTGATTTTCTGAGAAGCAGTTTACTGACGAAGCTCGCAAGCCCTGTAGCTGCTGCATACAACAGAACAAATGCTTCCTCACTGAGCACGACTTCCGTCAGCAACCCAGAAATTCAAGGATCTGCAACCCACGGAAACTGCCTACAGCAGGCACTTATCTTTTGAGAATCCATTTTCTGTCCAGTTTGATTTCTCACTGCTGGCAGACAATTCAAAAAACTTATCTCACCATTTCTGATGACAATCTCAGTTCTACGCTCAACTGAAAACCAAGTGATTCATGGAAAGAACATCAAGGAGGAACCACGGTTCCAGGCTCCTACAGTAGAATCCCTGACAAGAACTTCTCTCACCTCACAGCATTCAAGAAAGTTGGATGCACCCACGCCTGCTAATGACTGGGGCATGTCCTCACGGCACACCAACTAGGAATTTTAGTTCTGCGTCCATTCTGCCTTGATTTTTGAGAATCAAAACACGCCAAGAGATTTTGGCGAAGAAAATAGGCCTCCACCCACTCCATCTTTCCTCACGCAAGGACAGACATGACAACGCTTATTTGGCAGCCCCGTGGTGGTTGGGACAGGCCAAGGTGAAAAGAAAGGAAGCTCCAATGCCCAGCGGGGCATTACATTCTCCTCCCCTTAAGAAAGCATCGTCCTCGATGCGACATAACACAACGGAAAAGAAATGGTTCGCAACCAAGAACAGGTACAGGAGAAAGTACACCTATGGTTTAAATTTTTAGTTGATTAAAGTACGGCCACAGGGTAGCCTTAGGAACATTTGGTAGAAATTTTAACTTTCAATGTTCTGTGAAGATTGGCAGTTCTTTCTTGTTCATCATTTCATTAGTCTCTTTCCATTATCATTATTTCTAGATTTAGTTTCTTTTAAAATTTCATCTTTGAAGAGTTTTGATTTATTCCTTATTGTGGGTGCCCAAAATGAACTGCTAACACAACACCCTATCAGGTTCACAAGACCCTACAGATTCACAAGCACGCAATTATATACTTCATGATTGTATTACACCACAAAAAGGTTACTCAAATACGGAATAGAATAGGCACAGTCCACATAACGTAGTACTCATCACACATCAATGACTGACATACCAAATACTCAAACAAAAGAGTACTACAATCCACCAGACATTTCCTCAATTTGCATCAATGAAAGACTCACATAACACCAAACCATGCTACAGGTACATAGTGTCCACAAGGGAATCAATGACATAACCACAACATCACAACACATATCCATCTGACATGAGTAACACATACATCAAAAGACCACTACCAAACATCACAATAACTCAACATATATCCTGAAACATCAACCATATAGACAAATATCATAAGCCTCCCTCAAACTCTTATGCCTCCCTCAAGTCTCTTATGCCTCCCTCAATGTCTCCCTCAAGTCTCTTATGCCTCCCTCAAACTCTTATGCCTCCCTCAAGGAGGCCGGTTGTCCCTATGGTCCAAGACACATAGAGTTCGAACACTCCTAACCCAAGTGACATAATAACGCGTGGTTCAACAACCCGCTAGTTATATGTACCCCTTGGGGCGTACCCCCATACAATGAAGCGGGTCCATAGGTCCAACCAATCCATGGTGCATCCCATGACCCTATTCCACACATCACGACATTAGAACCAGCACAACAATCCAATCAAAGTGCCAAGTGGCAAAGTACAAGCCTTGGGCAAGGCGGTAAGAATTCCAAAATTTAAAAGAAGACCCCAAATCAAGCTAAAATAAATGGCCAAATAGCCAAAGTTAGTATCAAAATCCCCATGTTAGTGCCACAAACCAAGGAAATGCCCAAAATTGTAAAGCATTGCAATCAAGAAAATCTGCTGGTCCTTGCAAAATAAAGTAAAAGCTCAATTTACGAATAAAATCAACTTATAATAATGTCACATTACGATAACTGTGTGGCCTTATCTAGCCACCAAAGGGGTACTCAATGAGTTGCTAGCACTCGGAACATCGAGCCTCAGCTCGTAAAATACATATCAATAATACAACTGTCATCACCTCCATCTGAATCATCCCGCCACCCTTCGACAAGGCTAAACATAGTCATAGATACACTAAGGTTGCATACATACAACCACATAGGGAGAGAGGAAAGAATCACATGTTATCTACTAAACCGAGTTTTAGCTCGAGTTATTGACCCATGGTACACCATTCCTCACTCTCAACATACACTTCTACCGATTTCCCTCAGGATCGGTTAGCGTAAGGTTCACAACATAACATACAACAACATCACTAACATAACGGTGGCACACACATAACTACCATAACGTCTCACATATGGTACATATACAGGGTAGATCAGGATCATACATTCACTGAGTGTAACACATCACTTTACCACATTCTGCACCCAAAGTGCAATCACCATACGATAGGGTTCATACACTCACCGTATGACCCAAAATCACAACATGAAGCATTACATATTTGCACAGTCATACATACGATGAACATAGTACATCACAACATAACATACATTGCAACATAACAAGGTGGTACACACATTTCTTCAGAACATGGTAAAAACATCATGATACAACTCGTTTCTTTTAACAACAAGTAGTCATACAACACATTGATACACCCACATATCACAATATGCCACAATGCTCCAACACTACGTCATCCACATTAGAATTCTTTTCACACATCACAAACAATAATTCACACGTGAATTCTTCATAGAATCCACAAGAAGGAGAGAGAATACTCCCATCCCCAACATATCAACATGATCACAAACACGCACAAGGTGACATACCCATAGTGTGCGTTCACAATATCACAATTACGACAATAATCACATCACGTTTAAAGCACATTACTCTTCCAATATCTACCACCATCATGCAACATCATCATCATCACGCAGTATCATCATGTACCACCGCCACCACCATGTAACATCATCATATAACACCAATCCGGCCCAGAGGTTCGAGAGCATGAACCTATGCTCTGATACCAAATGTAACACACCAAACCATACCAACACAAGGACAACACAGTGAAATACAGGATAACTTTTTTTTTTGACTTGCTTTGACACAACACGACACAACATGTCGTCACAAGGTTACAACCAATCACTAGGAACCACTTGTTACGGGGGAGACCACAAGGTCAGCACGGAAACGTTCACACCTATCAAGGACAATGTACTCTTCTTTTGACAAGACAACATGGAAGTCCAATCTACATGACACACTCACAGCTAGGGCATCCCATGACGAAATTTCTTGTTAAATTTTCTTGTTTACTAAAGTGTCTCTTAATTCTTAACTTACGTTCTTATAAAATTTCATGTAATGATTCACACAATTCTTTTCACAAGGGAGAACTTCTTTCTTTTCAACGGTTGACTAAAAAGCTTAAGGCCAAGCTTTCTAAACTGGGATCATCAATTTGATGTCCAAATCTTTTATTCATTTGATTTTAGAACATTTTCCATTTCTTACAAGGTTAATTAAACTTACTCAAGCCACTAACACATGTTCCATACCTTTATTGCACAGGCAAAGGCATAAGCTCCGATTGAGTGGAAAGTACCGCTTAGGGTTCATAACAATAGCCTTCTTGTTTAAAGATTGAATTTTGACCTTGCTTAAGAAATATCACCATGAATCAAGGCAAGGGTTAACAGAACAGGACAACAGAATTTAGCTTCAGGGTCACATTGTTTACTATCAGTCTTTCATTGAGGTTAATAGTTTATCGAGATTGGTTAAATGTTCCATCTAGACTTTACTTAATTAAGTTTGGCAAAGGAAAACATTTCAAACGATAAAGAGAGAGATTTAAGGTTTTATTAATCGATTTCCCTCCTACTTATTAAACCCTATCATCTTCTAAAATCTAACCATTGCTTTCACCATGAGGTCATTTAAGGTTTCACCATAAAAGGATAATGTTTATTAGCTTGGCTCGAATAATAAAAAATAATAATAATAAGTTATCATATTTCGTTACAAAAGATAGTTTCCTCTTGATTGTTCCAGGTCTCAAAGGTTATCAAGTAGATCACATCTACATAATATATTCATATATATAAATTTTTAGTTGTAACTTTTATCAGGATTATCCAGCTCACTTTATAGTGCTTACAAACTCATTGCTACTAAGCCTTAGGAGGATTTACAACTCAACATTTTAACTCAAGAGCAAGGTTTAACAGTACTCGTTTGCGGAAACAAAACAAGGTTATATCAATTCATTCCAACATGATGCACAAATCAAAGGGACATACTATCTCTATTGAACCATGACTAGGGAGCAAGAGAGTAATAACATGGGACAAGCCCCGCTACTATACTAAGGGTTAAAATTCACTAGAATATCCCATAACCAAGTGGTAATCAAATTTCATCTTTCACATGATAACCAAACAAACCAAAGTTTCAACAGTTACAACAACAATACTCTACAATACATTTACTAGGCACTGACCCTTCTTCTAAAATGTCCAAAGGCTCTTTCCAAATTTTATAACATAATACACATTCGTACAAAGGAACATCATAACCAAGATTGATGCAATAATCTACAAGTCTTTCCATCATCTAACCACGTAAGCCATCTGCAACAATTAATAACCTGAGTCAGTTCACGAGAACTGAGCAAGATAAGACTATACATAGCAACAATAAGCTACTAGCTAACAATACCATGAAAGGAAACATTCTATTTCAGAAATGGATCAAAGTTCTAACCTCTAACAACCTTTTGAAACAAGATATAATTTTCAACATATCAACTAAGAAGAAATCCATAAGTTTTAGTTATGCAAATACCTCTAAAACTACAAAAGTTTGACAACCAAATACGCAAGACTGTGAAATTTAAATGATTAGACACAAGAGTTGAGAGTATTAGGATTTCAATCATGTAATCCCGTAGATTACGTGATTGAAATCTAAAGTGTAACCCATCAATCCACATTCTCAAGGTGAAGTCAAAAGATAAAAACCAGGCCCGATCTTAGCTGCCAAAAAGAATATAGTTTTGGAATCGTTCCGTAGGGACATAGGCCTAATAGGCTATAAACGAACAACGAGGGTAAAAACAAAGTTCCATCATGTAATAAAAAAGGTTTAAAGGATGAAAATCTTATATTCAAACCCACAACCATTATATCTTAGGTAATAAGTGACTTCATAGCTAATAAGGATAAGTGGAAAGGATGGTAAGAATGTCCGGAATAGGCATTGCCTAACAGCCTACCTACTGAACATGACCAGGGCCGGAATAGCGAAAAGCCTCATTAATACCCAAGTTGAGTAGGCAATCTAGCATTCTAAACACATCCTTGCAATTTTCATAATACCTTAGATTTATAATCCTCCCGTTCTAGAGGAACATAGCCATGAATCTAGACTTGGTTGGAATTTTTCGACATCAACTCACTTCCTAATATCATAAACGATGTATACAAAGGAAGAGGTCTCTCAACTCTCCTTAATTTACATCTCATCACTAAGTTTATGGTAACCTATGCAGTGATTAAACACATAATATACCATTGAAGATAGATATCCTCCAATAACGAACTTCTATAACGATGTAATTACAATTATTACGTTCGACACATAAACAAACTATTCCATAGCTTCTTTTCCCTTTTTGACAACAAAATATATTCACGGCCTTCCATCACAATCATTCTAAATTTGCAATGAAAGGTCACTCATCAAGGAGGAAGTACAAAACAAGTTTGACTAAATTAAGGAACTTCATGTTACCTTAAGCAGTTGATGAAAACCTTAACTTTCACGAACCGTGAAAGATATTACCTTACTCCATCAAGGCATTATGTCTATACATGATTAAATCGATCACACAAGGAATCATCAACATACCATATCTTAACACCATAAAGGTCATTAATTTTATCAAATTTTACTCATAGAAAGAGTAGAATCAAAATGGGGTTCTATCAATAATTTATTCCCTTCTATCAACCCAGGACATATTTTCGGCCCAAAACTTCCTTCTTAACAAGCATATATATTGAACTTCTAATTTCCAAAAGCCCTAATAGTTTACACAATACACGAAGTGCATAATCATGCTTATCATAAAAATAATAATAATAATTTAACTGTATGTTTTCCTCTAGGGCAACAACATAACAGGAAACCAATACTAGTCAAAGCTGCAACGTTCTAGGGGCGATTACATACCCAGGTTCACAAAAGAAACAGTGACATTTTTGCAGAAGGAAGTAACTTTAAAATTATATATTATATATATATTTCATATGATCAATCAAAGCATACACTGAGAACCTTTGTTTGTTTTATATATATATATGGGTTGATCACGTCAACAAGAACAACCAACAGAGGCAAATCCAGAAGTAACAAACTGTTAACCAAGTACTGAACGCAAATCCACAAAATCACAGATTTAAACCAATTTCTAAAAAGAAAAAGTTTCATTTCAAGAGGTTATTAGATACTAGCATATTATGTATATGGTTAGTCTATCTTGCATGTTTTAACGCATCCACCAGTCGTGAACATCCAGCAGGGACTGCTACAGCCACACGCCTTCGCTTTATCCTCTACTTCACTGGTCTTTTCTTGCAATATACCACACTGTGATTCCCTTTTGAAGGCACGACTAGAAGAATGCAATAGGTGGTTGTCCAAACACTAGATTGCTTCAATGCAGCTGCTTTGGGGGTGAGAGTCGAACTGCTTACCACTCAGTCTGAGAGCACTTGCTGGAAAGGGTTCATCCTTTAGTACAACTTCTCCATTGATCATTGATGTCAAAGGTCCTTCAGAATTATCATTGTAGCAGCACACTGTTGACTCCAGCCATGAACACTCTGGCTGACCCACCATCTTCTTGTATGCAGAATTAGCCCATTTTACCCTATTTTTAGAGTCAGATATAAGAGCTGGAAAAGTTTTTTTTTTTTTTTTCCATCTGCTCTTTAATCTCATCCATAGTTTTGCAGGGAGGAGAGATTTGCTGATTGGTTTCTTTCAGATATTCAATGCTAACACTAGAACCCACTGGTCTCACTGGTTGTGGCATGATGACACCATTATTAACTGAGCTCAAACCCTCCCCAGTTGGTGATATCCCTGGCATTGCAACATTTGTGGATCTCTGCATAGGATGTCCAGTGGAAGGGCTTGAATAATACATCAAATTATGCTCTCCACTGTAGGAAGTTCCATTGTAAGAACAAGCTACAGTTTCAGGCTTGAAACTGCAACAGGCAAGAGGTGTGGGGTTTATGGCAAGTGGGTGATGTATGTTACAACTCCTCTCCTCGGTATCTTTTACCATTCTCTCATACGCTGGGTTAAACCACAAAACATCCTTACTCTCACTGTCCAGCAACTATAACAAGCCCGTTGCCTCAGCTATTTACTGCTGCAGGCAGTTGCTGTGGATCTCCAACAAGAACACACCTTACAGCTCCCAAGGAAAGTGGAGGAACACACCTACTTCCCTAGCTTGTAGCTTCATCTATAACCACCATATCAAACCCATGGGCTAGGCGCTGGAAAAACTTCTGTTCGGAACTAGAAACAACAATGAACGAAATCTCAGCCTCATTGCAAAACTTGCCTCAAGATTTGATGGAGCTTCTTCCATGTTAGATTCGCCACCTGGATAGAAGCGACTCCCCAAAATGAAAAGGTAAGACAACTCAACTAAAACTTTATCTTGTCCTTCTACTACGGCTACAAGGTTTTGCAACAACTGATCATGACTTGGTCGCGTGCAACCAAAACATTAGGATCAACACCAATGGCTCCCTGGGATCGCCCTGTAGTAGCTGTCGCACTTTCTCTCCCTGGAGGCCACTAATTTTCAGAGGCACGTTTACTTCTGGTTGACCTTGTAGCTACTGCATATATTCAAATGCTTCCTCACGGCCTTCCCAGGAGAAATTCAATTCTGTGTCCATGGATTCTGCCTGTACAGCACCATTTTTGAGAATCCACTGTCCAGAACACGCTATAGCAATTCATCTATTGCAACATCTGATGGAGCGCAAGCAAGCATTCGTGGTTCAGGGCAGGAAGAAGTAGACCACGTGACAGGAGATGGCAAGTCAAAATAATTAAAAATGACTGGGGCATGTGCGGCCACCAACCAGGAAGAAAAACTAAACACGCCAAACAAGAAACATAATTTGCCACCTAACTGCCAGCTAACCAAGCAATTTTTTTTATTTATTTTTATCTTATTTTGGAGCCCCGCACTATGGGGATAGGCCGCCTGCCTGGAGTAAACAATGGATGGGCATTACAGGTCATGTATCCACAAATTTTCTACAATTTTGTTGTGGATATCTTATCTAAAATTGTGAATCTAATTTTGTGGACTCCACCTACAATTTATTTTGTGGAAAGATCAAATTCAACAAAAAATGTGGTAAAATCTACACTCAAAATTATTGTTAAAATTACACAGTATTATAATTGGGGAATTTATGACAATTTCAATATTGTAACATTTCTGCAATGTAACTTATTGTGAAAATTTTCACAATTAAAAAATTCCACCACAATTTAAAATTGGTAATGTACCACTACATTAATAATGATATGGGTCCACAAGTTTAAATTTTGAATTCTTTCCACAATTTTAAAATTGTAACTATTTCAACATATATATATATATATATATATATATATATATATATATATATATTGAATATTATTTTGTAATTAGAAAATTATAATTTCAATATAAAATTAAATATGTCAAAATTATTACTTTTAGTTAGGAAAATATTTTATTTATTTATTATAAAATGAAGCATAGTTTCAAAGGAATGTAAAAATAATATTAATAGAATTTTTTTTGAATTCATACATCATCAATGCTTAGAACTAATAAAATCAGAAAATATTATTTTCCTTCAATTTCTATTTCTTTATATATTTGAAATCCTTAGTTTTCATAACATTCTTTTAATTTTAAATATAATTTAAGAATTATGTTATATAAAAATTATAATTTCTTTAACATAATTTCATAGTTTTACTCTTACACTATCGTTCGTATTCGGAGCCATTATTTAAAATCCTTCTTTTCTAATGATAAATATGCTACAAGAAAGTATGGTCGAGGTATCAAAGGTTCAATTTTTTTAATTGGAAATTACAGTTTTAAAGTCTCAAAAATATTGTATTTTTTTATAATATGATTATAAATGAACATTCCCATTTACATACTTGAAATTTTCCATAATCTTTTATGAATGGAGGAAGTGTTGGTAGACATGGACATCCACGTATGCATACCTAATCTCCTCTGCCTTTTGCTGGCAAACCACTCCACCCACCGCATTTATATCCTTCTCCTAACTCCTTTCGTAGGCATCTAGACACTTCGATTTTTCTAATCTGGAAGCTTCTGCGCTTTAAATAATAAAAACTTTGTTTCTTTTTGCATTGTAAGAAGAGGGAATACTCTGTTTTAGAAAGAAGAAGAAGGCGTGTAAAAAAGAGTACATGCAGCTTTGTTCTTTGGCCATTACAATCCTTTTTGTCTCAGTTTATCTGATTTGTGAAATATAATACAAATATATTTTTTCATGTACTGTATTTTGTTTTTCTTCCTCTTATGGACAGCTCTGTTATGTAAGATTAAAAGTAAGTTCTGAATTTCTATTTTCTATATCATCTTGTCTTTCTCTAGCAAATTGGTATTAGAGCATTGTGCAGATCTCTCTTGGCATTTGGAGACTTGAGGATATCTTTGCAAATGCCATCAGCAACAACTTTCATTCAAAGAAGAGTAGATAGATATTCCATGAGCATTTAGGTTTGTTTTATTCTTTGCTTTCATCTATCTATGTGGGTGAAACAATTTTTTTTTTAAAAAGAGGAAGAAATACTGGAACAGCAAGTCAATAAAGACAAAGCTTTGGAGGAATGGGAAGAACAAGTGGAAATATTGCACAACCTCAAATACCAACATTCAATGACAAAAATTATGATTTTTGGAGAATGAAAATGAAAACTCCGTTTTGCTACCAGGATATTTGGGACTTGGTTGAGAATGGATTTAATGAACCAGCAGACCAACAATCATATCAAGATATTTCACAAGCAGAGAAGGACTTATTGAAGGAAAACAAAAAGAAAGATGCAAACACATTATTCTTCATTCAACAAGCAATGGAGGAATCTATCTCTCAAAGAGTAGCAGCTGCCACAAGATCAAAACAAGCATGGGATAGTTTGCAAACATCATGCGAAGGCACAAGCAAGGTAAAAACAACAAAATTACAAATGCGTAGAAGGGATTTCAAAAATCTGCAAATGAAGGATTCAAATTCAATAGATTCATTCTTCACTCATGCAATGATAATAGTTAATCAAATTAGATCTTATGGAGAAACTCTTGAAGATCAAAATTTTTTAGAGAAAATACTTAGAAGCTTTCCTATAAAATTTGATTCAGTTGTAGTAGTCATTGAGGAATCCAAGGATCTTACACAACTATCGATAGATGAATTAATGGGATCACTCTTAGCACATGAGAAAAGATTAAATCGGTCAGGGGCATCATCATTGGAGAATGCATTCAAAGCTTAGCTTCCATTTGGAAAAACAAGAGGGAGATCAAATTACAGCAGAGGCAAAGGACATTTTACACCAAGAGGAGGAAGAGAAAATACACAACTTGAAAGCAAAAGACTAGTATCAAGCCCACATACTCATTCTACACCAACAAGAGGAAGAGGCGGTAGCCACTCTCATAGCCATCATCAAGGAGAAAGGTATGATAAATCCAACATCCAATGTCATTATTGTAATAAATTTGGGCATTTTGCATCTGAATGTAGAAAAAGACAATAGGATATGAATAAGCAAAAGGCACATTTCACAAATGAGAACCAACCCAACACTAGTGAACAAAACACCATGTTTATAACATGCAATGTAGCACAAGAGAGTTCTAAAGAGGTATGGTTCCTAGATAGTGGATGTAGCAATCACATGAGTTGGAGTAAGGAGATTTTTGCAACAATTGATTAATCGTTAAAATCAGAGATAAAATTGGGGAATGATCGCCAAGTATCAGTCATGGGAAAAGGATCAATTAATATAAAAACCAAACAAGGTGAGAAGAAACATATCCCTGATGTATACTATGTTCCTGGATTACAACACAATCTCATAAGTATTGGGCAGCTAGTGAAAAAAGGATATGGAATATACTTTGAAAATGGTGAATGTGTGATTCTAGAGAAGAAACCAAGCAATAGGCTGATTGCAAAAGTTGAAATGACAAAAAATAGGATGTTTCCACTTAAAATCCAAAGTGAACTATTCCTAGAGCCACAGAGATTGCAAAAGGTTGCTGAATTAGCCTTCAAAGCTTCATACAAAAATTAATCTTGGCTATGGCATTTAAGATTTGGGAATTTAAATTTCAAAGGATTACAACTATTATATAAGAAAAGAATGGTATATGGGTTGCCACCAATAGAGCCACTTAAAATAATATGTGAGAGTTGCATATTGGCAAAGCAACATAGACATAAATTTCCAATTGGGGAGTCTTTCAGGGAAAAACATCCACTTGAGATAGTGCATTTAGATCTTTGTGGAGCGATGCAAACACCATCCATAAGTGGAAGTCTTTATTTCTTGACATTTATTGATGATTTCAATAGGAAAGTTTGGGTTTATTTCCTAAAAGACAAATAAGATGAATTTTCCGTTTTTAAAGAGTTCAAGGCAAAAGGTTAAAAGGAATGTGGAAATTATATCAAAGTATTGAGAACCGATAGAGTTGGTGAATATATATCAAATGATTTTCAACATTTTTGTAAGAAAAATGACATAAATAAACAACTTACAACAAGATATACTCCTCAACAAAATGGAGTAGCTGAGAGAAAAAATAGAACAATTATGGAAATGGCACGAAGTATGATAAAAGAAAAACACCTGCAAAATGAGTATTGGGCTGAAGCAATTACATGTTCAGTATATATATTAAATAGATGTCCAACAAAAGCAATGATAAATAAAATGCCAAAAGAAGCTTGGAGCAAAAGGAAGCATAATATAGCACATTTGAGAGTCTTTGGATGTGTGGCATACTCCTTAATACCTCAATAGTTGAGAAAGAAACTAGATGATAGAGGAGAGAAGTGCATATTTGTGGGATACAGTGAAAAATCCAAGGCATATAAGTTACATAATCCTATCACAAATAAGGTCATAATAAGTCGTGATGTTGATTTTGTTGAAGAAGAAGCATGGGATGGCAGTATAGACAAAAAAACTACAATTGCAGCTAGTGTTCCACAAGAGAATGAGGAGAATGAAACTCAAGTTGTGATTCCCACTAATCAAGCAAATGTTCCTAAAACACCTTCTAAGGCACCCGCCACTCCAAATCCAACGAATCCAGCAAGTAATAACAGAAGCGAATCTTCTAATCCAACACTTGCATCACTAAGATCAAGGTCTATAAACACTTCAAAGAAGTCACATAGTCTAAGAGAGATTTATGATGAAATACAAGAGGCTGAAAATGATGGTTTATGCTCTAATTTTGCATTCTTAACACAAGATGATCCAATTTATTTTGAGGATGCCATTAAAGATGACAATTGGATTGCAGCCATGAATGAAGAAATTCAATCAATTGAAAAAAAAAAAACTTGGGATCTAGTAGAGCTTCCTAAAGGCAAGGATGTGATTGGAGTTAAGTGGGTTTACAAGAAAAAGTATAATGCTGATGGAAAAGTAGAGAAACACAAGGCAAGACTAGTAGCTAAAGGCTTTACACAACTACCTGGCATAGACTACAATGAAACATTTGCACTAGTGGCAAGATTGGATACCATTAGGATGGTTTTATCCATAGCAGCTCAAAAAAATTGGAAGGTTTACCAAATGGACGTAAAATCAGCATTCTTGACTGGCATTTTAGAAGAAGAAGTGTATATAAAACAACCACCTGGTTATCAAGTTTTGGGAGAAGAACATAAGGTATAAAAACTGAAAAAGGCACTATATGGTTTGAAGCAAGCTTCTAGAGCTTGGTACTACAGGATATACTCTTACCTTGTGAACAATGGGTTTAGCAAGAGTGGCAATGAACCAACTTTATATGTCAAAGTGAATGATGAAGGAGAAATCTTGATAGTTTTCTTGTATGTAGATGATTTGATATTCACAAGTAACATGTCAATTAAATCATTCAAGGCAGCTATGGAAAGTGATTTTGATATGACTGATTTGGGGATCATGAGATACTTTCTTGGAATAGAGGTAAGTCAAAGTGATCAAGGCATTTTTATATGTCAAAGTAAATGTGCTAGTGACTTGTTAAACAGATTCAAGATGAAAAATGTGAATACAGCCCGTACACCAGTTGCACTGGATTTAAAACTTAGTAAGGATGAAAAAAGTCCTAGTGTTGATGCAACTTTATTGAAAAGATCAGTTGGCAGCCTCATATATCTAACCGCCACAAGACCGGATATCATGCATGGGGTTAGTCTTCTTTCTAGATTCATGGAAAAACCAAAGGACTCACATTGGAAGTGTGATGCCCCGTTTGACATCGGATTCCATTCTACTACTTGCCCTCCACTGCCACCTTGGTCTCCTCCCAACCACCCAACCTGCCAACTATTATGGCTGTCACATTTTATACTGTCCTTGCGTGAGGGAGATGGGAGTTGGTGGAGGCATTTTTTTTCTTCACCGGGATCTCCTTTTCATCTTTTCATTCAATGCGAATGGGTGCAGTCTGGGTTGATGTGATAGCTCAGATATCTGCTCAGAGATAGCAGTACACACTAGCTAGGTGGCAGGCATGTTGCATTTTGACAGAAGCTTTTTGAGCGCTTCCAGCAAGCAGGTTGTCCAAATCTGTTGTTGTCTGTTCTATAATGAATGCAACCCTTCGCGAATTTGTACGCATCAGGGTAGGCGCATCTCTAGTTTTATTGGGGAGCCGCTGCAAGGCTCGAGAAGGGAGTGGGGAGGAAGAGTATGGATCCTGTAAGCAGCACCATCATCAGAGTTGCATTCAGTGAGTTCTTAGTAGTGACCAGAACCATCATGAGCATCATCATCTTCATCAAATCCAACTGCAAAGAACTCAAAGAAAAGATACTCCGCCTGCAGCCCACCATTGATGAAATCTCCAAGGTAAGCTCCGACACATCTCTCCTCAGAAATCGTCAGCTACGAGACTTTCAAACCCAACTACAAGATGGCCTTCACCTCGTCAAGAAATTGGAGAAACTCGTCAGTTTTAATCTCTTCAGAAAATATCGATATGGAAAGAAAATCCTCAAGCTAGAAAAGAATGTCAACAACTTCATGCTCACACAAGGCATGAGCAGCCTTATGCTTGATGTCCGGAAGCTTGATGTGGATTTCAAGGGCTACAGCAAGCGCTTTCAGTGCCTTGAGGAAATGGGTCGCCATATAATTGATATTGTCAATGCTAAAATGACTAATGATGTTGTTTCTATATACGTAGGCTTCAACAAATGAGCACAGAATCAACTTCTGTTCAGCAAGGATATGCTACAAGTGGCGGTGCCCAAGATCTCATCGGCTGTAGTGCCCATGTCCCCGATTTTCCAAACTTTGATGTGGGATTGAGTGATGTCATCAACACTGTCAAACAAATTTTGTTCCAGAATGACGTTGATATAGTTGGGATTAAAGGAATGGGTGGAAGTGGCAAGAGCACCCTTGCATTAGCTCTCTGCAATGATTCCCAAGTTAAAGGCACAAGAGATCTATGCAATGTTGGAGAAAATGTCTTGGGAGATGAAGGTAGCAGGATATTTTTCAGATCCAGAACATGTACTAAGTCTGTATCTTCAAAATCGATTATGTGACAGTGAGGGTGTTACCAGCAGACCTGATGAAATTTATTTACAAAGATTCTCTATTGAGATCTTACTTGTTGTACGATGTAACTCATGGAAGAGAACCTCATAGAGGCCGATCTGTTTCATATCAGAATATTCATGAAACACAATTTGCTTTGCTATTATATGATTTTCTTCAATGAGTCGCCAAGTTGGCAGGCATAAAGTTTTCTGTTGGAATTATCACACCTTACAAGCTACAGCTGAAATGGTTGCACCAAGAGTTGATGCTGTCCTCAAATCTGATGAAGGAAAAGGTTTATTTATCATTACAGTAGATGCCTTTCAGAACCAGGAGCGTGATGTAATCATTATGTCTTGTGTCTGAGCTTCAAATCATTGGACTTGCCTTGTATTGGATGCCTACGTTAAGTATGGTCTGAGGAGACTTATATATTCAAGCACATATAATGTTGTGTATGCGGGAAAGGATATTGTTAATGGCAATGAAGCATTGCGATATTTTCTCTAGAGGATCATGTTGACCCCTATGGGCATGGTAAAGCTTTGGCTGAACAGGTAGTCCTCAAAGGTAATGGTAGATCATTGAAGTATGTTTACCAGTAGCATCAATGCAATTATTTGGTAATTCAGTTGTATTTCTTTGCATTTGACAATAATATGAAAATAATTATTAGTAAAGTCAATAGTGAAATATTTTGAGACATATATGCAGCCCAAGTGACATTATGTACAACATATCTCCTCTACTACAAGCTGAAGTATGTTCATCTATTCTACCAACCTAAGATTTGGATGCCGGGGGTGCCAGATTATATTCCATCTTGTGAGTGCGTGCATGGCCAACAAGTTGTCACCATTGAGCTCTGTCATGGATCTTCTTTATATGGCACTGGAGAAGGTAGTGGTTCCCTCGAGCGAATAGACAAGTGTGTCTTTACTTGGAACACTGATGCTTGGGGTTATGGTGATAGTACAACATCTCTATATCAGTCCCACCCATGGGTGTTGGCTGTTTTTCCAAATGGGGAAGCTTAAGGGATTCTAGCTGACACTACAAGGCGGTGTGAGGTGGATTTGTGAAAAGTCTCAACTGTTAAATTTTTTGCCCCATCAGTCTATCCAGTTATCACATTTGGCCCATTGACATCGCCAGCAGCAGTACTCACATCCTTGTCTCATGCTATTGTTTTTATGCTGGCCTGTGTGGAGTCTGTACGACCTGTTGAAGCTGGAGAAACAGGAAAGATACCTCTACACCTTTCTACTGCTATTATATTTATAATTATTGTGAAATCGAACCACTTTTCCTTGCATTGATTTGTCAGTTGGATGTCATGATGGGAGATTTCCCTTTCTGCTTGTTTCTTCTTGTTTTAGCTTTTATCGTTGACAGTATGTGGGTCGAAAGGATGTGTGTGCCCTCTCCTCTGAATGTTATGTTTCTCTTACTCGAATGATAGACCTTCATCTGTTTGTTTATGTATTAATTCTTCTCTGCGATTGAGTTGCAAGTTATTATGTTGATCAACTAGTATTTTCGATATCATGGAAGTAAGTTACGATAACTATGAAGCTCCTCCCTAGCACCCAAGTTGTCTTTTGACGTTTTTTGTTAGCCCCTTCGCAAGTCCCTTTGATAACCTTTTGGAATCGAGAAAGAAAAGTTGTAGGATTGTGTGAGCAATGCGTGGGCTAGCCAGCTTAGAGTTTTGGTATTAAAACTGGTAGAATGAAAAGGTTTTTGTGCAATGTTTTTCCGTCTCGCGTGTTTAGACTCTTATACTATCCTTCATCTTGTTTCTAGGCTTTTAAGGCCATCCTCAGAAAGTACCTTGACCATCCCTATCAACTTGAACCATAACTAACTTTTCGGATCAACTAAGCTTGAGGTTTCATTGTGTGAATCCAGTACCTCGTTGACACTAGAATAGTTGGTCTAATCCCCCTCTCAGAATTATTGCTGATGGCGCTCTTCTATTTTTCCTAACTTGCATTATTTTCTCCCTTGTAATGTTAACGCTATTAATTAATAGTGGTCGGTTTTTTATGCACGTTATTACCGTAATAGTTTGTGATGGAAATTTCCTTAAATGTGTTTAATCTTTAAAAAAAAAAAAAAAACTCAGCTTTCATTTGATAGTCTTATGGATTCATAGCGGAAGGTTTTGTTTTGATAATGTCACTTAGAAATTATGTTTGTATCTCTTGTGCGATGGTTGACTGTGTTACCAAGGGTTGCCTTAAAATATGGTTGTTTTGGGAAATAGGTAATTTATTTTAAATCAACAAAACACTAGAATTGTTGTGGAGGTTGCAAATCTTAGTGTTATAAAACTTGTTGATGATATTATTGTATACTCTTGTTTGATGGAACTCCCTTCTTCTCTCGCGTGTTTGCTACTAGCCTGTAAAACTTTGACCCTTCTTGGATGATTGGAAAATCTTTGTAGTTAATGGTCAAAACTAATATACTTTGCTTTCACCTCGAAACTTATGTTGTGTGTATACTCTATTTGATTTCCGGTTTGAAACTCAATTATACATGGCTTTTGTGTTAATTTTTGAAACCCGTGGTTCCCCTTCCTTGGGCTGATCAACTCTTGTTCTTTTAGAAATATATTATTTTAGCCTATGCATTTGGTACCTTTGATAAATTTCTAGATGGTTGGTCTATTTATATCAAATCTCAATCTTGTAATTATTGTTTAATTACTTACTTGATGGGAATTCTGTTTTTGCTAGATTGTTTATTTCTCCTTATAGGGCCAAGAGCCATTCTCATACTATTGTTATACTTTCGTTGCTTTTACTCCTAGCTGAAGTACAAGGTCTCCTCCTTCTTTGATTGGCATGATAGAGAATTTATTATAACCTGATGTGTTGATAGTGTTTAGAGGTTTGACCCAATTCTTGTAATAAAGTGCTTCTTTTTTGTGGTATTGTTAGATAATAGTTATGGTGGTTTTGTGTAGCCTTATCTTGCTCAGTTCTCTGAACTGACTCTTGTAGAAAATTTTCTGCAGATGGACTCTGTAGTGAAAAAAAAAATGTTGCAGCCTCTCTTTTTTATGGATTTTGCGTGTAGATGAGGGATATGACTTGTGGAATGTTTGTCATCTGAACTTTGGAAACCAATGTATTGTGTGACCATCAATGAAATTATAAGAAAATTTGGTTATTGTTGTTGAGTGACATTGTTGGAGTATTAGTATTTTAAGAAATGATGTAATCTTGTTTTGTTCTCGTAAATGAGTGTTGCTTCAACTTTGCCTTGAGAATAAATTCTGAGTTAAACCTTGCCATGACTTATTAATAAAGTGTCATAAGTAAACTAACATGGGATTGTTTAATACTTCAGGAAGTTAAATTAAAAGTTGTATTCAAATAAAGTAACGTAGGGGTCACCAACTTGAGAGCAAGAAATTCTTTAAGTAATCAAGGGAAGGACTATCATTGCAAGTAACATTATATAACTTGATACCCCTAGCGACACTAATGAACACTATCCCTTTCATGGTGGAATTCTTAAACGAACTTAAAGGAAATCTATGGTTAGTTCTGGAAGATAATAAGATTTAATAAATAGGAGAAAACAATTTTGAAACCACACAATCTATCTCTCAGCCATTTGGAAAGTAAATTCTTTTACTCCTTGTTAATACTTTTAGCGAAGCCTAAGTAAAGCTGTTGTTAGTTCTGGTTAAGGAGCCCTAGCTTCAATTTAATACTGGCAATAACTAATGAGGTCCTAAAAATGTTTCATCTCGACCTTCTCCCTCTAACCCTTTTTCTAGGCACCTTATATCTCTTCTCTTAAGTGTGTTGAACTTGAAACCATGTTGTCTTGTGGGCAAGAACGAATCTTAGTAGCGTTAGCGGTGAGCAGATGGCCTTGTGGAATTTAAATACTCCTTTTTCTTGGTAAACGAATTAAGCAAATAAATGTCATAATAGAGAAGATTTAAAGATAATTACTCAGTGTCAAAGGAATAAACTTGGCTTGGCAAGTTGAATCATACGAATCATGTCTTGAGCCTCCTTGAAAACGTAAGCTAAGAGTTGCAAGATGTCCTTTTAAAATAAATAGCCCTCAAGAATATCTCCTTGTGGTTGGCCCTAACTGTAAGTGTGTTCTGTGATTGGACTTCTATGTTGTCTTGTCAAAAAGAAAAGTAAATTGTCCTTGATATGTGTGAACATTTCCGTGCTGCCTTTATGGCCATCCTTGTATCAAGTTGTTCACAGTGTTAGTTGTATACTTGGTGACGACATGTTGCGTCATGTTATGTGTCAAGCAAGTCAAAAAAAAATTATCATGTATTTCACTGTGTTATTCGTGTGTGGATTTTTTGGTTGTTACAGGAAGGCTGTATTTCCATTTAAATGTATACTATTTGGAACACAGATTTTTTTTATTTTTTTTACATTTTCATTTTAATATATAGATTTTTTCATATATTTAAAATTATTTGCAAGAATAGCTTGGATGATAGGAAAATTACTATCCATTTATATTTTTGCAATTAGTTTAAATTGTTTTAGCTAATATAATTTTTAATTCTAATTTCAAATAATTAACATAATTGTAAAAATATCATCAGCTATATTTGATATTTTTTTGTTACATGCCACATCATCATCTTGTCATTACACTTTGGATCAGAAGAATACTAAAAGATTCTGTATAAATCACAACAATATAATTCTTAAAAATGAAAAATTGTGACAATTGAACTCAATTATATGACATTGATATTAAAAATCATCTATTCCATAAATGTACATGCATACATATATGCATGAAGAAAACATATAGTTTTTTAAAATACCCTTTTTAAAACATTCAGTGTAAAGGGCAAAAATTATTAGTTAAAAGTTAATTAAATAAGTCTTTTTAAGACATGCAACACATGTTCTCCAATTAAATCATAAGCATAGTTGATATACTATTTTCAGTTCATATTAAAGGGGAGTAGTTGGTCAGACGTGGAAATCCAAGTATGCTTTATAAAATTAATCTCAGTTTAATAATTTAATGCATATATTAATGGGACCAGTTGTCACTTTTATTACATGTTAATTGGATCTGCGTTACTTCTTTGGTATGACAGAGCAGAAATTTTGATTTCATTCAATTTCAATTTTTTGAGGTAGGTAAATAAGATTCTTTAAATTCGTCAAATTATTGTATAGATGAAGAAGACATTTTTAATTTTAGAAAGAAATTATTTTAAAAAAAACTACCCTCTACATATAATTTTTTTAGTGTAGAGAAATGGCAGATTACATATAAAAATCAGTGTATACCTCACTTATCTGAAATATAATACAATCTCCATTTGTGTTACGTACTGTATTTTGTAAATCTTCCTCTTATTTAGAACTATGTTATGTACCACTTCCTTACAAGTCAATTGCATTAATCCTTTGGATTCTATGGTATCATCCAGATCTTATCTCCAAATGAAACTAGGATAGATAAACATAGCTTTAAATGCATGATATGGCGAATGTGGGACTAGTATTGTGAACATGATTAAAATTGGTATCGTTGTAGACATACATCTGTTAGAAATAAAATGTTTTATTTCCTAGAAGAAACATAAGTAGAAGTCATCCAATCGAAAAATAACAAAAGCCTTTCGATCTTTGATCCAAGAGAATTTCATTCTTACCTACTCAATGAACAATACATTCCTTTGAAACAAAGTGTTGAAATCACATGAAATTTCATTATAAGAGATCTATTTGGATTAGGTTGTTTGATGGAATTTTCAGTCTAGGTTGAACACTGTAGCTCACTAGTTTCACCATTGAAGATGGCAATCCTTGGGGATTTGCAAATGTCAAGCTTCCTCACCGTTTTCATCTAAAATTTGAAATGAAAAGATACTTTTTCTGCATATTCATGGCCTCATCTCAAAAATATGAATCAGGTAAACTATCTGTAAGCCCTTTGCAATGCATGTCTACAGATCCAATTCACAAAAAGCATATTTACCTTTTAATCCATCCAGCCGTAGAAAAGAAATCAGCTAAAAATTATCGATCTATGGAAAGGGAATGCATTTACGGTATTTCTTATCAAGAAAGGTGAATGTATCGCTACTGTTGGATTGTTTTCTACAAATCAATGACACACAAATATCTACAAGCATACCGATCCTAGTGAGACCGAATGTCAAAATCCTTCAATATTAAGATGACATGTGTACTGAGTAGTTAAATGGTACCGATCTTGATACCTAGGTTATCTTTTGATGAGATATATTAATAGCACCGAAAATGCATCTTAGTCATTTGATTTACTTCCATTAAAATATAATAAGGATTAATAAATTTAAATAATTAAATGAAATACATGTCTACATAAATCGGTATGATTGGATATTTCAGTTTTATGGGTATTCGATTAGGATAATTATCCACTTTTAACGCATGATTCACAATGCAATATGTTTCGAAGTGGTTATGTAAGCATTTAATGAGTAAGATGGATGTTAATGATATTTAGTACTTAATTTTTTTTTTACTAGAATAATTTTTTGAAGAATAATAATTAAATATATATATATATGGAAATCAAATATATATGTAGGAAATTTTTCAGTGACTTCTAGGATGTCATCTTTTAACACATAAGTATAATAATACATGTGTTACACCATTCAAAATTTTCTCTTTCCTTTGTACATTTTATTATTTGGGGTCTAATCCATACATTTGAAGTTTAAAACCCTACATCTTATTTAGGATCAAGACTTGAGTGTCCATCTTACGTGGAAAATTCATCATATAATATATTATAGATTAATCCCACATTGAAGAATTGTATCACGAATATTTATGTATATCAAGTGTGACACTATAGTAATGGTTGATTGGTAAATGAGATCAATATTCTTGCTTGCTCGACATTTTACTCTTCTCCATTGTGGATGATATGAACCTTAAGGAAATGTATTTAATTTCCTCTTAATAGATTAGAGTATCCCTCTTTGCTGGATCGTTGAATTAATTCTAGGAATCGAAAAATTTACTAACCATTATGTAATTTGCTTTCTAAGTAATTAGTGTTATAAATGGTCCTCCTCTTCACTGTTTCTAGCAGTAATTACTTCTATAAGATATATTCCTTATTGAATAAATATTTTACATCCAACATTGGTTAGTAATGATTGGAAAAACATGAGCAAATTAGCCACTTTATAAACTACGTTTTCCTTGAAAAAATCATGTCAATGTGACAGGGATTCGATTTGTGAAAAGCAATAATCCAAACCTTTGGTGAAAAATCACAATAAGACCTTTCCATTGTATTGGCAAGTGATTCTCTTGTGTCTAAGGTTGATACAAATAAAAAATTTGGTTGTGAGAAAGAAAATTTGGTTAATTCCTTCACTACAATCAAGATTGATAAATGGAAGAAGAATCAATGTCTTGAAAGCTTGTGGACAAGGAAGAATATTATTATGAAATTTTGAATCTCTTAATGTACCTTGCCCACTACTTCAAATTCTAATGGTGGATCGACCCCCAGTTCGCTCTATGACCCTAAAAGTACTCTCAAAAAATTATATTATACATGTTTGGGAGGGCACTAAATATACAAGATTACATTTTGTAGGATGTAATTATTTTAATCTCACAAAATTGTTTTAATTATAAAGATAGAGTTCAAGGATAACGGTTGGAATATCATCCGCTATAGGAAGTCAAAGATGAGTGTAAATTGTTTGGTTTTAGAGTTATGTGTCTCAGTGTCACAACTAGGATGCTTGTTTACTATGGTTTTAGATCTTGATCTTAATTTCTACTATCTTGATATAATGGCCTTTGTTTGTACCTTTGGTATGGTTTGAAAATTAATTCACCATTCAAAAAGCTTTTATGGATTGTTTAAACAAAATTGAATCTAATGAAATCCTGTTTAGATATATGAATTTTTCATAATTATATGTAGAAAATGTGGTGTCTTTTGAAAATGAAATTTCAAGAATGTGGATATTTTACAAGTTTAATATTTGAATTAATATGAAATTGTGGAGAATATACACAGTATTTTTTCTAGAATCTATGCATTTAATGTTGATAATTCACATTTTTTTCACAAAATTATTATTTTGTGGATAACAATGTGGATAAATAAGCTTACATCTAGTAGTGTATAAAGAATGAAGTTTGGGAAAAAGCCATGGATGATGAGATTGATGCTATAGAGAAGAATCAGACATGGGAGCTGATGGATCTTCCAAAAGGAAAGGACATGATAGGAGTCAAGTGGGTCTACAAGAAAAAATACAATGTTGATGGAAAAGTACAAAAGCACAAAGCAAGGCTGATTGCAAGAGGTTTTACACAGCAATATGGAGTTGACTACAATGAAACATTGCACCAGTAGCAAATTTGGGCACAGTAAGAATGGTTTTAGGAATTGCAGCTCAAAACAAATGGCCTATTTATCAGATGGATGTTAAATCAACATTCTTAAATGGATTCGTTGAAGAGTAAGTTTATGTAAATCAGCCAGAAGGTTATGAGATTGAAGGTCATGAAGGAAAAGTATGTAGATTGAAGAAAGTGCTCTATGGTCTCAAGTAAGAACCTAGAGCTTGGTACAATAGAATAGATTCTTATTTGATTGGGAATGGTTTTAGTAGGAGTAGCAGTGAGCCTACCTTATACACCAAGATAAATGAGCAAGGTAAAATTTCAATTGTTTGTTTATATGTAGATGATTTGATCATTACTGGAAATCTATCTACAAAGTCATTCAAATCAGCCATGAAGAAGGAGTTTGAGATGAAAAATCTTGGTCTTATGAATTATTTTCTGGGCATTCAAGTTCAAAAATCAGAAGGTGAAGTTTTTATCTCACAAGAAAAGTATGCAAATTATGTTTTGAAAAGGTTTAACATGTTGAATTGTAAGCCAGCTCCGACACCAGTTGTAGTAGGTTTGAAGTTGAGCAAAGAGGATGAAGGATCGTTTGTGGATTCAACATTGTTTAAAAAGTTGGTTGGAAGTCTTATGTATTTGAAGGCCACAAGGCCTGATATTATGTATGGTGTGAGCCTCATATCAAGGTTCATGGAATCTCCAAAAGATACACATTGGCAAGCTGGAAAAATAATTTTGAGGTATGTACGTGGAACAAGAAATCATAGAATTATTTATTCAAGTTCAGATGAGTTCAAAATCATTAGTCATACAGATAGTGACAGTACCAGAAGTATAGATTATCGAAAAAGCACATCCGACTATACTTTTCACTTTGGAATAGGAGTGGTTTTATGGGCATCAAAGAAGTAGCCCATTGTCACGTTATCTTCAGCAGAAGCAGAGTATGTAGCAGCAACAAGAGTAGCATGTCAAGCTGTTTGGATGAGAAGAGTGTTCACAGATTTACAACAGAAACAAGAGGAAGCTACACAGATTTTTTCTGACAACAACTCAGCTATTGTGTTGTCCAAAAATCATGTTTTTCTTTAGAGGAGAAAGCATATTGATACGAGGTATCATTTTATCAAGGAGCTAGTAAACAAAAAGGAAATTCATCTTGAATTTTACAGATCTGAAGATTAGTTTGCAAACATTTTTACAAAGGCTTTGGCAAAAGAAGTTTTTGAATATTTGAGAGATTGTTTGGGAGTTTGTGATCTCGTGCATGACAAATCTAAAAAATTAAATGAAGCTCTAGAAGAGAAAAAGCTATAGTTTGAAATTAATGGGGAGTGTTGGAAATATGCATGCCCATGCATAATGAATTCCAACTGTAGCTTTTTTTAGGAATATAAAAAATAGATTTAGTTTTGCTTTAGTTTTCTTTAGTTAACTCAGCTTTATCCTATATTTAGGATTAGATTTAAGTCAAATAAATTTGTTTTAATTCATGCATAGAATGTAACTATTTTAAAGCATGAGTTTAGATTTAGAATTTTCAATTAAAGTGCTATCAGTGGGTGAGTTATTCTATTTAAATAACAGCAATTGTAATTGCTTTGTATGTACACACAAAGGTGTGAAATCTGCACAAGCAAGGAAGGATGTGCATTGAAAGCGCACAGCTGCACACATAGCTTGATTGTAAAGAGCTGAAGCTCTAAGTATGATGAATCTTTTATTAATGGAGATTACACACAACAATGCTGGTTAAAATATTCATATGTTTATGCAAGAATTTACTTATTCTATTTATTTCTTTTATGTTGTTTGTTGTATAAGACTATAGATTTCTTATAGCTCGCCGCGCTGCTCAGTAAGCTAGGCAAGTCATTACTTATTTCGGCTCCTATGAGACCCTCTAACCTCCTCCATTAAACATCCAACATCCCTTTTCATTCAAGTGCTCCCTTCTTACTGGCTAATCCATGCATGTCAGGCTTCTTCAACACTAGATTCCATGTTTACCTAGACTGTCCCACCATGCTTGCGACTGTCTCAATTTTTTTTCAAGTTGAATGTTTCATGAAAATCCCCAAAATCACTACTTGGCTCCATTAAACCCTTTACACATATCACCAATATCCTCCACTCGATCAGGCATCTCTTACCACATTAGATTCTTGTGGCATTGAGCTCCACGTTCATGATTCCTCCTCCCCCTAGCTATCACCTTGCTACATGTGCTCATTGGCTCGTCCCCTTCCCCGAAACCACCAAGCTACATTCCATTCATTGGGTGATGTTATCACCACCTTAATTGGTTCCACATTGATTGGTGAGTTCCAAATTTTCTTTGTTAACCATCCCAATGCCTCGGCCTCTGAGCCATTCAACATTTCAGATATTCAGCTAGATCAGAACTTTGGACTTTTCCATTTCTGAAAATTTTACACTATTCACCATTCCATTCACCTATGAAATATGAAGCACTATTTTCTAAAAGTTTGAAGTTTTCTTTCCTGTCGACCCCTGAAAATGAGTTTGACTCCCAAATTTTGTTTTTTCGGAGTTCTGTGTTTCAGATTGTTTTTTCACTGTTCACCCACCCAATTGCCTAAGAACTCTGAAACTCTGATTATCCAAATTTTAAAATTCAGACTTCAGACAATCAGCACCCCGCCTCCGTGAGCCCCCGAAATCACCTCGAAATGGCTCACCTCTGTGTTTTTCTGCTTGGCTCGACCTGATCCTCCATCCTCTCAATCTCCATCTTCGTGATTTCCTTGGCCATTTTTTGATGGGCATGAACTTGAGCTTGTGCATTGGCCGACCTTTCATCTATGATGCCAGAGCTGTTACCTGGAGCCAACTCACTACTTCCTCACCAAGGCATACCAAAATTTTGCTGACCCCATGTTTCATTCATCAACCTACCTCCTGCGCTTCGCTGACACCAATTTCTCATGGCATGTCCTACCATGGACCTATGAACTTGCTTCATCAATCCCCTTTCTCAATCTTGAGGGCGACCTCAACTTCGTGTCTTGAATGCGAGCTTAGCTCACTACTCTCTATTCCTGACTCAGGTTATCTTCTACCACTCTGCCAAGGCTAGGCTACTCCCACCTAGCTTTCATGCAATACCTTTTGAGCTTCTTGGCTCCAATCTATGATCTCTCATCCCACGCCAAGTCATATCTTTCCCGAAAGTGTGGCGAGCTCATCCGTGAGCTACCCGAGCTTGCTTCGTTAACTATGGATAATGTTCCTGAGCTTGAGAAGCTATACCTGCATTCCAAAACAAAAATTATCCCCCTTCAAGATCATCTCACCATCCTCATATGGCCCCATGAATCTCTTACTCGAGCTCGTGTTCCTGTAATTTTTTCATTGACATGAGCTCATCCTGACTCGCTATTTGTATCCCAAGCTCTTACCCACATCTTCTCTAGCTTCCATTTATCTGGACTCATGACTCACCTGAGTTGGACCTCCCTACATCGCTTCCCAGTGTTTCTACTCTGTCGAGCTTGGGGAGCTCGGCCCTGATCCATGATGGCAGCTCTGACATATAGCTCGCAGTAATGAGCTTGACACACAAGCTTGTTTGCTGAGTCCTCCAGAGCCAACTTGGCTCATCCAAGCTCCATTATAACTCATATCACTAGGTATCTTGCCAAGATACTCGATGATATCTCTTTTGACTCACCCCTCTAATGCACATTTCTAGCTCTTCGAGGTACCTTTTAGTTCGGTGGCCTCAATTATGCCTATTTGCAATTGTTCGTCCCCCAAACTACTAGATTGGGAATTTCTTGAGTTTTTTCATGTCATAGGCCTCATGGAGACTACATGCAAGATGTTTTAAGGATTAGCCTTTTTTCCTTCCAATTTTTCTCATTTCGGTTAGGTGCAAGCCCACATCTCCTCATTTTTGAAGTTGATCTTAAGGGTCAAAACCCAGAAGAGGAAAACATTCCTCAATATAATTATCACTCTTGAAGTCACTGAATGTGCTTCCTGAAATCTTGGAACTGCTTGGTACTCAATTTTATCCCTAGGGGCCCTATCCAGTGCTTAGGTTCTATTGGGTCCCCATTTTCCACTCTACCTAGGGGAAAATGGATAACAACTATTTCACTCAATCAATTCTCACTTCTCATGAAAGGAAAATATACACATACCTAGCTCAATCCTTCTCCTTAGGCTTCTTGACTAGTTTCCATTCTCTTCACGTGCTACTTTGGCTTATTTCTTATCTATCTCCTCTAACCTGTGTTAACACATTTAAACATTGTTGTAAAAATCAAGAAATTTCACTAGAGACATTCAAACCCTCTAATCTTCCCTTATTTGTCAAACTGCCCTCAATTCACCCTTATGACCATTCCTAATGCTCCATCAAGGGTTGGAAGGGTTTATAGGTACCCATAATAGTTTATAAACTTTATTATTTTTCTCCTAACAACCCAAAGGTGCATCTCAAATTTAAGGACCTAAATCTTGGCACAACTCTCTCTATTTCACTTTTTGCATCTTGCTCAAAACCCTTACTAGGTTTGTTTAACTAGACTATCATGCATAGAATATTTTCTAGCAAGATTCATTACAAAATGGATGGATTTTCAAGCACCCATTAGGTGATTTTAAATGTCTATAATTTTTAACTACTTAACTCCACCTCTAGAACACGTTTTCTTTGTAAAATGTCTCCCACCTTTACATCTCATAGACTATGTTCAAGGTATTAAAGAGGGCTGGTAAGAATATTTTTGTTTCCATTTGTGGAATCCTAAATTTCTTCATTTAACACCCTATATACCCTTTTATTATACTATGTACTCAATCTCAGGGCTAAAATTCTTTTCTAGGGGTTTTTAAGACATAATTTCCTCCCTAAACCCTAGCAAGGTTTTCCCTTAGCCCGAGAGGCTTCCTTTTTTTATAACTCCTACTAAAATTTTATTCAAGACATCAAAATTGATATGGGTGTATGTTACAATGATAGGAAAATTATTTCCTTACCATGTAAGGTGGAGAAACCCAAAATCTCGAGGCCTTGCTGGCTTTCCTTTGTGAATATTTGTAGATGACTGCTACAGTTGAAAGAAGAGTTTACATATTAGGATAGCTGATGTTTGTACTCAAATAACCTTCATACATGAATTATTAGTTTCTCTTAGGATAATTACCACATAATTAATTAGTCTTACACCCTTTGAGATATTCTAAAATAACTGGATCTTCCTTCAACAAACTCATACTTACATGTCACCTCTTCATTCCAACAAGCAATAAAGTTCTCATGTAATACATTCTCCAATCCTAAGGAGTGACTATCCATACCTTCCCACACATGAAACCACAATTTATCTCCTCAAAATACTCTTACAACAATAATCACCATCATAACCTATATCACAGTTGCATCCTTACAGTTGTTTAACATGAATTACACATTATAGAGGTCTTGTTTCTTGTTTAAGTGCACACCTTCAATATAAATAAGTAATTCAGAACATGAATCACCCAAAAATGCACAAATATACTTTATCACAATTTTCTCTTACACCAAACAACTATATTATCCCTCAATCCTCCCAATACTCAGAGTTATATTTTCAAACATACACAAGAAACCTCACATAACAATTATAAGGATTCACAGTCTTTTCTAACAGGTATTAACCCACAGACAAGTAATTAAATCTTAAAAATACACTAAATATGCTTATCTTAGATCCTCTTACTTGTTTACAAGGACATATATCACCTGCAATGCTCCATAACCACTCACTACTGTGCTAAGAATGTACACACAAGAAAAAATATTTTCCATAGTCTCCGTAAAGCTTTTATGATTTCCATTTGAATGGGAATGAGCATTTTCAGTTACAATAAGGTTTTAATATCCACCCTTCACTTTGAAACCATGATTTATAATCTTTAGGTAGTTACAACTATAGTTGATATGTTTGGTTCATCATTTGGAGATCTTTTACACTATTTTTTTGTATTTTAACACTTAATGACACTTTTTTATATCCATAGAAACCCCTATTATGCCTCATCTCACTCATTACAAAGCTTTTGATCCCCACAAAATCTTACAAAAAACATGACCAAGCCAAAATGGCTCCAAAATTTCAAATTTTCATTTAGGAGCCTGGAAAATGCTTCTTTTGAATATTGAAGAGCTTAGAACCAAAATATCATAGCTAATTGACTCTTAACAACCACTAGGACCTATGAATACAACTACAAACAAAAATTTGATAAAATCTTGACTTATTTACAGAGATGGGGTTGATTCTCCTGCATCATATTCCAAGGGTAAGAAATTTTAAGCCCCGCTATTTTATTTTCTTCTTCTTTTTCCAATTTCTTCATCATTTCTCTTATTTGATCTTTGCTTTCATCCTCCTCTATCTACATATCTCTCATCTTGTTCTTTTCCTGCTCTTCATGGTTCCTTTCATATTCATAAGTGATTTTCTACTCTTCATAAAGTTTTTCATCTTCCTCTTTCCCTTGTTTTTGCTTCTCAACTTTGAATTTTTCTTCTCTGAATTCATTATCTTCATCATACACCTTTTTCTGTACTGCTACACTATTGCTTCTTGAATATTTCTTCTCTATCTCTTCAATCTCCATTGTCGTCTTCTTACTGTGAGATTCTAGCTCCATCTTGGAACTTATTTCCACCTCTTTCCCACATGATTCCATTGTGTTTATAGCATACTCCTGATATATCTTCTTGTAATTGCTCCTAACTATCATAAACACATACCCTGTATGGTTAACTCATGTCTTCTTGTTCTTGGCATATTCTCTTCTTTGCTTCACCTTATATCTCAAACTCATGCTTCATACCTGTAAACACACACCTGTACACATTTTTATATTCAAATAATCAAGGAGTTTCTACCCCTAAAATTTCTTCCCTTCTTTCCATTACTTCATTTTCATCTCACTTGAACTCTACTTTCTTTATCTCTACACACCAACTGCTCTCATCATGTTAAATCATCTGAAGAGAAGACAAAACTAATTCTATCACTTCTTCTCCTCCACTCTTATCCTCTTTCAACACCATATCTGTAATCAATTTCTCTTTTTGTTTATTCACTCTCTTTTCCATATGTTTCAATCTTCTTTCTTCTTGTCTTATCCTTGTCTTCAACTGCTTTCTTTGAATCCTTTCCAAAAGCAACTTAATTGGCCGCTTGGCTCTCTTCTTCATCACTATCCCTTTCTCTTTTTTTTTCCCTAATCTCTCTTTTTCACTGAGCATCATCAATTACTCTACATCTTGATTCAACTTGGTGATATCCTATTGAAACCACATCTCTCTATTCTTCCTCCTTTCTTATTTCCTTTCCATTTCTCTCTTCTTGTACCTCATTGGTTCTATCAATCTTTGAATCACCTTTGTTGTTAGTTCCTCTTAATCTTCACCATCTATCAAGTCTGATTCATGAGACTTAATAGCCTCCAGTTATCTTTCTCTGCATGTTTTCATTGTTTCCATCATCATTGTTATTCTCCTCTTCTGCTCTTATTCTCGTATCCTCTCATGCACTTTATTTAATCTATCCTCCTCTTTCCACTACCATCTTCTCCATCCACTATGCCATCATGTATCTATGGTCAAATACTGGATGTAATCTCTCTTCTTCACTCATATTTACCTGTCTCTTTCTGCTACACACACTTCCAAAAACTATTAACTACAAAAACTATTCATTAAAATCTCAAATCCAATCTGTGATATCAAATGATGAAGAGAAAAACTAATATCATTCATATAGTAAATTATCAAGATGGTTACAACCTTCACTTGTACTTTACTTTGCAATGGAGGATCATTCCTATCTTAGTAATGTCTCATTTTTGTCTAAGGGATAATTTTTTTTTGTTGATTAACTTGAATGGTCATTATATTTTACTACATTCATTAGCACTAATACTATTTCATTCAATCAATTCTCACTCCTAATTCAAGGACACTATACACATACCTAGCTCAATCCTTCTCCTTAGTATTCTTGATTAGTTTCCTTTCTCTTCACATGTTGCTTTAGCTTCTTTCTTGTATAGATCTTCTGACCTTTTTCAACACCTTGGAAAACTGTTAGAACAATAAATAAATTTCATTAGAGACATTCAAACCCTATAATACTCCCTTGTTTGCCAAACCACCCTCAATTCACCCTTAAGATCATTCCTAATGCTCCATCTAGGGTTGGAATGGTTTAGTGGTACCCAAACTAGTTTATAAACTTTAGTATTTTTCTCCTAACAACCAAAAGCTGCATCTCAAATTTGAGGACCTGAATCTTGGGACAACTCTCTCTATGCCATTTTCGCAATATTGCTCAAAACCCTTAATATGTCTTCTTGCCTGGACTATCATGCATATAATATTTTCTAGTGAGCTTCATTTCAAAAGAGATTTATTTTCAATCACCCATAATAGGATTTTATAACATGTCTATAAATTTTCACTTCTTAACTCCACATCTAGAACACACTTTCTTCGTAAAATGTCTTTTACCTTTAAGTCTCACAGACTATGTAATAGGTCTTAAAGAGGAATCATAATAATATGTTTTGTTTACACCTGCGGAATCCTAAAATTCTTCAATAAAAACCCTATAGACCCTCTAATTATACTATGTATTCAATCTCGGGGCTAAATTCCATTTCTAAGGATTTTTAAGACAATTTCCTCCATAAACCCTAACTTGGTCTTCCCTTAGGCCCCAAGGCTTCCTTTTTTAATAATTCCTACTGCACTTTGATTCAATACCTAAAACTTTATACAGAGGTATGCTATAATTCTAGGAATATTCTTTCCTTACTAAGGAAGGTGGAGAAACTAAAAACCCTGAGGCCTTGTTAGCATTCCTTTGTGAATACCTATAGATGACAACTAAAATTCAAATAAGAGTTACCATATTAGGCTAGTTGATGTTTGTACTCAAATAACCTACATGCACATGACTTGTTAATTACTCTTATAAAAATTACCACATAGTGGATTAGGTGTTCACCCTTTGATATATTCTAAAACAATTGGATATTCCTTTAACAAACTCACAGTTAAACTTTCTCCGTTGTAGGTCACCTCTTTATTCCAATAAGCAATACAGTTCTCATGTAAAACATTATCCAATCCTAAGGAGTGATTATCCATACCTTCCCACACGTGAGACCAAAGATTATCTCATCAAAACACTTTGACAAGAGAAATCACAGTCATAGCCTATATCACAGTTACATGGTTACAATTTTCCAACATGCATTACACATTACAAAGGTATTGCTACTAGTATAAGTGCACACTTTCAGTCTGAATAGGAAATTCACAAACCTCAATCACTAAAAAATTCACCAATATACCTTCTCATAGTTTTCTGTTACACCCAAAAAGCGAATTATCCCTCAATCCTCTCAATACTCAAAGTTATCCTTTCAAACATACACAAGAAACCTCACAGGACAGTTACAAGGATTCACAGTCTTTTCCAAGAGGTATTGACACACACACACACACACACACACACACACACACACACACACAAGTAAAAAAATCTTACAGATTCACTAAATATGCTTATCTCAAATCCTCTTACTGGTTTACAAGGATATACATCACATGTAATGATCCATAACTACACACAAATGCATAACACACTATTGTGATAAGAATTTACACACAAGAAAAAACATTTTCCATACTCTCCTTGAAGTTTCTATGATTTCCATTTGAATGGGAATGAGGAGTTCAAGTTATAATAAGGTTTTTTTATATTCACTTGTCTCCTTAAAACCGTGATTTAGAACCTTTAGGTTAGTTACAACTATAGTTTATAAGCATGTTTCATCATTTGGAGATCATTTACACTATGTGTTTGTATTTTAACACTTAATGACACTTTTTATATCCCTAGACACCCCTATTATGCCTCATCTCACCCATTACAAAGCTTATGAGCCCCAATAATTATTATAAGAACATGATAAAGAAAAAAAGGCTCTAAATTTTCAAATTTGCATTTAGGAGGGAAAATGCCTCTTTTGAGTTTTGAAGATCCTAGGACCAAACTATCATAGCTAATTGATTATTAGAAACCACTAGGACCTATGAACACAACTGAAAACCAAAATTTGATGTCATATTTACTTATTTACAAAGATGGAGTTGATGATCTTGCATCAGTAAGTCGGGATGATATCATTCTAAAACGTTTGCTTCAGTAGTTAAGGGATATTTGGTATATGATAAAGAGATGTATGAACTAGTTTAGGAAATAAATATATGGAAACATTATTTGTTAAGTAAATAAAATATGGCGCACAATGATCACAAACCTCTCTAATATATGTGAGCACTATCTGAATTACACTAGGAAAGGAACTATAAGTGAATGGGATTCCTTTGGCAGTTCCATTTGGTGATCAAATATAAGAAATAATGTAATAAGAATTTTGTGGCATACATGTTGTCTAGGCTTCCCACACAAGAGAAAATATCTTGTTTGGCCACTATCTCTCATTTTGAACCCTTCATGAAGGAAGCTTATTGAGAGGTGTGTGCTCAAGAAAAATATTTCGGGGTGACATATTCGCAATTACAATCCAAAGGGGCTGAAAATATGGCTATTGATGATTGTTATCACAAGGATGGGTTTCTCTATTGATAGAGGAAGCTTTGTTTTCCAAAATAATAAAGGATTCTATTGATTAGGGATGTACATAACTCAGAAGTATCAGAACATTTTGGTGTTGGCAAGACCAAGTCCCACTTGCAAAGGTATGCATATTGGCTCAATATGCATGAGGAAGTATCTAGATTCATAAGAGGATGTAAAATTTGTTGTAAAAGCAAGCCTACAATCAGGAATGAGAATTTGTATATTCCTTTACCAGTCCCTACTCAACCTTGGGAGGATATCTCTATGGATTTTTTAGGCTGGCTACCTATGTCTAAACATGGCCATGATTATCTATATGTTGTTACAGATAGATTTAGCATTATTATGGAATGTAAAATTAAAATAAAAGGACATGAGGCAATTGAAATTTTCTTTACTAATGTATGGGTTTATTTTGGTTTTCCAATGTATATTGATTTAGACAAATATTAAAGGTTCTTGGGTAAGTTTTGGACTACCTTGTGAGATGATATGGACATAAGGTTACATAGAAGCGTGGAATTCCATCCCCAAACGGATGGGAAAATATAGGTTGTGAATAGGAATTTGGTATAACTGATTAGAGGGTATAATAGAAAATATTCACGGACTCAGGATTATTCCTTAGCCTACATTCATCACTCCTATAACTGAGTGGTACATTCATCCACTATGAAGTCACATTTTGAAACATAATTGGGGTATTTACCAACTAATACACAAGACATTGCAGTTGGATAACAAGAATAAGGAGATATACATGATTCAGAAGTGACTAGAGAAACACATTTCATTGAGAGGATCTAGAAAATCCATCTCAATGTAAAAGAACAATTGGAGAAGTCTCAAACCAAGTACAAGACTCTAGGTACATTCAACATCGTAAATAGTACAATCTTCATGTTTGATACAAGGTTTGGCTGAACTCGAGCAAGGAAATAATATGAGGTCAATAAAGGAAACTCAAGCCACTATGGTACGGACCCTTCACTATATTTAAGAAGGTTGGAGAAAATTCATTAAGAATTGATTTTACACACTTCATGTAGATATACTTAGTAGTAAATTGTGAGAACTTACACCTATAGAAGCCATTTATGATTGATGAGGAAGAAGAATGTAAGTTTCTAGCTTCCATAGAGGATTGCATGTTTGATTCATGAGATGAATTAGAGGAGCATTTAGTGTTGCAGAAGAAGTTCAGGGAAACAAGGTGAGGTCCATAGTAGTCTTGGCATATTGGACTCAAGGGGAAGACACCAAGGCAGGCTCGATGGTACTCGAAGGAGAAAGAGAGGTAATTGTTTCCTCATGTCTACTCCACTAATATTTTGTGGGAGAAAAATCCTCTTGAGTAGGGAAGGTGTGATCCATAGGGATCAAGAAAAACACCACTTCATTAGAACAACCAAAATCATAAGGAAAAATAAGAAGAAACAGGAGAAAATGGTTAATTGATAGAATGCTATTTTCTACAAACCAATGGTTGTGTAACCGCACCTCTACAGACACCGGAAATTACGTAACTATCATGGTATTTGTATAACTGCCCCTCTATGTCCACCAACAGTCCTGTCATAATAGAAAAAAATAGATATCCACAAAAAATCATGGATTTTGAATGTCTAGGGTATGTATCTTCCTTGGATTACTCTTCTTATTTTCCAGTGCACGAGAGGACGTGGGAAACAAGCTATAAATTCAAGTGGAGCATGTGGAATTGAGAAAAAATTGATGGGATAAGTGAGAAAGAAACCATTGGTGTTGTAATTGATTTGTAGGAGCAAATTGTATGAGAAGAGAAATCAAGTCGATAGGGTAGAAGCAACATTTTTGTCTTCCTTCAAATTCTTGTAATCTATAATATCTTTATTTGGCCAATATAATATTGGGAATAAAGAGAAAATCCCCTTACTGACTACTTTTCGCTCAATCTGGGGGTTTCCGGGATAATAGTATTGTGTTGTGTGTGTTGAATTATCAATTTATATTTTTCTACAAGTATTTCCAAGCACTAGCATTCATTCACTAACTTTCAGAACTATCATTTTTGAGTAGAGTGAAAGTAGGAATAACAGTTGTTTTATTTTTTAAGGTTCCAAAGTAGAATTTTATAGATCAAATGGGGATATAGAAACATGAAAATAATGAAAAATAAATTCTACTTGTACTCTTGAGAAATAAAATATTACCCATTGATGATAATGATAATTGTATGAACTTGATCATGGTGTATGATACAACCAAGAATAATGGTGACACAGAGCCCTAGCTCTATGTTATGATCGGTGAGAGGAGGTATGTCTAGTTGTGTTACCTAGGTGAAATGATGATTAGAGGTGAGTCAATCCTAATAAGGAAAGGTCATATGGAAGACGGTAATGGAATGTGGATGAGCTCTAGAAAAATCAAATTTGTAATGGTAATATATGTCTAATGAGGTTTAAGATATGATTTTTTTCTTACGGGGATTCACTGTCAAGAACTAATTGTGAAATTATTTGTGTAGTGGATGGTGAAGAATGAAATAATTTTTGTTCGAGATCAAATAACATGTCTTATGGAAGGTTTTGAGATTCAACTAGAGTGTGTATGTGAGGAAAGTGTCCATCTCTTCTCGGTAATACCTAGCTATGTAAATTCATCTATGATTGAAGGGATACAATTGGTATGTGGTTCTTTCTATGTTTGGGAGAAAAGAAAAAAGTAAGAATGTTATGAGGTGTTTACTTAAGACAATCCTAGGCTAGAACAGTGTTGGGGACATCTCATAAGGTTTTTTGGATAAAATTATTACTTGGTGTCCTACACATCAGAAAGCTTCCTTGTTAAAAATGTGATAATTCCTACACCTAAAGTGTCACATTTGTGTGTTGTATTGATTGTAAGTTTAAATAAGTGTGTGTTTTTAAGCTTGGTTAAGTTCAAAAATTTTCCTATATATGTGCTCAAAATCACTCGTTATGTTTTTGTTTTTGTGTTTTTTAAGAGTTTATGGGGATGTTTTGAGACATGTTTGCATGTGATTTCAAAAGATAAGTGTGCACTAGAAATGGTAAATTCAGATATAAAAATCATCTTGTGTATCAATATTTTTAATAATTAACTTATCAACTTATTTCACCTGACTCAATGACAATTTGTGGGGATGATGTATTTTGTGTTTTTGAAGGTTTCTAAATTACAATGATTATGTAATAAGAAATAAATAACAAGTTAAAATGTTTATATTGAAATGAAAACTTATACAATGAAAGGACATGAAAGTGTCAATGTTTCTAAGAAAACTAATGTATTCGGATCTAGCAATCTTTTGTTATTTGATTGGAAGCTTCAAATTATAAAACTAATTTGGAAAGATGAAATTTGTGCAAAATAAGATATGAAATCTAGATTTTGCCTAATCTATTTTGCAATTGAGTTTTTTCTAATATGTAACTATATGCTAACCTATAAATTTAAATGACTAAAACTATGTTTTTGTTTTTAAACTTTCTTGTATTCTCTAAAAACGGGATTTTCCTAGATCTAAAAAACAAAATATTACCTATTCTAACATCTAGAGCTTGAATATGCAACCGTCGATGGCGAATGTGAAACTTCCATCTGCAAGAAGTGGTAATTTCATAAGAACTTTCTAATATGTTAATTTTTTTCTTAGAATTTGATTTTTTTCCCATTTTGGATAAGTTGTAACTTTTGTTTTATGTTGTTGTTGAGTTTTGCAAAGATGATACGTCAGATGGAGTAGAGAAAGAGAGTTTGACTTATTACAGTCTATCATAGGCTAGTTGACTCCACAGGAGAGAATTATTTTGGTCAATTAAGGGCTGCTAGGATTGATTAAAAATCCACTAGTTACTCTTGCGAGAAAGATATTATGTGATGTTATGTCTTATTTGGATATAGATTGGAACACATTCCTATTTGCACTAGTAGTAGGGGAGTGGACTATCACTTTCAAGGATGTTTATAGGATTACAATCCTCTTTGTCATGAGGAGAGAGGTTTTGGTGACCAATAACACAAGGCTCGCCTAGAATTTGGAGTGTGCCAACTATTTTGGGGATAATCAAGGGCCAGTTGGGGCACCAATCAGGGGCTAATGTTGGTGATGGTTTATAATGTTCACATCCTAAACTATCACAATGTTATTATTGGTGTCTTATGCTCCCTATTGTTTTGGGATAAGGGCAAAAAAACCCTTTTATACTTTTGGGATCCCATCATCAGAGAGATTGAGGAACATGGACATTGATTCAAATGGGTGCAGGATATGTTATCCTACACTTATAGGGATCTTTACAATGTGGCGATATTGGGTGGCAAGGGTTCAAGTTTTTGCACACTATTCTTGAGTTGGGTACATGAGAGGTTTAAACGATCTGTCATGATAGTATCAATTGGCCCCGCTAGGGACATACGATCACATCATTGGGGAAATATGGCCCCTTTCAGAAACACTTTGAAGGTGACAGTGATTCCTTTTGACACCGACATGATTTCCCATCCATACTTTGTAATTTTGAACTCTTGGCCTAGAGAGTGTGCTTCATTAATGGCATGTTCTCTTGTAGGGTAGGTTAAGGATAGATTGGGGTATGTCGAGGTACTTCCTCTTACCGTGGTTCCTTGGTAGTTTAGGAAGCCATTTCTCATGCACTCTTATACATATCATTGATTTATTGAGATGCATGGGAGTTATGTGATGCATGGTTGGGGAGTTTAGAGAGGAATGCATTAACAATAGGGGCCCAATTTAAAATTTATCAAATGGAGTTATGTCATCCTAGAGTAGATGAGGATGAAGGAGATGTGGACAACAACCACAATTAGGACAACCATAGTTATAAGGGTAGTAGGAGAGGAGAGTGGAAAAGGTCCAATGCCAATACATGTGATACACCTTATTGATCAGGGTGAGGGTAGAGATGGACATGGAAAGGTTTTAATTGCATAGGGTGAGACTGAAGAGGGTCATGGACCCCTAAAAAAAGAGGAGGAGGATGAATTTGAGCCTTATAACATTGGTTCAGACCCATAGTGGCAAGATGGAGTCTCAAGTATCCTATTTCTTTATTTTGTATTCAAACTCCTAATTCTATTTTATACTATTTTTTTATTAGATATGGTAAAAACATATTTTGAAGGGATCAAGAACCCTGAACAACCAGAAGTAGGGAAAAAGGCACAAGAGAGAAACAACACAAAACATGGCATATCGGGCCCAAAGAAGGGACAAAATGAGAAGCTAAAAGCCCAACCTACCAAAGGCTACCTCCTGGCAGATACAAAGGCACACCCAAGGAGGATAAAACTATCTCCTAACAAAAGGAAGAGGAGAGGAATGTTTTAATTTTCTTGACTAAACTAGACTCCATCCCTCGTCCTCCAAAGAGTGCTTAATGAGCACAACATTGTTGATAAAACTGAAGGTTTCAAGAAGATAACTATTATAATGAGATCCCTGCCAGAAATCCAAAATTTTGACTTTATTGGGATCTAAAACCCCAAAACCAACCTTCTTCGGGATATTTTCGATATCAAGAACAATTTCTATGTTACTTTTGATACTAATGGAATTATCCATTTTTCCCTTATAAAATTTCCATCAATATTCTTCCAAGGAAACCCCAGACCAAAGCTCAGGGGCAGGTGAAAACATATCTTTTTCAACCTTAGAGATAGACCCAGAGGAGGATCCATTCTCATCCTCGGACTCACTAGAATACCCGTAGTTCAAATAATCCTCCTCCTCTTTACTGTGAGACGTGTCCTCCACAACAAATGCCTTGTCCTCAACTTAAGTCACAACAAAACCCTAGCCAACGGTTTGTAGTTTAAAGTTGAATTAATGGCCAAGTCAAAGACTTTTTGGGAACAAAAATTCACATTCTCCAATGAGCATACCTACAACCCCACCATGCTTGAAATATTAACCCCATCCACCATCTCCAAGGCAGGTGTTTTTTTCTTATTCACTAGGGTGACAGGGCAGCCAAATAGAGGATTTGACCCTCCCACCACCTATAAAGCCCTATCAAGCGACAACCCAGCATTATGCATCTTGACACAATTTGGAAAGACAAGTTGGGGATCTGGTTTCACACCACCAACAACACCCATAGTGCCAATAGGAACCTTCAGCCATGATTCTTGAGCTGAACCAGAGCAAGATCTTGCACCATGACCAATAGTCCTGCACCTGCCATAAACCACATGGGAAATTTCATACAGGATCACCGAATCGACTGACCCATGGCTCACGCCAAGGTGAATGAGAGAGGGAAGTAGTTTCCTGGGCCGATTATTCACACACATTCTGGTAGAGGTCATCTTGGTCCTAGATAGAGTGGTAGAATCGATGACCAATAACTCATCGATGGCCTTAGCAATCCATTTCAAAACCTTCACATCCCAGAATTCAAGGGCCACATCCGGGAGATTTACCCACACAAGGAAAGCATTGGGAGAAAAATATTTCATATCAATCCTAGGATTCCATTTTTCCATGTACAACGTGGTCTTCCTATAGAGCTAAGGGCCTCCATTAATGGCAAAGAGAAACTCTTCCTCCCTCTCAAACTGGAAAAAAGAAGGAGTGATTAGAAATGGCCACAATAGATATACCACCTATGGGAGCCCATTTTCTCCTGGCCCAGGCCCTGACAAGATCCACATTTGGCCTAATGACAGTAAACCATCCAAAGAGAGAGTGGCCATATTTGTTCTTATCCCATAAAATCACTTCCTATGGCACAAAAAGGGATGGTTCTTCCTGTTTCCAGGTTAGCTTCGGGAGGGAGAGACAAACCACACTCTCTCTTACCATTATCCTGATCTTCCCAAGATTTGATTACCTGAGCCTCTGCAGAAAATTGAAGAACTTTTTCCCACTCGTCCTTCCTCTCTTTCTTCCCTTCTTCCACTTCATCCCCATCCATTTTTCAAATTAAGTTCTTCTATTTTATACTATTACTTATGTTAGAGTTAGTGAATTTTATAGCTAGTGGCTAATCATTTATTTTTAGGACAGTTTTCAGACTTTCTGAATTTGTGTGTGTATGTGTGTGTCTAGAGACTATTGAGTGGCAACATCTCATTCAAGACACTTTGGTTGACATGTTTTCCTCATCCTCAAGGAAGGAAACCATTGATTTACAAATGGATATTAGAATTCCTTGAAGTGTTAGGAGATACACTGACGTCTTTCCTATGAGCTACCATTGGGAAACATTATTGGCTACTGAGACGGCCAGGACCTCAAAACATGATACTATATATGTACCCTGTGAGATTTGATGGGAACATGTTCTGTCAACACGAATCTGCCACTCTAATAATATATCATTGGGAACTCCTCGTGCTATGATTATTTTAGTAATGCACAACTTTTAGTTTGGTGGATGGAATCTGGAAACACAACAACAAACATAACACAAAAATACCATAGACTATGATAAGAAGGAATGATGATAAATCTGAAATATAAGTGTAAATTATAATATCAACATGAAATTGTTACAATCTTACCCATGAGGTACTTCAAGTGTTACTGACTTCACTTTCCTTCCAACAATAACTATGGGAGAAACTTCACAATTACACCTCTTAATGGCTTCTTTAACACACCTTCAAAATGATGCCTTCCTTTACACACCTACTCATACAATATTTCTCACTACTTCCTTCTATGCTAAATGAGGGAGGGATGGCCTCTTTATTTATAGGAATTCATGCTTATCCACCCTATCTCTACGATAGGATAGAAAAATCTCTTCTGGCCAATCATATTCCATGCCTAAACTCTTGACTTTACATGTAGGCTTATCTTCTAAGATAAGATAAACCTTATCATCTCACATGGGTTCTACATTTTTAGACTTTTCTACAATTAAAATACACTAAAATATATATGACATCACTCCTTGTCATTATTACAAATATAATATTTCTAATTCCTAATCATGTAGACCCTACTTCTCTACTTACCCCAACTTTGACATTTTAACATTACCAGACCACTTGCGACAAATATTTACTTTTTACCACAACATTTCTTGTGTACTTTGACTGTTACTGTACTCTACATGATTGGTGGCACCATACTGATGGCACCATTATCTTTTATTGGATGCCACTACTAATTATACTTAACAACATCCTATTCCTAATACATACATTAAAAAAAATAGAAATTATGGAGGAAAATTTTAATGTCAACATTTTCCCCCTTCCTAGCTTCTACTCCATCCTCGGAGTACACTCTTATGGACATTCTGAAGCTGGTGCCTGGACAAATATTTTAACTTATCATGGTTGACCCATTTTGTAATGGGAGTGCCATCTAATTCCTCCAGTCAATATGTGCCATTTTTATGCACAGCTACTATTTTGTAGGGCCCCATCCATTTTGGAAGAAATTTTTTCTGTCTTCTTTTTTTATATCTAGAATCATATACTAGAACCAAGTCATTCACATGAAATGGAGACCAACGGATCTTTTGACCAAAGTATTCCTTTTGCTTCATTTTCTTCTTATAGCTTGTATCCTTCACTATTTCCCTCATTTCCTCTAGCAAATGAAGATGTACCAACCTTTCTTTTACTGAATCACTTTCATCCATCCTTTCATTTTTAATAACTCTCACAATGGGAATATCAAACTCAATAGGAAGAACGGGATCAATGCCATAAGCCAACTGAAATGAGGAGTATCTTGTTTCTGACTTTGATGTTGCCCTATATGCCCACAATGCTGCATGAATCCTTTTATCCCATTTATGTACCTGCAAGGCTGCATCTTTTTCTAGAATTTGACACAACACAAAATTTGTTTGTTCCACCTGTCCATTTGTGCTTGGCTTGTATGTTGTTTCTTTCCTGTGCTTAATAGAAAACTTATTGACTAGGGCTTCTACCACCTCATTAATGAAGTGGCTTCCTTGATCTGTTACAATCTCTAATGGGCAACCAAATCTAGTGACAATGCGTTCATATATGAACATTGCCACTTCATCCATAGAAACTGTTTTCAATGGCCTAGCTTCAACCCACTTGGTTAAATAATCTGTGGCAACTACAATATACTTATTTTGGCATGGGGTAGTTAGAAGTGGACCTACAACATCTATTCCCCACTTTTCAAAGGGACCAAGTGGAAGAATAGGGCATAATGGAGCTGATGAAGTCTTACGGTTACCATGTGTTTGACAAATATCACATGTCTAACAATAATTATAACAATCTCTAAAAAGAGTGGGCCAGTGATAACCTGCATCCAAGATCCTTCTTGTTGTAAGTTGTCTAGAAGAAGTGTCCTCCACATGTACCATTGTGGAATTCTTCTATAATCTCCTTCCCTTGATCACGTCCAACTACCCTCTTGTATTGTCCATCAGGTCCTATTCGAAATAATACTCCATGCAGAATAGAATATGGACGACTGGCTTGAGTAATCTTCTTCTTAGTCTTTGCATTGGCACCATCAGGAAACTTGAATTCATTCAGATAATTCTAAATATCTATGTATTCATTAGGGATTGTGTCAAGGGATAACAATGCTGCTTCTAGGAAATCATCATCGTCACAAGATGAACCTAAATCATCATAGGCTCAAGAGAGTGCATCTGCATTGACATGCTTCTTTCCTAGCCTATCTATAATATAAAATTTAAATTCTTGTAGCAAAATTATCCATCTTGTTATCCTCCTTGATGGGTTAGGATTATTTAAAATATATTTTAGAGCATGATGATCTGTTACAACTATAAATTTCTACCCTAGCAAGTAATTTCTAAACTTCTTTACAGCAAAAAATGATAGCTAGAGCCTCTTTTTCAGTTACAGTATAATTTACCTCAACACTACTCATTTGTCTACTCCTAAAATAAACTAGATGATCATTCTCATTTTCATCTTTTTGGACTTAGAGTACTTCCTAGTGCTACATCTGATTCATCAGTATACACAATGAATGGCTTGCTCCAATCTAGACTCTTTAAAACAGGTGAAGACACCAGGGCTTCCTTCAGTTGTTTCAAAAGCTTCATGCGCCTTATTTCTTGGTTCATAAGTAACATCCTTTTTCAAGAACCGGGTTAGTGGTTGTGCAATCTTTGAGAAATTTTTGATGAACCTTTTATAGTAACCCACATGGCCTAAAAATGATCTCAACTTACTTCTATTCATAGGAAATGGTAACTCTTTGATTTTTGAAACTTTATCAGGATCAGTACCAATACCATCTCTCAGGATCAGTACCAATACCATCTCTGGATACAACATGCCCTAACAAAATTCCTTTAGAACATCCAAAGACACACTTTGTAGGGTTTAGTGAGGCCTGTGCTTTATCTAAACTTTGAAATGTTGTCTCCATCTGGTGTAGGTGGTCCATCTTGCTCCCATAGATGTAAAAATCATCTAGAAATACTCTGATGAAGTTCCCAATGTAGGGTTTCAAATACCCTATTCATCATGCACTGGAACGTTTCCGGAGCATTACACAACCCAAAAGGCATAACTCTATAAGCAAACATTCCCTAAGGAGTGGTGAATGTGGTCTTCAGCTGATCTTTCTCCGTTATACAAACTTGGTTGTATCCATTATATCCATCAGCAAAACTATAGCACTCTTAGCCAGCTACTTCATCCAAGATCTGATCTGAGAATGGAAGAGGGTAATGATCCTTCTTTGTTTCCTTATTGAGCTTCCTATAATCAACACAAATGCGTAGCTTCCCATTCTTTTTTATTGAGATCACAATGGGAGAAACCCATTCTGAATTCTTCACAGCAAATATGAATCCTGCATCAAGCAACTTATCTATTTCTTCTTTTACAGTCTTGGAAAAATTAGGATTCATTCTATATGGCATTTGCTTTATGGGCTTAGCACCATCTACCAGCTCAATAGAATGTTCTACCTAGCTTACTTGACGGAGTTTCTTGTAATCAAAATTGAATAGGTGTATATACCTTCGAAAGAGCTGGAGGTAGCATTCCTTCTCACTCTCCATCATAGCATCACCAATCTTTATTTGTTGGAGACGATCATAAATTTATTTTTCAGATAATTTTATGGGTTCATGAGTCGGTGTGACTGGAAGGATATCCATGACTGAAACATCAACCTCACTTTCTTCATCTTCTGTGTCCACTTCACTAGTACTAGAGTAATCAGAGGATGTCCAATCATCAATTTCATCACTTGAATCCACAGGTTCTACCTTATGATGCCGAGGGATCACATTTATCTTCACCCTCTCTCTGCCACGTCCAAGTGTCATGAAGCCTTCATTCCAGTAGTTTCTTGCATGAACTCTCCTTAGCCATGGTCTTCTCAACAACATTGGGTACGCAACAGTACCATTTTTCATCACCTGAAAGTCTACCACACATACAACACCCATAATAGATATTGCCACATTTGAAACAACACCTTCTGGTTTAGTTTTTCCCTTATTTAATGACCTTAACATAAGTGTTGAGGGGCGATCAATTTTTAAACCCAACATGTTCATTACAGACTCGGTCATTACATTAACTACAACACCTCCATCAACTAAGACATCATGAATTGAAATACCATTACATAATACCTCAGCTTTTGGAGCATAGGGATCTACCTCTGCCTCCAAAACAGGGACCTCAACCTCCTTACTTCGTCGAGCATTGAGTCCACTTCGCAGCTCCCACCTCTTTTAAGAAGACATAGCCAAGATTTGACCATATGTAATATTTGTAGGCATTTTGGACAAATCTTCTAAGATGGAGTATGGTCCTTGTCCCTGTGAAATTAGAAAATCCTGCACACCCAACTTTCTTTTCCTGTGTTTCTTACTAGTTTCTCCTTTCATCTTCTTAGGATCATTTCCATCTTGGTTATCTTTTTCTTTCTTTCTTTTTGTTACAAACACATCTACTTCATTATTTATTCTCTTATCTACTACATCAAAAGAATTCACATGTGCTTTTCCTTTATCATTATCTCTTGTATCAGATGTAGAAACTCTATTTGGAAAATTATACTTATAATGACCCTTTTTATGATAACCATAACATACGACTTCAGAAATATTTCTTTTTGGACCTCTATCTCCTCCCTGAGAACTAAATTCTTTTCTTTGAAGAAGATTAATAGTTAACTAGCCCATCTTCCTGAGAAAATCTTCATACTCAGTAGATGTACTAGGAGAAATATTTGTGCTCACCGAGAGTGGTTGTGGATTATGGACCAAACGTGCTGGTGTAGGCTCTACTTTAGCAACAATTTCTTTGGGCTCCTCTTCCATGCTTTCTTCTTGCCTTCTTGCAATCTCCTTTTCTTGTTCAATAGTAGCTGGGCGGTCATACTTCACTCGTTTTTTGATCTCTGGCTTCATCCCAAGAATGAAGTGCTTACAGAGGAGATAATCCATGCCATTCATCAACCCATCCACTAATTCTTCCTTCCCAATCTTGGCATCGAGCTTCCTCCTTAGCTCTAGAATACGAGCATGATAATCCCTTATCTTCTCCTTTTCTCCTTGGGATAGCTTTGTGATATCGATCATGAGATCTGCATATTTCTGTTGTTCACCAAATTCTTCAAGAAAACTTTTAGTTAATAAATCCCATGAGTTTTTCACATTATCACCTAGTGTTTCAAACCACCTAAGGGCTGAACCATCCAAAAAGGTAGGAAAAAATTCAATCCACTGTTCCCTTATTTTAGGGCCATTACAAATATAAGATCGTTTAAACTCTTGAATGAAAGAGGAAGCATCTCCATTAGATTGGGCTGAAAAAACAGGAATCTTCCCCATGTTTAAAAGTAACCATAGTGAAATACCAACTCACAATTATAATCAGTAAGACTTATGTGCACAAATAATTAGACTCACTACAATAGAAAGTGACTTTACACCTTTCTATAGTAAAATGGGAATGACTATGGTAAACTATGGTAAAACATGACTTACTGCAGTAAAAACTGACTTTACTGTGGTAAACACTATTTACAGTAAAAAGTGAGGTTACTGTGGTAAATACTGTTCACGGTAAAAAGTAAAGTTACTGTGGTAAATACTATTCACAGTAAAAGTGACTTTACCATGGTAACTCCTATGCACAGTAAAAAAAAGGTTACCCTCCAAATGATTTCTGACTAAGTGGGAATATCTCTCTAGAAAATCCACCAACAAGGAATGGTCTCGGCAACAGAACCAAAATGTCAACACGAATCCGGCACTCTGATAATATTTCACCAGGAACTCCTCGTCCTATGATTATTTTAGTAATGCACAACTTTTAGTTTGGTGGATGGAATCTAGAAACACAACAACAAACATAACACAAGAATACCATAGACTATGATAAGAAGGAATGATGATAAATCTGAAATATAAGTGTAAATTATAATATCAACATGAAATTGTTACAATCTCACCCATGAGGTAATTCAAGTGTTACTGACTTCACTTGCCTTCCAACAATAACTATGGGAGAAACTTCACAATTACACCTCTTAATGGATTCTTTAACACACCTTCAAAATGATGGCTTCCTTTACACACTTACTCATACAATATTTCTCACTACTTCCTTCTATACTAAATGAGGCGGGGTCGTCTCTTTATTTATAGGAATTCATGCTTATCCACCCTATCTCTAAGATAGGATAGGAAATCTCTTCCGGCCAATCATATTCCATGCCTAAACTCTTGCCTTTACATGTACTCATGTTTTTAGATAGACATAGTTGATAGCAAACCATTCACCCTCACATTTTTAGCATCATTTAATATTTTTAAGATTCCTTTTATGGAAAGTTAAATAAAGTTATCTAGTACATTGCATAACTTTTTTTATTATTGTAAATATTTATAAAATGAATTTTAATAGTAAATAGGTATTTAAATTGATTTAAAAATAGATAGTTGAGCATTCAGCCCATATAAATACCTTAACATTAATTCAAATTGAGAAAAAGAAAATTTAATAGAATTAGTTCTTATATGTGATGGTATAATGTTTTTCGAATTTAGATGCATATATCAAAAGTTAGATACATAAAGTTATAAACATATTTTCTTTCAATACAATGGCATAGAAAGACATATTTACAAATGTTTAACATTAGTATCCTTATAGTTATAAAAAAAATCAAAAAAATTTATATCGTCAAAAAAAGGACAAGTTTCTCTTCCTCATAGTCATGATTTTATGAAATTTTATATGGAAATAATTTCACATAGGAAAAATGATAGGTCCAAGGATTTGGTTTAAAAATATAAATCGTTTATGAGCCTAAAGGGATGCTTTGTGAAATTGAACAAAACAAAACATATAACCCTAAATCCCAACATTATTTTTCAATGGATCCCAACATTCTTACCCTGCCCTAGTTTTTAATAGTATTATACAACACAAACAAATATTTCGATATATTATTTACGCTTAATTACATCAATTTTTTTGTCTCCACCATTGTGACCCTGCTTTTTATTACTTCTCTTTTGTTTTTTATTCAAAATTATTACCCCACTTTTGACTACTTCTATTTTTTTGTCTTCAACACTCTAGCCATAGTCTAATTAAATCACTTTTTGTTTTGTCTAATTGGTTGTATATTATACTAAAAATTTCATATTTTTATATTTTTCAATTAAGGATCATGGGTAGTGGGTCTCATAGAAACGTGAGGAAGAAATTGAAGAGGAGGATATGTGAACAAAAATAATAGAGAAATGATAAATAAAAACAATGAACTTAGAGAGTTTCAGAAACTACAAGTATGTCATATATCCCTAACGATCATGTTGAAATAAACTCTATGTCACTAGAAGTAATGATTAATGTTGATGAAGGTTCTTCTACATTTTAAGTCCAAATTATATTCATGGTGTCACATGAAATTATGTTGCAATTCCACATTCAAACTTAGAATTTTTTAATTTTGATATTGTTGAAAATATGCAAGTTAATTCAATACCTACAACACATGATGAACAATTTAACTATGAAGAAAATTCAATGGAAAAATCAAAGGAATAAAATAACAATGAATATCATATGATGGAACAATCAAAAAAATTAATTAACAATGTATATAACTCAATAGAAACATAAAATGAAGAAACAATTGAAGAAAATAGTAATGAATAACAAAATAAACAAGGCTTACTAAAAAGAGCACCTCTTAGGATTATGTGTAGGAAACCTAAAATTTTAATTGAAATTTATAAAAACATTATACCACTGGTATAGGTTTATAAAATATTTGGACATAATTTTAGTGTAAAAGATAGTAAAATATGTAATATCTTTTATGAATTAAATGACACTTAAAAATGCCAATTGTGTGTTATTGTAAAGAAATGGCGGAAAATGAAACCTAATATGAAAACCCTTTTTTTAATATTGATGGTCAAAACAATGATATGATAAGAATTTAATAAGATGCTTACCAATTTGTAGGTTTGAGGAAATACACCAAAGATAACAATGTTATACAACACATCACTACATCAAGTTTAGTAAGCAACAAAACAACAACAAAATGTTTGTTAATTGAAATAAGTACAACACTAAACATAAGTAAAAAACAATAACAAAATTAGTTTGATGACCAAAAAATAATGACTTATGAGAACTCTCTCGTAGAGCTCCATTGAAAGATAAAGTTTAGTTGATGCACTAAAACATTTAATTCAACGTGTGCCACCTAATCAAATTAATGTACTTGAAAGAAGACCTAGTTCATGTAACCGCAAGCCATCCAAAAAATTTACTATATATGACCTTAAAACAACTTTATCAAAAGTTTTAGATATATATCCACTTATTAATATTATTCAATGAGCGGGAGATGGATATCAAATCTGATGGTGTACGGGATTACAATGGTAGATTTGGTTCTTACCCTTCCCCTCCTCAACAGAAATATTGGGTGGATTTGGTGGTTAGCATGAGTATTGGGCACTTCTTTACCTCATCTTTCAGGCTTCTTCCTTCATGGAATGGGGAGTTCCCTTCACTTTGTGTACCAAATGACTTGATAGATACAGCTGAAGCTAAGTATAGACACGCTCTCCAGGGAAGGATTGTGGGGACTCACCGTAACATTGAAGCTATGAGAATCTGGGTCCAAATAAAATGGAGACCCAAAGGTAATTTTGAAGTGATTTCTCTAGCTCATGGAACATTTGTTTTTAATTTTCTACTTGAAGAATACTCCCACAAGGTTTTGCAAGAAGGCCCTTGGTTATTTAAAATAAATGTCTTGAATATGACTAAATAGGCCCCTGGATTCTTCTCTAGTTGTTCCATTTTCAGTGCCTTCCCATGTGGGTGAGGCTTCGTGATCCACCCTTAGAGTTTTGGGAGCCTGAAATTCTTCTAAGCATTATTTGGGCTTTAGGGACACCCCTTGTTTTTTATCCTACCACTAAAACATGCATTAGGTTGACCCATGTAAGAATATACATTAGCATGAAAGACAACAAATCCACCACTACCTCCATCAAACTAGTGACTAGAAATGGTTTTTGGATGTAGGATTTGATTTATGAAGACACTAATAATTTTTGTGTGAAGTGTATACATGTTGGCCATGGTGCAGTTGGTGTAATGCCCCTCATGCATGGGTAAATAAATGTGCATGATAGGGAATATTTCCTTTCCCTATGAGATATGTAGCCTGAGAGGGATGATAAATCTCAAGTTATCTAACCCTATTAACCAATGTTGAAATTACATCGCCTATAGACGGTGATGTGTTCAACTTGGGTGCATTTTCAGCTTGATTAGGAGACAAAGGTACGCGATGTCCTGCTATAGCTTGATCTTTGGGAAGCCACCCCTCTTTAGATGTCTTTCATGTAGGAAGAGGGGTAGCAGATTCATTTTGGATAAGAACATCAATGTATTGTTACATCTAGTCAACCGACTGGTCTATCTTGTTGAAGTGTTGTTCACTTCAAGTGTAGCGTGCTAGGTATTCCTTATCTAACAAAGGGAGAGAATCATACTACATACTGATTTAGAGTTTGAACAAAATCTAAGGATTGGAACCTTTCTCTCCAATGAATGTCATGTTGTTAGAATTGGAGAGTTCAGGTTGTGACCCATGTGCAGGTTAATCAATCTCCTCGATTTTGAGTGATGAACCATTTTTGGTCCCTTGAGGAGGAGTATGAGGTGAACGGAGATTATTTGTGTAGTTGTCAACCCACCCAGATAGTGAGGTTTACTTTTACATACCCATTTGGTAGTAATATGCCTCTAGACTCAAAATGGGTCGGTCGTATTAATGTCTCGACATACTAGGGGGCATATGTATACCCACAGAATAATGGGAGAGGAGGAAGATGGATGGAAGAAGGTAAGATAATGTAAAATAAAAGATACTATATCTTCATGTCGAGTTCATTAATTTATACGTCATAAAATAAACATGTGACATTCAGATGCACTCGACCTCCCGAGGTCGTGCCGAGACAATTGATGTAGAATGAATGGATGGTTATGTACAAAAAAAGGTAATGAAGATGGTCAAGAAATTTATTGGGGTAGTATAATATCCTTTATGGGTGCTAATGTAATTTTCTCATTAAGGGAAATGAAAGCCTCTCTAACCTGAGTGGGTGTAATGGAGGGGTCATGAAGAATGCACACACATAAAAGTGAATCAATGTCTGTGTGAGAAACTCTCTTAATGTGTTGCGGGATCCGTGGAAAATTATATGTAGGTGCCTCATAAGGATTTCTAGAAAATTTCATGGAATAAATGAGAGAGAGGTGTTGTTCCATTATATCTATGTGTGATGATTTGGTTCAGTCCAGAGTGCAAAATCTCTATAAGTGTCTTTGTTTAGGACGTTCAGTTCTCATAAAATATCTGGTGGATGTGGGGATGTTCTAAAGACTAGGGAACATAATCCATTGTTTATATCTGTGAGTTATTTGGGCCCATTCAGTTGGGGGACCCTTGGATCACAATTGTAAACTATCTTTTTTTGTGGTCTAGGAATGGTCATATGGGACAGATAGCTATGGAAGATGGGTGGAAATGACCAAAAAGTGATCAAGGAAACCTATAACCATGCTGATTTTCTCAAAATTCATAAGATTTGTCGACTTCGGTGTTTAAAGCTCTTAAATACTCTGTGATAGTAGGTAGGTATGAAGTGGTTCGGAAGATATGAATTAGAATACCTTGGTCAATGTGTGATAATGTTTCCTGTTGATTTGGTTTTGGCACTATGGGCTCAAAGACATAATCTCTAGGTTCTCTTGGGCCCGAAATGGTCTTGCAATATGTGAATTTAATTAATCTAATACAAGAAAGTAAACTAATCTAAACAAAGGGGATCTAATCTATATTTTTGTGCTTTTCCAATTTTATAAAAGAAATACAATAATAAACAACAATCTAATTTAAACTAATGTTTTTGTATTATATGGCTTTCTTGAAAAAAACAGATGCAACAGAAGAAAGGAAGAAATCTATTCTACAATTTAATTAACAAATCCTAAACAAATAAAAGTTAGATGTAGCTATTTACCTGTGCAACGGTATATCTAATCTATCCTAATAAAATAAAATATTTTCCAACATGTAATTATGAATGCGTATCCTCTATTTTACTGCAGAGATATGGGAATAAATCAAAGCTTCTCAGAAGCTTTTCTTCCCCTGTAACTTCCTTGACAAAAGTAAAGAATGATTCAATAGAGGTTTTACAAATGAAAAGATATTGCAGTTGACACTAAATTAATACGGAAGCTTTCCTCCTGAGAAACTTCCATTTAAAACCCACAGGGATAAACAAGGTAGTTATCTATCACAAGAATATTTTCAAAGGAAATGGAAGCTACAGTAATGATCTATATATGTGCAATAATTAAAATGGAATATTTGTTACTCTAGTAAATAAATGTGCATACAGATTCAGAAATAAAGAATTGAAGAAATGAAGAAGCTAAATAGCAACCCCAACCTGGAAATTGTGTTGCTAAGATAATCTCAGTTGTGGTATGACTTTGTATCCCCTCAGTTATCTTTTCCAATCTTCAGTCTCCACATGAGTCCACGAAGTTGGGAATGTAGAAGAAGAAAAGAAGAGGGTGTTGGAGAAATGGTTACTTGCAATTGCGGTCTGGTAGTAATGCAGGTAGAGGAGAAAAACCACAAGATAATAGTTCTTCATTGTGTAGTCTCTTGAAATATTTCAATAGCATGACAATGCAACTAAAAATAACAATATCCAGTCATTTTCTTCAGAAGATGCATTGGTTTTATAGAACATAGGTTGGGAAATAGTCTAAGCCATTTGGTTGAAATGGAATGCCACATATCAACAAGGAGGGGTCGTTAAACTCTCAATCAACAATTAGAAGTGGAAGAGGATGTTGGTATGCATCCATCAATCCTAAAAACAACTAAATTTTCCAAGAAATGTGCGCAAAAGGTGAACTGAAAGAAGTTAACATGCGTCCAAATCATGCCTAGGAAGTCTCGGTCAAAACTCATGGAACCATTGGCCTACGTAGGGTGGAGGTTATGCAACAGCCACCTAGATAGGGCCGTGGTTACGCAACCATCTCCAAAGTATGGTGAGAGTTGCGTAACCACTGCCCAAGTAGGGTGGCAGTTGCGTAACCACTGCCCAAGTAGGGCGGCAGTTGCGTAACTAAAGGCTGAAAACTAAGGAAAAACATTGCATAAAGTTAATGAGAAACATGAAATGGCTAAGTAAGGTATTTTAAGCTACAAATATAAACTGTAAAGAGGAAAAGGGGCTTGAACACCTTTGGAAAATACATGAATCATCATTGGGGACTTTTCAACCATTTCTAAAAATGTAGCACGTGCATATTTGGGTGTGTACAGTGTCCTTCAAATAATTAAGGATAAAAATGGAAGAAGAACGCTTCTCTAAAGGAAAATTAGAATTCCTATTGAACATTAAATATCTTAATGTTCCCAAACCACGCGCTAAGCCTAGCGGTGTTTCGGCCCCCTATCCTCTTAACCCTGACTCTCCTAAAAAAAATTAATTCTGGGAGGCGCATAGGTCCAAAGAATACTTGAAGATTACCTTTGGCTTGCAGGAGGTTACCAAGGATTCACCTAATGAAAATGGCTAGAATCGTGTCCACCATCGGAATTCTAAGATGAAATGATTTGTCAGTCCTTGGTTTTTTTCTAGTTTTTCAATTAGGCTAATTATTCCTTTTTATTCTCTTTCGATCTTCATTTTTCTATCTTGGAAATTAGCCTTTTTGTTCCTAGGTAGGGCCTGAGTCAAAAAAACACGTATCCTTAATAAAAAAATATTATCCAATGATAATTTGAGATGGAAAATTCTTTTTATGTTAAAATATATCACACATGCACCAATTGTAGTCAGACGCATGTTTAATGTTCCATGCATTACAATATTTTTCACCATAGATTATGTACTTTTCATACTAACATTTTATTACAGGATTGTGGATTCTAGGTTCCACCAATATCATCAAGGGAATCTATTCCCATAATTTTTTCATAGAGAAGAAGGACAATTTGTTTATTAAAAACGTGTTTGGATGGTACATGCAACACTTGTGGTGGAATTTCAAAATTAATAAAATAATAATGGGGAGGTTTCATATGACATTTGAAAAAAATTAGTTGACATTAAAAAATACAATTTTGTGGCATATCTATTCAAAAATGGGAAGGAATATATAAGATGTGAGTAGTTACTAAACAAATATATGTTTTAGATTTCATGGGTAAATTCAAAGAGAAACATGTGTATGATTATTCAGGACACACATATGGATTGATGGTTAGATGAAAATTTAAAGTTAAGAAAACAAAAATTTCGCATTGGTATAATTCTTACAGTGGTCAATTTTTCAAAGAACTACACAATGAAACCACAGAATGAGGTTCATTCATAGTATTACAACTCAGTGCATATAGTTCATAGTACAAAGGAACATCAAAATATATTGAGGGAGTATCATTTGTATAGTAGTGATGATTGATCACATTATTCAGTGTATGTACAAGGATCCTCTTAAGATAGATCATGCTGATTTTAGTGAAAGAAAAACTGGTTTCAATCAACATTTTATATGGCCAGGATATTTTACATCATAATTTAAGAATGCAAGGATTTTCTATTGGTTGAGAAGTATTAATTTTCAGAGTGGTTTACAACATATGTGGATTTTCACTGAGATAGGCTATGCAAAAACGGGGCACGAGGGTGGAGAAGCATGTGTGAAAAGATCCTTGTAAGAGAGGAGTTGAAGTATGTAGATGGCACAAAGTTACAAGATGTAATAAGAATTGTGACATAGTGAAACCATACATTTTCTCATGGTTCTTAATAGAAATTTACTATTCATATATTTTTCTAGGTGATACTAGAAGAAAACTTGGCAAGATATGAAGTTGTTGCATGGTAAAAGGTTCAACTAATTTTCACTCCTTTCATAGCTCTAATGCATCTTATTAGAAAATTTATATGAGGAAAAGGGCATGTGTTTCCTAACATGTTTATAATTTTCTTGTAATGATTGTGAGTCAACATAATGGGTTAAAAATGGAAATGTAGGCCTTTAAGTCCTATCGACACTTATCAGCCTCCAACAACACTACAACTAGGAGAAAGGGTAATTTTAATAGATTTTGACAATGTATCAAAGCTAGTTCAACAAGGTATAGTATCATTTAAATTTGTGTAGAATACATGCAAATTAAATATTTTAAATTACAAACACACATTTAGACTTATGTACAAACTATATTAGAAATCTTTGTGATAAACTAATAAATTTGTTGTATTTTATCAACACAAGTTATTAATATGCAGTGATTATGGATGTAAATAATGATGAGGGAATATATTAAGTTACTTGGATAGATATGTAGAATAAAAAAGTAAGTTGACTTCCTACTTCATAGATGGAGAAAACATTAAGTACCCCAATGGATCTATGCCTTTTTTGTGGAACATAGCTTTGGAAAAATATGATAAGGAACTCTGATGTATGTTTGTTTGAAGACTATGAAAATGAAAGGAAGATACTCCATTATTCAAAATTGGTTCTTGCTACAAATGTTGTATTGATCAAATATAAAATCCAAGCCATATAAAAAGAATTTATGGATGGTTCGTGAGTCTAACCATGAAACTAGTCTTGATATAATTAAGAGCAGGTCTAATCCTAGTGTTTCATTGAATTATCAAGGTTAATATGTAATTTAATATATTTTTATTTATTTTATTTCATCACTATGTATTTAATTTCATTTAAAACCATTACTATATATTTTGATGTAGTTCAGTGTGAACTAGAATATCTTCCACTTTCATGTGGTTGGTACTATTATTATAGATGTTAATCTTCATAAAACAAATATAATGTTAAAATATCATATTTAGGTGTTGGTAATGATAATAGGGATCCTTCATGTAACCACTAGAATAGATGACACATTTGTATTCAACCCTTGCATTTCATGATGGAATGAGGACATACCTTGGGGTTTTTATCCATTATAGACATATTGGAGAAGGTGATTTGTCATTTGGATGCATGGTTTGGAAGTTGCTACAATAACTGAGTAAATTTTTTCTTTTTCTACAAGTTTTAGTTTCATGACAAGCCTGGTCTTCATCTTTTTGTACATCTGATTTCATGATTGAGGTCTTGAGAATCATTAGAGGTCTCCCACATTTAATTAAATAAAATGAAATGTCTCTAGCCCTTTTGAATAGTGTGCAATGGCTTCCCAAATTTTGACTTGTTTGTCCTCTTGATAATGATCGCTTTTTATTAAGGGAAATGTCCGGCCAGTAGCAACTTCGTACTCCCATGGGTGGTCACTCAAAATGAGTACATTCCTTAGGTATTTTTACCATTATGTGTGTGGTGTCCAAGGTGATTCCTCATTTGGATGGATGGATTAGAAGTTTTTTATAACAACTGATCAACTTTTTTCTTATCTGCAAAGTTTTAGCTACATGAAAAACTCGGTCACCATATTCTTGTTCATATGAGATCATGAGAAAAATCCTGAGAATAATTATATCACTCCCACATGCAACTATCAAAAAACATACGGTATGTATCTATCCTTCCTAGATAGTTTGCAATGGATGCCGAAATTTCTACTTGCTTACCCTCTTGAGAACATTTAATTTTCTATTAAACAACACGTCTAAGCGGTAGAAAATTCCCTCTTTGGTGGCCAGTCACTATGGATTGACTATGTTCTATAGGTTTTGGGACATTTTTTATGTTGTGGGGAAATGTATTCTTCGTCTAGATAAACAAGTTGGAATTTTCTACAACAATGGAGGAACATTTTTATTGTTAAGAAATTTTTGGTTGCATGATAAACCCACATGAAACTAATAGAATAAATTAAATATATTTATCCCTCCTGGAGAGCATGTAATGGATTCCGAAGTTTGATTTTTTTCCACTTGATAGCATTCATGTTATGTTTAGGAATGCATTCAAGTAGTAATAAATTCTCACTTTGGTGGAAGATCACTATAGAATAGTATGTTTCTTGGGGGTTTAGTCCATTTTGTACATGATGATGAAGGTGATTCATCATTTGGATGGAAGGTTTGGAAACTTCTATAGCAACTAAGCAACTATTTTCTTATTCAGAAAGTTTTGGCTACGTGAGAAACACAGTCACCATCTCTATTTACTTCTACATTCATGAGAAATACCCTATAAATCATTACATGTCTCCCAAATTAAACTAATGGAACAAACATCACATCTTTAGACCTTATGGATAGTGTATAGTGGTTTCTTGAAGTTTGACTTGTTTATCCTCTTGAGAATGTTCATGTTATCTTCAGGAACACATCCAACCAATACCAAATTACAATTATGGTGGCTAATAATGATGTATCAAGTAAATTTGTTGGGGTTTTCATCCATTACATATGTAAGAGTGAAGGTGGTTCACCATCAAGATGGATAATTTGCAAGATGCTACAATGACTAAACAATGTTTTTCTTGTTTTGTAAGTTTTGGTTTCGTGAGAAACCTTGTTTTCATCTCTATGTTCTTATAAATTCATTAGTGAAATCCTAGAAATCATTAGAGGTAGTCCACATGTCACTAATCTAATAGATGACACATATCTATCCATCCAAAATATCATGCAATGGCTGCACAAATTTTAACTAATTTTTCCTCTTGAGAACATTCATGTTCTCTTTAGGAATGCATTCGACTCGTACCAACTTCCCACTCTAGTATAAAATTATAGAGGAATGAGGACATTCCTTAGTGATTTTATCCATTCTAGACATGATGGTGAAGGTGATTCATTTTCTAAATGGACAGTTTGCAAGTTGCTATAATAATTGAGCAACATTTTTCTTTTCATGAGTGTGCTTTTGATTTCAACTTGCTTATCCTCTTAACGAAGTGTACTTAAAATTTCATTAGGAGAAAACTTATATTATATCATTCTGAATTAAAATTTTAAATATCATCTTTGAAAATTATGTATACATTAACATACATCTAATAAATTTTAAATGATAGAGTTTATGCGATGTACTATATTCATACGTAAGAAGTTTTCCTCTTATTTTACCCTCTATCCAAATGAATTAGGAATAAAACCCTATAAATTAGCACCAATCAATATTTGTAAATCATTGCATGTGTGTATGAATGAGATTTATTATTCCAAAAAATTGCACCTATTTATTACATATAAAACCTTATTTAGTACACAAGAACAAGGACAATGTTTTAAATAGCATATCTTGGCTATCCAAATGCCTACAAAATTAAAAAAAATAAATATGACAAACATTTATTGTGTCATTCACTACCTTTTCTATATCGTAATTCCATGGACCTTTTATGTCTTTAACAATGTAGAGGATGGGGAAGGTTATCCACTTTGTTAAATTTTCTTCTTCCTTACTGGTCTCAAAAATTTGTTTCTGGAACTATATTCTCAGCCATGTTCTTTATATCTATCAATATATGGATATATCTATAAGGAAGTGTGCATATATATGTTATCATATTACTTAATTTAGGTGATGTTATCATTAATTATAGTGTTCTTATAACTAGGAAGTGTCCTAGCTTTTGTGACTTCCTAAAAAAGGGGAGTTTAAACAACATGAAAACCACTATATTTTTCAAATTCAATCTGATATGGATTTTGATGGTTACTTTTGTTCCTTGGGTGATATCCTTCACCCAATATTCCTTCTCTATATTTTTTCATTCTTTTCTTGGAGACGGTTATATCCATCTATCATACACTTTCCCACCATTCTCACCACTTCTCCTAGTGCACATTTTACAGGGGATAACATCTTCTATGAATACATTTGTAGTTGATAACAATGGAAACTCATGGAATTTCTCTTCTATAATGGAGGTTTCTACCATTCTTCTCTTATGTCTTGTGTTTACTAGGTTCTACTTATTAATGCTTTAGGGTTATGTCCACCTTGAAAAGCACTCTATTTCATCATTAGTAATAACCTAACACTTCTTACTTATGTATATGGAATTGTCATAATACAATTGACTCAAATATACAATTCACTCATATTCTTGAACCTTGCTACAATTGCAACCTTTTTATCTAAAGTAGAATCAATTCTTCGTGCCTATAAAAGTGTATTTACCAAGTACAAACATCATAGTAATATGTGTTTCAAAATAGTATTTTATTATTACTGGGTGCAATCAAAGAACCCAATAGTACTGCAATGATGTGAATCAACAAAGCAGGGAGGTAATAGTCCAACCATTCATGGATATGCCCAAAATATACAAATATAATACCTATTGATGAAATATATAAGTGAATACACAAATAATGAGTTAGAAACATTTAAAATTAAATTAAATAACTCCATTGTTACTTGCAACTAGTCATTTGAGTTAAATCAAAATTCATCGACTCACTAAATATGTATAGCTATTTTTCCAAACTTCTATTGAATAACCACTGCTTTAAAATTGAAGGTAATTTTGTTAATGAAAATGATATGCATACCTTTTTCCAACATTTATAAAAAACATGTTTATCTCATATTTCATTGTAAGACTTGTTTAATGGCTTTGAAAAGTATTGTCTCCAACTTTTATGTATATTTAATGGGATATATTTGTTGTTTAATGCGACTTACCCATACATGAACTACACCATCATACCATAAAATTATATAATTAACTTTTTTTAATGGATCATTTACATAGTTTATAAGGAATTCCTTCAAAATAAAACACTCTGATATATGTGAAATCAACCCTACTTCACATAATATAAAACATATAACACATGTTATCAAAAACATGATAAAATGTCAATCTGTGTACTTGTATCTTGCAAGTACATCATTGTGTTTGAGAAAATACATCAAGATAACACCATTATGGGACATAAATGACAAAATTAAGATCTCAAAATACATAAATTTTAATATGTACAATATATTTCACACACACACACACACACACACACCATAAAATCCATAAAGGAATACAAAAAAATTAGTTAGTTAAGTTTAAGTGTCTCTACAACATGATAATCAATGTCTTCAAAATCCACTTAGATATATCTAAAAATATATGCTTCTTTTTTCCTATAAAGAATATGGGGGTCCCCCTCGAGAACTCCCCATGTTATGCTAACATGTACACCTCTTAGGCTCAAGGCTCACCTGTAACTCAATCTATCCATCACACAATTATGTCAATAACTAATATTTAAATAAGTTTGAATGTTAATTAAAATAGAGAAAAATTAACCAAGTACACACTACCATAGCATGTGATCAATATCAATTTGCTTTCATCACTCACACTCATCAACGAAACTGTATGGATTACATGGATAAGTGTGCAAAGGAGAACTAGATGGAGTATAGTGTGTCGATAAAAGTTTCACATCAAATATTCTAAAAAATATTTGATAAATGCTATTCTAAAAACAATATGCATATATAAAAATAAAGCACAAAAAATTCATGCACCTCAATATATTTATCTGTAGTTGATATTACAACACCAATCCCTTCATCTACTACATAGATTGCAAGTGGGGAGGATTAAAGGTTCTCTTCATCAACTATGTGTGCACAAAATCATCTTTATTTTCAAGCATATATATACATGTGCATGTATTGATTTAAAAATTAGCGACAAATAAATATATGCATGGTTAATTTAAATTAGTAAAGATTATCTCACTACAAGAAAATTGTGGATGACTTCCCCTAATATGTGTACTACTTGATGGTCTAGTATCACCTTGTCTAACTTAAAATTTAATTTACATTTTAAAAATCGTTCCTTCAAAACAAAAGGGGTTGTCGTTGGAGATGCGGTGATGCAAAATGTGTGAAATGCCTCTGTGAAAAAATCATTCAACAAAGCCTCCTCTATCTCAGAAAATCCAATATATAAAGAGCCACAAGAAGTGAAAAAGTTTTCACCGACTATGGTTGTTCTACTATTGTCATGTGCACCTTCAGTCTCATAGTGAACATGGGTAGTGTGCTCAACTAGTCTCTTTATGAGTGAGCCAAGGGAATGTAACTTATCTCTCTCTATAGTACCTCGTACATAAGAGAGGACTATCATAGGCTTATGGATATTTTGGGAACCGACTCAAGTAGGTTGATTAGGTGGCCAATGGGTACCCTCTTTATCTTGTGTAAAGCCTTTTCCTCTACCCTGAAACTTAAAATGGTGAAAATAATTTGAAATCTTGTTCAACAAATTTAGAGTAGAGTTTCGTACAAAAAACAATAAAGTGGGACCTCATGGTTATTATAAGGCACATGATTGAAAATCTATCACTAGCTCTCCCATTTTCTTAATTACCCTAATAAATGCACCAATTTATGTGGATTTTTTGCAATTCAATGACAGTGTTTCATTAGTTCTAGGGTATTTAAATAAGGCACATATTTTATCTTTTGTTATTTGTTTTCTTTTAATTTTCTCACCTAATAATTTGGTTGCATAAGATGCCCTACATGTATCACTATCTAAATCCCATCTATCAAATTGACTCGTTACTAAATCAACTTATCTTAGGAAGGTTTGTAACAAGTTTTCCAAAGACATATGGTGATGATTGGTTGATTGGAGGTGTCTCAATGTTTGTATCAACTCCTCAATTTGAAGTTTTTTTTCAACAATTTACCCATAAAATCTTCCCAGTGTGTTGTTGGGTCTTATGGAATTGAAATAGGTTTTGGAGGAGGTTTCTCAATAGGATCTTCGAGAGGGTTTTGAGGAGGCTCTTAGAGAGGGTTTTGAGGAAGCTCTCCAGGAGGATTTTGATGAGGCTTTATATGACATTGTTAAGAAGCTGGGAAAAAAATAAAACCTATTTTAAAATCCAAACAATAAACAATTAATTGAAGAGAACACAAAATTCATTAATGTAAACCATTCCAACCTCTTCTTTGGTGTGCCATCGATGATGATTAGTGAATCCTTACCACAGGTCGAGGATGAATTTTATCTTTGGCCTCTACAACAAGAAGTGACTATTTTCCTTGGCTACATAATCAATATTTGGAAAAGGAAATAATTAAAATATCGATTTGGGATTTTTTCCTCTATATAGAAATAAAAGCATCTACATACTTTAAGTTTGGAAATAACCAAACCTAGTGAAAAAACACGTACCCATTATATTTAGAAATGTGTATATGTTTTTATCATTTATAAACTTTGTTCGCATTTTTATAACCCAGCTTTATACATCTACCCACATACATACATATATACACACAGATATATATATATACGGCCTTTCCTTTTGCGCTGTTCTTCACCTCTCGCAACTTAGTCTCATCTATATGGCATACACCCACAAAGAGTCAATATCAGACATATTTTATTGCACGCCTCGGTAAAGCGAATCTCTTGCTGTCAAGTCAGAGCACTTCAATTGCAGGTGGCCTCTGGATTATACAATGCTCAAAACCGTAGCGTGAAGCAGATGTTTCCGTCTTTTTTAAGGTGACCAAATTATATGGATATGTATCTTGGATCTGTCGATGCGGCGACTCGATCCTGCTTTTGGTTTACGATCTTATCTCCATCAACACTTTGTCCGCTTTAATTTTTGGTCATTGTTATTACTCATCACTTGTAACTTAGGTGGGCCTTTTCAGTTGTACGAAATGTGTGGACATGCTTATGACATTCTAACTCTACAATTATTGCCCAGAGCACCACCCAATTACTATTACGGAGGGATGTTAAAGTCTTTGGGGAGTTTGATCCAAAATAGTAGTGAGGTCACTGCTAAACTCTAGTGGAGAGGTTAGTTCGGATTGAGACTTAAATTTGTATTATTATCAACTGGTAAACTTTTAAATTAAGGAGAACGTTGATATTGGTATATTTGGTTCATAGGTTTTCATAAGTTATTTTTCTTTATAATTGTTAACTTTGCCATTCTCATAAATATCTTCTAATATATATAATTAATTAATTTTACATATCAAATGTCACAATAAATTCATAGTAAAATGATTTATTTTGATAGTGGGGAATTTATTCTCTCAATATCTTTATATATTAAAATTGTGGTGGTTCTTTCGCTTCGTATTTCTTCTCACTATATACATGTAAATACTTAACAAACTCATACTAGAGGTAACCGCCACCTATCATGGAAGTCACAAATGTGTAAGATGCACGATTGTATTATCGGGTAGATTTAAAAATGAAATTGTACTGATAAATAATTACAATTATCAATGGATAGGATATGATGCTATGTGCTTTTTTTGTTTTCCATTTTTCATAGAGATTGTATGTCCGATACATACATACCTGGTATTTTATCAGTCCTTTTGAATTCTCAAATCTGTCTAAGATCGAAGGATAGTGAGTGACCCGTTGAGCTAGTATATTGTTCATCTATCTCCTAACATATTTTGAACTTCAATTCATATATTCTGAAATGATATTAGTTGGTTTGGTTAGTTATAAATGAAAAAAACTCTACACAATGTGAGAGTGTTGCACCAAATTTTCTAACCATGGATTTATGGCTACTCTACGAAGCCAAAAAAGACAAATCATGAAATCGTTGTTGAATATTATAATTTTGAGATGGATATGTTTGAATTTCCTTTTGAATTTTCCCTCTTCTCCATCAACTTTCATTTGCATTTAATTTTTGATGCAGCCTAGAATTTACTGTGAATGACCCAAGCGCGCTGGCACATCACTCAATCTAAGTAGAGCGCTCACCTGAAGCATGCAAAGGCACAAGGCCCTCTTTAGAGTTTCTTGAACAAGATGTTAGAATGATCATGTTTAAACATATTCAAATTCATAACTAGACATAAGCATTCCACAGTGCATAATCCATATTTATATCTTAGAGAATCATGATAAATGAACTAAACAATAACTATGATAAGATTAATGATACAAGAGCAGAATCCAGTCATGTCTAATGTCATTATCCAACCAATATACTCCATTGCATTACATACCGTAATACACAGAAGCTTCTTACACTATATCAATATCTCCATGAGTCATGTGTATGTCAAAACCAGCAGCACAACTCTAATATGCAAGAACTAGATAAACCAATTTCCTTTAACCACTACCCTCAGAAAACATTGCTTAAACAAATTGATTATAAAAAAATGTGAAAGCTTGATTGATTTCTTACCCTCCAACCCATGTCATGAGAAATCCAAGGGAGACACCTTCTGTGGATTCATTCTTGAAGTTGGTAATAATCTGAGGCACTTCTGCAACTACCCAGCTGAACAAACTAATTAACCCAAAAGTAAAAAACACATAATCTCTCACTCCACACACACACAGTCCCTCAGATACTTCTCTACCCACCACACACACCCTTCTTGAAGCACAATGATATGCCATCATTGAAGCCTTATATTTCTTCTTTTATTTCTCCAACCATCATGAAACTTAAAAAGCTTGGGAATAAGAGAATACATATCTATCATATTTATAAAGACCTCACGCACAAGTTGCAAGGGAAGATGTAATCCATGACAAATAAAAAAATCACTACCCTGCCCTAACAGTACCAAAATACAAATTAGAATGTGTTTGTTTAGCACCTTTGTGTGTGCTTGAGTCTTAAACCACAATCAGTCAACCACAATATACGATTTGTCTATGGAAATTTTAAATTATAATAATGTACTCTATTTGTATTTATTTATTTGATGGGAAGAAATTATTAACTAAAATTGTAAAAAGGGCGTTCACTTTACTTGTTGCCTAGGGTGCTCATAACCTTTAATTCAACTCTGTTTGATATATTTGGATGGTGAAACTTATCCAACAAGCAGAGTGTGGTGGGATTCATCTCTCTACCAATCACAATTTTTTTATATTTAACATTTTTTTATATAAATTTTGTGATTAGCGGTAAGAATAGACCCACCACTTTATACTTCCTTGTTATGTCCAACACATACCTTCACTTCAACTCACCACCTTGTGATACCTTCCACTCACCGACACAACTTAGTCTTAGCAATATGGCATACAACTACAAACACAGAGTAGATATTAGGCATGTTTTATTGCACTTCTCAGGAAAGCGAACATTCTTACTCAAATTAGATCTTGCTATCAAGTCATAGCACTTCAATTGCAGGTGGCCTCTGGATTACACAATGGTCAAAATTGTAGCATGAAACAGATGTTTCCGTCATTTTTAAGGTGACCACATTATATGGATATATATTTGGATCTGTCGATGCGGCGACTCGATCCTTCTTTTGGTTTACAAATCTTATCTCCATCAACACTTTGTCCGCTTTACTTTTTGCTCACCATCCTTACACATCACTCAAACATAAAACATTTTGTAGAAAATTATTGCCCCAAAGCACCACCTAATTAAAACACAATAATTTACATATGTATGATGTGTTCATTATTTCTAAAATGGGAGGTCGCATAGTCAAATCCTTTTGTTTGACTACTGTCATTTAGGATCATCCTCTTCAAAGAGGCCACTATAGAGAAATTTGGTTACAACACAAGTAGTAGTGAGATCACTATTGATAAACTCTTGATAAACTTGTGTAATTTTTGGTAAACTTTTAAATAATTGAGATCACATCTTCATAAACTATTTGGTATAGTGTCAGTTATGCTATTAGAGAGACAAGTTATGATTCAAAATTCTGTTACTATTGACTTAAATTAATCTCAAGTAGTGGAGAGGTCACTCTTTGTTAGTTAGGGGTTGTGACTTGAACTTGTGTTAGTATTGGTAAACTCTCATTGTGGAAAAAATGTTAATAATAGGAAATTGGGACACTACTCAAACTAGTTATTGTAAGTATTGGTAAAATCTCAAGTAGATAAGAAATTGTCATTGGGGAGTTAAGTCAAGAAATAAACATATATTAGTTTTGGTAAACTTTAAAGTAGTAAACTGATCAATCAAATATGTCAGTATTAGTAAGTTTTAGAATAGCAGAGAGTTCATTATTAGGGATTAGGGGAATTACTTGAACTTGTCTCAATATTGGTAAACTCTCAAATAGAGGGGAGGTCACTATTGAGGGATCAAGTAACGACTCAATATAATGAATGTATTGTTAAACTCTCCAATAATGGAGAGGTCATATTGAGTGATCTGAGAGGATCCTCTAGAAGCAGAACATCTCATGATACTACCAAGTCCTTGATCGTAGTTTGTGATAATGTTGTGTGAGTTCTTATTTAATACTATGTGTTACTCCATATCAATATTTAAGGGTTAATATTACTTCCACGATCACCAATCCATCTCTAGAAAAGGCCATACACACTTTTGTAATATCACAACACAACTTGTGAAGATTGAATATTGTGTCATCCATATGTAAATAAACCATGTGCATGTTTTACCAGTGGCTTCCTCAATGTTCCAAGAGTACCTACATGCAACAATATTAAGGATAACTCACACCATACTACACTACCACGTTCCTACAACATCATGAGATTTAGTTAGTCAGGAAAAGACCACATAATGAGTCAAGGGGTCTCCTTAACATGTTATAGGGTGCCTTCCTTAACAAAGAATGTGTAAAGTATTGTGGACGTTGTGATATGGATAGTTACAACCATCTGATTTAACAAAATTAAATCTTTATCAAAGGAATGGAGTACATCAGATATATATCAAAAATGTGAAATATGCCAACATACAATGAAGAGAAAGTGTTGGAAATCACACACACTTAGAGGGGGGGTGAATCAATGCAGGTCAATTTTATCACCTTTAAAACTTCTTAACTAGAAACACAACTCAAACCATGAACAAATTAAAGTGTATGCTAGAAGACAAGTACAAAGGACACCAAATTTATAGTGGGAAACCCATAGAGGGAGGAAATCCACTTGAAATCAAGGCTTTTCATTAACAACTCCCATTCTTAACATACAATGATTTCCAGTTTGGTTGAGGACCCACTCAACCTGAGAAGCGCCCACTTCAAAGTCCTTCTAGCACCCACTAAATGGTTGCCAAACACCCACTAGGTTAGATTATCAAGCTGCAACTTGCAAGGAGCACCAACCCATGAATTCTAAGAACCCACTTAGAAGAATTCAATTACAATGTACAATTCGATCATTTAGTTTCTTGTTTCTTCATCAACAAATCATGATCCCTTACTAGATCTTTATTTAATAATTTTCAATTCACATGTTTCACAAGAATGCATAACTCTTATTTTGGATCCTTCACGGTTAATTTGGTCATTCACTTGTTTTCATTTCTATCAACTCTTCATGATCCTTTTATGTCAATTCCACATACTTATTCTCCTAAAACTATCTCACACAGTCACATTGCTCATGGTCATGCCTTGTCAACTATTTCACATGTTTTTTCACCTTTAATACATTCTAATATATCCTTTTATCCTCCCGATATAGTGATCCACTATATCAATAATACATGCACATGTTAACAGTAATAACTTCATACATTCTATCTTTGCTCCATGTTCTGGATATCTCATTTATATCTTTTTTGTACCTCTATTTTTGCACCTTTAAACTTAAAAAACTACATCCATGTATATTGACTTTAGTATATCAATCATTGTTCCTTGTTATCTTTTCAACATATATTATATATAAAAACGTTAGTCTATTTTAACTCATTTTTGCTCTAAATCATTCCCTTCTCCTTGTATTTTTAGTTTATTTCAAGAGTCACAATTAAAAACATTGTGCATGCCTCTTCGAATCCCTGTCTTTTCACTATTCCAACTTTTTCATTTCTTGATTCCTTTGAGCTGCCTTGCTGCACTTTGACCTAGGAGGAGCTTTTCCCCTTCTAGCTCAATCTTGGTGAGAAGGAATTTACTTAGTAACTTTCAAGAAGCCTTTAAACTACTTCATAGAGCTCATTCATCTTGAAGGGAACAACCTCTTAGTCTTACACCTTCTCACTTCACATATTTATCACCTTGAATGCACAATTTGACTTCAACAATTATTGTTTTGAGACATTTAGGATCTTTGACGGTGCTCTTTTGATGCAAAAACTAGATCTCCTTCACTGTTTATGGTGTTTCTTAAGGAAACTTTTCCTTTTACCACTTACTAGTGGTGTTACACAACGAACCTATGGATGTTTCTTATTGTTTTCATGAAATGTTGTAATTTCAAATTAAACTGAGGTCACCCATACATTTGCAGACTCCTCCTTAGGCATTTCAAGCCTTTGCATAAGAGATTGGCTCATTTACAATGAAGAAGAGACATCATAGCACTCATTTTTGTCCCTACATAGTTGAAACATAATTTTGGAGAGGAGTGTCACAAAAATCTTCCTCAATTTGACATGATATTGTCCAATTCTTTTTGTAAACTCCTCGTGTTATCCATACAGAAATTTCTTTGAAATATTGGAATATTTCATCAGTTGTAGCTCAAGTTTCAAGAAAATCTTCTCTGCAAAACCCTAGTTTCAGGGTTGAGGGACTGTGAAATCTGAGAGATCCCAAAATGCAATTTCTCCCTTTTTTTTGAATGAAAAAAAAAAAATCAAAATTTCATTGATATGTGTGAAATTCCTTCACCTTCTTCAACCAATTTCTAGGCTTGATACATCTTCAGACCTTGTCAAAATTTGAAAACTTTCCATTCATTTCCAAAAACAATGTACAGTGATATTGAAGACATAACAGTGCATGATGACTTCAACCTTGATATAAAAAGATGTTTGAGACAACATTGGTATTTGTGGAGGATGAATGGAATATCGTTGTTATTCTTAGAGAACCAAAACACCTTTTACATACAAACAAAACACTTGAATGATAATCTCACCTTGCATTGGAGGTTCTACTTCACATTTTGGACTGACAATGAACACATAAAGTTTTCTCATACCCTAGAAGATGATTTTTATGTTCAAGTTCCACCACAAGCTTTGAAGAATCATTTTATGTTCAAGATTCTCAGACATGTACAAAAATTTTTTAATAAGGAGTAGGACAGTCATGACAAGAATGATTGTGACTAGAAAGAAATTAATTTGTAACAACCTTCATATATGAAATTGAAGAGATCTTATGACAAAATAAGCTTGGAAACAACCTTACACATCTCTTAAAGGATTTCCACAAGCTCAAACAAGTTATTTTTACATCAAAATTTGACTTCTAACTCCATTGACCAAACAATCTACCTAGAAGATTGATAAATTGTTTTACCTAAATGGATAGAACTTTTTACTTACACCTCATTTTTCCAAAATTACTTTTGCAAAAGAATTATAGGACAATTTTATAAAAAAAAAAAATATCTTATGAATTATCCAAGAATTCCTTCATTTTTTTTTTAGTGCTAAGAAGCCATGAGCCTCAAAATACATTTTTCAAGAAGGATGATTTGGAAAAATTTGAATTACTCAAAATCCCTATTTCAAAATCTAAAGAAATTTTACATGGAGCACTACAAGACCTCCCTCTATACATTTCATTTGTTGGTTAGCCATATGTTTTACTATGAAGCTCTAACCAATCTCATTTGCAGGAAAGAACAATTAGGTTCCTCAAGAGCAGTTTTGGATAGAAGTAATATTTTGCTCCAAAGCTTGTTTCTTGACATTCTGAGTCCTAGAATAAGTCCATCAAATTGAGATAAACCTTATATAAGTATTTAACTACTTCATTTTTCACTACAGAGACTCACATGACTCACATGCACGTATCAAAAGGTACTAATAATCAACCTTCACGTCCCTGACTTCTTCACTTCACAAATCAACCTTTTTTTCCATCAACACCACTTGACATCAATGAAAACAATACTGAAAATTATTGGAGTCCAACAAAATTACCCTTTTTTATTTATGGAAACACCTTAGAAACCTACAAACTTTGATGGCAAAAGCATTTGCATACCTGGTTTCTAATTGCAAACTTGTATCTCTCCACCTTTAACATCATTAACAAAGGGTTGTAAAATAAAAACAATGAGAAACATACAATCATAAAGTGACCTTAAGTATCCCCCTTTGGATGATGCATGATATGATTCACACCATTTGTCTTGAGCTATAAATTAGCTTTCCTTTTGGATAGGGCCCCCCTGAGACTATAATCCATCTTCTTTGACTCCCATTGAGTAGCAAACTAATCCATCTGGTCCGGTCCATCTCCTTTCTCTTCCAAGATAGTATCAAAAATTTATTACTTCTGAGATCAAGACCAACCTTTCTAATCCTTTACCAAACATACACAGTCATATACACTATGAGGAACATTTCTTCTTGCAATAGCAACATGCTAACAATGTTAGAGAACTGATAATAATATGTCAATGCCAAAATAATAATTTAGAAAGAAATATAGTGTCTTGTGGCACCTAAAAACCTACAACAACTTTTTTAATGGGATATATCAAGCTCCCTCTCTATTTAAAACCAAAAATGCAGCCTTCTTAGCGTTCATACTATTGTCTCTGAGTATCATCCTTCATTTGAAGATAAAGGTCAATCTATAGACCTAGGTCTTGATCAATTCATCCTTGAATGAACTACTTTATATACAACCATCAAGAAAATCCAATGCAAAATACCGATAAATAACTTTATGATTTCATTACAACTGACTCCATGCATAAAACAAGTATCAATAGGCTTGTAGAGTGGTATTTTTGAGCTAAATGCCAGTTTTCAAGCCTCATCAAGACCGTAAGACCTTCTTCTTACACAATTGCATAGAAAATCATGGATGGATGACTAAGTCATACCTTTCAACTAAAAATAGGACTTGGAGTTGGAATCATGAGTCATACCTCTGAAATCATGCAACTCTACCTCCTATATCTGTAGGTGATCATTCTTCCTTCATGGAGCACTTAGGAGTTCTTCACAAACACATGTCAACCTTCCAACAACCACCATTACTTGTAACTAATATAAATTATAGGCATACCATTTTGAACTGAGACAAATCTTATAAAGTCACATCATATCTCTAAATATACTACTACTCTGCCTCTTATGTACATGTAGATTCACATTCTCCACTAGGAGCAACATTAGGCTCATACAAGTATACATTAGCTAAGATCATCAACCAAAGAAGTTCCAAGCATCTTGAGGACATTTTACAAGTAAGGATACTTCAATAACCATGTCAAAATTGAGGAAATTTGTCTTTCAAACCCTAGACACAATCAACTATGCCATTGTACTGTAGAGTGCACTTTCTGGCTCATATCATGATGCAAAACAACCAAATAACAAAGAAAAATTGAGATAGACTATATATCTCATCGTATTCATGCATTTTGACACTTCATAAGGCACATACCAAATTCAAATAAGTTTCTCAAAACATGAAAATTCATGTTGTAGACCAAAAACCACTTTCAACCTCTCAAATAGCCCTTTCTAGGTCATAAAGGAAACTTCTAAATACTGTCATGCATAACAGAGAAAGTTTTCATACCTGAAGCTTCAAAATTTCATCTCCTCTATCCCAATGAGTTTAGATGATTCATACAAAATTTAAGACCAAAAATCTATAATTTGACCACTCAAATATGAGTTTCCATGCAAACCGATCATGGGGACTGTGTAAACCATAACTATACCAATTTTTGCATTCATGACATCAACCACAGTTCTTCTATCCTAAGAAATATTTTGTACGCATCTTAAAACCTCTTAGAAGCATAAATCATGCAGCATCATACCTGTTACCGTCATTTTGTTTGAAGATATCTTGAAATTTAGCTTCTTTAGGACACAGACTGCCATTTCCTCCATGAACTAATCAAATTGACACTTGATCACTCCATATTCTTCTTCAAAGCTTTATTCACACCATGCACTACTTTCAAACTCAGAATATGAATCTCTGAGACTGATCATGAGGGTTTCTCTTCCTCTCTAGGTGCATCTTCTCGTACTTTTTACGTTTGTCATTCAGGAAGTAACAATAAACTTTTCCCTTGATCATAAGTTGTTTAGAACCCTTAAAAACATGATGAGTACTCCATACAAGTAGATAACCATGTATATTTTACTGAAAACACCTCTAAGTATACTGTGATACATCAATATCTAACCAAGAGACTTTGAAGGACAATTCATGCTTTAGAGCACTTCATGTTTTAGATAACTATCATACATGTGCCTTGTTATTTGATGATGTAAATCACTTGAATTTGTTTTGATAGATTCAACCTTTTACACTTTAAGACAGACTTGAGACATACAACATCTTGAACTCAGAGATCACATAGGCACCTACACATCTCTTCCCAGGTTATAAACACTTCAAAACCTTTGATGAAACATCAGTAATATCATAAACTTGCTTAGGAAGTTGTGAACTCCTGAGAAAACATCATTGAAGTTTCTTATTTTCTCCATTCACAGACTCACTGTCACTATGTCAAAACCTTCATCAAGCTATGTGTACTTGTAGACCTCCACATATTTTGAAAAAAAATAGAGATACACAACCACTCGACTCAAGGCTTATGTAGACACCTCAAGATAACCACACACAGTACTTTGTGACACTTAGCTATTTTGAACAACTTGCGGTGTCAATACACATATTCACCCTTAAACATGAGATATAGAATAGACTCCTGACACTTTATTATCTAAAAATTTGATATGAATAACTTAATTCAGATATACTTGCTGAAGACCATGACTTTATTTTAATGAAAGTCTCATACCTTATTAGTCTTCCAAAGAATTTTATCATGCTTCATTCTCACTCTAGACTGTAACCTTACTTCAAAGACCCTGAAAATCATGTAGATTCACTTAAGATGCACTGTACCATCTCCTTTTTGTAAATATGAGACCTTGTGACAAGTGGACTAACCTTAAAAATCATGTATAGATATTGAGACACATGATACTGACAAACATATTTAGACTTTTCTAACTTTGACAATTATATATGAACCATGACCATCTCATCATAAATCATTCAAAATTCTTAGACACAATTTAAGGCATGACCACACTCTATACAAAATCTTCATGGTGACATAAATTGTAACAAGTTATAACATGAAACCTTATACCACTTATCATCTTACTCATGGTTCAACACTATATTCTTCCACCCTAGCTTTTTGATGGACTCCTTGAGGCATGCATAGTACTCACACTTGCAAACATGTCTTCATACAGGTTGGGAAATTTTTATTTCAACCTTATATAGCTTTATTTCTCATTATAGTTTACCCTTTTCTCTTTACCTTCGATCATAATGAACAGACACTCCTTTAAGGAACTGAAGATCATCATTGAATCATGGAGATACAACTTACTTTTACCGAATCAAGGACAGCTCAAACCTTACACTCGTAGAATTTACACTTTTACTCTTTGAATGATTTAAGTATCTTTAACAATGACAACTAAGACTTCTTGGACTACTATACCTCATAAGACACATACAAGATATACCTAAAATTTGAGATAGGAACTAAGAATTTTAACAAGATAATTTTCTCATACCCTTGAGACATATTTTTCAGATACCATGACATATTTTTACATCATTTGACTATTCTTAAGACTCGTATTTTGACACCAAATTTCTTACAAATGTAAACCATACTTCACATTATATGACCATGAGACTCATGAACAATCATAATTGTCCTAGATAGACTAAAATGATCTACTAATAACCACACAACTGATTTCATGACATTTCACACAAGATAACCCTAACAGAACCTTGAGAAATCATAGGATTACAAATCTTATGCATCATGGAGAAGACTCATCCTAACTCCAATGCTTCACTTAAGTGAATATTCCTTCTATAAGCTTAGATAAGGCATACTATAAGTCTTGAATTATCTCAAAACAACATGACGACTCCTTTTTCCCTTTTCTTGTCCTTGGAACCCTGTTGACCTTCTTAACTACTTTTCTGGGTAAGATAACCTCATTACCTAAGCTCTCATCTTCTGTAAGAATACCTGATAAGCATTCATACTGCAATTCATACACATGCTCTACCACTTCTTGAGGAAGAAATTTCTCATCTTTGGCACTGGAGTTATTTTCCTGTTTGTTTCCTTTTTCATCTTTTGTTGATATATAATGTAAGGTAGTTTCTGTGCCTCTTGCATATCTTCTCATGTCACCTTATTTTCATTATTTTCTATTTCAACTTGTAACTTTTCTTTCTTGATCATGTATACCCACTTAATTTCCTTCTTTCTAGGAGTTTCTTGAGGCTTGAATGATTTTGTCTCCTTTCTAGAGTTTATCTTCATGTTAGAGTCTTTATTTTCTTGCCATATGAAGGTATTGAGATTTTTGTTTTTCTTAGGTTTTCGATGGTTATATCAATGCTTTGAGAAATGTCCAACTTCATGACATGTATAACACATGACATGATTTATTATTTTTCCTGAGTAATGACTGTCATTGCTATCTTGACTTATAGATTATTCTAGGAAATGCTTGGCATTATAACCTTTATTTATACAATTGAAAAAAACTATTTTCCTTTCATATTATGTAGCACAATATCTCCATGGGTGCTCTTTTTCATATTTTTTCATGCACTCTCTAGCTCTCTGTCCAAATTCATAACATGAGAAACAATATCCATTAAATTTTCTCTCATACCTAGATGCATTTGGTTGTCTGATTACCTTCTTGGACTGTTTTATTTCTCCATTTTCCTTAGGAAGCCTTGATGTAGATTCATTTCTTATCGGTATGTTGGGACCAACCTTATCATTCATTTTTTCTCTGAACATCTTATACATTGCACTTGGCTTGACTTAGCTTTCAATTATCTTTTTCTTTCTTGTTCCAGATCCTCTCTAAGAGTATTCAAATCAGTATTCAGTCTCTCACATTATTCACTTTTGGATTGAATAGATGCACAACATAATTCATGCTTTATTTCATCATATTGTCTATGTTTTCTTTACAAATCATCAAGTTGGTTAGCTACCTATTCTAGTTCAATCTTCATGGTCTTTACTTCTTCAAGTTTTAGGCAGTTATTTGAATTTTGTTTCAAATTTCTTGACACATTTTCTACAAATAAATCCACTTCATTTACTTCTTACACATGATGATCCTCTATGTGCTTAATATCATTCTTTAGACCTTCTATCAAAGATTGAGCAATCTCATACTTTCTCTTCAAGAATGATTCAGCTAAAGAACTCATGCTTGTGTCTTTAGGATCACCTCCAAACTGTTAGGCTTAACTCCGGAGGACCACACTCTGATACCAATTGTTGGATATCACAAGCACTGAGAGGGGGGTGAATCAGTGCAGATCAATTTTATCACCTTTAAAACTTCTTAACTAGAAACATAACTCAAACCATGAAAAAGATTATACTGTATGCAAGAAGACAAGTACACAGGACACCAAATTTATAGTGGGAAACCCATAGAGGTAGAAAAACTAATAGAAATCAAATATTTTTATTAAGAACAACCATTCTTAACATACAATGATTTCCATCTTAATTGAGCACCCACTCAACCTGAGAAGCACCCACTTCACAGTCCTTCTAGCACCCACTGAAAGGTTGCTAATAACCCATTAGGCTAGATTAGCAAGCTATAACTTGAAAGGAGCACCAACCCCTATATTTTAAGCACCCGCCTAGAAGAATTCAATGAAAATGTGCAATTTGATCATTTAGTTTCTTGTTTCTTCATCAACAAATCATGATCCCTTATTGACTCTTTATTCAACAATTTGTAATTCACATGTTTCACAAGAATGCATAACTCTAATTTTGGCTTCATAGGTTCTTTCTCAATAACTTTTTTCATACACTTGATCTCATGCTTAGGTTTTCAACTCTTCATGATCCTTTTATGTCAATTACACATACTTATTATCCTAACAGTCATGTCTCACACAGTCACCTTGCTCATGGTCATACCCTGTCAACATTTTCACACTCATTTTTCACCTTTAATATCATTCTAATATATCATTTCATCCTCCTTGATACAGTGATCATCTATATCAACAATACATTTCATGTTAACAGTCATAACTTCACACATTCTATCTATGCACCATGTTCTGGTTATCTCATTTTTATCATTGTTGTGTACACTCTTTTTTTCACCTTCAACAATTCAACAACTATATCCACAATATTGACTTCAATATATCAACCATTTTATCCTTGAACCTTTTCAACATATGTTCACATTCTAACAAAACTTAGTTCTTCATAACTCAATTTTAACATTAACCCCTTAGAAAACACCTTCTCCTTACACTTTAATTCTTAAGGTCAATAGTCATAATTAAAAACATTGTGCTTGCTTCTTCGAATCTGTGTCTTCATACTATGTTTCATCTAACCTTTTGATCTCCTTGACTTTTGATCTTCCTTATTTATTGCACTTTGACCTTGTGACGAGATTTTCTTCTTTCTATCTTCAATGTCTCAATTGAGAAGGACTTTATTTTAGTAACTATTAAGAAGATCTTTAAACTACTTCGTATAGCTCATTCATCTTGAAGGGAACAACCTCTTGAAGAATTTACATGCTTATCGCTTCAAAGATTTAGCACCTTGAATGCAAATTTGACTTCAACATTTCAACTATTTTGAGTCATTTAGAAATCTTTAGTATTTCTTTTGATGAAAAAAACTAGGAGATCTCCTTCACTGTTTAAAGTTTTTCTTAAGGAACGATTTTCCTTTCACCATTTACCAGTGGTGTTACATATTCACTTGCATGCATGTTTCTTATTTTTGTCACGGAATTTTGAAAACTCAAAGGAAAACAAGGAATTCACCCATACATAGGAAAAACACTTAGACTAATCCTAAGACATTTTAATCAGTACTTTGCATAAATCAAACCCTATTGGCTCATTGGCTAGTCAATGAATTTACAAGAAACATCAAAGAACTCATTTTTGTCCTGCATTGTTGAAAACATACGTTTTTGAAATGGTTTTCGCAAAAATCTTCCTTCAATTACAGATGATATTGAAATTCTATTTTTACAAATCCTTGGTTGTTATCCATCCCAAAAATTTCTTCAAAATGTTTTGAAAATTTCATTGGTTGCAGTTGAAGTATTAAAAAACATTCTTGCAGAAAACCCTGGTTTCACGGTTGAGGTACTGTGAAACCCGAGAGAGCTCAAAATTCAATTTATCCTTTATTTTTGAATGAAAAAGAGAAATTCCAAATGTCATGGATATGTGTGAATTTACTTCACCTTCTTCAATCAAGTTCCGAGCTTGATACACCTTAAAACCTTTCATAATTTCAAAACTTCCCATTCACTTTCAGAAACAGTGTACAATGATATTAAAGACACAACAACTTGCATGATTAGTTCAACCTTTATAAAAAAAGATGTGTGAGAAGGAAATTGTATTCAAGGAGGATGAATGGAATCTCCTTATCATTCTTAGAGTACCAAAACACCTCTTACATAGAAACAAAATTCTTTAATGATGATTTCACCTTGCATAGGAGGTTTTACTTCACACTATGGATTGAAAGTGAACACATAGAGTTTTCTCATAGCCTGGAAGATGATTTGTATGTTCAAGGTCCACCATAATATTTGAAGAATAATTTTATGTTTAGGATTCTCATACATGTATAAAACATTTTCACTAAGGAGCAGGACAGTCATGATAAGAAATATTGTGATTAGAAAGAAATTAACCTCTAATAACCTTCTTTGATGAAATTGAAGATAGATTATGAGCAAATAACCTTAGAAATCAAACTTACACAACTCTAAAAATATTTGCTTGTGATAAATCTCAAACAAGTGAGTTTTGACATCAAAATTTGACTTTTATCTCTCCATTCAGAAACAGCCTACCTAGGAGAGAGATAAATAATGCTTTACCAAAATGCGCATAGAACTTTTTTACTTACACCTCCTTTTGATCAAAAAAAAAATTCACTATGAATTCTTGGAATATCATCTACAAAAATTATTCTATGATTTATCTGAGGATTCCTTCTATATTTTTTCTTGACACCTAAGAAGCCATGAAACTTGAAATGCATTTTTCAAGAAGGCAGTGACTTAGAAAAACTTGAATAACTCAAAATACCCATTTCAGAATCTAATGAAATTTGACATGGAGTAGTAAAAGACATCCCTATACACATTTCATGTGTTAGTTAGCCATAGGTTTTCCTTTGAGTCTCTAACCAATCTCATTTTCCTATATCAAGAACATTGTCAGGTTCTTCAAAGCCATTTTTCTATGCACATTCTTAATTTTGACTCCAAAGCTAAATTGAGACTTGACATTTTAGAGTCTCACACATGTTGTAGACAGTATCCCTATATGCTTCTTACCATGAATTACATGACCTTTCCTTGTACCTAATACCAACCTACACAATCTCATTATGGCTCACCTGCAACTATTATGAAACGGCACTACCAATCAACTTTCATGTCCCTAACTTCTTCACTTCACCAGTCAACCCTTTTTTGACATCAACACCACTTGAAATCAATGAAAACACTACCGATAATGAGTGGAGTCCAACAGAAAGTACAACTAATGATAATATAAGAGTGACTTGGCTAATATTAATTTTTCTAGACTGATGGTGGAATAGGCTTAATAAGAACTGACTATGCTTTGTTTGGTAAACAATAATCTACGAGTTATTTAAGGATAATATTTCTTAGATGGGGAAAATATCTCCTAGGAACAAGTGCTTGTATTTAGAGGTGGTGTTCTAACAATAGGTTCACCTATCCTTTCAGTTTCTTCTAATTCCATCTTCATTTTCCTTTGTGTCACATCTACTTTATTGTAGGGTTATCATATCGCACATGTTCCTAGAGGGAAAACCCTCACTACCTGCACAAGACTCAAACACACATTAGACTAAATAAAATATCCATATGCGTGAGTTGTAATGACCTTTGAAATCTCTCCAATGTGATTTTCATCGATCATTGCACTACATTTTAGAATCTATGGATTTCTGGTATATGTGTGTGCGATAGAAATCGTATCCCTTAAAACTAGGTTTTCATTGTGCAAGTTGTACCAAGATAATGGGATATAACTAATTTTCCACCAATATAATGTGTGTTATGGAATTTATATTTTCCCCCTTCCTATGCAATGAATAATGTAGTTAGAATGTAGTCCCTTTCTCAATAATAGTTGTCTTATTTGCTAGATAGGTCCTTAGTAGTAACTTGATTAGTTCCCTCTTGTTTTTCCTTTAAGTATGAGTATGTTATGTATATATATGATACCTTTTCTTGAATTTTGACATTAACAACCCTAAAATCTGACCCAAATTAATTAATAAAAGTTTATAAAATATAAACAAGTGGTGTATCAGTTTAAAATATATGAACACAAGCAAAGGGATAAAAGTGCCCATAGTGGGACGAAATCATTAGACACTTTTTTCCTTGCTCAATGCTTGTGTTTAGAAAGATATAATGAATCAGGAAATGTTCAGCTGAGTAACACATTTTTTATGTTTAAAATTAAAGAGATGATTGCAGAAAAGAAGAGGATGAAAGCATGAAAAGTTACAATTAAGTCAATGTAAATTAAAACAAGTGTTGTAAATGTCTAGTATTATTCCTTAGGAATCATGTATATAATAACATAATTTGGGACATAATGTAATAGAACTACACGTATATTATGTGTCTACATTTAACCCACTTTATGTTTGGTGAAATAATATTTGTTAGCACAAATTAGATAGGAAGGGTGTACATTATTCAAAGCCAAAGGAGTTTGTGGTTGATAATGTGTTGAATGGAAATTGTAGGACGTGTATCATGGAGTCTAAGAGAGTAAAACAACCTAGGGGTGACTTGTACATGTAGTGAAAAATACACTTGTGTTTTTAACTGAATATTGCATTTTTCTTAGGGTTTTGTGCTTGATATTGCTCCTCGTTCCAATGGTATTTCATTTTCTCAGGATATGGACAGATCTGAAAAAGAAGAAAAGTTTAGTCAATTTTCATAGTCTAAGAAATTGAAATTTAACTTAGAGAATCAAAACTCTATGCATTTGAATGTGTAAAAATAAATAAGTGAATCAAGGATAGAATACAAATGAATATCAAGATAGGAAGGGTAGAATGCTCCTATTTATTTGTTTCTTGAAGAATGTTTCCTTGGAGATGGTAGAATGATTCATGAGTGATCAATTCTTAGAACGATGTGAATCCTCTTAGGAGTTGGGCATCCTAATGCCATAGGAAGAGTGTTGGGAGAGGATTCATCTTTTCCGTTTGTCTATGATGCTTCCCCTAAGCACCACATATAAGTGCCACTGCATATTATCACCAACCTAATAGTAATGTTTCATGAATGACAATTCATTCCAAACATATCGATGTCCCTACATATGCCCTAGGTGTCACTCCTTATTAGATACCGATAGGAAAATTTTGAAATTAGAAATAAAAGTTGTTAGTTCCCTTTCCCAAAGTATGAAACTTGTGATTGATTATGTTCCTTCATTCTAGATAGTAAACTAAAACTAAATATATGTTTCTAGATTATGTGTAATAATTTCCCTAAGAAACTATGTCAATTGTCAAACTATTTATTTTTTCCTCCAGGACAAAAAAACATAGGTGTGAAAATAGCACCCATTGTTATTGTTTTCTCTTGGTGATTTTGTCCCTCTATTTTTATGGCCCATGTCTAATTATGGACCATTTTACAATTCTTTCTTCAGCTTAATTCCACAATGTATCATTGTTTTTTTATTTCTAAACTGCTGAGTGGGTGAAATAATCACTCAATTGTTACCCCCTCATTTGGGGTGCATGAGATCACTGTGAGTGCAACCCAAATGAGAGCACATGAATCTGATGTGCACATCAAAATAAGGATTGATGTAGGGGTAATATAGTATGTGCATAGTAACAACCATAGCAGATGAAAATAATGGAAAGAGAGCTAGCAAGAAGTGTTAGTGATAAATAATCATGCTATAATGTAATAGAAACAATTCGAACACAAAATAACACATCAATAGGATAGAGTAATAGCTGGTTTAAAACATGGGACACCACTTGAAATGTCACAAGACATTTAATGCCTTCTAGTCCATATAAGCAAGAAAACAATAAATCTTAGGGCATAGCCTACAAACAATAAATCTTAGGGCATATCCTACAAACAAGGGAAAATAAGTCATAATCATAGAAGATAATATAAAAGAAAATAGTATAAGTAGATAACCATGGTGGGAAGTGATCTAGAAAAACAAATTCTCCACATGAAGAACCTATTAGTATGTTAAAATAATGAATAGTATGTTACAATGCATGTATATTTGAATGAAATATAAATGAAAGTAGTAGATATTGCAATGATAACACCTAAATATAGAAAGGTAGGGAAGATAGATGCCCCCAAAATCCATGGTGGGACTGGTAGAGAAAAATTTCAAACATCATGTGACAACATGTATATATCCTACATTCATCTCAAAGTATCATGTGAATGTGCATGTTTACATGTACAAAGGATAGAACATACTATGAATAAATCTAACATGATACGAAAAATACAACATGGAATAGTATAAGCAAGAAAAGATACATCTAACCAAGATCAAAGACAATATTTTTGTATTTTTGCAAATATATAAATGCTTTTTAATCATTTGAAAATGAGATCCTATGACTAGGGAAGGGTAAAAAGGTTTCCCCAGTGCATATGTATGTAAAGTGAGGTTCATGTATGTAAGTGTTCCCTCAATAGTCATGTTTGAACCTAGAACAATAGTGCATAATTGGGTAACAATGGGTGGATTAGATGCCCCCAAGTGTAAATTTCGTAGAAATATAAGTTTTATCATTGAAAGAGTCTTCTAAATCTTAGTCATAACCAATGGGGCTTGCCTAGGATACACGATATGGAAAATATTCGAATCTATTTTTAAAGAATCTCGTAATGCATATGTCATACATGCCCATGACATATTTTTCATTAGTAAAAGGTCTACTAGGGTTCTTATCTGCATTCCATTGTATTATATTAGCTGTGTAATTAGGAAATGAATCATTGGGTATATGAAATCTCTTAGAGGCCACCAAATAAGTAATAACATTATTATGCATATCAATGATACCACCAATGTAGTCTAGCTAAGATTTCTGTAGTGTAAGTGGAGAAGGGAAAGGGTCAAGTGCAACCCAATCCTAGATATAAAAGAACCATATACCATAAGTTTTTAGAAGGTAGATATGTCCTTGATATTCACCAGGTGATATATGATGTCAACAAGGATAATTCCTAAGTGAGTTAGACCATCATATGTGCATATGTTTTTATGAAAAATATGAACAAAAGGCACATATTGCCAATACTCTTGATTAATGGATAGTGTGTAAGTGAATTTATCAAAATGCATTGTACATAAGAAGAACTAATTCTATAAATAGAAACATTATCAATAAGTGTAGGATTAACTATAGAGTGAGGAATAGAATTAACAGTATGCATAATATTCTAATAATGAACCATAACAACAGTAGTAACATGTGTAGAATGAGATTTAATTTTATATTCACTAGGACAAATAGAAATGTAATGACTATGAAACAAAGAATCATAAAATTCAGTAGGATTAATATCCAAAGTATGTATTTTTTCTTCAGTAAGTTCAATGGTATCAACATCATCAAGGGAATCATCAGTATCAATAGTGCAATATCACATAACATTATTTATGGGATTTGGAGTAGATGTGGAAGGTGATGTGGAAGGAGGTATGATTGGAGAGATGAGATTAGTAGTGTTTGTATAAATAGAGGAAGCATGGGGAGGTGTTGAAATGTTAGTAGGATTTCTAGGCTCCCTAATATCGTATGTATAAAGATAATACGAGGGAATCACTTGAGATGGTGGAATAACCATATAAGTAGTAGAATCCATGCAAAAACATTTGAATGGTTCGAGATCATCAATAATAGTATGCTCCTAGAACACAATAATGGATTGTAGAGGGAATATCATGCATGGAACAGATCCAAGGTCGGCCAAGGAGCAGATTAAATTGTAACATAAAATCTATAATATAAAAGGGATTAATAAGCTTTCAAGGTCTTGCTTGTAATTATAATTTGATGATGCCAATGCATGCATGAGTAGTAGTATCATATCATTAGACAAAAAAAGTAAATTTGTCAATTGAATTAGCATGGATGCCTAATTGCTTTAGTAATGATAATGTAAAAAAATTCAATATAAAATTATTATCAATCGGCACACATTTAATTTGGAAACCTTTAACCTGAGCCAAAATAAGAAGAAGAGGAGAATAAGAAGGAGATTTGTGTGGAATATCCTCATCAGTAAATGTAATATAATTATTTATTTTCTTAAAATACTCCATGAGATATCTAAATTCCATTGGAGAAAAAGATAAAAGAGAGGTATCTTATCTAGGTTATTCTTTAATTTCTCAATGATATCATAGTATTTATATGAATTAACAAGTCAAGAGGATAGTGCATTAAACAGAGGGGGTGGGATGTAGGAGGCATGAAAGGTTACTTATTTGGTCAGGTAGTTACAACATTGACAATAGAATCCCTAGAGGTGGGTTTGAAGCAAGGTGGATATTGAATAATAATTGGTATGTAATCAGCCTGAAGAGTCTCTTTGGAAAAGACATGAGTGGGAATGAAACAAGAAGAACTATCCATAACCTCAGAAAAATAACAAGAACGGAAATGAATTCGATGCATGTCTAATTTTGGGTTCACCATATCATTTAAAAAAAATATTTTTCAGAATACTAGAGCAAATAAAATATATATTAGAAACATGTAATATTCCAACATACAATGACGAGAAATTTCAACTAATGTGAAGATAAGAATGACTTAGTTGATATCTAGCTATCTAGAATTAATCTGGGATTGAATGATGCTGGAACATGCTCGATATGAAATTTTATGCTTCATTTGGTAAATAGTAATGTAAGAGTTTTGTTGGGAAAATATCACCTAGAAGGGGATAGTATCACCCCAGAATTATTGTACAGATATGAAACTAGTGTCCTAGAAATGAGTGCAAGTCTAGTTCCTTCAATTTTTGATAATGTCATCTTCACTTCGCTTTGTGTTGTATCCACTTCACTATAGGGTTCTCCTATCAGACCTGTTCCTGCAAAACACGCCCTAGCTACCCACATAAGACTCAAGAACACATCATAGTAAATAAAATATATATATTCTTGAGTTGGATAACCTCAACAGTCCTCCTAATGTTATTTTCAATTATCTCTACACTGCATTTCAGAATATATGTAGTTATAGTGTTTGTGTGTGTGATAGAAATTGTTTCCCTTAAAACTAGGTTTCCCTTGTGTAATTTAAAACCAAGATAACATGATATAACTACTTTCCCCCAAGATAATGTTTTTTATGGAATTCATAATTTTCCCCTTTCTTTGCATTGAATAAATGTAATCAAAATGCAATCCCTTTCTCAAGAAAAGTTTCCTTAGTTGCGAGATAGGTCCTTCGTAGTAACTTTCTTAGTTCCCTCTTGCTTTTCCTTTATGTATAAGTAGGCTATATATATATATATATATATATATATATATATATATATATATATATATATATATGGATTGAATTTCAAAATTAACAACCCTTAAAGTAGACCTAAAGTAATCAATACAAGTTTAGAAAATATATACAAGTGGTGTGTCGTTTTAAACTGTAAGAACACAAGCAAAGAGATAGAAGTGTCCAAAGTAGGATAACAACGTTGGCCGCTATGGTGTGTCCTTTATTGGGCGCTTATGTCTAGAAATATCCAAATATGAATAAATAAATGTTCGGCTAATTAACACATTGTGTGATGTTGAAAAATAAAGGGATAATTCCATAAAAGAAGAGGATGAAATAATGGAAATATAAAAAAGTTAATGTAAAACAAAACAAGTGTTGTTAATGTCTAGTTTTCTTTCTTAGGAATCATACATATAATAACATACTTTGGGACATAATGTAATAAACCTACATACATATTTTGTTTCTACACCATTAGTCTTTGAAGGATGTGGAAACCACATCAAAAACGTGGAAACGGTGGACATCAACCCATGGATTTGAGCATTCTTCTTCATTGGTACCTCCATGCAATGTGGGTTAAGGGAGTCTCTACTAAGCTGTATAGCAAGGCATGCCGACATGGATTGAGCATGGTCTCCTTATTAAGGACAAGGTATATATGGATGTACTTGAGAAAAGGAAGACTCAAACGTAAAACTAAGACCTTAAGCCTCTTAGCATGTGTTATTAAAATGGATATGGCTCCTCTTTATAGAATATTTTTTCTAAATATTTCAAACTTAGGTTTCTTTTAAATCCTTCCACATACAACATTGAAGTAAAATCCTTTTTTCTTGTAATGGCTTAAAGGAGTTGGATAAAGATGTGTTGCAGTTGAAGGAAAGAGTGTTAAGAGTAGGAGAACAAGTGGATGTGAGTTTGAACGAAATAAAACTTCTAAGCATATCGAAATGGCATTTAATCAGAGATGGGTTACATAGAATCTCTAATGGAAGGCTACATGGTTGGATGGTTGAGTTCGATTCCTCACTTAATCGGTTCCTGAAGCTTGTCAAGACTTAAAAGACTCAAATTGGGGAGGTATGATCCAAAATTGGATCTGATATATGTCAAAATCATGTAATTTACATTTCAATAACTTCTGAAAATAAATTTGTTTTAAATTCAAAATATAAACTATATGTTTTAATGACATATTTGGATTCCTCTATTAAAAATACACAGTTTCATAAAAAAACAACATGCGATTTCATGTTTATATGTAAACATTATTGACACGTGAAGATGGAGGAAATATTTTGGTGACAAAACTACCTCTTATGATAGAGTGTAAAACCTATATTTTGATCACATATTTGGATTCCTCTTTGAAAAACAAACACAATTTAAAAAACCAACACCTGATTTTGAGTTTATATGTAAAAGTAATGGACCGAGAAAGATGGAAAACATGTTTGGTGACAAATATTCCATTGAGGATAGAGTGATTGTTGCACACTTGTCATTGGTGGTTGCAAAACCTCCGATCCATGTAAAGTGATAGTAACTCTTTCGCATGATAAAAAAAACATATTAGTAAGTTGAGATTGATTCATCTTCCAACACATTTTTTTAGCAGAATCTCATGGAAGGGGAATATTTTAAAGATTTTTATGTTTCAATTATCATAGAAGGATATAAGAGGAGTTATGGAATTTTGATTCCCATTTTTTAAATAAAAAAATCAAGTTTATTTCCATAGTTAGACATGGATTTCTTCTAGTGATAGGTTGATTCTTGTGTTTTGTTGTTAGAGAAGTGTTGGAAAGGTGTTACACATATTTTTGTTGCAATATTTGGAGAGAGAGTGTGAAATTTCATCTCCATGAATGTCATTAATGACATTAATTTAGACATTTTATTGAATTACATAATGAAAGGGGAGTACAATTTCCTCACCCACTATATTTTTCTCCCATTTTGGTTATCTCTAGGATTAAAACTTGTGTACACATGTTTTTTAGAATTTCCATAATTTTCATGCGTGTGTGTTTAATTTTTTGCACATTCATTTATATATCCTCATAAAATTATTTGGTATATAAATGATTTTTTTTGTAATCTCTTTGTAAGTTAGGAATCACAAGGTTTTTGTTGGTGAAGTCTAGTGTGTAATATACACCTAGCTTATAGATCATGTATCCCATTGAAGTTGCCACTCAAGTAACACCTCAACTAATGAATTTGTCTACACTGCAATTTTTCTCCCAATAGATACATTCCAAAATGCAAAATTTATTGACGTTTTTTTGTAAAACCTCACCTCTCAAATTGACACCCCAATCAAACCTCCAACAACCCTCCCTGACCTACAATATATTTCTCTAGTGGCTACTCCTAAAATAAAGAGTTTGTTAAAATTTTAACAAAATTTGTCACCTTGAGAGCTTGTTGCATTGATACCTTAAATATAACCTTTCAGTTATGAATAAAATATGAAAATTGGCTTTCACATTTATGATTTGGGAAATTAAATTTTAAAGGTTTTCTTTTTACCACAGAAAAAACATGGTAAAAGGTTTACCATTGATAGCAAAACTAGAAAGAGTGTGTGAAGGGTGAATTTTGGGAAAAAAACATAGAGAGTTCTTCCTATTTGGCTAGTCAGTCAGAGGAAATGCGACATTAGAGATTGGTCACTCTAATTTTTATCGAAAAATGTATAAACCCTCAAATTGTGGATGATTGTATTTATTTGACATTCATAAATGATAACACTAGGAAGACATGGGTGTATTTTCTGAAGCATAATTCTAATTTTATGTCATATTTTGTTAATTAATTCCCTAGTTGATAAAAAAGGTAGGCATTACATCAAAATTCAAGTAGAATAGAAGAAAGAGAAATATATTTCAAATGATTTTATTACTTAATGCAAAATCATAGAATTCAAAAGTAATTCATTTCCTGGTATACACCTTAGGATAATGGTGTGGCAGAAAGGAATAATAGTATAATTATGGACATGGCCAAAATCATTTTAAAGGAAAAAAATTTACAACATCAATATTATGTAGAGGTTGTATCATGTATAATATACATAATGAATAGATTCTTAACCAAGATTTTCTGAAACATAATTTCAAAAAAAACATAGTGTTTGTCATATGAGATTATTAAAATGTTTAGTATATGCACATTCTAGATGAATTGATAAATAAAATGGATAACAAAGGAGAAAAATGTATCTTTGTAGATGTAGACACAAAATCACACACTTGGGTACATTTCTAGGTCCTAAAAGCATACTTGCATTCATATGATTCCTAATCGAGAAAAATAGTAATCGACATCTATCTTTGGCCTCTTTTCTTTGTTTCTTCTCCTGTTTCTGGTATTTTACACTCTATAGCCCAGTCGGTACTTCACTTGTTTATCTTGTATGACTTCGGAAACCAATTCTCATCCAAGACGTTAGTGCCCAAGCACCCTCATTCCCTATAGGTGCCCCTCACTCTTTTCTATCTTACTCACTTCTTTTTGGCATCTTATTTTTTTATGGGTTGGCCTTCGAGTTGTCAATTACAAAATTCAACCAAGGGAATCATATAAATATAAATATATGTGACCAAAATAAGGGACCAAGCTCTAATCATATTATTTATCACCTAATATTGCATCCAAATGCACCTAAATCACTTCAAAGCATCCATTTGGCATCCAATCATGGGACAAGGGACTGCATTTTCTACATCCACACATCTATTTACATTAGTACATCTAGTCATCACCCACTATTAAGCTCACTTGCATAAGGGAATCTTAGGGCACGATTCTTACACACACTCACAAGAACTACATGGAGTCTGAGATGTAGTGGAACGCTTGGTTGTATGTTCACTCAATCAGGTGACCTCCGGAGCCAATCCGAATCCCTATATTACATCATTTTTTTGGGATTTGATGTATTTTGAGGGTTTTGTAGGTGACCATATATTTGTAGGTTACAAGTACATTCTACAAAAAAGGTGTGACATACAGGTGACCAACATCGACTACAATCACCACTTGTTCAACACTAAAAAATCATGTTTCAAGCTCCTGCACAATAAGAGGTACCCAGTAGAGGTCTCTAGTTCCTAAGAGCCCTTGTCCTAGTCCAGGCATCATGGTCCAGCTTCATCCTATAGTTTCATAATTTATCATGCACAGTTGTGATGGTCTCCTCTTTCAGTTCATCAATTTTCCATTCGAAATTAGTTCCAAGATTACGTGTAAATCAACTAATTCCTTTTCTCCCTCTCTTGCACTTAGGGTTTTGTATTTTAATAGCTTGTTGCTTGTGTCAAATATGTACTTTAGCATTTATTTATCATACGTGACTCTGCAATTAGTATTTAGCATAATTGTATATTTTTGTTAATCATATAGTGAACCCATCCGTTCAAACCCAATCTTGCTTCTAGGCATTTTGCAATATTCCTATCATGGCTCAATCTCAACCCTTTACCGTCTAAGACCTTCGTGGGATCAATTCTCATCTTGTTGAACATATGCAAGATATATATTTTCTCTTATTCGCTACTCATGAGGAGGCCACACATCTTGTTGAGCTTAATGTTCCTACATCCATTACCACTTCTATGCCCAGTACTACTCAACCTCCTAATTCTATTATTCCACCTACTTCTAATTTTTGCATTTCTATGCCTACTCCTACCAATCATTTTAAGCAGCCTATCACTTCCCATACATGAAAATTCTCTTCTTCTAGAACTCAATACCTAGCCTCTCTCTATCAGGATCTCCAATTTCAAATCCATCTACTTCAGCAAACTACTTATCGTGCATCTCCATATTTTTATTCTACCTTGCTCCTCCACACTCCCTTTGTACCTGCCATTTCCACTTATGCACTTCCTCTAAACTTCGTGACCCCTAATTTTCCCACCTTTAATGGCCATGTTGACCCTCAAGAGCATCTTATATATTTTTATGTGGCATGTCTAGATTATGCAAAGGATCATACTTTACTAGCAAAGCTCTTTCCTAGAAGTCTCTAAGATTATATTATGCATTGGTTCTATGATCTGATTGTTTATTTGGTAACATCATTTACTTAATTATTCGATGATTTTCTTGCACATTTTTTATATCAATATCGGTTCTAACATATCATATGCTCAACTTGCACAAATCCAACAAGGATCTAATGAGCATCTAACTGACTATGTATTACACTATAAGAACAATCTAGCTAAGATGACCAATTTTATCATAGATTATGAGTTACAAGATATGTTTGTCCAAAGTCTCTTATCTCTATAACAATATATTTTCATCTTTAAGACCTCTCCATCATTTGATCAACTATGGCATACTCTTAAGTTACAACAAAGAAAACTTTTATCTATTCGCAAACTCAACTATCATGATCATGCTTCATCGTATTCTAATCGGTTTTAAAGCAAAACTACTTTCAATACATATCCTAAGAGTACTGAAGTGAAAAATATTGTTAATGTTGTCTCTACTCTTGAAAGGATTCAATGGCAACCTCCAAAGTGTACATTCACAAAATTACCTTGTGCTTCGTGTTTTCTATTACCATAACTTATTGAAAGCAATCATGTTACACTTCTGCCAACACTGAATCTTGATTCATCTCACCCTAAGGGCTGAAATTATGATGAAAATACTCAATGTGACTATAATCAATGCATTGGGCAATAATCGATGTTTCAAAATCAGGAATTGCATTCAATATCTTAGTGAAAACAACGCAATAAAGATCCCTGAGCCTTCGACATCCAATTTGGTCATTGACGATAAAAATCTTAAAATATTTAAAGACCCATTTCCTAAGCATGAAAAGAAAGACGTAAATTATTATGTTAATTATACATATCGCAATATGCCTCCTTTTTGATCGAGGCCTCTATATTTTCTAGTTTCTAATGCCGATGCATCTCCACCACTCATTACATTCTTTGATCATGATTATCATGCTACATTTTATTCTAATATACCATACCTCAATGCTTCTATCGGATCTCATACTTTCATTGACACCATGATCAATCCACCAACTCCTATTGGTGTGTGATATCTTGCACTCCTTGTTACTATAGACTATCTGCTCTCTCAAATTTCATATACGATTCCAAAAATTTATGGTTACCTCAAGCTTCCAATTACAGTTGGGTCTCTCACCATTTTGTGTCATTTGTTATGGAGCCTTCAAGAAAATTTCGTAACATACTCTTTGGTTTTCCTTGGTTATGTGTCACTCAAGCTATCTTATCCATGAACCACTTGTGTCTCAAATTCATTCATAATAATAAATTATCACTCTCAAAGGTGTTCCACCATCCTCACCATTTCCTCAGCCTCCTCTTAAGGATGTACTTTTGCTAGCTAGAGCATTTAGGCCCCTTGGGCCTCTTACATCTAAGGCACATTTTTCACCTATATCTCCTATGCACACACGACTACTCGTGATCATCGGTATACTATTCCATATCCTCAGCCTAAGTCCCATATTCGGGAAGCCCCTTTACGTAGGATTTCACCACCTCCTCCACCTCCTAGTTATCCTTGACATAGGTACTCTTCACCTCCTTGATCTACTTCACATACGTTCTCTTCACCTCCCCGATCTACTTCACATAGGTTCTCATTCCCTCCTCAGTCTCCTTCACATATGTGTTCTCCACCTAGGATTCCTTCACACATACATCGTCATCCTCATACACCTCCAATCTTATGGCATTATCACATGCCTTTATTTCCTCAAACATCAGGTAGAGGACCCTTGTCCTTCACTTTCATCAGATAACTTACTCTTCATTTTGCACCTAGGGGGCATCATGCTTATTTTTTCCCCCCTCATAACATCATTGGATGTCCATCAGTTCTACTCATATGCTCTGTGTTTTATACTTCATATTTCTAATCAATCCTACACATCTTGATACACTTTATATCATAATTACCCTATGATGCACTCTTGTGCTAAGGTTCACACTTGACTATTGAAGGCATACTATATCCATGAATCTCAAGCACTACACATTTCATGCTCCATGCCTCATGATACATATTTATATCATTTCATTCTCACACATCATATTACCCTATAACTCACTCTATTTCCATGGTTCATACTCAACTATTGAGGTTCTACATTGGAAATGAACCTCATTCCATTTACTCTTCACGCTCTGTGCTTCATGATCTATATTTTTAGTGCACATTTTTCAAACCATTTCTTGATGACACACTCTTGTTCTATGGTTCATTATTTACTACCAAGGGTTATTTTATAAATTAACCTCATCTCATACATACACATCCATTGGGGGGCATGACGCTCTTATCACATTCACATTCCATACCAATCCATCTCACTCATACACAACATACTGCATATATTGGTTGCAATTAATCTTTCTTTCTTATATTTACATGGACAGTTTGTTTCCCATGCTAGACAGATACTTAGTATGTCAATATATTTTCTATATACGCATGCCCATTCACTTGGTATTTCATTGTGAATGCAAAAAACCTACATATCTTTATGCACAACAATGATGCTTAACACTTTACCTCTTACCAGTCCCATTGAGGCTCTTGGGGGCATCTACATTTACTAATCTTACACATCACAGGTATTATTGTTTGTTTATATACTACTTCTACTTCTTATCACATAACTTTATACTAGTCTATACACACTTTGACATAATTTTTATATTTTTAACTTGCTAACAAGTGCTTCATATACAGAATTTTCTTTGCAGGACCATTTGGGATCATGGTTGTTTGTTACATTTTGTTTGACATTGATTTCTATTATATGTTATTGTTTATGGGATATGCCTTGTATCTTGTTTGATCATTTCTTGTATTTTTTTTCCGCTTTGGCCCTGATTTTCATGTAACATTGTGAGCAATATCCCATGTTTGAAACCCTCTTTTTGCGGTCTCTCTTGCATGCATACTTGTTTGTTACATTTTTTTTCTATGAAACGATTTCTTCTTTTTTATAATCACATCTATTTAACCATTTTATTTTCATGTGCCTTGGTTTCTACCATGCACTTCCCCTCCCCCTTGTAGGGTTATAGTTCATTTCACTATCAAGACCTCTCTTTTAGGCCGCATACTCCTAGCAAAGTCACATGCACACCAAACAAGGGGGCATGAATTGGGTGAATCAATCACCCCATACAACAGTTCAGAGCTACAGTACAGGCATGCAAAGTACAAGAACAAAGAAGACTACAATTATATAAACAACCCAAAATTTGACTTGGGTCCTGTTGACAATTTTTGCACTAGTGCAAAAAATGGGCAACTCGAAACTTCTTCGTTACGATGAAAGTCATGGGTGAAGTATACCTAAGCTAAGGAAGTTTTGATGTTATTAGTTACTACTAAATTAGTTATAAGATTAAATGAAATCTTTAGTTATGTGTGCTGTCACAAAACATAATAGATCACATAGTCTACAATTTCATGCCATCTTTAGCAAAAGAACACAAAGCCCCAAAGGAAAATTGTGTTGTCTTGATGAAGACGAAAAATTATAGAGTAGGTGAAGTGCTGATTTTTGAAGCAGCAAACAGAAATACAGATATCAAAAAATCAGGGTTCATTATTGAATGTTACAAGTTCTCATCAATGTTTCTTTCCTTCATGATTAAGACATTCAATTATGTTACTGATTTGTTTAGTTCATTATACAATCCATACAAAGAAACTAGAATGTAGAAGGGAATACATAACTCATTTTTAGAATTCAATGGTTTATTCACAAGGAAGGTCAAATATTTCCCACACAAGCCGTGGGATGTAACTGAAAAGTAAAGTACAACTACTAAAATAAAAGTTACACATACATGAAAGAGAAATCAAAGAATTATGAGTGAACCCATCATTTCCTTGGGGTTTCTTTCTTTGATTGAAAACATCTCCATTTCCAACTTCTTCTTCAACTCCATTATAGAAGCCACTGTACCTGAAAAAGAAGAAAATGATAACTATCAGTTACAAGCTCAGGGATCAATTCATATTCCTAGACTGTCCTAATTTGTGCATATGAATCTCTAATACTAGGAGATGTAATTTACTTGCATATCAAATTACATACATGCTTTATTCACTCAGATAGAATGAAGGAAGAGAAAAGAAAAAAATAAAACACGGACATAAGAGAGGCCAAAAAGCCTAAGTATTTTTTAACTATTTTCCTAAGTGTGTAGGTACAGGTTGCAGCCAATGAAAAATAAACAAGTCATAAGTACATGCATAAAAATGAAGAATGTAACTCAAGGTTTCAGTAACCGTTCTGAAGTGGAAGAAGTTACAGTACAGAAAAGAGACTAGAAGATAGAAATACATGTTTTAGTTTGCTACAGAAGGAAGAAGTAGAATTTGAAAGCTGATGTTTGGCTAAAAAGACAAGTTTATAGTTGAAAAGGGATGAAGACAAGATTCTAGAAAAATTTTTATAGGGCTTTGCCATGTAAAATGGACATTTACAACTTTCCATCATGTTGCTTTTAACTACTACATGCTTAAAGGAATTATTTAAATCAAGCAAGTGATACAGAAAATTAGTAAAGCATGCTATGATCAAGATAAACAACTCTGATGTCTCATTTTTATCTAGATTCAAACATGAAGTGATATGATTCTATATTCTGAATCAGAAAATACAACTACTATGCTAGAAATGGAAAGGAGAGAATTCTAGAAAAAAATTGCCAGGGCTTCGCCATGAAAAAGCAACATTTCAGATTTTCCAATATGCTAGAAGTGTTACCATAAAGGAAATAAAGCATCTATGTAAAAGAATCAATATTAAAAAAATCTTAACAAGCATCTGAATCAAGGCTTATGCCTAATATAGTATCAAAGAACAAGTGAACTACTTGTAATTTCTAGAAATAATGATACAAGGTACAAAGATCTCATGAAATCAAGAAAATATCAAAGTACACATCATGCTACATTATACTTCAGAGCTAAATTCAAATACAAGATTCAGGGTTAAATAGAACCAGAAAACACATGAAGGATCAAAGGTATTTCCTTGACTATGGATCAATACAACAAAGATGAAACTAATAGACGGAGTTGATTGAGTTTGGATCAAAACAGAAAAGGCTCAAAGATTGACCTAGAACAATTTTATTAATCAGAATACAAGATCAGATAGGAAACTTCGAGTTAAAATGCATGCACATCCAAGTTAAGGAAATATTCAAGTATTTCAAAAGTTAACACTCCCATTTAAACCAAGAGGGAAAAGGTACAAATCTTGGTTCTAATCTAAAAACCCATTAATGGGTACTAAAATTAGAATGGGAAATAGGTACTTACTAGTTAAATTGAAGTTGAGAAAACCCTCAAATGATCATAGAACAAGTTTTAAATCAAAGACCAATGTTGTCCCAAATATCACAAAATATGCAAAGAAGGATAAAAACATTAGTATCTCGAAGGACTAAATGGCAATGACTAAGTGATTACAACACTCAGAGATCGAAAACTTACTGACCTCATCAAATAGTGATGCCATTTGCACGACTGAGATCACAAAGGAAAAAAAATTGTGGCCAAGACAACACGCATAGATCTCTTTTAAAGAAAATCTTTCAAAAAAATGTGGGATGAGCAATATATAGTCAGGAAATCACATGAGCTCGAAGCCACGACAATGGAAGATAACACCCATGACTACCTTTCTAAGAGAACTCTTATATAGTAGAAAACAACAATATACATGTATAGGGCTTTGCAAAGCTAAATCATCAGAGTCTGAAAAACAATAATGGCGGTCGCCTTCACATTCCCGCACAGAGAGCTCAAAAAGAAGAAGAATGGATATGAATATACCAGATACAAAGTCACAAAGGCCCCATAGGCTAGGGAAATGCTTATATCCAAGGTCGAATGCTCAAAATAATGGCATCGAAGAAAAATTTTACCAAGGATTTTCCTATAGAGTGAAATTCGAAATGAAATGATGTTTAGGGTTGAATTGATCTTACAATGCAAACTCAAGAGATGAATTAGCATAATTCAACCACATTTAAAATATCAATGATCGAAAATGACAAGTACACAGATTAAAGGCCAAAGATCAAGCTCCATGATTAATGCAAACCATGGTTAAAATGCATTTATGACATGGCAGAAACCCTAAAATTATCCCTTGGAGATCAATGGTTGAAAATCAATAAGTATAGAGATCGACGATCACAAATGGATCACCAAAATCGATGCAAAAGTCGTCCAAGTGGTATGGTGGTCGACTTAGTCAATTTTCAAATTTTATAAAGTGTTAAAATTTCCTCTGCATGCCCAAAAGTCTGCAGAGTACACGTGGCACCATCACGGCAGAAGCGGAGAAACGGAATTCGGGCCCTCTTTAAGTTTTCAAACTTTTAAAATGTAAAAGTTAAAAGTTCCAAAATTTTCCTGCAATCCCGAGCCTCTGCAAGGACAAAGTCAATATCAGGAGAAAAGTCGAAAATTGATTCCACATAGTATTGGCAGAGCGGTGGGTTTTCTCAAAGTTTTGAGACTTTATGCAAATGTGGTTAAAATTTCAAGTTACCCTGTAGGCCCACAATTCCCCCTAAGCAGGAGATCAGAGTAAATTTTGACTTTAAGGCTCAAATCGAAAGAGTTTAAAATTCCAAAGTTGCCCGTAGGCCCGAAAACCTGCCAAGGGGCAAAAAAGCAACAAAAGGTCTGAGAGTCCGCAGAGGACTTAAAATTTTCAAAAAAATTCCCACATGCCCATAAAAGTAAACGGGGCTGACCAAATTATGCTATTAATAATCACCAAAATGTGAAATTTCAAACTATACACTCTCAAATGCAAAAGCCGACAAGTATTACATGGTCGTGTTTAATTAAAAGGTGGCAGAGACTATGATATACCATGTGTGGCCGAATGTAATATAGTGACACTTTTCCAAAGTGTCCTTGTATTATTTTAAAACCATAGTATTATGCTAAGTCCACAAGAATGGCCAACACTCAATTGAAGACAAGTGTAAGAATCAGAAGTGGTCCCCACAGTGGCTGGATTATTTTGTGAATTTTACAAGTGTCGTAATTATTTTTGCTCACAAACAGGGAGTTGTATTTTTGCATGCCTTCACAACAGGACAAAATAGAGATGAAGATAGAGTTGCATGTTCATGGAGAGAGACTTACCTAGCAAGCAATCTTATTTTTAGCAAATTATTCATCCTTCTCTTCTTAAAAATAGAACAGTCAACTTTAGTTTGACTATATTGTAATTAAGGCTAATAATGCCTATTTGTAATTGCATGCTCTATTTTTATTCCTTTATCTATTATTAAATAAAGGATAAAAATAGAATGCATGGGAGAGTACAAGCCTTATGATATTTTTAGGAAGAGGGTGAATTTTATTTTTGCTACATATTGTGTGCCTTTGCAAAGCACAAGGAGAACTTCTGGAGGACTTTTGGATGTAGGAGTACTGAAGCAATTTTTGTCAGTTTTTCCTTTTGAGTGTGAAGAATTTCTACCTTACCAATTATTTGCAGTCTTGTGTATGTTTCTATTAGTCTTGTGAATGCAAATTCCTTGATCAATCATCTTACCCTGCTGCAAATTTAGTATTTTCTACATAATTTTAATGTGCATGTTAACTTATCAGTGTTGTTGTGATATTTTCCCCTCAGTACAACAAAGTGTTTACCCTTAAATTCTGTAGAAAATTGTTGGCTCGTGCATCAAGAATCCTTCACATATCAATTGTGCATATACTCAGTCAAATCCCTCATACAAATTTGGTGTATCACCTTAGTTATAATTATTTTACAGTCATCTTTTACCCCTAAACCCCAAAATCAATTTAGGATACATCAATAAGGAACCGGCCTTGATACCAGAGACTCACCTCAAAATAGGTATAGCCACATAGACTTAAGGTGTTTCCATTATATCTATGAAAGAGAGAGATCAAATTTTGGAAGCTTATAAAACCTGCAGCCATCTCTCTACAGGGTGCACTTTCGAGAGATAACAAGTCCTCAGTTCAACACAAAATCTAGTGCCCAGAAACAGACACTAGTTCCTAGGCACTCCTAACCTCTCCCATACACTTATTTCTTGGGGGAAAATATAGCTACTTTCTCATATTAGCACAATATACAAAACTTCAGAGATCATTTTTCACAGTACAAAAAAAATCATTTAGTAATCAGAATGCATTCTATCTCCATTTCTATTCAAAATAAATACAAAACTAATATGGTACAACTCGGAACAAAAAAGGATCACACCATATATAGTGGTGTATAATTAGGATGCATTCATGGAGGGAGAGAAACACTAGACCTCTATATGCAACACTCTTTTACCGTTGTGTGAGATCACACAAAAAACTCTCTCTTGGCATGAGATCACCCAAAAAACTCGCTCTTCTACAGAATTTTCTAGACATTTTGATGTAGCCTAGAATATACCCACAAATCACAAGGTGAAGTGGCACATCACTCAGACTGGACTGAGCGCTCACTCGAAGTGTGCAAAGGTACTAGGTCCCTCTTTAGAGTAGCTTGTTTAAGATTTTAGCACCACATCGCATAAACTAGATATAGATCTAAACCATATGAAAGATTGACTAAACAATGACTATAATGATATTTACCATATAAGAACGATATTTAGACTCATCTAACACCATTATATAGCCAATAGTATCAATTACATTAAATATTTTTAAACATATAAGCTTTATACATCATGATCTAGTTTCCATAGTCATGCACGCTAGCAATTCCACAGCATAACTCTACAATAAAACGGTATATCAAAACCATGCAAATCAATACATATATATAGGGGTGGGGAATTTCCCTTCACCACCCATGTAACTTCGAAAAATAAGATACATGCTAATAATAGCCATGTGCCCTTACATAAGAATACCAAAACATGAAAGTGCTAATAATAGATCTCAGGTAGTTAACTCCTAGTATAGATCCTATTAATAGCTAAAAAAATTACAGGGCGCTCGATCTTCCACTTTCCCCAAAATAACCTTATGTATTCTGCAAGTCTTCATACTATTACATGCTCTACACTCCATGTCCAAAAACACCCTTGATCTACAAAAGTAGTTAAGTCATGTTTCCAACCTGTTTCTAGGTGCACTCCTAATTTGTTATATGTGCCTTGTTCATGTTGATGCATAATCACACCACCCCTGATCTATTGTGCAATACGAAGGATTGTTATAGTTAGTGTTATTACATAACATGGAGATTTTCCCAAAGTGTGGGAATTTGAAGTTAGAAAAGCTCTCCGGATGAATGTCGGTTCTTATTCCTCTATTTTGATGCACACATACAAATTGTAGAGGATCTACTCTAAAATATACTCTAACTTGCCAAGGACACAGGGTTGAAAAGATTGCAATAAAATAAACCTAAACTAACAGAGGTAATGCACCAAAAGGAATGATGAACACCTACTTTGCATGGATATGGAAATGACAACCAGATTAAGGAGGATGAAAACACACCACAGATCAATCTACTGATGAGAATCCACTAACCATTAAACACAAACCATGAAACATGAAACATGTAATATAATAACCATGCACAAATAACCAAGATTGGAATGAGAGATTGTATGGAAGAAATGGACATGAGAGAGGGTTGAAATTCATCCATAGACTTCTATTATTGCTCCACAAATTTGATACAATGCATCACAATGGCCAAGAGGCAAGATTGCATTTACAGTTTATATGGGAGGTTTGAGCTCCACAAATTTACTTACATACAAGAAAAGAAAGGAGGCTGAAAATAAAAATTATCCAACATTAGAACAATGACCCTCCTTACAATATATAGGAAGAATGAGAGAAGGAGATAGAATAATTTGAAATCTTGCTTCAACCACCCTCTAATGCATTAAATTCACCTGCAACAATGATGGGTGCCACTATAAAACCCATACCTCATTGTACTTTTCCTTGTTGGGCAAGAAAGGAATCCCATACCTCATCATTTTGGTAGGTGAGAAACCTGGAACATCCTTTAAAATGGTGGGTTGTATTTCTTCATTTTGAATAACTTAGTCTCACTTGAAGACATTTATGTAGAGGAGACTGAGAGCTTTCCAAAAAGTAATTTCTTTTGTAAATCTGAGCTCCCAGTCAAAATTTATGGTCATCTAAAGATTGGGGTGACATACTACATTAATGGCGAGTGCTTGGTTCTATTTTTCAGACTTCGAAATTCCTTGCAACCTTTGAAATATGAAAATTTCAAACTTTTGGGCATCTTGGATTCAGATGGTAATGTTTCTACTCATCCACTTGGGCGCGTGAAAACTCTGAAACCCTGAAAGTCTGAATTCTAAAATTTTAGACATCTGGAATTTAGAACTTTAGACCTTTAGTTGTGATTTTCGTACTTTGGGGCTCCAAACTTCCAAAACGTAAAACCCCAAACCTCTTAAACCCCGAAGTCTTAAATTCAAACTTCAGGTTTCAAAAATTTTAGATTTTGGACCCGTGACACTATTCATCACTCATATCACCTTGAGAGTTCCAAAATTCCGAAACCCGAGCCACCAAAACCGGGACCTCCAAAAGTCCAAAATCAGAACCTCTGAAATTCTAAAAATTCCCGCTACATTGACAGTTCCTGCGCACCCAATCCTTATTTTCTTTCATCCTTGAGCTACATTTTTATATACTTAACATTACCCCACACTAAATGCATTGTCACCTCCAAAAATAGGTAATCTCTACTCATTTCTCCAAGAATAAAGAATAATGAATAAAAGAATAAACAATTACGTGACCAAAAAGAGTGAAGTACTAATCAGCGTTCTGCTCCTCTACCGACAAGATCAATTCTAGATACTCTTTTTTAATCTCTGCTTCTAATTCTTGTCAATCACTCAGTGCTTCACCTATTTTATTTGGGACATTTGTAACCATGGCTTCCAACTCATCCTGAGTCGTGTTTTCCTTTTCATTCAAATTCTAACAATGTTAGCCATGCTCAAAACCATTCTCTCCATGAATTCAATCTTCTGAGAAATGAGATTCCGGATTTCGTCCATCCTTTCCTTGTATGGATTTGTGGCTTCTACAAGTGCTTTGCACTTTTCTTCAACCATAATAAGCCTATCCACATGCCCAAGCATATCATTCTTCATTTCCTTTAGGACCTCATTATCCTTTTCAATAGTCCTTGTTCTAATAATTGAATCTGGTGCTGCGCACATATTTAGAGCTTGATCCGCCTTCTTAAGATCATCTTTCAAGGCCTAAAACAATGACTCATAACTTGTAAATTTTCTTACAATCGTGGAATTTTCCCTTTCTTCCTCCTCTGCAACATCCTTTGGTCTTGGCATACACATGGACCTTCATTGACTACCAACTTTACCAAAGTTTGAAGGTAATACATAACAGAAGGAAATTTTTCTTCAACTTTTGATTCCAGGTGTGGTTGTACTTTAAAAATTTCATCTCCAATTTCCTATGTGATACTCACCAATGCTTCAACCTCTTCTTCATCCCTTTCCTTCTTTGTTATCAGGTGTGTTATCTATTTATCATTATCCTTATTATCATCCATCAATGCCCTGATGGTTTCTACTTTATCTATTTCATGTGTGCAACCTCTATAGATACCTTCACCAAGGCATTACTCAGCTACTCATTTGACATGACAGTAGGCTTAACATTCATGTGTCGAATGTGGGGAGATTTCTTCATATTGCATGAAATGCATGACTCCTCACACACGTTGAAATCAAGGTCATCCATATAATTCTACATAGACCATGATAATGGGTTTTGTGTGAGCACGTTTGCTATTTCTTTATCAATCACTTCCCAACCATATAAATATTTAGGCTCCACAGTACTCTGGAACTGTGCACGTATGAGTTTTCTTGTGTCATCCACATATCCCACTGCAGAAGTCTCGTAGTATTCGCGCCCCTTCTCCTTCCTTGTTCACTTTCCTTTTGTAAACCGGGTGCCTAAATCTAGAATTGGTCCTTCACCTTCTTGTGTATTATGAGGTGCACCAGAAGGCTCACCCTTATCTACTTTTTTCCCTGTCTCTTTCAACTCAACATCATCATTCTTCATTGCTTCACCACAGGAATCCTCTACATTCTTAGACTACACTGGAGTACTTGGCAGGCTTTCCCCATATTCATCCTCCTTTTCCTCTTTAAGCTTCAACTTGCACCTTTTATTCTTCTCAGGCTCTACTTTCTAAGGTGAATTCCTAGGTGATCTCCTTAAAGGTTATGATGTTCCCGTACTGTGATCCCTTTTTCTTCGCAACAACCTTTTAAATTGTGGCTCCTCAATAGTTTTATATGCATCTATTTCCATTGCGCCCTTTCCCAACACTTCATCTTCTTGTTTCTGTAACAGAGGATTCACCTCGCACTCTCTCTTCTCTCCAACCATAGGGTGTCTTCTACCCCTGTGCTCCAACCCACCAATATCTTCATGAATTTCTTATTCTTCTTCTTCAATGGTAAAATTATCCTCTTCCTCTAGAGTTCCCACAATATGTTTTCCCTTGGGCGGCCTAGGGATCTTTAATTCATTCTCCAAATACTTCCCATTTTGTAGTTTAGGCTTCAAGTATATATATACCAGAACCAAACCCATCTTTCCAATGGCTAAAATCACATCCTTCATGTTAATATCATCTGAGATTAATATTTCAATGTAAGTAGTCTTACCAGGATAAACATATGACTTCCTCAGTGTGTGGTAGTCACAATCTACCTTGTCAGCATTGAACAACAACTAGCATGTCTGAAAACCTATGTACAAGTCCTTGAAAATAGCACGTTGTGAAGGCATATGGAAGCTTGCAACAGGGGATCCATTTTCCGTCCTTCGTCTCGAAGAACCCAATACAAAAGTGTTGGTATACAACAAATTGTAAGTCTTTATCCAATACCGAAGGTAGATCCTTTGGTATTCTCCACTCTTCATCAAATGCAACACACAAGAACTCATACGATGTTTCTACCATTTTCTTGAAGGGTCCACTTATTGATCCATTCCAAGTATAATTGCAAAATATTTCCACCTAAGAGTTCTTATCTTCAGGAAACTCCCACATATTATCTTTTGGCCCATCGAGCACTCCAATCTCAACAAAGACTAATGGCAAAAGTATCGATCCAAAGCTAATTTTCTCACCATCATGTGCTTCCTCAATAATTTTCTCAACAATTTTGAAATTTAATATATTATATAAAACACCTTTTTTATCTTCCATGCAACATGAAGCCAAGCCTTGTTTACCTAAGACCATCACTCTTGATTGTTTAGATTTTTTAGGAGATAGGTTGTTTCCTGAATGACTCGATACTTGTACAATTTATGGATGTCCATCTAGTGCCCTTCTTTTGTGTATCCAAGATCTTTCTTTGTCCTTTTATGGTCTCCTTGTCAGTAAGGTTACAACTCATCGAGCAACACCCATACTCTTCAGCCATGTTAAAATTCTAATCAAAGGCACAGTGATCATCATTCGACACCCAAAAAAATTAAAGAAGTCCTCATGGACTCTACTCCTGAGCCACCGGTATAACTTCTCAGGTTTTCCAAAATATGGGAGCTCATATAGTTGTAAAGCTCCTACCTTGGTCAATAATTTCTCACCAGTATTATCGTAGATCTTTATGTCATTCGTTTCTCTCTTTGAGGTCTTCACCACAAGCAATTTCTCTATTTTTCCTTGGTATAATTTTTCCTATGGTTGTAACCACTAACTTTGTAGCAGCGAATGTGTGAATCCCAGTCAAAACCCATAAAAACACCTTCTAGGTACTGCATTTCAAAAATTCTACTTCCATGGGCATCTTCCACTTCAATCTCAGCTTCCTTTTTCTCCTTTCCCCTTGTACCAGCTGGATGTGCTCTTTTGGGTTCCATATCAAATAAAAACGCACGTTACTTTTACCTCTTCTGAGCTATATAATTAAAATTTGCATGCCCTAGCTCAAAACCAAACCCTATCTATTAATATTTTTCTCTGCACGCCTCTGTTTGCTCAAAAACTTCACCAAATGGAGCGTATGATTATCCCGTGTATAAATCAAACACAATAAAACTGGTTTCTGATTTTCCCACTTCAGAACTGTCTCACCAGTTCACTCACCCTCATTTCACTCACAATATCTTGTATGAAATGGTAAAAATGATTTCATGTCACGTCCTTAAATATATTTTTAAAAAGTTGTCACATATATTGCTCTCCACCTACAACCGTTCCTAGCATTAATTCATCATTTGTCAATGTTTCCGCGTTACTCATCTCCATGCCATACTCATAACCTTATAGTGCGCCTCCTACTTCTCAGCCACATTTCTCCTTTTGTATGCCCTCCTGCACTGAAGTACCTCACCATTTCACCTCTCACTAAGTAGTTTTCCCTGCTGCATCCTACCTCACATTATATTGTGCGTCCATTTTTCCATTTGTGGTCTTTATTCATGAGCAATTTTTCTCTTTTCCTAACTACAACTTTCCTTTGAGAACTTGCACAAACTATCTTCTATTCATACCCGTCTTTAGATAATATTCCAACTTGGCAATGAACCCTATATAAAAACAACTGTATACTAAGGGTATACGCGGTCCTCTGAGCATGAAAATACTTACAGAGTAATCAACTTCTGGTGCGCTAGCATGCTTATTACATAAAACATTGAACTAAATTGACAAAGCATATCAACGATGAAAGAAACACATATAAATGGAATACATTAAGGAAATCTAATCTAAGTGGTAATATTACCTTATTAAACACACCAAGAAGACTTATTTATAGTAGGGCTTCAGCCTACTCCTGTTGAAGTAACCGGGAAACTGTATTCCATCCAGCACCTCTAACTGGTAAGCTCCTAAATCAAGTATATAAGTGATAACATGCGGTCCCAACCAATGCACCTTGAGGTTTCCAGGGTGGCACAAAAACTTTAAATCATACAAAAGTATCATATGTCCAACCTCAAGCTTCTTATCCTTCATGTGACAGCTATGTCATGCCTTCTGCCTAGATTTTTTTGCTTCTGACTCCAACGCGCTATGACATGCCTCTCATCCATATGCATGAGTTTTTCAATATGTTTTTTGAATGCATTCTCATCAGCTAGACCTCCTGTGTGTGAAATATGTAAAGAAGGTAACATGAATTCCATGGGTAGAACTACCTCTGCATCGAAAACCAACAGAAAAGGTTTTTCCTTATTTAACCTCTTGCAGGTTTTCATGTATGCCCAAATTACAGCAGATACTTTATCATCCCAATCTCTCCTTCCAACATCACAGATTTTTTTAATGTGTGGCTCAATATCTTGTTGAAGGCCTCAGTAGTTTCATTCACTTGAGGATGATAGGGTGTTGTTCTATGATGTGTAACCACAAATTCATTTAGTAATATCCTGATAGCCTCATTAAGGAAATGAGTACCCCTATCACTTGTTAAAATTAAAGGGAATCCACAACTACTCATAATATTTTCCACAGAAACCTTGTTGTCGTAGTGGCTGTGTAATACTTTGTAAGTGCCATCTCTGCCCACCATGTAAGATAATTTCTACAATTTACAATATAGCATGATCTTGTCCTACGCACGGCTAGGGATATAGGGCCAACAAATTCAATTACCCACTTCTCAAAAGTTTTTGCAGCAGTAATAGGTCTCAAAGCCATCTCATATCTATGTCCAAGCTTTCTAAGGCACTAAAAATGGTCACATGCTTTGCAATACTCTTTGCAATTCTTCTATAATGTTTTCCAGCATAGGCTAGCAAGGATAATCTTGCACATGGTAACATCCCTTTTATAGTGTCCACCTGCAATACCTTCATGAGCCTCCTGCATAGTTACTTCACACTCATGCTCGAGTACACATCGTCACAAAACTTCATCCTGGCCTAATTTGTATAAGTCTCCACTAACCAACATGTAAGGCACGACACGAATGGAAAGTTATTTCTTCTCCACGGCCTTCATTCCTTCAAGCACCACACCTATATGTACAAAGACAAAAATATCCTCCATGTCCGAGGGTGCATGGTGTAACCTGAACAACTTTTCATCTATATTTGTGTCCTCAATGCTCTGTGCGTCCTCTACTGATTGAATCCTTGATAATTGGTCTGGGCCAAAATCACTCTTTCCTGTCTTAACCACAACACTAAAATTAAACTCTAGGAGTAACAGTACCCAACGACATTTTTGCCCCTATAAAATGGGATTATTTACTAAGTACTTTAGTGCCATGTGGTCAGTATAAAAGATAAAAGTTGTATCCAACAAATACTGTTGAAACTTTTGGAGCACGTAGATCACAAACAACGCATTGCACTATGTCATTGTATAATTTTTTTCTGTTGGAGTCAACTTCCTACTAGAAAATTACATAGGATGATCAATAATCCCTTCTCAAGGCTAAACTAGTACTCTGCCAATGGCCATGCTAGAGGCGTCTACATGAACGTGGAAAGGTTTGGACCATGAAGTAAAGAACAGAATAGGTGTTGTAGTAAACCTTTCTTTCAGAGTCTCAAACGTAAGTTGTTGTGCCTCGCCCTAATAAAACTTTCCTTTTCCTTTTAACAATTCCTCCAAGGGCATAATGATCTTGGCATAAACTTTGAGAAAATTCTTATAATATCTTGTATGTCCCAAGAATATGCGCACCTCGCTTTGACTAACTCATTCTTCTAAGCCCAAAATCACAACATCCTTAGTAGGATCCACTAGTAAGCCCTTTAAAGGGTATGGAAAATGTGCACTTCTTAATATTTAAAGAGATGTTCAATTACCCACACCTCTCAAACATCAACCTCAAATTATCACAGTGATCCTTTACAAGGCCTTAGACTATCCAATCATCCAGATATACCCACAAGAACTTGTGAATAAAATCTTGAAATGCTTGTATCACTATGCGCAAAAATACTGTAGGTGTATTCATTAGTCCAAAGGGCACAACCATGTATGTAAAAATTCCCTATTCAGTGGTGAAAGTTATCTTCTCTTGGTCCTTTTTTGCTATCCTTACTTGATTTTACCCTAAAAATGCATTAGTGAAGGAGTATATCTCACGCCCAGCAATTCCCTCCAAGATTTCTCCAGTAAACGGTGTGGAAAAGAGATCAATTACACATGCAACATTTAATTCCCTATAATCCACAAAAATTATGATTCTCCCATATTTCTTGATGTTGATCACCATAGGGCTCACGCATTATGATTCCTCGATGGGCACAATGATCCTAGAAATTAACATTTTGTCAATTTCTTCTTTCACCTTGACATGTATGTTTAGAATCATCATGTAAGGCCTCTTCTAAACTGGACACACACCTTCTTTTAGTTTTATCTTCATCTCTCCCAGAGATTCATGTACACCTTTTAATTCCTGATAGCCCCTAGGGAACAAATCTTGGAAGTCGCGCAGTAACTCAATGATCTTAGAAATTTTAGATTCAAACCAAAAATCTCCTATGATGACCTCCTTATGTTCAATATATGTTCCAATTTCACCTTTGTGTTCGTTATGGGCTCATGGTAGGTACGCGCCTTTTCAACTGCACTATCTAGAACCTTGCACATACCATGTTTTTGCTCAACATTCAAGTTCTCAACCTCTTCATCATCAACTATGTAGACCATCTTACCCTTGTCTCTTTCTAGGAAGGCACTCCCAAGTTGTTAAGCATATATTTCTTCCTCTTCAAAATGGACCCCCAAGTCTGAATCTCCCAGCAATTCTTGAAGGATCTCCTTAGCCTTTGTACTATCTCCTATAGTTAAGCGCCTCATAATCTGTAACGCCTCATTCACCGAAGGTTTAGTGGAAAAATAGTCGAAGGTTTTTTCATCATACCTACAGTAAGTTCTTGTCAATTTTTCAGTCTCTCTATTCAACTCTACATAGATATACCCTGCATGCGCACAGGCTTGTAAGGTGAAATAAAGCTTTTGGACCCACAAAAAATGTGGTAAAGCTTCATGTTCCTCTATCTAGAGTCTATCACACTATTGAACATGGTGTTGAATAGGATCACTACCATGAAATGTACAGATCTGGGTAGGTGCATTGCTCCTTAAAAATCTAGTAGATAAAGAAATATTTATTTCTCTCCACTCCAAAAGATTATCCCTTGGAGTAATCTCATTCATATTAATATCCTTGTCATAATCCAAACTATCCGGAGGAAGATTAGAACGTAAAAGATGTCTCTCATGCTCAGTCCCAGTACAAGGAGTGTTTCCCATCAACTAGTTCCCTAACAATAGAATGATGTTCTCTTGGCACAGCATCTTGCAAACCTCCTTCAAATCATCAACATTTGTCTAATGAAGCTCAGTTACTTTCTTTTGTTCTAATTTTCATGATTTTTTCTTAAAACATTGCATCTCACCTAGTAAATTCCAAATTGCCCCCACAGTCTCTTAATAAACCTCGTTCTGATGCATAGGGTCTGGATACTTCACATGTAATACTTCCTCCTTAGTAATCATAGGCTTATGTTGAAGAATCTCTCTGATGCGTGCAACCTCAGCACCTATAGGTATCTTCACAGGTACTAACTCAAGGTCCGGGGCTAAATTAACCATCCACTGGTCCCTTACCACATGCAGTACTCTAACCATACCTGCGCCCTTGTTTTCTTGCTTATTTTTCCCACTCAAATATTCATATAAGTCCAGGAACTCTTCATATTTATGGTTCTTTCAACAAAAATAACAAATAATGTTATGAGGACATTTGCACTTGTAATGATCAAGAGATCTATATGTATAACAAGTCCCATGAGAGAAATCATTCCTTCCACCCCCTCGACCTTGGCCTTTAAATCCTCCACAGTATCCTCAACCTCTACCACGGCCACCATCAAAATGTCCCTCATTATGGTCATGGTCATTATGCTCACCTTTCTCCTTGGAATTATTTGCAACACTGGTCTTTCGTTCGCCAATATCAATAGCATCTTGAATCTGATCAATCAACCTATAATCCTTAGTATCATGAGTGGAAGACCTAAAAATCTTGGAATAACAGGACACATTCCTTCTTATCGCACACTACAATAATGGGCATCGACTTGAACTATGGTCTAAATGACATATCTCGCAATCTAGTAACAATGAGCGCACTGATTTACGAGGGCAACTATCCTTTATATGCCCTTCTACTTCACAATATGGACACCAAATTCCACTGCATGTCTCATGTGCCAAATTAGTAGATATTTTCTCCAACTACTTTGCCATTGTTGTAATCTAAGCTTCCAAAAAAGGGCTCACTCTTGTGTCTACACTTCCTACTGCCTCATCACGCTGAGATGGTCCAAGTGCCTCATACAGATTTGTAAAGGTCTTATGTGAAAGTGCTCTTCTAAAAGGCATGATTATTCCTCCAATGAACCATTGTGTATGTTGGCTCGTGTGGATGTCATAAGATAACTTTGACAAAAGGGTCTTGAACTGAGCATCATATTCGTGAACACTCTCAATATTTCTCTGCTTAATATCTCTAAGCACACTTATGTTTTTCTATTCAAACTCAGGGATATAAAACTCTTTTAAAAATGCATCTTGCAGCACTCTATAATCCACACAATTTTGATTATGATCAAACTTTCTATACTAGCTATGCGTGCACCCCTATAACGTACTTGTAAATTGACTTGTTTTTCACTCTGGAGTAATAATCCCCTTGGTGTGCTATAATATTTCACACATATATATGTTCTTGTCTGCATATTCAATGCCTCTATATTCTGGAAGACGAAGAGAGATCTCCATATAAATTTGTTGAGGTTGGTGTGAACCATGCCAATGAGATCCTGAGCCTATATTTCCTCCTGTGTTTCCACCACCTCCAGATCCACCAGCACCTGAGCCACTTGACCCTCCTAATCCTCCTCCTAAAGTAGGAAAAGGAACAAAGTATGCACTACCTTTTCTTACAACATTCATGCTAAACTAGACTCCCATAGTCTACAAATTTGTGCTACTTCAGGATGTTATAGTGGAATGTTATGTGCACCCACATTCTGTGTCGATGATGCACTAGATAAAATTCCTCTAGTTGGTCCCCCAAATAACATAGAAGATGATTGTGCCACCATAGATGAATATTCTCCCTAATTAACTCTTGAACTTGACTGCAAATTGACTCTATTTACTGCAACTCTACCACTCACACTAGTTTTCTTACTGTTAACTACTATAGAATTTGGAAAACCAAGCATGAAGGATAGCTCACTAGGTAGGTTTAGATGAGAACCCATAGTCCAAATTCTCTCTCCCAATGTGCCTTCATCCAAAGTTGAGGAGGGTTATCTTCCATGCTTTCCCAAATGGGGTAGTTTGAGATGTGTTGGCTCCACGTCCTTTATGTGAGCTCCAAATCCTTCATGAGCCATCTCCCTCAACAACACCATTATTTCTATGATCTCTAACTACATCATCAGATCCCTCTCGTGCATTTTATTAAACTTAAGCTACCTTTCTTCTCTCTATCTGTCTGCCACTAGTTCTGCCATCTTTACCAAACCTGGTCTTGCACCATGCATGGTGGGCTTTAGCTAGCCATAGGCTTCTTTTCCAAATTTAGTGTTACGATCAAGATCTTGATTGCTAACAGAATACCGCATAAATTAAATCCTTTGGCTCATGCAAAAACTAGAACTCAACAACTTCTAGGTAAGATTAATTGGAAACTGTGTACTCAAGAATATAGTTGTTCAAAACACTATGGAAGGAAACATCTAAAGAGAATGTCCAGATCATTTATACATCATACAAGGCCTGAAATTCTTCCTTCATCCCAACAAGCATGTGGAACCTCTAATTCCTCTTGGATGCATAAGGAACCACCCACTCGTACAGCTCTATAAGAAAGATGGAAAATAAATTCTCATAAAGATCATCATACAGATTGTTCTTAACCCACATGTGTGTGTTAAACTCAGGTCCAGTGCTAAATATTTAAGCATACTCTTCTTATAGATCATTTAACCACTCTTTAATAATGGCCAAGGTCAACCATTACGTCTTCATCATGTAACATCTTGTAAATCAACTGAGAAAGAGGTCCCAGCAATGGAACCAACTATGTAGCCTAGAATATACCCACAAATCCGAAGGCGTGTTGGCACATCCCTCGGACTGGACTGAGCACTCACCCGAAGTGCATAAGGGTACCAGGTCCCTCTTTAGAGTAGCTTGTTCTAGATGTTAGCATGATTGCAAATATAATTCGTATCCATAACAGATAATCAATTACACCATAGCACATAAACTAGATCTAAACCATATGAAATATTGACTAAACAATGACTATAATGAGATTTACCATACAAGAACCATATTCAGTCTCATCTAACACCATTATCTAGCCAATAGTATCTATTGTATTAAATAATGTAAAACATCGAATCTTCATACATCATGATCCAGTTTCCATAGTCATGCGCGATAGCAATTCCGCAGCATAACTCTACAATAAAATAGTATATCCAAACCATGCAAATCAATACATATATATAGGGGTGGGGAATTTCTCTTTACCTCCCATGCACCTTCCAAAAATAGGCTACATTCTAATAATATCCATGATGTGCCCTTACATAAGTATACCAAAGCATGTAAGTTCTAATAATAGATATCATATAGTTAACTCGTAATATAGAGCCTATTAATAGCTCAAAAATCTGCATGGCGCTCGATCTTCCACATGCCCCAAAATAACCTTGTATAGCTTGCAAGTCTTCATACCTTTACGTGCTTTGCACTCCATGTCCAAAAATAGCCTTGATATGAAAAAGCGGCTAAGTCTTGTTTCCAACCTATTTCTGGATGCGCTCTTGATTTTCTATACTTCCACATGCTTATACACTCTTTTCCTGCACACCCAATCCTTATGCGCTTTTATCCTTGAGTTATATTTTATCCGTTCAACACATTTTCTATCATTAACACTCATGATCATTAGGTGCACACTTTCTTTTATTACATTTTCACATTTACATTCTTTTATAGATTTTTCATAATACATGATTTTTATTACTCTTTCGTTCTTCTTTTGCAGGTCCGTCCTTAATATGCAACAAGAATCATCCCTACATCGAACACAATAACAAGTACAACATGGTACAACAAAATACACTTCACTCCTAGGGTCACTTCCTCTTTCTTATCTTCCATGCTTCATTTTCATCACTTCACACTTTCACTTGTCTCTTTGGCACGCTATCACCATCACATTCTACATGGTTATCATGTTTACATCTCATATCTACTTTATGTTATTGAGTATTCACTCTACAACATAAATTGTGGGTAAATGTAGACACAAAATCATGCACTTGGGTACATTTCTAGGTCCTAAAAGCATACTTGCATTCATATGATTCCTAAGTGAGAAAAATAGTAATTAACAACTATCTTTGGCCTCTTTTCTTTGTTTCTTGTCTTCTTTCTAGTCTTTTATACTCTACATCTCAATTGGTACTTTACTTTTTTATCTTGTATGACTTCATACACCAATGCCCAGCTAGGATGCTAGCACCCAGGTGCCCTCATCCCCTCTGGGTGCCCTTGACACTTTTTTATATTAATTTCTTATTTTGGGTCTATTTTATCCTTTTGGAATCTTATTTTCTTATGGGTCAACCTTCCAGTTGTCAATTATGAAGTTTAACCAAGGGAATAATATAAATAAAAAACTATGTGACCAAAATAAGGGAACAATTTCTAAGCATACTATCTATCACCTAATCTTACATCCAAAGGCACATAAAGCACTTCAAAGAATTAATTTGGAATTCAATCAAGGGACAAGGGAATGTGTTTTCTCCATACACTACATAGGAAGAGAAAGTTCATTATTCCATCCACACATCTATTTACATTAGTACATCTAGTTATAACCTGCTATCAACTGCGCTTACGTAAGCACATCCTAGGGCATGATTCTTACACACAGTCACAAGAACTACGTGTATTCTAAGATGTATTCCAGAGCTCAGTCGTAAGTTCATTTGTTTAGGTGATTTTTGGGGTCAGTCTAACTCCCCATATTATATCTTTTTTTTTTGGGATTTGATATAGTTTGAGGATTTTATACATGAACATATCTTTGTAGGTTAGAGGTACATTCCATGAACAAGGTTCGACATACAAATGACCAATAATGACTACAAATGACACTTGTGTGACATCATAAAAATTAGGTTTTGAACTCTTGTATAGTCATAGGCACCCAATAGAGGTCTTTGGAGCCTAGGCACCCTTGCCCCAGTCCAAGCGCCTTAGTCTGGCTTCATCCTAAAGTTCCATAGTTTACTATGCACAGTTGCGATAGGTCTCCCCTTTCGTTTCATCAATTTTCCGATCCATATTAGTTCAGGGATTATGCACAAATTAGCTAACTCCTTTTTTCTCTCTCTTGCACTTAGGGTTTTGTTTTTTAATATCTTATTGCTTGTGTCAAATATGTACTTTATCATTTATTTATGATACATGACTCTGTAATTCGGTTTTAGCATAATTATATATTTTTCATGAAATCAGTAGGAAACAATAAGGACAAAAAAATAACAAATTGTATAAACCAATAACTGGAAATTCTATAATCAGTAGAGATGTGATATTCATATAAGAATAATAATTGAATGGAAGTATTAAAATATGAGTATGCCCACAAATTGGCCACAAGATGAAGGTGGATAGTCAACTACAATAGGTATTCATTCTATGGTACCTCCTTCCATGCCTAGCTAAGTTCAACATGTTGGTCAATAAGTGACAAATTCATAAAGTATCAAGATATCCTCACACATTCAAGAATTCACTCCTTCAATTCAAAAACAGAAAACTACCACTGAAGGTTCAGTTGAAGCAACCCCTTATATAACATGCATTCTACGTGCAAGACTATCATGTCAAAATTCTTAAAGTTTAAGGAGGCATGAGACATAAAGTCTAAGAGATATTTATGATCATAATGAAAGTGAACAAAATGTTGATTTTTTTTATGCCTATGATTTGATTTCACATACAATTGATCCCATTCACTTGAAGTGGTTATTAAAAATCAAAATGAGGCATAGGTCATGGATGAAGAGATTGATGTTATTAATAAAAACCACACATGGGCTTTTGTGGATCCTCTACAATGAAGAGATGTGCTAAAAGTGAAGTTGTTTTATAGGAAAAAATTGAATGTAAATGGAAAATTACAAAAGTATAAGTCAAGGTTAGTATCAAAGGGTTTTTTAGAACAACATGTAGTTGACTACAATGATAGATTTACTCTAGTAGCTCATTTAGATAGAGTAATAATAGTACCAATAGTACTTTTTATAAGAACAAGTAGTTATTTTATCAAGTAAATGCACAATCCACATTTTTGAATGGTTTTCTAGGAGAAGAAATATATGTTGACCAACCAATAGGCTATGAGATCTTAGGTCACAAAGACAAGGTCTACAAAATAAGTAAACCACTCTATAAACTTCAAAAATCTTCAAGAGCATGGTATACAAGAGTTATTCTTATCTTCTACAAAATGGATTTTGCAAGTGCAACAAGAAGCCTACATTGTACATAAATATGAATAAACGAATTACAATTATTATTTTTATGTATATAATTTTATATGAACTAGTGATTTATCAATTGACTTGTTTAAGCATGTCATGTTCAAAAAAATATTGAAACGACCAATTTGGATCTCGTGAACTATTTTCTTGGTAGTGAAGTGATCCATTCTAAAATGGTATATTTATCTCTCAATCCAAGTATGCAAGCAATATTTTGACATTTTTTATATGTTAATTTATAAACTAACACCAACACCTGTCATTACAAGCTTGAAGTTAAAGAAAATATGACAAAGGATCCAATGTTGATCCAACGTTTTAAAAAAGACTTGTTGGTAGTCTAATGTACCTGAAATCCACATGTTTAGATATAACATATGTAGTAATTCTCATTTAAATTATCATGGAGTCTTGAAAATAGTATCAATCAGGAAAGAGGATTTTGAGATCTGAAAGTGGAACTATAAATCATGGAATTTTGTATTCAAAATTGAATGATTTCAAACTCACATGTTATACAGACAACGATTGTGTTAGGATCCATGACACGATGCACTGTATCTAGCTATGTTTTTCATTTTACAAAGGGAGAAGTATGATAGGAATCCATGACACAGTGCAATGTATCTCTTTTATCGATAGAAGCTGAATATATAGCACTAATAAGAGAAACATGCTAAGTAATTTGGATGACATGAATGTTAGTAGATTTGATGCACGAATAAGACAAGCAAAAAATAACTTCTATAATAACAACTCTGCAATTGCACTATCCAAGAATCATGTGTTTCACAAGAGGAGAAAACATATAGCCATAAGATACCATTTCATTAAAGAATTCATCAATAAAGTAAATCTATTTAAAATTATGTAGATTTAAAAATCAATAGTAGACATCTTCACCAAACCATTAATAAAACACATATTTTAGCATCTAAGATAGATTTTAGGAGTCATACATGGTGATAGTTATGATTAAGGAGAAGTGTTGGAACTCGTACTCCTAACTTCATACATTCAATATTCTCTTGTAGCACTTCCTAACATTGTACAATTCATGATCCCAATGAGATGGGTCCATACTTTTCCTAGATTTTTTAGAAAGCTTTTTATTTAAGGCAATGGGCATAATTTATTGTTGTTAAGTGTCTAGGTTGAGTCTATAAGAATACACGTCACCCTTCGTGGGTCTATAAATAAAAATTATTTTTAATTGTTTTGTAATGCAAGGAGAACAACATCAGATTCCTACCGAAATTCAATTGTAAAGAGCCCAAAGTCTTCTTTTGAACACATACACACACACACAATCTAACCTCTCTTCCTTGTTTTGCTCAAAAGTAAGAGGTGTTTAAGTGAAGCCAAAAGCGAAGGATACACTTACAATTGTTGGATCTAACCAACACCCAATAAGATTGAACAAGTCCATGTTCATTGAAAAGATAATGAATTAAACTAAATACACAGAAAATGAATCTTATCCATTAAACTAAATACACAGATAATGAATCTTATCGACTAGAACAAGACAAACCAATTTTCTTTAATCACTACCCTGAGAAAACACTCAAATGAATTGGGAAACTAACAATGAAAGCTTAATCGAAAGGGATTGCTTGATTGTTTTGCCCTACAACACATGTCATGAGAAATAAAGGGAGGCACCTTATGTGGATTTATTCTTGAAGTTGGTAATAATCTGAGGCACTTCTGCAATCGCCCAAGTAAATAAATCGAGGAGCCCAAAACCAACAGACACAAAATCTCTCTCTCCACATACACAGTCCCTCAGATACTTTTCGGCCCACCCACACACTGTCTTCCTGAAGCACAATGATGTACATGAAATAATAAAGCTTCGGGGTAAAAATGAAATATATGGATAAAAATTTATATAATTGACCACCATGTTTAAACAAATCGAATGTTTAAATTAGATTGTGCTTCTACGGGGAAGAGCTTATCTATCACACGTGTTAGCAATCTGGTGAGCTAAACTCAAACTCGTGACCACATATGGATATGGATCTGTCGACTACAGAATGGACAAAACTGTTGCATGAAGCAGATGTTTCTGTCATCTTTCTGTAATGATGGCGACCACATATGGATATGGATCTGTCGATGAGGCGACTCGATCCTGTTTTTCGTTTACGAATCTTATCTGCATTGCTTTAGTTTTTGCTCGCCATCATTACACGTCCCTCAAACATAACAGTATATTGTAAACATTTTGTAGAAAATTATTGCCCCACAGCACCAACGGATTAAAATAAATTCTGAAAATTCGATAGCGTAGTTCGTGGGTCCATTTGTTCAACTACTCTCATTCATGTGAGATCATCCTCTTCACTATGGGCGAGCTTGGCTACAACACGAGTAATAATGAGGTCACTCTTGATAAACTCTCAAGTAGTGGAGATGTTATTGAGGATTGTGACTTGTGTCATTTTTAGTAAATGTTTAAGTAAATGAGATCTCATATTTGTAAATTCTATAGTGAACTAGAGCACATATTGGTAAACTCTTAAGTAAAGAATCGGTCATGTGATTAGGGAGTCAAGTCATGATTCAAAATTCTATTACTATTAACCTAAAATATCAAATAGTAGAGGGGTTAGTATTTGTTAGTTAGGGGTTGTAATTTGAACTTGTATTAGTATCAATAAACTCTCAAGTATACAAGAGTTTAGTAATAGGGATTTGGAGTATGACTCAAGCTAGTGTAAGTATTGGTAAAACATGAAGTAGACAAGAAATCATTATTGCGGACTTGAGTCATGACATAAACATATAATAGTGTTGGTAAACTTTAAAGTAGTAGTGTGATCAATCAAATATATCAGTATTAGTAAACTTTCAAGTAGTGGAGAGGTCACTATTAGAGAATAAGGAGATGACTTGAACTTGTCTCAATATTCGTAAACTCTCAAATAGAGGAGAGGTCACAATTTGGGAATCAAGTCATTAATCAATCTAATGAAAGTATTGGTAAACTCTCCAATAGTGGAGAGGTCATATTGAGTGATCCAAGAGGATCTTCTAGAAGTAGAATTACCCATGATACCACCAAGTCCTTGTTCGTAGTTTGTGGTAATGTTGTGTGAATTCTTATTTAATGATGTGTGGTACTTCATAACAACGTTTAAACGTTCACATTACCCCTAAGATTACTAATCCATCTCTATAAAATGTCATACACACTTATGTAATATCATAACACACCCTAGGAAGATTGGATATTGTATCATCCATATGTATAAAAAAACTATGTATGTTTTTTACTAGTGGCTTCCTCAATGTTCCACGAATACCTACATGCAACAATGTTAATGATAACTCACACCATACAACACTAACAAATTCTAAAAACAATTTGAGTCTCATTTCAGTGATGAAAGATCCCCTGCAATGAGTCAAGGGATTTCCCTTAACATGTTATATGGTGTTTGCCTCATTACCCCAAAACAAGTATTTTGATTTTTAACTTTGGATGTTGATAATCTTAACAGATTGATGTGAATATTCAAACATTGAAGCTTAATGATTTTGAATTCAACACTTTTTCTATAAGCCTTTGCAGATTTTGAATCATTTTTTATGTGCATTTGTATACTATTAGAGATCAACCAGAACGTAGAAGATAATAATCCCTACATCTCCCTCAAAAGTATGTAATGTACACAACACACAGTATCAATATAGTTCTTGTTTCATTTCTATCATAAATTATATTTCTTAATCTTGTTCATATTTCTTCCACATACACGTACAACATATCTAAATAATCAGTTAGAGTGTTGTCCCATGTACCTCCTGAGATCAATATAATTACTATCAAATTCATATTTATCTTACATGTCCTATTATATGGAAAATCAAATTTGACAATGGGTTGGTTTTTGAATTGAACGTTCAGTCATGAAGGAAATGAAAATAATTTTTTTGTGTCATTATAAAACAGACTTGAATAGGTTCATATCCAAGTGCTACATCTTTGCACCTTCATATTCTCCACTTTCATCTTCCTCACTCTTATTTTTCCTAAATTATAAAACAAAACTTGGGAAAACAAGGGTGTAGAAAATACACTATTATTCATAAATTCTCAATATTAGATCACATAATTGAACTAAGCATGAAGTGAAAAATCAAATTCTCTTAACCTTCTTTATGTTAAATAAAATATACATAAAATTTCCAACCCAAAACGATAATAAATAATGTATTAATTTCACTTTAACAAATGCAAATACTATATATGATATCATTTTATGATAAATTAGAAGGTCACAAGCTTCCCTAGATGTCATGGTCAAAATTTCTATGGGACTTGAATTTAATTAGTTATAAACTTACAATTAGAAAATTCGTTACAATTTCTTCACAGAAAATATGTCACTACGTGGAACTTGTGAGAGAATGTGAGTATGAGGATCAAGTTGGAATACACACACATCAACCATGTTGCACTCGAACATAACCATGACATAGCTCTAAGTAGTAAGAAAGCAATTACCACTATTGAAATGATGCATGCAAGAAAAAGATCAACTCATTCTCATAGATGAAAAAATGAAGTGTATATGGGAGGGATGTCTAACTCCCAATGCAAGATCCATCATACCTTCACAAGGGAGAAAGGAGTTACAATCTAGAAATGGAATGTAACTCTTGTATGATGCACCGATGCACACTCATGCGAATGACATATTCTATAACTGAATATATCATGCGTCATAAACTCCTATTGACACCTAAGACCTATGACCTCATATAAGGTGAGATGAATAACCATGTGTGAGGGAATAACCTAATAAGAGGAAAATGAAATTCCTCACACCAACACCCTCTTCATTGTAGCTTAGGATGAGGCGTGGAAATTCATACAAAGAAATGGGTCCCAACAACTACACTTGATGAGGTACCCATGTCTAATAAGGATCTCAAGTAATGGAAGAAAACTAAATGGGAAAAATTTCCACTTACAAGAGATAGAAGAGTCCCCTAAGCAACCTAAGAAATGTATGTATCATATAAGTCCATCTACAAACAATTAAAGGCCTGAATGAGGTACCCATGTAAAAATTGTAATCTTTCTTGATGAAGAAGAAGAGAAGAAGGACACTTTAGGAAGAAAGACTAAATAAGATGTGAAGTTGCAGTGGACTTCACCAAAGACAAGATCACATGGAAGGATACTTGGCCTGAGCAGAGGGTTTGGTAAAGAAGTATGCAACCTGATCTAAAGTATGGAAATCTATGAATTCTCCAAGACTTGCTACCTGAGAGAGTGGTCCTAAACTACCTGAATAAGGTCTTTCTTAAAGCATCGAAGAATATTTTTCCCTTAAGAAGAATAGAAATGGTGTATTGAAATTCCTCCCACTCCATGAAGGAAACTAAAGGCAACATTATGAAGAAATATAAAGCTAGTCCACAATGGAAGTGTGACATGAGCATCTAGAAAATATGTTCTTCAAGAACTGAAGATAATGCCACTAAAGTAGAACTGTAATAATTTTTGTATAGGAATTGATCATTTATCCAATAAATGACCATGTGAAGTGAAGGCACAACATCCCCCATAATTGTAGAAAGAGGATCCATAATCAGAGGTGAATTAGTGAGTCTCTGAAATAGTAGAAGTGACGGAAATCCCAAAAGGGACACTCCCAAAAATGGAGATGACGGACTCATTTGAAGTAAAAATGTGTGAAGACTATGTAGAAGGAAGAGAAACTCCCTATATTGTAACACAAGTAGAATCTAAAACACATCTAATTTCTAGCAGAAACTTGTCCTAAAAAGCTTGTGTGAAAAACAAAAGAGAAAGTTCTAACATGTATGTATCATCAACACAATAAGTATGAGGAGTGGAATGAAGCCTCATAAAATGACTATGAAATGGAGGTAGATGCAATGAAGGTATGAAGTTGGGAATATGATTTCCTAATATCTTATGGGTAAAGAGGAGGTTCAAATTTCTATGAGGGTTGACCCGGATAGGAACGAGAGGTATCGTCATCAATAATCTTGTCATCAAAACTAGAAGAATAAACCTCATCATCAGGAATATGAACAAGTAAATCTGTGTCAACAAAACTATCATCACATGAAGTAGGTGAGGAAAGAACTGTATCAAAAGAAGTAGAAGTAATGGAAATCTTTGAAGGGTCTCCAAATAAGGACTGAAGAATTCTCCAAATTTCGCAAGGACGCTTTGTGTTTTCCACATGATGGTAGATAGGCCTAGAAACATGTGTCAACAAACAACCATGAACCTAATTATAAGTGTTGAGATAGTCTTCAAGATGATATGGATCAGTGGGTGTAGATACTTATCTATACAAAAAGGGCATCCTAAAAGGTGAAAAAACCTCTCATAACACACTACAAACCTTCACAAGGATCTCCAAATGCATGTTAGCGTAAAATTCCAAGAAGAGGCCTCCATAAAACACACAAACACCCCAAAAAAACCTCCAAATTACGTTATTGAAAATCCAATAACCCTAGTTTTCAAAATATGTTTACATGAATTAATTTTAATTTCTAGATAAAAAAATACAAAATTAACAAGGGTTAGTATTAAAAAAACTAGGCCCTAAGATTACTTAAATGACTAGATTAAAACAAACTAATTTCATTCCATAAAAATATATTCAAATCCCTAATTTTAAATAACCCATGATTAGTTAAATATAAGCTATAAATTAAATTTTTGTAACCTAAGTTATAAAATTTAAAACAAGCGATACAAAAAAAGGTTGTCTTGAGGTTTTTCAAATTGGTAAACAAAAATGTATTCCTTGCAATTTGAAATTGAGTGAAATTAGTTTTATTTTAAAACAATACGAGGGCTCTACTAGGGATTTTTGCATGCTTGTCATTCCACGACCACTTGAAGCTCTTTGCGATATTTATTTCATCAATTTCATTAGGGTTTCTCACCCTCTAAGCTCCCCTATATAATGAGTTCTCCCTCTTCATTCCCGGTTGTTAAAAATTTGGCTGGAGATAGTGTATATTTTAACAATGGCAATGCCACCAAAATATCCATGGAAGTTCATCCCAAAGGTTTTTCATGAGGTAATGATTCTCCTTGTGATGTTTTTTTACTAATTTCTTAGTTTAACGATGCTTTTCAATGGTTAGAGAAGTTTTATCTTATTAGGTATTTTTTTGGTCTTATCCCCTCTGAAAGCATGCTTAATTCATGGGTTCATTCATCCTGGGTCTCTCATTACATCTGACTCGAATCTATCTAGAACATGACCAAACAAATTTTCCTTTTCCAGTTCTCTAACTTGGCTAATGCCTCCACCATCATGATCCATTTGGCCACTTGGTACATGCACAAGTCCTTACTAGTTCTCTTGCCATGGCACAAGGATTTTTTGGTTTCTAACTATGTCACCCTCAAAGTTCTAGTTTGGGTGGAATTCCCCAGCCTTCCCATACCATGCGTTCACTTCCTGCATCAAATTGCTTCCTCCATCAGAAGGGTGGTCACGCACGAACCAAAATGTTTTGTAACTCTCATCCACATAAATGTGTCTATGTTGAAGTGGACTCTCCCAAGAATTGAAAGAGTTTGTGGAGATTTATATGGGTGATAAAAATTACTCTCAGCATGTTTTTTATATCAATTTATCTCACACTTTCTTCCATTTCCAGACCTCTCATCACAAAATCAATGACTGTCCTCATTATGTGCCTCGCAATTGTCCTGTAGCCTCGCAATTGTCTTGTAGCCAAGGTGGCCCTACAAGGAAAATATTATAGTGGTCTCATTAATAAGTGCATATATTGTAATATTATTAATATGAATTACATTGTAACTCATTATTAAAAATATAGGTCTGTTATATTCTTTAAACAATATATTTTTGTTATACCCATAAAGATATTAATGGGTTGTTTGGTTGTGTGACTTCCTGAATTGTAGGAGGTCAGTTTTCTATTTCCATGACTATTTATTAGCCTTAGTATTGTTTGTAATTATGCTGAATATAATATCAATTTAATTTAACCTATGTAACAAGCCTGCTTTACCAATAGGCCCCCGATGTGGCCAAACCCCAGAATGAAGAGGGGTGGTAAATAGTTTAGAGGACATAAAAACAAGAATAAACAAACAACATCCTCAGCCTCTGGTTCCAGTGGCGCTTTTGAGCAACCTATTAAGGAATAGCCCCTATAACCCATGGGTAAAAGAACCAACTACTGCTACCAACTCATCTATCCAGTTACCCAAATTTTCCACCACACCTAAGACCACCTCGGTTCTTATGGCCTAGTCTAACTCTGTGAGAAATGGTACCATTTCTCTGCAGCTGCAGTTACTTTTTTCCAATATTTCACAAGGCCACCCCAAAAGGAAAAAATCCCTTCTCGCATCCCCCAGGATCATATTCTGGTGTGTAGCATAGACTCCATGGAAGAGGAGTACAACATAGAGTATGTCAGGTGGAAAAAAATTGAGTTGTGGGACTTTTGCAGCACAACGGTGCTTAATTCGTACAGAACCAGTTTGGAAGCTTAGAAGGTCTGGATAAGGAGGATATGACCCTTGATCATTGTTTCCCATGACTTGCATCTCTTGGAATGTAAGGGGTCTCATAGACTCCAATCATAAGTATATATTTTGTGATGTTCAGAAACAATTTTTCAACTTAGATGCTTTATTTTTGCAGGAAGTAAAAATTAGAAGTTTTCAGTTACAATGGCTTGTAAATCCATCTTATCTACAACATAATTTTCTACAGTAATCATGACAAAGGATGTGGAGGATTAATTTCACTTTTTTCCCCTAAATTACGGCCCCTTTTGGGGGACCATGGTGTCAACCCTACCAACCGTTCCATATGGTTCCTATTTAATATTGACAGCCTCCCTTTTGGCCTTATTAATATTTATGCCTCCAATGATGTGGCCAAAAGGATCGATCTATAGAGATGGATATATTGCTCAATTCCTGATGAATATTAGGTAATAAGTGGATATTTCAATATGGTAGAGTTGTCATCCAATAAATGCATGCTCCTACCAACTCGTTGGACAAATTGTGAGAGGGGATCGTGGTTTTTCATGCACAATAAATTGAGATTTATGACCCTTATGCTTCTCACTCTCCCACAGACGAAGCGTGTTTCACTTGCTCCAATCTTCAAAGTGGAGATCCGGTCTTCAAACAGCTCAATAGAGTTATGCTTTCAACTCAGGGTTTTTTTTAATTTTGACAACATTTATTCCTTACCCATGGAGGTCATGCCTAATTTTGTCCTTTAGGACAACTCTCCTATAAAATTCCGTATCACTTGGCAAGATCAGTGCCAATTTTTTCATAAAGGATAGCTTTTCTCAATATCGTCTTAATGGAACAGGGGTCCACTCTCAATCATATCATGTGTGTTTTGAACTTGTCCCCTCAGCCAAGTCATCTTCAACACTTTCATCCTCCTATACATGTCAGCTGGATCATATGGTGGGAGGATGCTCTGACTCGGCACCACTAGATTCCTCATAATCTGTGGATGGAAGTTGGATAAAAATTGTCACAACTCTTATTCTACTACTACCTCCACTCTTATTCAGGTCTTGGTGTCACTCCAAGAACATCCTTTCTCCAAAACGTTGAAACTTCAAGTTGTACAGCTTTTTTATAATATTCCAAATTGCGTACAATTACAACATTAGAGGAGCTCAAATTCACACCCACATGCATTGGCTTTAGGGTAGGGGATCAGGTTTCTAAATAATTCTTTCATCCCCTCAAACCTAAGAATTCCTCCTAGAAAATCCTTTCAATTTTGGATTATGGAATTCGGGTTGCAGATACTCAACTTACTCTTCCATATTATTTCAAGCATTATAAGTAGGTGTTTCAAGCCCAAGTGTGCTCAGATGATTGGCAGATAGCTCTTTATCAATTTATTACAAACATGTCATGCAATCTATCATTCACACAGAGGATTTTTTGTGACTACATTCTCACCTTGGATGACCTATATGAAGCATTTCATCAAATGGCTAATGATAAAGCTCTGGGTTGTGAAGGTTTTCCATACAAATTCTATAAATCATTGTGGGACACCATCGGTCTTGATCTTCATCAAGTCTACTTGGAAGGTTTCCAGAATCAATCTCTCTTCACAAGATTCAAAAAGGGAAATATAAAATTCATTCCCAAAAAAATGGGATCTTGAACAGATTACCAGCTAGAGGCCCATTACCTTGCTCAATGTTTTTTACAAGATCATTGTTAAATCCCTCATTATTTAGTTGCACCATATTCTTCCTACTATTATCCAACCCGAACAAATTAGATTCATCTAAGGTCATTTCATTCTTGATAATACCATTGTAGTTTAGGAAGGCATGGAATGTGCCTGTCGATCTAATCAAAATGTCATATCCATCAAAATTTACTTTGAGAAGGCTATTGATCATATTGAATGGTCGTTATTATTGTCATGCTTCATTCTCTTGGATTTGGCCCCATTTTCATTCCATTTGTTCGCATGATTTTTGCTAATGCCTCTACTCAAATCACCATTAATGGGCATAGTTCTGAGCCATTTGGCTTATTTCACTCTATTCGACAAGGTCATTCACTAGCCCCTACGCTTTATGTTCTTACTGTTAAAGGATTTGGTTATCTTCTAGCTCAAGCCAAAAACCAAGGGCTTGTTAGAGGAATCGCACTACCATCTGTGGATAACTCTCAACTCCTTAACAGGCATTTTATGAATGATTCATTTCTTACTCTCATTGAGGACGAAATCAATTTTCACAACGAAATGCATTGCTTAGATATTTTCTTCTTAGCCTCTGGTTTATCTATTCAATGGAGAAAAACCTAGTGCTACAAGCAATTATTTGGTGCATCCTACATCACGGGCTCCCTATTGGCTCCCACCTGGTTGAAATTGGCATTCAGGCCCCCAAATTCCCCTTTTGTGGTCATTTGGAATCATTAATGCATTTATTCTTTTTCTGTCTCAAGGCTCAGTGAGCTTGGAATTGGATTCATTCCTTCTTCAAACCTCTTAGACTAAAATGCTTCACTTGGCACAATGTTCTCCTAGGAAATAATCCCATATTCCCAAAAAATTTCTCCCATATTTGGCATGTTTTCAGAGGGGAAATTTTATTCTAGTTATGGAAAGAAAGAAATTTTTTTCTCTTTGCTAATTCTAAATTTGATCAGCAATTCTCAATTTATAACAAATCGATGGTTTTATCTAATGTGCTCAAGAAGATTCAAGTACATGTTAACAAAGTGTCCCTAGAGATGAAGCACATGCAGACTCTACTACATCACTGGGGAGATGCCCCATATCATGTTTCCCGTAAGCCACTGTTACCTCATTGGAGATCTTTGTTCCATGGAGGCTGCCCCCGTAGAGGACACATAAGTCACTCTAAGCACTTTTTTGGTCGTGTGCACCGCTCCCCACCTAATCTGCCATGTAGGAGTTTTTATATGCCTGTTCTCCACTAGGGCTGGGACTCCCCTCCTCCTCGTCAATATGGTTGTGGCTCATCGGTCGCTTCTGGGCCTTTCACATAAGACGGGTGAAATTTTTGACCTCCACCCCCATCACCTTCTAATAACTTCCCCCGGGTTCCGCTTGCAATCTCCCCCATGCATGTGGAAACTAAAGTTGAAGAAGAGGTCTTGTCTGGCTCGAGTTGGGATATCCCTGATATGGGAAAGGATTTCCCTGGTAGAGGTTGGCTTGATGACCACAACCATCCCTCAGTAGGAATGTTTGCAGTGGTAAATTGATCTTGGCTCTTTCCATTTTTTTATGGTTGTGTAGGCTTCACCTAGTGCTTCGTTGTTCTCCTAGGCTCAGCCTAATTTGTTGTTATTTTTGGGATTTTCTCTCATACTACTCACTTTTTGTTGAAAAACTTCTTGTATCATGGTGTATTTAATATAAAATAAGATACTTTTTCATTAAAAAAGGGGGGTCTTTGAGTTAATGAAAAAGAGGGAAAGTTTGAAATGTGGATCAAAGGTAAAGGAGGGTGAGCCATGTGGCAAGGGAGGAGAGGGGCTTGAGGTGGTCAAACAGGATCGACTCAAAGAGAGAACTAGCCGATGCAGGTAAAAAATAGTAGAGATAAATGCAGTTTATGAGGAGGCAGTGCACATCCTAGGCTCGAGGAAGAGCAAGGGATGAAAGGCACGACAGAGCCATTTATGAGGAAGGTAGGCAAAGCACACAAGGTCCCGAATGTGAATGATTATGTTTTCAACAGAGATGTCTCCCACTACGTTGACGACATAGGATCATGCGAAGGTAGGAATGCACAAGCCAAGAGGGTGGAGGAACCTAACACATGACATAGTTAAAGGGGTTGAGCCCAAAGAAAACCCACAACAAGCCGAAAATTAGTGTATGCATGAGTCCACATCCAGACATGAAGTCAAGATCAAAGGGGCTCAAACGATCCAACATAGGAACAGAGGCGGAAGTAGGGTATAACCCACGAAGGGCTCGGGGTGAGTAAAAACTTGATGAAATGAGCCCAAAAAAAAATCGATGAGAGGACAACCACGAGAGAGCCAAAGTAAATGAGGACCAACTAAGGTAAGACAAATAAAAGCTAGGGAGGAGAGCCCATGCAAACAAAGCCAAGTCCGGAGGAGCTCGTCGAACTATAATAGAGCTAGGCCAAGTTGGGAAGGAGGAGCTCGGTGGGAAGGAACGAGCTAACAGGAAAGGTGGCTAGTGACAAAGTAGTGTAGAGTGAGGAGCAAGGAGGAGGAAGGTAGGGTTGGAATAAGTAAAAAATGTGGACAAAATTTTTATTAGAAATCCAAACATAAAACCATAAAATACCTCCAAAAGTAGTATCACGCCAATTTTAGTCGTAGATAGCCAAATTTGGCAAAGAAACCCATAAAACTCCAAATGCAACATGCACATACACCAAAAACAACACAAAACTAGAAAAATCCATGAAAAACCTAGAGAAAACCAAATTAATGCATGTAGACTACAAATCAAAGTGATAAGGTGCATGCTCTCCACCAACCATAAAATTTTATATCATGGTGTGATTGTGTCAAATTTAATTCTTTACATTAAATTTGACATCCATTTGAATGTCACTTTAATTTTTTTTCTTTAAACTATGAGAACTCAATAAAAAATTAGTAGTGTCTTGCTATAATGTAAGCAAAGGATTTGATCTAATGGTGACACTATTTTAAATTTTACCATCAAATATAAAAATTTTTACCAACAAGTAATGAATTGAGAATATTCTTCGCTTGTTGGTAAGAAAATTATATTTGATAGTAAAATTTAAAATAGTGTCACCATTAGATCCCATCCTTTTCTACCATTATAGCAAGAAACTACTGTTTTTTTATTGAGTTCTCATAATTTAAAGAAATAAAAATTAAAGTGACATTCAAATGGATGTCAAATTTAATGTAGAGAATTAAATTTGATACAGTCACACCATTAATCCAATGTAAAGGATAAAAATTGGTATATATCTCTTTCTATATTTTTTATTTCTTTAACTTAATTTACTTCCCCAATCCTTCATAAAATATAATATAAGCTCCAATCTACATTGTTTTTTTAGCTTTAATCAATGGCTTTAAGATTAACACCAATTATAAAATAAAATATCATTAAAAAAGTTTACTACAAAATAATTTTGTAAAAACATAGTTGATTAATATAATTTTTTTAGAATGAAATTAGTTTAACCATGCACAAATAAGGTTTTAGATTGCATTTCTTTGCTTAATGTTAATGTTAATTTCATTTTTTATATAAATTACATTAATATATAATATACATTTAAAAAAATAAATACATATAAATTGGTAGTGTTAAATAACTATTATTTTGTATTTTGGAAAGAGAATATTAAAAAAAAAATTGTTTGACAGGTATAAGTGGCCGTCAAATTTAACCTTTAGTAGGCCTAATCAATGTTTCTTCATTTTAATAGTGCAATAATTAGTACAAGAATAATTTGTGAATTCTTCTAGTTCAAATTATAATGTATAGTCATCAAACTTTACATGTTGAAAGCAGGAAAAGAAATTAATATCAGCCATGCGACCTGCATTACTTTCAGCTGGGACATAGTACAATTACAATCAATCAATGGTGACACATGTTTCATATACATTCTTAACCTAAGAATTCTCCATCAAATTGACTGTACAAATGGAGGGGATGAACTCACATATGGGTCTAACAATTTATCTCGGTAGCTAGGTCATATCCCCATTATGGAAATAGAACAATATTACAGTGGTCAACTATGACAAACTGAATTGGACCAGGGGATGACTTTTCTCTCATAAATGTTCACGGTTTTAAACCATGTACCTTTTGGTCGTGAAGAAAATGGAAACAATTTGATTGTTTTTGTAAGACAGGTTGGTAGAGGTGCATATTAAAGTGCTAGGTCTTGACAGCTTCATAATCTCCACTTTCATCTTCCTGGTTCTGAGTTTTTCCAACCTTATAATAAACAAACTGGGCAAGAATCTATGGAAGGTTAAGGATCAACTTTCTGCGTTCACAACCCTCTTCAAGCAAGGTTGTAAATAATAAGCTTCTATTTACATATGCTTAAGCCCAGATCATATAATGCAATTGAATTGAGAAGGAACCAAAAATAAAAATGAATGTTATATGTAATGCTCCCTCAGTAGCATTGTATAAGATAAAGGATACAAAGAAGTCCAGTAGTACACATACTCCAGCGTCCACCAGCCATGGCATATTTGGCTTTAATTTTTCCCACTTCAGAGTCCTTACAATTATACTGAACATAGACATATCATTATTAGAGACCTTAAAATTATACTGAACATGAACATAGCATGATTAGAAAACAAATGGAACATGTTATATCTTATTCTAATTTTTGAAAACAAGCAGCTAAAAACACACATATATTCAACTATATACCTTCCACATAGGCAGCATTCCCTAATAAGGCAAACATGAACATGAGTGGATTCAAACCCTGATAACACAACAACATTGCAAGTGTGAATTATAACCACTCAATTACTATGAAAATTGAGAGTAAAAATCAATTGTGAAAGATCTCTTAGAAGGGTGAGAATACCTCAACGCTCCCTCTCTTAATCTGCAACCAACATTTATCATCAATTACACATGGTTAGCTTAGGTATTGGAGACAGAAACTCACTGCAACTTGGTTATAACAATTTTGGAGTTTCAACCTGGTTAAAATACTTGACCAGCTTCTAAACAAATCCATATGGTACAGTCACTACGTTTGTACTAGTGAAACACAAACAGATTATAGATTACAGCAGAATAGACTAGGACCTTACAAGCATTGAAATGCAACCGCAAGAAACTCACATTCAAACTAATTTGTGGAAGTCTTCCACCCATATAGATGGCAGCCATAAGCCACCCCAACCAAGCTCCTAATTCATTTGAAGAGTCCTCTTTCATCACTCTGCTGCTGAATGCACCGGTACCCATTCCCTATATTTGCACAACCACCATAAATATGCAACCTGAAGACAATTTGAACCATGAGATATTCAGAAATACTGGTCCCAACAAAGTGTTTTATGGGTACCTGCAAAAGTTTCCTTCCTGTTATTATAATAACAGATCTCTTTTGGGCTTGAGCAGAGGGAGAGAATGAAGTAATGTTGTTGTAAGTGGGTAATTCGAAGTAGTTCATCCCACCAACAGAAAATATTGTTAAAGTTACCTGAATAGAGGTGGAAACAAAAAACTCCATTATAATGGTAATTATTGTTAGATGCTCATGCTACTGTGGATTCAGTCAAATGTGCTGCACTATATATGAAAACTTGCCGAGCGAAGTATGGTCTTGGAATTCCTTGAACTCGGAGATATGAGGTTAGTTAGTAGTCCTTTCTCATCTACTGATGACTGGCTTAATATATATAGCTTGGACCGCTTCTACCTGACCCGCGGGATTGTACCAGATACGAACCGGGAGTAGGAGTATGACTGCTTGCTAGAGATCTCGCAGACCTGAAAAAATAATACTGAGTAATAAGCAATGGTCATAATAAATATCAGATCTTAAGATATTATTCACTCAACAGAACAGAAGAAGAAAGGAATACATGAGATGTATTACGTGTAATATAGGTCCCTCCCTGTGTTGGGTTGGTGCCGAGGAAAAACAGTAGGTATAGGTAAACTAGAGAAAGGTGTATCATTAAAGGATTTACTAGAGTCTGCACTGGTTTTCTTGGCACTTTCAGATGAACAGTTTATGCTCTCTGGCACCTTCACAATCTCTGCCTTTTTACTGTCATTTTGCTTAGATTTGAATACTTCCTTAGGTTGATTCTGATATACATTAAGAACGCAAAGAAATAAAACACATCATGCTTTAGTCCAAGATTTATAACTATAATTTATATTATGTAAAATACTCTGATTTTATGATAAGGATTAAATATGTCAAATCACCACCTTAGACTGAGCTTTTCCTTTCCTCATTTTCCACCACTTGCAGAAATGATCACAATATATGATTTGGCAAACTAGAATTATAGTCGTCATTGTATACAGCTGCAACAGATGAATATAAAAAAAAAAACAAATAAAAATATAGAAATTTGGAAGAAAGAGAGTTCAATGGGACTTGAATAGCAAGAAATACTTTGACCCACAATCTTTTTCTTTTGAAATGTTGAAAACAGATCTTACCAGTGCGGTATACAACTGGGTTGGTAACTGCACGGTCATAGAAGTGACAAATTGTTAGTGATAGATTGTTAGTTACACTGCTAACAATCCATATTAAATAAACGATATAAGAATAATAATCTTTAGTTAGACTGCCAACAGTCAAACCTGAAAACAAAGGGTGATACGCTTTTTAAAACAACAAATAAATAATATAACAACAATAATCTTAAATATATTAGGGAGAGCTAAGGAAGACTTACAGTGGCTGGCTCCAGCCAACACCCAACAAGATTGAACAAGTCCCTGAACATTGAAAACCAGATCTTTCTTAACACATCAGAAGATGCTATTGAAGTGAAATGAATGAAAAAGACTGTGAAAGCGAGAGGGGTTTACTGATTGCCTACCCTACAACCCATGTCATGAGAAAGCCAAGGGAGACACCTTCTGTGGATTCATTCTTGAAGTTGGTAATAATCTGAGGCACTTCTGCAGCTGCCCAGCTGAACAAACTGATGAGCCCAAATCCAAGAGAGACATAATCTCTCATTCCACAAACACAGTCCCTCAAATACTTCTCTACCCACCACACACACTGCCTTCCATAAGCACAGTTGTTTGCCATCATGCAACCAGGTTATAATCTTTCTTTTCTTTCTCACCAAACTTGGGAATAGGCCTCTCTGTTTATGCGCTATATGTAGAGAAACTCTAAGCAGTTGCATTGGAGAAGAAGACGGAGTCCAATATTACACCTCTTGGAAAGTGAACATTCCTGTCAACTATTACAGGGAGTAGAAGTTTTGTCATTTTATTGAGTACCCACAAGCAAGCTGTTAAGTTATGGTGCGATTCGATGCTGCTTGTCGTTCACCAAATTCTTATCTCCATTACATTTGTCCATATATTTTACCCATCATTAGCTGCGGCTTTTTATTTTGATGTCATTATTATTCTACTATTATACATTATTTACAATATTATTTCTACTAAAAAAAAAAAATGGAACAGACGGCATTTGTATTTGATTCCCATACATTAAATGTAGACAAAAAAAATATATTTGTAGGGCAAAACATATGCCTTGTGATACATTGAATGTAGACATTAAATACATTCTCAAATATTACACCACCTGTTTATAAAGTGTAGCAGTCTGGTTTAGAGTGGCCCGCCATTAGCAATATCATCATTGAAGGCAAACAACTATAATGTAATAGATGTATTTGATTTAAAAATATTAAGAATATTAATAAAACATCAATTTTTCAAAAATCTAAACTTTGAAACCCTCTCAAACAACTTTAAATAGTATTTAATTAATAAATATATTTTCTTCTTGTATGGAATCACAACTCACATACCATTTAACATACACCCTTGTCTTACCTCAAATTACAACACTACAAACATTCTAATAGATAATAAAATTGTACCAATCCTAAACCTATGAAATTATTTACCTTTAATAAAAATTCCGCATTTCATATGAGGGATGAGTGGATATATACATTACATTGTAATATAAATACATAATTACATTTTCTTAAATCATGTCTATCTATCTATTGATACACACACGCATACACATACATGCAAAATATTTATGCAAATTTAATTAATTACTCAAAAATTAGAAGAGATGTGGCATGCAAGGTTTAGAGGAACATACATTGAATATTGTAAGATTTGATTTCAGAAATTAACATTAAAAATGTGAACTCATAAGTAAGAGTTACAATACCACACACACATACAAAATAGTAACATACATTTCATTAGTTACTCGAAAATTAGAAGATACATGACATGCAAGGTTTAGGGGCACGTACATTGAATATTATAAGATTTGATTTCAGAAATTGACATTAAAAATGTGAACTCATAAGTGAGAGTTGCAATACCAAAGTAAATGATAGGAATAAGTCATAGGTGTCTAATATGTTATTAATATTCCAACTAATTTTTTTTCATACCATTAATACCATTCCTCATGGCCATCCAAACCATTCTTACAATTCTTGATGATTAAAGCGTAACTATATTGTCCTAGTTGTAATCTCCAATAACCTCACTTAGTTGCCTACACTTCTTCGTTTCTCACCTACATAATAAATTTCACTCTTTTCTCTAAAAGAAAAACTATATATATATATATATATATATATATCTTTTATGGATTAAAAAAAAATGTTTTGGGGTATGTAATAAACCATACAATAACATAGCTATCTTGATATTTGGCAAAACTCTAGGCAATAACAATATCAAAAACAATAAAGTAACATGCAAACCCAATGTAGTGTAATGTGTTGCCTTAACTGTTTCTCTAACATGAACAATAGTAAATATTCTAATGATTGCTTGATTTCTCTAGAATACTTGAAATTCTTCAATAAATTCTTATGAAAATAAATAGATGTTATGTAATTTTAAATATTTGAATGAAATCTAATGTTTGGATATTTATAAATAATAAAATTCGAATCAAGATCCTTGATGGAGCACTAGCTAGTAAAATAATGAAAAATAACCAATAGAAACCACTTAAAAGTATTAGGAACATTATAAAGTTCCATACATACCTTGAAATGTTACATTCCTAAAAAACATAGTCTCCTAAAGAAAATTCCTTGGCACTTGAAAATGTAGGGGAGAGAGATGAAGGGAGAAACACCTTATAAAGAATTGTTATATGCCCCAAAAAATAGCATGGGAAAAAAATGTTAAAATAAGGTAATTTTTTTTTTTAACTTAGATCATTTATGTTTGCAACTCAAGTTTGGTCTAAAGGAAGAACAACATATACATAAAAATTAAGTCATGACAAAAGGGCCACTAGGTAAAATAGGGTGTCATAATGGGGAAATTAATTTAATTGATATCATAAAGGTATTTTTGGTATCATTTTTATCATCTTATTAACAAATCTTAATTATGTCAAATAGTGTAAATGAACCCAAACAACATAAAACATATTAAATATGTTAGCAACTTAATGGTATTAATATTTCTATTGTTTAGACGATTTAAACAGGATAATGACCTAATGGTATAAATGGACCAAACGCTAAGATGCAAACTAGATAAACAAAGTCAAAAAAACCAAAATTAACTCAAAATATTAAGAGATACCAAATACAAAACAATAACAAATTTGTTATTAATACCTCTTTATAGAAACACTTTCATTTTTAAAACATATATTCACTTATTTCTTAAAAAAAATTCATGTTATAAATTTCATGATCACCCCTTAACCATTTAAATAAATATAAAAATATATAAATCCAATGAGAACTTTTCGAAAAATAATGAAATTCATTTACCTATAAAAGGAGTATTTATTAACCATTGTATGCTTTCTATGTCCACTATAAAACTAACTCTAATTCTCTTAAGAATTCACAAAAGGGCCTTTTTTAAGTTTAAAAGCTTAATGTACACCCTTGTAAAGCCTCATGTACACCCTTGTAAAAGAGAATATTTGGGAAATAAAGTGGGTCTCATCTATAACCTTCACTTTCTTTATATCCAAGCTTATTTACGGCCTCCATAAGAGTCACATAAAGGCTATAAGCAAGTTTCGGAAGGTAGCATATAAATCATCTAGATTCTAGTTTCATTTACAAGTAGGGTAAAGATTAATAAGGATATTCCCTTTTTAGTAGGATTTCCACTTCATTAGGAAAATATATATATATATATATATATATATATATATATATATATAGTTAGTAAGTAGGTTCAAAAAGGTGGAAGGTGGAAGGTGGGTGAGTAGGACTTCTCCATTATTCTTCCATACATGTTCAAAATAGAGATAAAATTTATAAATTTCAATGTTATTAAAAGAGTTAGAGGATTCCAGACTTCAATGGTTAAAGTATTATTAAAAATTTATTTACTAGTTAAATTTTAGAATATTTTTGGCCATAAAGTGAAACACACTTATGTGCTAATAAATATTATATTTATTGACAAACAAAATTAAACAAGTTAAAAATAGCTAGGTGTAGTTTGGTAGGATAGTATAGACATCTAATCTTAGTATGGGGCATGTTAATAGCACTTTTATTAGAATACATGTGCCTTTATAAATCATTTGTCTAGATTAAGCTCTTATTAGAACACCATCATGATGTTGTTGAGTCTTTTAACCTGGTTAACGTATCTTGTGGACTTTACAACCCTTTCTTTTATACTTGTTATATAACAAGAAAGTTGCAATACTATCAATCCCTATCTAATTGATGAAGAATCAACAAAAATGAGTATGAGTGATTGAAGGAGAAGGAAAATAGTCTTTACCAGCATTAAGTAGAGTAGATTGATCCAATTGGAAAAAAGTGATTTTTTTTTAGATCATCACTATATATAATATAAATAAATTATACGTAAAATAGTTCATTTCGATTGATCGATAAAAAGATAGCATTACTTAATTTGAGGTTTCATTTGGTAGAAATTTTCTTTGTTTAAATATATGTTAGTATGTCATATTATTACGCCGAAGGCGTTCTCCCTATGGGAAAGGGCTTTGCAGAAATTCACAGGACTATGTCAAATTTGACGGCCTAAATGACGGTTTTGACAGGTGTGGTGACGGTTTAGCTTTTTCTACTATTTTTAAAGACTTGTTATTTTTAACAATTTTACTTCTTTTGGAGATAACGCATGCATGATTATAGAAGAAGATAAGTGGAGTTAAGATAGTCTTACGGGTTGCATGAGCTAGGAATAGTGAAAGGCGTTGAGTTACATGAACTAAAAACAGAGAATCAGTGAGCATATTTAGAGCTCACGAAAATTATAAAACACGGAGGAGAAGCAAACTCAGTACACACAATATACAAATCTAACACAGAGATCACAGGCACAAGTTAAGATAAGAGGAGAAAAGAAAGACAGAGCAGTAGGCAGAGATAATCCACGTTTGCTTCCATACTTGCTTTGTAATGAATTCATCTTACTCTGAGTTACTCTGGATTTTGGTCTTACAGTCTGGTTGTTTATATTTCGATCTGGCTCTTGTATTTAAACTTGTGCTGCCCAGATATGAGCTAGCTCGTTCTTTTCATTTGATAACAATAAATGGATTAAGATCCAGACGGTGGTTGAACAGGATATCTGATATCTGGGTTTCTCGTAATCTTAGCCAAGTAGTAACAGTGTTTTGACTAGCCTTACCACCGGAAAATCGTCGCACGGCCGTAGCATATTTTACAAACCATATTTAATGCATAACTATAAAATTACAGTTGCTTTGCGAACATCGTTGATGGGATATAAGTAATGTTTGCTCCACCAATTTCTTTTGTGCGTCAAGGACGATAAGAATGGAAGGGAAATATGCGAGCTGCGGGCCTGCGGCTACTCAAAAGTGGATTAAATCGTTTTCAATTGCATTTAATTAGTATAGTGTAAATTTATTAATTTTCATTCAATTATTAAAGTGTTAGTGTGTTATAAATAAATTAATATACATTAAATGCAAATGTATATGACTGTGCATTACCATATTCTTTGCTTTTTATTTCGCGTCGTTAATACTATTTATCTCCTCCTCATCTTCTATCGTAATAAAATTAAAGCATGCAAATCTTATCACGACATTTATTTAGATAGTAAAAATAAGGAATTCAATAAATTCTTCATTTTATTGTATGTTAACATCTTTTTTTATAATAATAACAACGAGATCATCGAAAAGTCTGATTGTTTAACAATCAATCATTTGACAACTGAAAAAAGCTTAGGTTAGAACACATTCTTAATATTTTTAAGTCTTACTTACACTCGAATGTTTGATAACATTCTAAAGATTTGTGAACCTTGGTTTCTCATAAATGTTAAATCACACACACTCAAATCTTCATTGTTATGTCATTTGCAAATATTAGCCACCATCTCTTTGTTACATGTTATAAATGAATATATTAGTTTCAAATTTTCATTTAAAGTTATTTTATGTTTTTTGATTTCTCTATCTTGTTGAATCCACAATTATTTACTTCCCCCGTGTTCATTTCCAACTTTCCATTCATGTCCTCATCGAGTATCTAAAGATAAATTAACGTCTTCTAATAAAAAACCTTGAATTTTCAACCTCTATTGAAAAATATTTTCTACTTCTCGCTGATATCACCATTTGATGTATAAACTCAATTATTCATGACTTTTTATACATCATTTGTTCCTTGCAATTGCTAGAGCTCACAACTAAAAACAAGGGATACAAAGTGCTACAAGAAGCAAACATTATGGTTGGGTTTTCAACCAACAACCTTTTGGAAGTCCCTCATTTTTTTTACCCTCCAAGCTTGCGTAACTATTCCAACTGGTATCTCAACTATAAACTTGAGCTCATATACCAGGTATTTCATGGGGACAAATAATCCTAGCTATAGAAAAGATGTGAGCCATGTTGGAGATTAATTTTCCCTGTACATTCAAAATCTTCGACATACCACACCCGTCCTTTTTTTGGTGATTTTTGAATGGCGATGCCATCACAATTGTTGATGAGTATAACTGTGCATGAGGTCGCCACCTTCAGATGTTACTTCCACTCCACATCTTTCTGTCTAAATTTATGCAAGGGCTAAAAACTACAATCACTTTTTCACTTCTGGAAAAGTTTTCTACCACTCCTTACATTCACAAAGATCTTTTTACGTTGTTTCCAACAACCAAGGTTTCCTCGAAATACTGACATAAATGTCATGTCGTATTTGTATGGTTCACTTTCACATTGTTTCACCTTTGCATTGTTGCCACTATCGCAATTCTCTAGCCTCTACACCCTTCTTCTCCGTCCCTCTTCCTCTTCCATTGCTTCTCTCCCTCCAACATGACTTCTCCAAACGATCCCCTTTGACGTTTCCATCGTACAATTTCACGTATGATTGCTAGTAATAAATTGTTTATAAACTCAATATATATATAACATTAATCATACTTTTAAAAAAATCACTATCCCTCATTCTTGCTTTTAAAACAATTGCTATAAATATAAAACATTCTTTTTACTCCATTTTATTAATTGCTATTACATAAAGTCGTTTTATTTCAAATTTACATGTGGTGAAGTGGTCACAATTTTCTATGGAATCTTTAGATTAAAAAACCTGAATATTCTTCCTTTCCATGAAAAATGAGATAAATCGCACTCAATAAAATAACAAAAAATATTATGTGCTAAAGCCACAACACCAATTGTCTTTATTCACTAGCATTTAATAAATCCAACACAAATTCCAACATATTTCTCAAATTTGCATGTCAATTTCAAACCCGACTATCCGTCCACTTTAAATGGACAGCTACACATTCATTACTGCCGCGACTCGATGTTGATTTTGGTTTGCGAATCTTTTTTCGGTACAATGTCGACATGCTTATGTTATTTTTATTTTTTATTACACACAATTTTTATTAAAAAAAGTATTGCCAAATGATGCCATTTTGTCTACATTCGGAGCTTTACATATATAGGAAAGGCACCAATTATTGTGAACATGTACCAATAAATATGTTTTTTTTTTTTTTTTTTTTTATAAAAAATTTCTAAGTAATTTTTATTTTTTAAATTGTGTTTTTTTTTTAAGGCTAAGTGATAAACTTTGAGACTTCTAAGTACAATAGGTATATTTTGTCATTATACTCAGTTGTCTCTTATATATTATGAATATGAGGTAGTCTTATATTATAAGTCATTTCCAGAATTAAAATTAAATTGTTTTTGTATGGTGAATAATTATAAAATGATATTTTCTTTCCTTTTTAAAAAATGTATAGATTTATGGGATACTTCTTAATAGTGAAATTTAATAGTCCTATTTTATATATAAATCATTTTTTTAATGGAAAAGTGCTCTTATATTAATAAAAATATATAGAAATATATAGTACAATATTGAATATAAAAAAAAATTGATGAAAAGAGGGACATCCTAAAATGCAATTCATATCAAGCCGGAAAGTCCCTCGAGGAGGAACCCAATTAACTTTATATATAATTATTATAATTTGTACAATCATATCAATAATAAACATGTGGTTTTTAATTTAAAAAGGTGAAAAAACTAAAGCACGCGACCACAAAATATAAGACAACTATGTAGCAATGAACATCGCAGTCAGTATCTAGGCTAAGGTAGACTATTTGGTTTTTCCCCTAACCATTGATGTTGGAGGGGTGCGTCATATTTGGAAGGGGATCCCATCTATAAAAAAAAATTGTTGTTCTTCTTCATTTTGACAATTAAGAAAAACAGTCAATATCAATCATGGAAATTTTTCATCGAAACATCCCAACCACTATCATCACAACTATCAAGGCAGTCAAAAACACCACCACTATTGGAAGGTGAATGGCGCAGAGATCTAGGAAAAAGATAACTACAGTGAAGAGAGAAACTTCATTTACTTCTAGAGTGGTATTTGTGAAACCCTGACCATGATTTTGAGAAGGAAAACGACAACTAGAATAGTCCGAAGACACTCAACTTACCTATATTTTTCATCATTACACACATGATAGATTTGTTTCCATGTCAATTAAATGTATAATAGATTGGACATAATTAAAACGTATCTAAAAATTAGGATACCACGTATTGCAATTTTTAATCTACATAATTCAAAAAATTAAAAAATATTTTTATAATTAGTATGTATGGTTATGCAGAATTCACACTACAATATGTTGTATACAAAACTGAAGTCCTTTAAGATGTGAGAATAAGTATTGTCCCTAAAAAATTATGCTACTAAACTCCTTGGTACTAAAAACAAATGCTTTGGAAGGCTAGCAAGACATACAATGAATGAGCATACAAATAATATATAGAGTTGAATTTTTATAATAATTTTTTTAGACTTAAAAAATAAACTTTAAGTACTAAACAATAATTAAATTTTAGTAACAATTTATATTTCAAGTTTAAAAATCTTAAATATTGATAAAGGACCATCAAATTTGATTTTAGTTGAGATGTGACAAACATTTTCATGACAATATTATTATTTCTTTAAATTTTTTAATTAAATTCAAATATAATATATTGTAAATAATAATGTCAACACTAAATTAAATATACACATTATTTAGTTTTTATTTTCAAATGAAAATAAACAATTTATAACAGTATTATTATTTTTATAAATTTGAAGTTAGATTCAAATTAAATTTATTAAATGTACTGATTAATCTATTATAATTAGCATTGTAAATTTTTATACAATAAATTAAATGTACACCTATTTATTATTAAATTTTAAATGAAAATATCTATTGACTGTGGACATAAAAAACCACATTAATGTAGGACAAAATTATACCAGACCATATTTATAGAGTGGAATATGATAATGTATATACTCATCTCTATCTTAATCAAACACTAGGTTAGACATATATGATGGCTCCTCGGGCATATTATTGTAGTGCCCACACTTTCTAGCTTCACTTTATCTACTGACTCTATACTCATATTTGATGATTAGACATGGATTATGGCAACTTTTCGATATTATGTTATGATATTTGATCATTTGAGGACATGTGTGATGATTTTGCCGCATAGCACCAAATTTAGTTTTGACTAGTATGATAGTTCATTTCAATAGATGTTTTGAATACTAACATGTTACGACGTGGTTGATCTTACTAGATATATGATGGACATATGGTTGTGTTGCGTATTTTGATATCATGAATTATTTGGTTATTTGATGTTATCCTATTTGATCTAGGATGGATGTATGTTACAATTTCATACTTTGTTAGTATTGGTGTATTCAGTATTTGATTATGACATATTATCATGTTTATCGTATTGGAACTTATATCTTATTTAATTATGGATGCATGTTGATAGTTGTAGACACCCTAATTTCACATATGTATTAAATCAATTAATTCCCCTACCTCATTTCCCACAAAAATACACTTCGAATTAATCAAATATAATTTGATTAATTATCCCTTTTCAAATCTAAAAATAACTTCATCCTTACCAAATGTCATTATTCTCCATGGTTTTCTAATATTGAATTAAAAAATTCAAAAATCGAATCCTCACCCACTCTTCGTGGTCTCCACTCACCTAAACTCCTCCACTTATGAATTAAAAATTCAATTCAAATCATCACCCATTCTTCGTGGTCCCCACTCACCTAATCTTGCCCACATTTTTAAACGATGATTACTTAAATTACTCTAAGTTAATCACTTCCCCATGTGTTATAAATACAACCTTACCCCTCCCCTCTAAGACACATAGAATAAGCTTGAATGCTCTATCTGATTTCTTGCATCCTTTGAGCAAAGAACATCCTTCCACCTCGTCCTAATGCCCAAATAGACTCATCTTGAAGCACCCCAAATCCATAATCCTTTTCTCCATTTGGTGCAAAGTAAGTAGATCTTGTTGCAAGAAGGTTTTTCTCTGTTTTGAGAAAAGCACCTACATATTACACAATCAGGGCTCATCCATGTTTCCTTGCCCATTCTAAGGTTTGCTACGGAATTGCGAAGGAGGTGGTGTTATTTTTATTGTTTTACTTTCTTGTTTATCAACGCATTTTTCATAGCTTACATTCTGGCACGCCCAGTTACTTTTGATCTGTTATCGTTGATTTCCCAATTAGTGGTTTTATCCATTCTTTGTTTATTATTGTTCACTATTATTTCCTTTTGTATGCCTTATGGCCTTCTTTGGTTAACCTTCACGCTATGGGAAGTGCTTATGTTGTGTGGTATCTTGTGGTGCGTATGCATGTTAAAGTAACAATGACACTATGATGGTCATCACATCTTTGATCACCTCGGTGCCAGGTCTTTAGCAGCAGAACATTCAACACCAAATCTAGATACTCGTGGATCATCGCAAGAAACAAAAATATTCACAATCTCCTGATGCCTTAAAGAGGTTACTTTATGTTTGGTCTCCAATTTTTGGCTTTAAAAAAGCACATTTGTTGTCATTTTTTTAACCTATAAAGATCTTGCTTTGAAAAAAAAAATCAGACCTTGAATTCTACTGTCATGGGAAGTCGGTCCGAAAAATTATTTTCAAGATTATCTCTATTAATTTAGTTTAATAATTAGATTTCGTAGTACATACTAATCGTACTCAGAGTCATACCGTTTTCTGGATTTGGGTTTTTTTCTCATTTGTCGGTTTATATTAATTTCATTTGTTATTCTTTATATTAACCTACGAAACACAACACACATTTTTTTAAAATAAATTACATCCAAATAAAAAAATAAAAATTGTAATCCCTATCCTAACCTATCTACCCTCCCCCCTTTCCACCCTACCATCTCGGCTGAGCTAACAATCCTCTCTTCTCACCTAACTACCTACACCCACGTCCCTCCCTCGGGCCACTCAGCCCAGCTCTCTCTCCACGTCCCTACACTCATCTCCCTACTTCCCAAACTTTTCCACTTCTCTCCATGTCAAGCCTAACGCTATCAACCTATCTCCCTCAGCACTGCACCCTCCATTTCCCTTCCAACCGACCTTATAGCACCCCACCTGAGCCCTCGGCTTGCACATCCCCATATCCCATGCATCCATTCTTCCCTCCGCCTAAGCTCCTATTACAAGCTCTCTTCCATTCTCCACATCACTCTCATCTCGCAACACCCTAGCCCAACTAACCATGTCCCCGTGGACACCCCTACCCATCCCCGATACACTCGCTAGACTTATCTCCCGTCCTAATAGACTCTTGCTCACATCTCCCGATTCTCATCCCCTATCCTAACTTACTACCCAGCCCTTGGTTATCCCCATACATCTGACCTGCACGACTCCCATCCCGACTCCCAATACCCCTCCTACCAACGTCGAGTTGAATCCTCTCTCCCCTCACTCCCACATAGGCCACTTGACCGTGCACCCACTACTACAACAACAAACCATTAATTAAAATACTCAAATCACCAATTGTAGTTCGACTTGATTCGTATAGTTACGTTGAATATATATTTGAATATTATTTACAATATGCTACCCAAAGTCTTATTTTTATTTCTTCGAACTAATTTTCACCTTACCAATTCTGTTGATACATTCACATTATGTCCCACATTTGTATTTTTCTAAGTCCACCTTTTCATCATATCGATCCACATTATTGTCGTATAAGTCCACATTTTTGTCTTAAAGTTCATCGTATAAGTCCACATTTTTGTCTTAAAAATTCATACAAGAGCTGATTTAAACCAAACATGTTTATACTCCCGTCAACTTGTATGTTCGAGTCATTTTATTATTTATTCTTTACTAGAATTTTAATTTAATTAGGTCTTTTATTATTACTAATATTTTGGTTGCTTTTAATCACCTTAGGCCAACTTGTTAACCATTTTTCACAATTTACTTTACTTTTTTGCGCTCCATTTTCCAACTTATCGTGTGATATTTATCTCTTTTTCATGATTATTTTCTAGATCATTCGTAATTGTGTTTTGTGATTTTTGCATCGTCATTCACAATCTCCACATTTTCTTTTATCAACTTAATTTTTTGGATTCTAACACTTCATGACTATAATTAATTATTTTTAATGATCATTCTACTAACATTGTGTGCAGGTACAAACTACTACTAATTTTCTTGTAGGACCTTTTCGCACCTATCTCGCCAAAATTATCAGGGTCACATTCCCAGTCATCTTTTGCACACTAGAGGCCCCACCCAGACTCTGATAAATATTTTTTTGCCCTTACATTCCAACTTTCCATGACAACACTTCTGGTAACATTTTAAAACTCTTCTTTCGTCATTTTTTTCTTTTTTGTGAAGATAATCGTTATCGTTATTTTGTGATCATGATTAAGTGCAATAATTATTAATATTTTCAACACAATCTGTTCCAATTGTATCCATGTATGCTCTTTTCCTACGCCTTCGAGCGATATGGAAAATCAAAAATGGTCGCGATTTTTTAATTTCTTGTTCTAACATTACAGGATCCTCTAGCTTTGTTTTCTAACTGACATTTCTATCATTATTTTACTTCTTCATATTATTAATATTTTTTGGTTGTTGATTGCATATGCTCTTTTCTTACACCTTCGAGTGATCTGGAAAATAAAAAATAACCATAATAAATTTTCTAACACGTCGTTTGCAGGATAACTACTAATCTATTCTTTGCAGGACTGCATCGCTAGAATATTATAAAAAACACAACAAAAAAATCCCGCAAAAGTACCACCATTTAAAGAAAATTGTTGATACCAAAATTTTTTTAGCACACTTAGGTACGCTGCCATATTCTGCCAGTGATTTATTTCAAGTTAGAAAGAACCTTGCGTTTAATCACTTCATTATTATTATTTTGCATGTAGTCAAGCTGGATTTCATCACCAACGATGCTACACCTGTGATGTGGACTTGACTACCACGCACCAACAACATTTGCATCTACATTACACTTTTAAAAATCATCTCATCACTGCATTCGATGTCTACCTCGACCTTGCTCTTCACTTACAGGTAATGTTGTTATGCAGAACATGTGAGTCGCACCTAAATAGATGTAACAACGAAGCTTGGACATCGTCCCTGTAAATCTTCAGGGAGTTATAAGGACACCATACACATTCATCCCCCAAAAACCTTCCACCTTTTCACAAAACCTGCCTTGGACATGGTGATTCACTCCGAAGTAGACAAGTAAGAATTGGTGAGTCTCCTCCAGTGCTTTAAGGGTTCCCCATATCAATTTTGTCCCCATATAAAATTAGGTATATCAGGACTAGGGTATATCAGAGGACGCATCATTTTGGAGTGATAAGAGCCTACATCCATCATTCCACAGCATACTTGTAGGATTACATGAAACAATGATCATTTATGAAGAATTTACCTCTTTAGCCAAAAAAAATTGATACGCATGACTACTTGTTGTTTTTCAACAAAATAGTTTAGCATTATTCTTATAATAAAACTTGTTTGGTATCAATATGTTCATTGTAAAATTTAAAATCTTAGTCCTATTTCACAAAACCATTTCTCAACCGATTCAATACCAAGCAAAACATTGAAGCAATCCAACAATGAAGACCAAAATATTGCACTGATTTCATTAGCTTGATTCAGCTAATCCTCCATAGCATGTTTTCAAGCTATATCAAACTAACATTAGGATACTTATTTGAGTTCACTCCTTATTTTGTCAACTATCGAGTTTATCAAAATTACATCCAACACAAATCCCCTCATAACTCGTTTTGAGTTATATCACAATCATATTGAGATTAACTTGTTTGAGTTACTCTCCTCATCAACAACCCAGAGCTTGTTCAAGAAAAATCTACACAACATGACACAAATTCCCTAATAGATCATCTTGAGTTATATCACAATCATATTGAGATTAACTTGTTTGAGTTACTCTCCTCATCAACAACCCAGAGCTTGTTCAAGCAAAATCTACACAACATGACACAAATTCCCTAATAGATCATCTCGAGTTATATCACACTCATATTGAGATAACTTGTTTGAGTTACTCTCCTTATCAATAATCACGAGCTTATTCAAGCCAAATCAAAAGCAATTAAGTTCTCATTTAATCACGTCTGCTCAAAATTTGTAACCACTTTTATAGCTTAATCAGGAACACACCTATCTCATCATGGTATTCACACATAGTCACAATCATGAAAATGACGATGAATAAGTTGCACAACCTGAATTCACCAATGAAGAACAATAACAAGTAAATAGGGTGATAGAACAAAACAAAAATGAATATCTATTGCGCATCCTAGCCATGGGGGGAAAAACTACTCCCTGACTTCAGGACTAAAAATTTAAACAAACTTATCGAAAATGGTTAATCAAGTTACCACAACGAAATACCAAACAACCCAAATAGCTCTTCGGATGATGAGTTATTCACCAAAATCTAATACTTAACAAAGAAACTTGAGGAAGCAACTACTAGAGCTAATAGGTTAAAAGACTCCAATCCAAACCCCAATACTCACAAATTTTTTTATAACCCATCCCCTGCCTCTCCATTCACACAAGAATGTAAATATATGAAATACACCATCCAGGGACTACAAAAAAAATTGAAACATTTCAAATTTAAATAACTATGTCCTTACCCATTTGATACACAAATATTACGCTTACCATTTCCGTCATCCTTAGAAATCCCAAAATTTTATAAATACAAAAGCAAAGGTGACCCCCATGAACATGTCAAGGAATTTTACATGCAATGTTAGGAATTTGCTTATCATGATACATATCTTTTACGATTATTCCCTCAAATTTTAGGAGGACAAGCTTTAGACGGGTGTCTCCATCTTCCCAAATGGCCAATCACGAAATTCGTAGGCTTATCAGAAAATTTCGTCAAACATTTTTCCTTCAATTTAGACTCATAAATAATAATGCTCGATCTCTGTAACACTAGACAAAGTCCCAAAAAAACTTCACCTCCTTTTTACAATGATGGAGAGGAATTACAAGTAGATTTCCCTTCTCAATACCTAAAATATAATTGGTTAGCATTTTTGTTCTAAATCTCAATGCCAAATTATCATTCCACATGAAAATACATTGTCTAAGTAATTTTGAAGAAGTCATTGAAAAGGGAACACAGATAAAAAAATCCCTTATTTCTAAGGGCTTACTTAAAACACCCTTGAGGGACCAACCTCATAGAGATGCCCGTCAAAACCAAGACAAATCCAAATTCTTTAACCGAAACCGAAATATAGTCAACAATGGTGTTACTGATTCTTTCCATGTCTGAAATGTTCAAAGCAATCCGCTCAACACATTCAAATCCAAACAACCGATCATAATCCCTAGAATGGAAGATCCTTCTTGGGACAGGTGAAGATAGTTCACTCCATTTGGAGAAATCCAATCTAGCATCTTTTGTCACTTAGAAAATGCCAACATGAAAGCCGTCCCTTCAACGTTCCACCAATGTATTGAATTTTCTCATTTGGACAAATAATTTATGTTGCATGTGGATCCCCAACACTTTGAGTATTGTGAATTCCTTGAAGGACGGTATATACATGATCACTATTATCCATCAACAGATAAGTATGCTCCACCTCGCATAATCCCTAAGGAAAACATGTGTTCAATCTGAATACACTCCCTAAATATGATCTGAAACCATCACCTTCTAACCAAATCACATTTTCCAATCCATTATCTTCCACTAATCAATAATCTTCAACTAGTCCTCCTACCACTAATCAATCATCTTCTTCCACTAATCAAGCTTCTTCTTCCAACAACAATCACTCTTCCACCACACCATATTCTTCCTCTCCTAGTGAACCTTCTTCATCCAACCATACCTCTTCTATTAAGATACCTTCTCCTTTGATTAACCAAACTTCATCCTCTAATCCACCCCCCTCTTCTTACTAAGCCATTTTATTCATCGTTCAGAACTTCCAAACTGACTTCCCCGACATGTGAGGCACCTACTGAGTCCCCCGTCCCGCACATTCAAAATTACTGAACAAAGGATGCAGTGAATATCAATTTCAAAAGGTGGAAGAATCCTTTTACATCAACAAATCCCCACACAACTATGACAAACCCAACACTTTACATCTTAGATTCCATCCCACTAACCAATTGGGATAGTCAGTTTGGAGAACATTTAGTTATATCAACAATGAACGGATTCCAAGCTCTTCAGGATCTTGGTTATCTAATGATGAACTTTTCTCCCTACTATCAGTCACCTCAATTTACCAAAGCTCATCGAATAATGAAAAACATGTGATGGAAGGGTAAAGTACTTGGTCCAAATGAACAAGGTCGTTTAGACCCAATCAATTACACACAATATCTTGATAAACATGGTCTGGGTTTCAAGGTATTCAATGTTGCTCCTATATTAATTTCAAGTGATAATGATAACATTAGCTCTAATAGTGACACTCGGGTCTACACATAGCCTTTTTGAAGACCTCGCTGAAACATGTCTTTACTCTGAACATTTATTCTGTTAATGTCATCGATTTCAAGCTTACACATCTAACTCTCATAGACCATGGCCAATCACATCATCTGGCCAAGGACATGTTCCAAAATGTCTGAAGTCATCAAATAATTCCTTGGAACTCGTGATCGAATCCCTACTTCCAACCATAGAAAAGTAATTTGAAATCAATCTAGATGAATTGGTCTATTTTGGTGAAGAAATACAATATTCGTATCCTTTACCTTTGGAAAATTTGGATCACAAGTGCAAAAAAAATTCCCATAGTTAAAGTATCATCGCCACCATATCAAACAAACATGTGAATAAGAATTCTCAACATCAGACACAAAAATCTTATGCCAACTCCCCCGAATCACCCGACATTGATGACTTACATCAACCATTAGAATCATTTTTCGAAAAGGATACATCTAAAATGCTTGTAGAATAAACTAAAGACAAACATTGGAACCATCGAATAGCCAAAAAATTTACAACTTGGTATTAGTTTGTCTAACCAAGAATGCATAGAATTCACAACACTCCTTATTGAATTCCAAGATAGCTTTGCATGGAACTATAAGGACATGCTAGGCCTAGATCCATCTCTTGTACCACACCACCTTGTGGTGCATCTAGATGCAAAGCCTGTGAAAGAGGAACTATGCAAAATACATTCCCAAGTAACAATACTTGTCAAATCCGAACTCGAAAAACTCTTAGAAGCCAACTTTATCAAACCTATTGATTATTCAACATGGATATCTTACATAGTTCCCATAGTCAAGAAAGCCCACGGCATCAGGATATGCATAGAATTCTGAGACATTAACAAGGCTTGTCCCAAGGATGACTTTCCCTTTCCAAACATAGACATGATTGTCGAATCTAAGGCAGGCCATGAAATGCTCTCCTTAATGGATGGATTTTTTAGTTATAATCAAATACGTATTGCTGAAGGGGATCAATATAAAACAAAATTTACTACACCACGAGGCACCTTCTGTTATAAGGTGATGACTTTCAGCTTGAAAAATTCTGGTGCCACCTATCGACGAGAAATGATAGTCATCTTTCATGATATGTTACATAATATCATGCAAGATTATGTTAATGATATCCAGGTGTGTTGAGATGCATTTTTGACAGATTACATGAGTATAAGGTTTGTCTTAACCCAAAGAAATGTGTATTTAGGGTGACCTCTAGTAAATTTTTAAGGTTTATTGTCTCACATAGAGGTATAGAAGTGGATCCTAAAAAAATCAAAGGCATTATGGAAATGCCCTCTCCTCAAAACCTAAAACAATTATGCATTCTTTAGGGAAAAACCCAATCTATTTGACCTTTCATATCATAGTTGGCCAAAAAGTGCCATCACTTCAACTAATTACTTAAGAAAGATGCACAATTCCACTGGAACCACGATTGTCAAGACTCTTTTACTAAGTTAAAATAATACCTCTCTAGCCCACCTATTCTTATGTCACAAGTCACAGAGAAACACATGTTTCTTTATACATCTGTTGCTGAACATGCCATAGGAGCTTTGTTAGCGCAACACAACGATCAAGCAAGAGAACATGTTGTATACTACCTTAGTTGAACACTTATTGAGCATGAATTATGATATTCCCAAATCAAAAAATTAATCTTGATGATCACCTTTGCATTCCATAAGTTACGTCATGACTTGCTCAATTACACAACTAAGTTGATCGCCAAGATTGATCCCCTCAAGTATCTCTTGTCCCAACCCATTCTCACAAGAAGAGTGTCTAGTTGGGTTGTACTACTTAGTGAAGTTGAAATCGAGTTTTTTCCACATAGAGCAATTAAAGGACCAGCCCTTGTAGACCAGCTTGCAAAGGCACCCCTTCCTGGCATAGACCCACTCCATTTTGCATTTCCTAATGAATATCTTCTACACATAGACATCGCACCAACTTGGACTCTATTTTTTGATGGATCTTGTAGAGTTGGTATTTTTATTATCACATCTATCATACATGTCATCCCCAAATCATTTTCATTAGTATTCCCATGTACCAATAATATTACAGAAGATGAATGTCTAATCGTAGGATTAAAACTAGCTATATCTTGGAATCTTAAAGAGTTAGTTGTATTTGGTGATTCTTTTCTTATCATCAAACAAGTTCCTAATGAATACCAAGTCAAGGATGAAAAAATTATCCCATATAATGCATGGTGGAAATCCTTTGAAGCTATTTTCGATTGATTATCTTTGATCAAACCCCATAATTCGTAATAAATATGTCGACGCTATGGAAACTATTGGATCCCTATTAGAAATCACATCTAATTAACCCCAGACACATTTTCTCGTAGAACATCTCTTAATTCCTACCTATGATCTTCCTGAAAACACTATGGTATGTGAAATCATGGGTCTAAATAACCCTTGGTACCATGATCTTTACACCTTCATCCATGATAAAACATTTCCTACCGACATGAAACCAATGTGTAAACACGCTTTAGCAAAACGTGCCTCTCATTACACCATTTTAGCATAAACTCTTTATAAATGAGGTTATGATAGAACCCTGTACTCCGATGTCTTAATCAGGAAGAAGCCTCGAGTTTCCTAATTGAAGTCCATTGTGGTATTTATGGAGCGCACACGAACGGTATAGCCTTAGCTAAGAAAATCATGTGCATTGGATATTATTGGACTACCATGGAAAGTGACGCATACCATTTTGTCAAATGATGTCAAGTATGTCAAAAGCATGGCAATATTATCCACACACCTTCCCAAGAATTGCAATCAATAACCACACCATGGCCCTTTTCTCAATGGGAACTTAACCTCGTTGGTAAAATCATACCAACATAGTTCGACGAACATAAGTTCATTAGTACCACTACCGATTACTTCACTAAATGGGTGGAAGCTATTCCTCTCACCTATGTTACCGGTATCCAAATATCGAAGTTCATTTTTAATAATCTCATCTGTCAATTTGCTATTCCATCCGCTCTTGTCACAGATAATGACAAATCATTTAAAAACTAGGATGTAAAAGACCTCACCAAATGTTTCCACATCAAACTTAAGTGGTCCACTCCATAATACCCTCAGGGTAACGATCAAGCAGAATAAAACAATAAGACCCTAAAATCCAACATGGATGAGACTGACACACTCAAATTTAACCTTATCTTTGGGCTTACCGTACTTCTTACTACACACCTACTGGAGCCACCCCATTTTCCCTCATTTATGGTTGTGAAGCCATTTTACCTATTTGGATAGAAATCCCATCCTTGAGAATCTCCCTTTAAGATGTAATTAATGAGGAGGAATACTGACAATCACGGCTTCAAGAGCTTGAGCTTCTTGATGAAAAACAATTGAATGCCCTCAATCATCTTCAAGTCTATCAAAATCGACTACAACATAGTTATCATAAAAAGGTAAGACCCAGAGAGTTCAAGATTTTGGACCTCATTTTAAAATAAAATCAAAAGAATACCACTAAATAGTGAGAAAAATAAGGAAAAATTGAGCCTAATTAGTTAAGACCCTATGTAATTACAACTAAATTTGGCTCTGGAGCCTATAAGTTGGCCACTGAAGATGGTCAAGAACTTGATGAACCAATGAATGCAACACATTTACAGAATTTTTATCCTTGAGGCACTCACTATTCTAGGAGACAATGGCTTATACATTGTTCCTTATGTCTAACTTATCTCCGAATAATTTAAAGTTATTCATTTCCATTGGCATATATTTTCAGTATCAAAATCACATCTTCATATCTATCATCATGAGACAGGTGCTAATATAGATCCTATTAAGTTTTTGATCATCATACTTCTTATAATATCTCCCATTTTCAGTCGCTTTCACCTATGGTCATACCTAGAAGCTTACTGATGTTAATATATTCCCTTCACAAAAATTCTCTCTTTCATAACAAACCTCTAAAAATTTTCCCCCAGTTCATTTGATCATCCATCTTAGTCTTTGTTGTTGAAACTAATCGTGTGGGGCTGAGATTGGGGGAAAATATTCCTTCCCAAATACAAAGCACTATTGTAAAATTCCATCGATTCAATAAATTATAAATAACTCATTCTCACACCTTTCGTCCTTCATAGTCTTTGGTGTTGAGACCACACTTTTTACTGGTAGTGTGAGACCGGGAATGGAGTAAGGTACCCTTACTCATCTATGTCTTGTATTCGGTGATAAACCTTTGCCTCTTACTGGTGGCATGGGGCAAAGTGTAGAGGGTCATTCACAAAAGCATAAAAATATTGGAAAAACATTTAAAATTTCCAAAAAAGAATCAAAAACATTCAAAAAATTCCAAACAAAAACACAAAAAAAACAAAAAAGGAATTTACTAGCCTATGTTTTCCTTTGGTGATGATCTGTTTCTTCTTACTGGTAGTATGGGGCAAGGCATAGGGATTCATTTCAAGAATACAAAATCTTATCAATCTGAAAATGCTTACACTTATACAATCCCTAAAGATGTAATTTAGATGTATAAGTGAAGAGAGAACTATCCCTTCACCTCATATCTTACCAATCAGTAGGCCATGTAATTGTCTAAGTCTAGCGTGTGACCCATAAAGAGAAATTCATTTTGATAATGGTTCAATAACGTTAAGAAGAATTGAATCAAAATTTCCCACGGGGATTTTTGTTAGCACTTGTCACTGTATTCATTATTTGCATCCTCCGTCCTTCTTGATTCTTGGTGATGAGACCTTGCAGCTTATTAGTTATGTGGAGTCAAGAATACAGCTGGACTTATTTCCATCATATCATCACCGACATATCCTGCCAATGGAGAGATAATTTTTTATTATTCGAAGCATGAGTTACCACGAGGAATACAGTACATACAGACGATATCCTGGTTTATCACCTATCAAAATAAGTTTGCATTCTGGTCCATAAATTTCCAAAACAAAATCCCAAAAAATATTAGAAATTATCCAAAATACAAAAACATTTGATTTTTTTTTTCAAAATTCCAAAAACGTCCACAAAATCGCAAAAAAATCTAAAACAATTGTAAACTCCACAAAATCGCAAAAACTCCAAAATAATCAACACAATTCATCCTTTGAACTATTATCCCCAATAAATGATCCAATCACCTTATGACTATCAAATTCAAACCACTTTTCCTCGCATGAGTCCTCGCTTGAGGAAAATTCGGCTCTCATTGTTTCCTTGTTTGAGGAAAATGACCCAATCCTTTTTTATGTCCTTGTACCCCTACTTGGGGACACATCCGATCAATCCTCACTGTGGAACACATTAGGACATGTTTATTGGTTCTTGTGTTGCATTATTAGTTACAAGTTATTAATTTCTTTCTTGTATCTTTATATATTACAGGGGGCATCTTGATTTTATGTATCCTGGTGTTCTCTCTATTATACTTATGTTATCTGATTGCATATCGTACATGGGTATCGTACTTTTTTGATGACCTCTGTCTATTCTCTCTTCCACTTGCATATCGTACTGGGGCATTAAACCTTTTTGATGGCCCATGTCTATCATATCACACATATTACAGTCTAGTCATCCTAATTTTTTATATCACGATGCATCATGTTATGTGCTATATTAAAATTAAGATAATTTTTGTCACGTGGGTATCATCCTGTATGTTCAAAATATTACTTTGCACCCCATCCATTCACCCATACTAATACACTCCCCAGTTTGGGAATCCTACTTGATCACCATTACAGTTTGTGAATCCTACTTGAAGATCTTTCTCAAGTAGCATTCACTATCCATCCCCCACCATGATCACCTTGTATTTGATCCATTCATCCTTGCTCATCATATCTACTCATCAACCACTTATCCACACATTACCCTTCTCACCATTCCTTTCCCCTCTCACCCATTTGTATTCTTTCCTTTCACTCTTCTGCTTCCCACTTGACACTCTTACTTAATAGCCCCTTTTATGTGGGACCCTCAGTAGAGGTATACCCTTTCCCTAAGATCTTCCCACTGTAGAAGCTTCTCCACTATCTCCCCTCTCATCAAAAAACAATCACGACCACACCCATCTTTCCACTCTTCCTCTTCTGATTCTTATTCTTGCATCATCACTCTCACCACGCAGGAATCCCAATTAAGGATTCCCCTCACACTCTCTTCCCTCCACCGTATATATTCCTCCATCCATTCATGTTACACTCATTTGTTTCCTTTCTTCCTTTTTATCACCTTGTCTCACCTCCTCTTCCACTCTAGCATACATCACTCACTCTTTTCTCATCCTTCCCCAAATCCATGTTCTTCCTAGTCATCCTACTTACATGCTCTCATAGTATGGAAAATTCACTTGAGGGTTCCCCTTCAGTCCATTTTGTCATAACCTATTCCCACCAACTCTATCATCACTCTTCTTCTTCTTCATCTTGGCGATCTTACTTAGCCAATCTTTCTGCATGGTAATCTTACTTAAGAGTCCCTCTTAAGGTTGATTTTCCCTATGGCCTTCCCCCATCCCATCATATTTCCCCCATCTTATTTCTCCCACCTCTCATCACGATCATCTTCTTCAACCAACCATTTCACCCCAGTACCCAATACAATTTTTAATTTCTCCTTGCATATCATCGCCATTGGTTTTACGATATTAGTTAACCACTCGCGCGGAATGGTGATCTCACTTAAGAGTCCCTCTTAAGGATGATCTATCTTCTTGCCTTTCCCCATCACTACACATCCTCACCCTTCACTTTTTCTCATCATTCCCCATTATCACATCCTCTCACCTCCTCTTCTATTCTTGCAAATACCACATCTTACTTTCCCAATTTTCATCTCCACCATCCCTCACTTGGTAATCTTACTTAACCACTTCTGTCGCATGACAGTCTTATTTGAGGGTCTTCCCTACGCTAAAATTGTCATTCTAAACTTCTCCCTCACCTCATTCTTTGTTCACTCTGTTGATCACTTCTTCCACTTGGTCTCTCCTACCAACCACATTTTCCTCCAACCATTATCCTTTCTCCACCTATCATCTCACAATGTATGTCTAATATCTTCCACCTATAACCATGTTCCTTTCTCCCATTTTTTCCTTCCTTATCCATCATCCTTCATACCATTTCTTCCCATTATTTTCATGTCTTATTTCTTCATCCCACCTCATTCATCTTCATCCTCTACATCCTCTCCCTGCTTTCACCTTGTCACAACTCATCCCTCACCTTTTCTTTACTATTTTAACTTCATCTTCTTGAATTCTTCCACATATCTACCCCCACGCTTACTTGCCATTGTTGTTAACATTCCTCTAACATTCTTTCATCATCATCTTCTATTCCCATGCTAATAACTAATAGTGGACTTTCCCTAAAAATCATCAATCCTCATTCCATGTGGTCTCGTTCACTCCCTTGGACCTTCTCCATTTTCCCTTCATTCCTTCATTCCTATGGGCCCACGACTTATTGTTAGTAGGTTTTCCCTAACGTCCCTTTGTTGGCGTTACCCTTTCCATTCCTCATTTACTTTCTCCCTTTTTCATTTTTCTCTCATCCTTCCCCACCACTCATTATTAGTGGACTTTCCCTAACATCCCCTTACTGGCATTGTTTCTTCTATCCCCCATTCTCTTTTCTCTCCCATCGTTTTCCCTCACTCCCACCCTTTCTTGTCGCTTCTTTCCCACCTCTCCATCTTCCCTTCGCATTCTTCAATATCTTTATCGTCTTCATCATACATCCTTTTTCTATTGTCTCGTAATTCTTGTATCCTCATTTCATGCATCTATGTATCTTTTCTAATTTTTTTCATTCCTCCCCTCTTTCTTCTCTTTACATTTCTTATACTGCTCACTCTACACTTATTATCCCCATTATGTATTCCATTCCTTCTACATCATTTTCTCTGTTATCCTCTTCTCTCTCCCACCCCTCATCTTATTTCACTTCCTTTGTATCATCTTCTTCCCCTTTTTACCTCACGTTTCCTTCTTACTTCCCCATCGATAATCTGGCTCTTCAGTGTTGTCCCGTATTTTTTTATCATTTCACCCTCCACATCCATCTCCATGTGGTCTGTTCCATATTCTTTGCCTTGGTGTTCCTCACGAGGACCTGGTTCCTTCAATCTTCTCCCGGTATTTTCTCTGTCCTCCTTTCCTCCCCCATAATTTTCACATTTCTTCTTACCACCCCTTCTTTTCACTACCACCCCTACCTTTTCATTTATTCTATACCCTTTTCTCTTCTTTTCTCTAATCTTTTTCACACTTTCCTAGCCCCTTTATAGTTTCTTTTTTTCTCCGTTCTACCTCTTCTTTCATCTTCTTTCAATTTTTCATCAATTTTACCCCATCCTCCCACCTCGTTTTCTCCTTATTTATATTTCCCCATTCCTCATACCCTTATCTTCTCCATCTTCTACTTCTACTATTTCTTTCTTTTCTCAGGTCCATCATTTCTTTTACTTTTCCAAATTTCTCTTTATTATCTTTGTTGCTTCCTTCATATGCCACCTCTCTCTATTTCATAATTTCACCCTCTGGTATGTCATTTTCATGTCTTCTTCTTGTTTATCCTTCATCATTCCCTTTTACCTGTTATCCAAAATTCACCCCTCAAGGTAATTTTGATAACATGCATCAAATTCTTTAGTCCCAAGTAATTATATTGATTCAAGGCAAAGCATCATGTTGCTGGGGTCCCCTTAGATTTTTTCTAACTCCCCTGGCAAAGAAAGAAAGAGCAAGCTTTGAAAAAATGTGAAAAAGTTATAGGAAGGCAAGTAGGTTGATCCAGGAAAAATCACGAAAAAAGACTAAGTCCTGTCCCAAGAAAGTATTTGGGACAACTGGGACAAAAAGGCGTGCGGATCGGCGAAATCAGCCACAAACGGCCCAAATAGCAACAGGGACATCTGGGACAAAGGTACGCGGCGGGCGCGAAATGCCAGTTCGATCGAGAGGAAAAATCGACTAACTGCTGAACTGGGACAGCCTTCGGGACAATAGGACACAGGCGCGAACCACCCGGCTCATGCGAAATGAGCACAGACAGTCCAAAGAAAAGTGGGACAAGTGGGCCAACAAGGACGCGAACCGGCCGGTTCGCGTGAAATCAGCACAAGGAGCACGAAACAGTTGGGACGAAGGTACGCGAACCGGCCGAATCGGCCGAATTTGTCCCAGACAGTCCAAAAGCAAAAGGGACGCGTGGGCCAAACGTGCGAACCGGCCGGATCGCCCGAAAGGGGAAGATTTCAGCACTGGGACAAGCCGGGCCAAAAGTACACGAGGGACGTGAAAAGCGCGAAGCGGCCAAAGATAGAGGAGGAAAAGTCAACATTTGACCCATGCGAAACTTTAAACGGCCATAACTTTTGACTCCGAGCTCCAATTTTCACAAAATTGGACTTTCTGGAACGAGCACGACGTCCTCTACGCCACAAAAACTGGATTTCTTATTTTTAATGAGGGGAGATATATTTAATTAAGAGAAACATATTCAGCTCCAGTCAGTTAATGTTCATTCCCGTCAAATGACAGAAAACGCCTGCCAGGCCCAAAATAGCTGCCCGCACTCAGAAGGCCATAACTTCTGCATTTCTCAACAAAATCACACAAAATTGGTATCGTTGGAATCGTGGCTCCGAGTCCGATGCACAAAAATCAAGAAATTCCAGATTTGATCAGAAATTGATTGAGTTTTTTAAGGAAACGTGTCCGGGTTCAGAACAGTGTTTTATTTGGTAGCTGGGAGTGCAATTAAGAGGCATGGTCATCATTCTTTCTCTGCTGCAGCACATGGGACAGTATGGGGAGCCTTTTGCAAGTAATATACAACCATTCCACTCAATTTAATGCCCTTACAGGTGGTTGAAGGACAGATTTCGGGATTTCCATTTTTCCCTTCTCTTTTCCTTCTCATTTTTTTTCTATAAATTGGAGTGTTGGGCTCATTGTAAGGAGAGAGTTTTTGGATAACAAAGCTCTGTCAAAATTGCTTTGTGAAGCCAGTGTGTTGCAGGCCCTTGTAGTGGACTCCTTGCATGGTGATCCAGGCCCTTATCTTGTAATAGATTGAACTGTGCATATCATGAAGCAATAGAATACCAGTTTGTGGATGTATCTTCCCCTGCTGTGTTTTCTTGCATTCTTCTTGCCCCTTTAATATTTCTATAAGAATATTGTGTCTATTTATTATATTCTTGCAGGGATCCATTATCATTGTGTATGTTTTGAGATATTTTTGTAAATGCATTTTGCTAGATTGTGGAGAGCTATCATCACCCCCTTCTAATGTGCACCTTGCTTCTGTATCTCACGCATTGGGAGACTACTCTCACATCCTCCTTTTCTGGTGTATCACCACTTTAGTGTAGGCATTCATTTTATGCATTCTCTTTCCCTAGTCCCTTGAAATTTAGATTAGAGCAGTTAGCTTATCCTGCATTAGAGTAGATTGTGGCAGGTAGTTTAGGAGCAAGAACCAGCTTTCTCTGGAGGTCTATCTCAAGTAGCAAGTCCCACAACTTGGAGATAGTACCCATGTTATCCAATCACACTGTGAGTTCAGGTATAATCACAGGGGTGTTGTGATTCGGTGATAACACTACCCCTATCATCCCTCTCTTGTATTCTCTTCTACCTCTTTCATTCCTTTTTTCCCCCTCCCCTATCTCCATAACCCTTCACCTTTCTTGCTCTTCTTTAAGAAGAATCTCTTCAAAAATATTCAATCCTGCCACCTGGGGCATATTCACTCCATCTTGTCTACTTTCTTTGAAAGGACACTACTTTTATAGTACCCTTCCAAAAAGGGGCAAATGTAGACACCCTAATTTCACATCCGTCTTAAATTAATTAATTCCCCTATCACATTTCCCACAAAAATGCACTTCGAATTAATCAAATATATTTGATTAATTATCCCTTTTCAAATCTAAAAATAACCTAATCCTTACCACATGTCATTATTCTCCATGTTTTTGTACTATTGAATTAAAAATTTAAAATCAAATCCTCACACACTCTTTGTGGTCCCCACTCACCTAAAATCCTCTGCTTATGAAGTAAAAATCCAATTCATATCCTCACCCATTCTTCGTGGTCCGCAATCACCTAATCTTGCCCACATTTTCAAACCATGATTACTTAAATTACTATAATTTAATCACTTCCCCAGACTATAAATACAACCTTAACCCTCCCCTCTAAGACATAGAGAATAAGCTTGAATGCCATGTCTAAGTTCTTACATCCTTTGAGCAAAGAACATCCCTCCACCTCGTCCTAATGCCCAAAAAGCCTCATCTTGAAGCACGCCAAATCCATAATCCTTTTCTCCATTTGCTGCAAAGTAAGTAGATCTTTTTGTAGGAAGGCCTTGCTTTGTTTTGAGAAAAACACCTACATATTATGTAATCAGGGCTCATCCATGTTTCCTTATCCATTCTGAGGTTTTCTACAGAATCGCAAAGGAGGATGTATTATTGTTAGTGTTTTATTTTCTTGTTTATCATCGTATTTTTCCTAGCTTCAATAGTATGTCATCATCTTTGGTTGATATTTATTATTTCATGGTTAGAATTTTAACCATGATTATAATACTATTGGATTTATAGGTATATTTTGGACAAGTATGTTTTAATGTGTGAAATGAGTGTGTAGATGACAGGGCACATAAGGACGTGGGTTTCAAGGTGGTAACTCGAGATGCACAAGTGGTTTATTGGGCCAATTCCTAACCATAATTGTTGTATGATGCCTTGATTGAGTTTTTATGTTGTTAGGAGCACCATGGGTGACTCCAAGTTCACAGTTTATTTATTTCTATTTTATTAGTCTTGAGTAACCTAACTTAGGGGACCTAGTGGTCCCCACTTGCATTAGAGGTGTGTTTGATTAATTAAGTTTTTGTTTAGGAGGTTAGGGTAACTTAAACACCCCTTAGGTAGGCCCCATAACCTCCATAATTGTGCCATCTTTCCAAACCCGAAATTTGGCTAAAATGGGCAAGTTTAGGGACCCATTTCATCTTTGGGGATCTCTTTTCATGGAAAAGAGCCCTTGGAACCTACCTATAGGTAGGAGGGATTCATTTCTTGGTCAAATGGACATTTTCCCTCCCATTTGACCTCTCATAAGTCACCATTCTTGTAAGAATGGTTGGGTGATGTGTTTTCTTAGAATTTGAATGTTTTTGGCTTATTATCATTTTAAGGAATTTGTGGGAAATGCTCTTAAAGTGTGTTTGTTTTATTCTCTTTTAAATTTTTGGAATCTTGGGCAGGGAAGAGAGGGGTGACACATGTCACCCGTTCATTGGAGAGGATATTTCCCTTGTTTTTCTTTATATACATCCTCATGTAGGAGGAAACATTTTTAACCTAGTCATTTTTGCATTTTTGGTTTTGGGAGGTTGGGCTTGGAGCTTGGCTTGGAGTGAACTGGATTTCTTAGATACTTGGAGAGATTTTTCAGGTAGGATCCTTATTCCCTCTTTGGTTTTATGTTTTGAAATTGATAAATGAATGGATGCGTGGTGTGGTTATATTCTTGTATGTGGTTGAATGGATTTGGTGTTTATTTATTATTTCTTTTCTTTTCTCCGTCCATCATATGGCTTGATGAATTTTGGAGTTATGTGGGGGGAGAGGGAGAGAATTTTCCACTTAAACCTCATGGCTTGATGGACAAGCCATGTTGGTTTCTCATGTTATTATCCCCTCATATGGTTTGAAGTGGGAAAGGTGGTTCATATGGTTTGAACCTCCTTCCCCATCCTTGGAAAGGAAACCCAAGAGGTTTGAAAATCCTCCTAAGATGGTATTTTGGTAAATGGGAGGAGAAATAAGGAGGGGTGCTTGTTATGGAGGAATAAGGAGGATTTTTTAAGATTTTTGGTATTTGTGTTTCCTATGGTTGGATCACACCTTTTGGCTCATTTGGATTCCTCGTCCACTATTCCCCATTTGTGGGAAAAAATGGAGTTTTCTCACCTTGTGTTATATCTTCTTTTGGGTGTTTTATGTGTGTTTATGAATGTATTTTTGTGGTGGTTTTTTGTGCTTCCCCTACCCCTTCTTGTGAATTATTGAGGATTTCTTGTTCTCTCTCTCTCATGGGCTTGAAGGGAGGCTAGCATGTCATCCAAACCTTAGAGTGGCATGTATTGATGTCGTTTGGTTGGGTGGTAAACCAAACCTTTCTCTTATACATGAAGACCTTGTGGAGTGAAGAAAAACTTGCATTCTTAGAGTTTGTTCTTATAATATTAGTTGTAATCCCTCATAAATCCCTTATGGGGTGGTATAGCCACTTATTCTTGTAATATGGAAGCTTGATATATCTTTTTTACTATTCATTTTATAATTATAAAGTAGTTGGAATCCCCTTCATTGGTAAAGAATATTTTTCCTCTTATAAATTTGACTTTAAATTTTGTGGGAGCCTCTTATTCTTACCTTTTTTTATAGAGCCATATTTGCATAAACATCTGAAGTATTTTTTCTTATTATGGAATGGATTGGAAATGTTCTTCTTGTTTTATATGTAATATCTTGTGTGATGAAAAGTAGGAATGTAAAGAGGAGTTGTAGTGGAGTGGTGAAATCTTATTTTTTTTAGGTTCCATTACAAATCATGGTTTTCAGAATAGGATAAAAAGAAGAAGAAAAATTTAGCTCAAATTTGCACTTCTCTTGCTTGAAAGGAAAAGGGGGTGTTGCATATGACTATTTTAGTTAAATATGAAATTATGTGATTAAATTGTTTTCCTTTTTTCCTAAAATAATAATTCATTGCGAATAAATGGTTTGAAATTTTGTGGTAGTTTTCACAAATAAACAGTTTTTATCTTGTACCCATTTCTCAGTTTTCCTCACTCCATTGCACTTCAGAATGAGATGACCATTTACTTATCTTCATGGTTCTAAAATCTTTTATATTCCCTTATTTAAAGTGTTTATGTAAGAAAATATACATTCATATATATAGAAATATATAAATTTATATTATATAGAAACAATTTGAAATAATAATATATATAGACTTATCTCTCTCTCTCTCTCTCTCTCTCTCTCTCTCTCTCTCTCTCTCTCTCTCTCTCTCTCTCTCTCTCTCTCTCTCTCTCTGTGTGTGTGTGTGTTTGTGTGTGTGTGTGTGTGTGTGTGTGTGTGTGTGTGTGTGTGGGTGTGTGTAATTAAATATGTGTGTGTGTGTGTACAAAATTGGGTGAGCCGTAAGTTAAAATTGGTTGGCAAATATTGGTTAAATGTTTGGATAAAAAAATAATTCTTTGAGGGGAAAATCATGGTCTGGACATGACCTGCATCCTCCCCACTACCGTATCACCCACATAATGGGGCACCAACTTCCACTCCACACAGCTGCCCTTCCCCCAAAGAAAAAAAAAAACCCTCTATTCCTCCCAAACCCCCCCCCCCCCAACCATTGTTAATCTCAGAGAGCTTGTTTGCAGCTCTCTAGTTGACACAATGAACCGGTATTTCCATTTGGGGTCGTATCTATATATAACATGAATACGTATATAAACCAGATCAAACTGATTTCAAATAAAAGAAGGTTAATAACTCTTTGTGACAAACAAAAAAATTATCTGAAAACCTAGCTAAAGAGATAAAATCAAATTAAAAAATAAGTTTTTAAGGGGCTGAGAAAGATATTTTTGCCATTGATCAACCTACACACACAAGATAAAGGAGGAGAAATCATCATCTCTCCTTGGCCTCCAAGGTCCTGCACATTTGAAAATGGAGGCAAAATGAGAATGCAAAAATAATAAAAAGAAAAGACATAAAGAGGTTTTAGGGTTGCAATAAAATACCTAAAATCTAGGGATAGGATTGAAATAATCCTATGGTTGAAATTGTGTCCTCTTACCATTTTTGATACGAGTTTTAAAATGGCTTTGGGGGTAAAATTTATTAATTTGGGAGGGGTGAATTAACTTAAGTGGGGGTGAATAAGTTTAAGAGATACTTCAAAATTACTAGGGACCCTTGTTAGGATTTAGCTTTAATCACTTTTGAAATGATTGGGAAATTAGTAAATAATTAGCATAGGTAAAATTTGGGTAAAATTTTTAATGAGGTGTTCAATTTTTAAAATAAGGCTCAATTGGCTTTTAAATTAAATCTATTAATTATAACCTAAGGGTGAATCAGGACCTGACAATACTTGCAAGAGGTTAGATAGACATTGTTCAAATACCTTCAAAAAACATTTATACCAAACTTTAGTAGTTTGAGGTGTATTTTATGTCATCTAATTTAGGGACATTACAATTATACGTAATATACACCCATTCAAGTCTAGCAAATCATTTTATCATAAAATGTTAAAGTTGTTTACAATTCAATGTATGTAGACGACGACTGATTTACTATACTAAATACATTTAAAACTTTTAATATATCAAAGGGCTATAATGACCAGGGTGATAGGTAAAATCTGGAAAGATACCCAACAAAAATAAAAATAAAAAAGAGGATGAGGTTAAGTTTGAGTTTCGATTACAAGTAATTTAAAGGATATTTTTTAGATTTTAGTGTTGAGTCAATTATTTATGTTTTCTAGTAATAATATACTAAACTAACCATATTTTATTGCAGTCATATTTAATTTAGATATAATAAAAATAAATAAGATTTAGTTATATTTATATAAATTAAATAATATTTATTATAAAAATATGTCCAAATAGTAGGGCAACTCAAACCTCAAAAATTGTGTAAAATCAAGCATCTTGACCAAAATCGTAGTACTCACTTAGTCGCACGGTTCAAATTATATAAATATGCTTCTTGCAAATTTTATATACTAAGTAAATAATTTAATTACCATAATCCTATGTTCCCATGAGGTAAGTGCAGCAAGTTGGGGGGCAAAAAGTGGACATGAAAACCTAAAATTCACGTACCACGATCGCAATTTTTAAACCCATGGTCGTGGGTTGTTTTTTATGGGTTTGGGAATTTCCGAACATAAAACCACGATCGCGGTTTATAAATTGTGATCAAATTTTATAGAATGTGATTGTGGTTTATAGACCATAATCGCAGTCCTCTGAGATAAAAATAATAGACCCACGACCCCTCATTTTGCCCCATTTTCCCCTGTGAACCATGATTTCTCCCCCCACTGTTGGCACTCACACTTTATATACCCCCTGTAAATTTCTCTTTGGACTTCTAGATTGTGAAATTTTCAGCGATGCCACCAAGACGAAGAGGTAAGCCCTTAATTTTGATCAAATTTCTTACATTTTAGGTTTTTTTTTGTGATTTTTCATGGGTTTTTCAATTTTTTCTTTATGTATACAATTTCTTTGTTTTGTTAATTGTTCGACAAGATTTTAATCCTGAAAACCATCAAAATATTCCTCAAAACCCTCTAAATATTCCTCAAAAACCTCCTCTGAATGTAGATCCACCTCCTGTGGCTCCTTCTATCCCCATGGAACCAACAGAAACACAAGCTGATATCATTGGAAGAATCTAACAAAATAAAATTACCATTAAGAACCTTATTCAGATAAATAAGACAAATTCATGTCACAAATCCATCTCATATGACTTAAGGAAACACATTACAAACATTGATTGGTAGAAGTTGACTCCACAACTAACCAAATAAATAGATGGAATACCTTTAGAGATTATTGTAGGTGGTGGTATGCAGATAAATTATCCCATGCGGCCATAAAAGACAAAAAAAATGCAAAAGACCGCATTTGTGCATTAGTTACTAACCTGAGATACCATTCCCCCCCCCCCCCCCCCCGTAACTACTTGCAAACAGTTTCTAATTCATTGGTGCCACGATGAACAAATCAAGAACAATTTTTAGGACCGATGGTGGATAGTTTTTTATTATCCACCATGAACACACAACAATGAGGTTCCTCTTTATTTTTCGAAGAAATTGTATTGTGAGTTTGTGCTTAATGAGGTCCCAAATTATTTTGACTTTTTTGAGTTTTGCGGGTGAGGAAGTGTCTCTACACATAGTATAATCAGGTACATGCATTGGTCAACCTAGGATCCCACATGCCCAAAAACCACCACTACCTTCAGTTACCCCTCATATAGTGAAGGAGGTTGTGGAGATTGACAAACTATATGCATTGAGGGAGCTCACTGACACTCTAACCCAACATAGTATCCATATGTCACCTGGTGATGTTGGTGGAGGTGCCAGTTCTAGCGCACCACACCAATATGGATCATGTGGTTCCTTATGCACTGCAGGAGAGACATAATTTGTTAGATCACATTATTTCTTTTCTCTAGATGAGATGATGGCAGATGCTTTTGGAACTGGTGCAAATGATCTTGGTATTTCATAGTTAAATTTCAAATAAATATAATATATATACAATAGTTTATTTCGTTTTATATTTTAATATATATGTATTTGATTACATCATACATACATGTAAATAGTAATATTTTTTTAATTTTAAACAAGTGTCGGTGAAGGAAACATCCGAAATCGACATGACAGCTACTGCAACTGGGCGTGTTACATACATAAGTTTCAAGTTGCTTACATTTCAAAGTTTATTTGATTGTACCTTTATTTTTAAATACACATCAATGTTCGTGTACATGTACATATTAATATTTTTACTTTTATACGCAGGAGCCTGATGGGTCATCATCTACTCTGGGCATTAAGGCTACTAGCACGCCTCACCTGAATTTTACACAGGTTAGTTTCTATTTACACGTTGTTTGTAATTATGGATTTTTTTAATTGTGGAATTCTCTAGTAGTTTGCATTCCCATAACTCTATCCAGTATAATTTGATCATATCATTAAGCTCTTATGATGCAATGGCTAAGTAAACACTCTCCTAGATATACAAAATCTTCTTTCATCATAATCATAGACACTTACCTCTATGCTAGACATGTTTCTAGAACACTCCATCTCTAATGCTTTCTCCATCATCCCTTTCCTCTAAGGATCTCTTTTATCTTCTTAGGATGTATGCATAACTGAACTTGCCAACATTGTTAGTTCTATGCATTCTTTATTAACCCTCTTCTCTCTAAACAACAAAGAGATGACAATATGAGATAAGTTACCTACACTTCCAAATATATCATGGGTCCCTTGGTTCATGTTTATCACCAGTACTCCCTATGAAATTTTACACACCCAATCACATATTATATCTATTATTCATGAATTTTCTCTATATTTTCATTCTCACGTAAAATGGATATATCTTAGCGAGGCCTAGAACCAAGCTCTACATGCCAAATACATTCCACATCTTTAATGAATTAATTATTGAATATTAATGTAGGGGTTATGCTTGAACTTGGGCTTTAACTGTTTTTATTTAAAGTTTTACTATTCATAATGGTTGTTTCACAATATCAAAGAGCTTTAACTTGCTCAAATGACCAAACTATACCTACCCCTACCTAGAGGATCTCCCTTTTGAGGTTCAATAACACCATTTGTATTCTTCAAACACCTTGCATCCACTGAGACCTAATACATGCTCATAACAACTAGAAGGTATTTTTTAATATCAATTGATCAGGGATGATCACTTTTTGATCACCGATTCAATGTCTAATAGATGTACAAGTCTCTTACATTCACATGAAGGACTGTTTCCAGTTATAAAGTCCACTTATGAGGTTATTATCAAACATACCTCTCTTCACAATGGATTCCTTCTTTATATGCAGTCACAAGACCTCCTCTACCTGGTTAAGGTCTTTAAGAAATAAAAGTTAAACCTTTAGACTCCTTGATGAATACTCAATCAATGAACTTCAATTATGTATTCTTGTAATTCTTCCCCTAGGTATCTCAAGGTTCTTAAATGCTTAATTCAAAGTTTTCAAAGGAATTAGAAGGTTTCCAGGGCATACCAAATTTTCAACAGACCTTTCTCGTCATGATTCAAGTGTCCATGATCCTTCATGTAATGTTCTATAACTAAATTTGCCAACTCAACTTTCTAATAACCCTTTTTGTGACTTAATATTGTCTTATAAAGTCAAATTTAATTCAATTGATGGAATTTTCTTTATTCCTATACCCATAAGATCATTCAAACATCTCATTCATACCTGATATCACTTTCATACCTAGTCTAAGATCATGATTTATCAAATTATAGTGAGAATACTGACTTTTGCCATCATTTATGTACATTGTACTTTTACCAGGTTACTCGAAATAACTGTTAGAGGTAAATTTCACTACATTGTATCAATCACCACGAAATCTTGGGGTCTTATAATTCATGTAAAAATAGAGATAATTTTAAATTTGTAGCAAGATTAACTTGTACAATCAAAAGTTACACAAATCCCTAGATAGAGCCCGAAAGCCTCCAATTTGCTCTAAAAACCTAATTATGCAATTTCAAGACACATAAAAATTATGACTGTGATCTACATCACCTGCAAGACCTTTCCATATTAACATTCAAGAGAGATTATGTAAATGAATAGGACTGATTATCCTTCTCTACTTTATCATAAGGTGTGTAGGCTCTTGGTTCAGTCATACACTTGTAGTCTTACATAACTCTTGGTTTTAGGCCTTATTGCTACTAGTCCTCTTATCATGCTAATAATAATTACTTAAATTTTCAATTAATCTTGATATACATGTTTTTTGTATAGCTTATGACTGCCAGAGAGACTCCTCCCTATATGTAGATTGTGGATGTTATTGTAGATGATGCCATAATGTCTATAGATCCACTAACTCAGGTACAATTTTTCAAATTTGTTAAATTTTGGAGGAATGTTTTCTTACTACCCTGTAATGCATCGACGAAAAATTGATAGGGATTATGAGATTGTAGTAAGATTTCACATGTATTAAAAATTCTAAGTTTTAAATTTTTTAATGTATTTTAAAACTTTGGTTGTTAAAAAATTGATGTTTATGAATGTGTAGGCTAAGTTTTAAGCCAACTTAGAGACACCTAGAACTACACAGATGAATCCATAGTGACATCTCCCTCCACTACAACTACAGGTCGTGGACATGCTTCTTATAGCAGGGCGAAGAAAGGGAAGATGTTTTGTAATTAGATTCATAGGACCCATGTATAGATATATATGTCATCTAGTTCTAGTTCATGATTCTTCATAGTCCATGTATACAACCTTATACAACCGCATGTGATCCTATGTGTATGACACACTTAGTTTGATACAATATTCTTATATTTTCAGAGACATGTGAAACACTTAGTTTGATACATTATACCCATGTTGGTTTTCATAACCATATTACTTATATGTTTGATTTGATTTCATTACACATGATATACTTCTATGTTTGTTTTCATAGCCATATTATTTCTATGTTTGATTTGATTTGATGGCCTTAATTATGTGACCATTAACCATATGATATATGATATATGATGTTATGTTATATAATGGTTTTGAAGGTTCTTGGGTGAAAGATCATTTTTTGTTCAAGAGATTCAAGTGTGGAGTTATATCAATTTTATTATTTTAAACACATGGTTAACACACTCCAAAGTGGGACACAATGTACACAATTAAAAATGGTCTTGAGGGATTTATTACAAGTCATTTTATATGTCTTTAGTGTACTTACAAATTATTTGTTAAGTATTATTCCAAATTAAGTCTTACTGATGTGTGTAACAATATGGTCCTAATTTGAATTCACTTGTTTAAAAAAATACGTAAACATTGTCATTTATTTGGCAAAAGAAATGCAAACAATATTCTTAACACTCTATTGTGTATTTACATGCTTTCAAAAGAGATCAAACAATCATTAGATTAGTTACATGGTAATGTGTTTACCTTGTTGTAATCTCATTGATGCAAGCTGAGTAATGAGAATTCATGCCCTAGGACGTTGTGGGAGAAACATTCCACTGCCAACACATCTATTTAAGGGGTTATATGCCTTAGAGTGATATGGCGGACTCCAAGGAGGCCCGGTTTGGAGTCAGACCACCCGATCAAGAGCCAAGAACCCCTTCCCTATTCATCCCAATTCATGTTTTTAGCAGAAAATTCTGAAGATTACAACTTGGTGCTCGGTTATCCAAACCAAGAACCATCTAACAAAAAAATTGATTGAAGGAGGCCTCTAATCATACCCAAGAATTCAGGGTCATGGCATTCCTTGATCCTTCGTGGCATAATTGTTTGCAAATTGCATTTTTTAGGCAGTCCTAGGAAATGAATGGGTTTGAGTAGTGAGAAGTCATGCCTCACGATGTCGTGGAATTGAAATGAATTTGCGAACATGTCCGGGTCACTAGGTAAACACTAGAGGAGGCATTGTTTCAGTGCAGGACAATGTTGTTGCTTCCAGGCTACCTCATTCTGGCATAGTCCCTTAAGCACCCTGAGACCAAAAAACCATTAAACTTTGATGGGTGATTACTTAGTATTCATGGTACCTAGAGAAATATCATTAGACAATAAACCTCAGTGTAGGGACCCCCTAAAATATCATGTCTTAGTTTTTTCTGACTCCAATCAGTGCTCTCGTTGCCCTATTGTTTGGAAACGCACCAAATAGTGCAGTTTGAGCTAGTGTAAGGTTTTCAAACACTATATTTTGTAAACAGTGGGTTTTGGCACCAAACAGACCATGCCAACATGTCTGTGTGGTTAGGTAAATGCTAGGGGGGTTTCATTTCAGTACAGGATAATGTCATTGCTTCTAGGCTACTTCATTCGGGCATAGTCCCTTAAGAACCCTAAGACCAAAAAATTGTACAACTTCAACAGGTGTTTACTCACTCTCCATGAAACCTAAATATATCTCAAAAGATCCTACACCTTGGTGTAGGGACCCTCTACGATAGTGTGTCTCAATTTTTTCCATCTGCATTTGGTGCTCTCGTTGCCCTATTGTTTGTAAACACACCAAATAGTGCAGTGTAAGCCAATGTAAGGCTATTGAATGCTATAGTTTACAAATGGTGGGTAGTGGCACAAAACGGACCATGCCAAAATGTCTTGGTAGCTAGGTAAATTCTAGGGAAGGTGTCATTTCTGTGTGGGACAATTTTGTTGCTTCCAAGTTACTTCGTTTAGGAGTAGTCCCTTAAGATCCCTGAGACCAAAAAACCGTACAACTTCAACAGGTTATTACTTGGTCTCCATGGCACCTAGATATGTCTTGTTTAATCCTACACCTCTGCATAGGGACCCTCTACAATATACTGTTTTGGTTTTTCCATCTCCAATCGTTGATGTCATTGCACTATTGTTTGTAAACATGCCAAAAAAATGCAGCTTGAGGCAGTGTAAGGCTATCAAACGTTATATTTTACAAATGGAATATCATGGGACCAAACTAACTATGCCAACACATCCAGGTGGCCAAGAAAACACTGGAGGAGGTGTTTTTTTGATGCGGGTAAATGTCATTGGTACTGAGCTACAACGTTCTAGCGTAGTCCCTTATGAGCAATAAGAACAAAAAACCATAAAATTTCGACGAGTGATTACTCAGTCTCTGTGTTACCTAGAGATGTCTCATTTAATCATACACCTTAGCGTACAGACCCTATACAATATCCTTTCTCATTTGTTTTGTCTCCAATTGGTGCTCTCGCTGCCCTATTGTTTGTAAATGTGCCAAATAGTGCAGTTTGAGCCAATGTAATGTTGTCAAACGCTATATTTTACAAATGGTGGGTTGTGGAACTGAACAGACCACACCAAAAATTCTAGGTGGCCAGGTAAACACTAGAGGATGTTTCATTTTGGTGTGGGACAATCTCGTTTCTTCTAGGCTACTTCGTTCCGGTGTAGTCCATTAAGATCCCTGAGACAAAAAAAGTACAACTTCGATAGGTGATTACTCAGTCTCCGTGGCACCTATAGATGTCTCTTTTGATCCTTAACCTTGGTGTAGGGACCCTCTACAATAGACTATCTCAAATTTTTTTCTCCAATCGGTGCTCTCGCTGCCCTATTGTTTGCAAACGTGCCAAATAGTGTAATTTGAGCCTGTGTAAGGTTGTCAAATGCTATATTTTACAAATGGTGGGTCGTGGCACCAAACGGACCACACCAAAACTTCTAGGTGGCTAGGTAAACACTAGAGTATGTTTCATTTTGGTGTGGGAAAATCTTGTTGATTCCAGGATACTTCGTTCCGGTGTAGTCCATTAAGATCCCTGAGACAAAAAAAGTACAACTTTGACAAGTGATTACTCAGTCTTCATGGCACCTATAGATTTCTCATTGGATCCTAAACCTCAGTGTAGGGACCCTCTATAATAGACTATATCATTTTTTCAGTCTCCAATCGGTGCTCTCACTTCCCTATTGTTTGCAACTGCACCAAATAGTGTTGTTTGAGCAAGTGTAAGGTTGTCAAATGCTATATTTTGTAAACGGAAGCTCGTGGGACTAAATTTTCTATGCCAACATGTGTGTTTCACCAGTTAAACACTAGAGGAGGCATTTTTTTGGTGCCGGACAATGTCGTTTCTTCCGAGATACTGTGTTCCAACGTAGTCTCTTAAGAGTCCTGGGACAAAAAAACCGTACAACTCGACAAGTGATTACTCCATCTCTGTGTCACCTAGATATGTCTCATTGGATCCTATAAATTTGAATAGGGACCCCTTAAAATATCCTCTATCAGTTTTTTCCGTCTCCAATCGATGTTCTCGTTGTCCTATTTTTTACAAACACAACAAATAGTGCAGTTTAAATCAGTCTAAGGTTATCAAATACTATTTTTTGCAAATGGTAGGTCATGGCACCGAATGGAACATGCCAGCACATTCAAGTGGCTAGATAAAGGCTAGGGGATGCATTGTTTCAATGCGAGAAAATGTCGTTGCTTCCAGGATACTTCTTTCTGGCGTAGTCCCTTAAGATCCCTGAGACCAAAAAACCGTATACTTTAACGGATGATTACTCGGTCTTTGTGGCACTTAGAGATGTCTCATTAGATCCTACTCCTCATCATAGGGAACCTATACAATATCCTCTCTTATTTTTTTAATTATCTAATCGGTGCTCTCACTACCCTATTATTTGCAAATGCGCCAAATAGTGCAGTTTAAGTCAGAGTAAGGATGTAAAATGCTATATTTTGCAAACAAAAGCTTGTGGGACCAAAAAAATTGAGCCAAAATGTCTTGGTGTTTAGGTAAGCAATAAAGGAGGCATCGTTTTAGTGCGGTTTAATGTCGTTGCTTTCGGGCTACTTCCCTGAGACCAAAAAACCATATAACATTGACAGGTGATTACTCGATATCTGTGGCACCTAGATACGTCTCTTCATATCCTACACCTTTGTGTAGGGACCTTATACAATAGTCTCTATCAGTTTTTTTTTTCCAATTGGTGCTCTCGTTGCCCTATGATTTGTAAACGTGCCAAATAGTGCAGTTTAAGTTAGTGTAAGGCTATCAAATGCTATATTTTGTAAACGGACACTCGTGGGGCCAAACTGACTATGCACATGGGTAGGGATGGCCTGGTAAATTCTTGGAGAGGAATCATTTCAATTCCCTATGCTCCAAGTTCTTGTGGGCTACCTCCTTCGGAGACAAGAACCCCCTCCATGCTACATAAATCGTTGTTAGTTAGTTGTCTTTTATTATAAAACAACGAAAGCTTATCTTAGCTTCGAGAATATAAAATTGTATACTAATAGTGCCAACCACGTGAAGGTGGAATTTTTTCTTGCACCACTAACCTGCATAAAAGTGTTAGTCATAGAAATTTAAGTTGAATCAAAACCATACTAGATATATATAAAATACACAAATTTAATAAAATATATGAACTTGAATCTAGTTGAAAAAATTAAACAATTGAAAGAAATTATATATGCCAGATGAGCATGTAAATTCATTCCAATGAATCATCAGGAAGTGAAACTGGAAGCTTTTCTTGCACCAAAAACCTGCATAAAAGTGTTAGTCAAAGAAATTTAAGTTGAATCAAAACCATACTAGATATATACAAAATACACAAATTTAATAAAATATATGAACTTGAATGATCTAGTTGACAAATTTAAACACTTAAAAGAAATTATATATACCAGATGAGCATGTAAATTCATTCTAATGAACCATTAGGACGTGAAGGTGGAAGCTTTTCTAGCACCACTAACCTGCATAATAGTGTTAGTCAAAGAAATTTAAGTCGAATCAAAACCATACTAGATACATACAAAATACACAAATTTAATAAAAGATATGAACTTGACTGTACTTGACAAATTTAGACACTTTAAAGAAATTATATATACCAGACGAGCATGTAAATTCATTCCAATGAACCATCGGGATTGGATCTACTCTGAATAGCAGACAAGATTGTTTCATGATATGACTGTAAAACCTTTCAAAGAATATTATTATTAGGCCTTCCTCGATATCTATACAACTGAATAGTTGTTGCTAGAACTAGATGTGAATATAAGAGTATTTTCCAGTGTGTCTCAAAGTCTTCAAACATCCAAACAGAGGAATTTTTTTATGGATAGGTCGTCGAAGCCAAGTTCTAGTAACTACCAATGACCTTATAGGGTACTCAATATCTTTGCCATCTATAACAGGAAAAGTCAACTTATTTCTTTCCTCAATGTAATGACATAAGAAATAGGTTGCTCCTTCTTCATTGTTTTCTATCACAATAACTGTAAACACATGTCCTATAAAAAAATAAAGGTTTCAACTCAAATTTAAATTACATATTAATTTCAAAAACATGCCAAATTTCTTTTCCATGTGGCCCATGAAGTAGCGTCTAAGATATAAAATGAGTGGAGATTACTGGACCCTGTGGGTGTCATATAATCCTTGTAGTTAGCAATTTGTTGTTCCTCTATAAACCAAAACTATTTATGAACTGTGGAATTTTCTTGAGAACCTCGGGCCAGGTTGTTAATACAACATTCCACTATTCTCTTTGCATCTTTTAATTTAACATCATCTTTATACTTCAACTCTTCTCTTGCAAGATCTCTTTTAACACATGCATCTACACCATCATGCTCGCATTTTCCATGTCCAACCTCAGTGAAACTACAAATATGTTGCACACCCATATTAACATGCATCCTACTCATCCAATAAAAAAAATTACATTCTTAAATTGAGATGTGCAATTTCTTGACCATATATAATGTTAATTGAAGCAGATGTCCCTATCAGACAAGTTTTCATAAAATAATTAGAAACACCATTGCACAAATTTAGTAGAATGAGTACGATCATAATTGATATAAAAGTGGTACTCTCTTTAAAAAAATTGATCATTCTTTATACTGTCAAAAGAATGTATAAATGTTATATGCACAACAATGGCAACTTGTACTAAGTTGTAATATTGCGATGGTTGCAATGTGTAATTCTCTGCAAAATCAACCACTGAAACAATAGTACCAATATGAAATTTTTCCTTTCATATCTTGAACTGTTTATCCAACCATCTAGTTCTATGTGTATGCCTAACATACTCATAAACAATTTTATCCTTAAATTTTCTCATAAATTGAAAAACAGGTATATGTTTTGTAACTAGCTCACACCATTTAAATTCTTTTCCATCTTTCAACTAGTATGCAACTAATTTATATTTATCAAAATTGACTGAATTATTTCTTATTGCACCTTCAATTTTATCATGGATGCAAATTTCCAATTTAGGTAATCCGCCGCGTGTACCACAACTTTCATCTAAACAATCCTTACTATAAAAAAATTGTCCAACTTTTTTTTCACAAAATATCATAGGAATGAAATCCCTAGAATATATTGGTAGATCTTGAACACCACATTCCGGTAACATAGTTTCAGAAGTAAAATTAGAACGAATATGTAAAAAATTAGCATAATGCATCGCAAATTCAACATGTTGCCTTCAACAACAAGTGGTGCGAGCATGGCTGATTTTAACATAGAATGGTTTCAACCTTTCAAAAAAATGTTCACTAATTTTATTTTCAGGATGCTCTCATTCAAACTTACGAAAAAATTGAGTTTGAGTCATATCTAAGAAATGCCTTGGATGTGGTTCACGATTAGTAAAACCAATTCTCTATTTTACAACATCTCTTGTATTAGTTGAAACTTTAGTGTTACCATGCCAAAATTGAATAACAACTTCTATTATAGCATCATATATATATATATTTTTCTTTACGTGGTGCTCTAACAGAAAATGCCCAAAAATCAGTGCTATTGAGTGATTGAAGGATATTACGTCTTTCAATTGCTTTCATTAGAGTTTTTCAATTAAATTTCAACATTAAAATTGTTTACTTAATCAAACGTTGTTTTTTTGTTGATTCACTTAAAACACTAGTAGAAAGTATATGACACACAAAATTACTATCCCTTGTGCATATCTTAACACCAATAGTGTGATATGCATCATAAAGGTTTTCAACAATTGTAGAGGTTTGACCATGTATATTAGATGTTGTCAATCCTAAGGTGTTTAATGTAGGTCTCATTTTATTCAATTTCATCAAACTAGCCAACAATTGACATGTTTGGGAATCATTTAAAATTTCAAAATGATTATCCCAAATTTCAATGGATTTTCTTCTAATTTTTTGTTCAAAAAGTTTGTTAGACATTGGTTTTAAAATGTTCTCATCAATTTCAATAAAATAATTAGGTATCGTACGTAAAATCCTAGGAGGTTTTTGTCAATTTTTTATTTTCTACAATTTCAACTTAAATTTCCTGATTTCAATTTCAACATCAACCACATCAGGAGTATTTAATTCATCTTCAACATTGATAGTAGAAACATTACATGGTTCCTCATTGCTTATAATAGTAGGGGCTGAAGATGAACCTCTTCTTGATTCACGAAGTTTCTACATTCACTCAACATCTTGAAATCTTTGTGTGTTTAATCCGTCTGGTGCTTTTTTACTTATTGATTTCCTTTTTTGACTTCTTTTCTTGTCGCCCATGATGTTTTGCTTCTGATGATAAGAAAAATGTGCAGAAAGTGACAAATTTCCCAGTAATTCGTACCGTAAGGTTAGACAGTAAAAATCACATGGTAAATAAAACGTTAGGATCTGTGTAAATATGATTTAATAACTGCAATCACGGTTTATAAACCGTGTTTGCAGTTTGTCAAGTGTGATCGTGGTTCTGTTATATAAACCGTGATCATAGTTCTTTCTGTATCATCAAATCCAACCATCAAGGCTCGGGAAATACTTTTTTTCCCACCCAAAGCTATGTGAGGTCATTATGGCATGTGAAAGGCCAAAAAATTCAAATTTTCTCTTCTACGGACTTGAACCATGCCAAAAAATTGAAAAAATGTCACAAATATGATACCATCACGTAGGGGAGATGCTTAGCTTCATATAAATATTGATTTTAAAGTGAATAGAATATGATAAATATCATTTTATAATTTTTTACTAACACTAGGTCTTTAAAACATATTTTCCTATGAATGTTCATGTCTACATTTAAGACTGCAACTTTTTTTTCGCTTAACAAAATGTGTTAAAACATATATCATCCAAAGCGTGGTAAAATTCTATACATGTTCAAAAAAAAATATTTGCTTTCGATATTTTTTATGTAGTTATGATGGGAAAATGGAAAGTGCCCTGTTTTCTAAAAAATTTCAAACCACTTTAACTAAAAAATCATTAAAAATATAGCTCGAAAAAATACAAAATAAAACCCATCCCAAAATAGACATTGACATCTAAATTTTCACAAAAGGAAAAATAATAACAAGATTTGGTAATCCAAATCGCGAGCAAATGGACTACAATCTTATAGTTTTTTTTTTAAACCAAGTCATAGAATTTTAAGTGTTTGATATGGTTAAACTTGTCCATTTTTTTAAAAAAATTAGTAGTTCAGAAACTAGATTCTGGATGATACAATTCATATTTATATAAATTTTATAATTTTGAGTGTGCATATTGCTAATAATCCCTACTAGTTGAGATTTCAATGCTTTTTGCAATATGATGTCCACTTATGGAAAGTCACTAGGAAATAACTCTCCTTCCATGAAACCCTAAAAAATTCATAATAAATTACATAATAGTAAAAATATGGGAAGGTTTAGATTTGGGGGTCTATCTCGATCAATATCTTTTAGGCAGCAAGTCATTAAAACAACAAACATGCATAATCTAATTCAACAAGCAATCTAATGCCATGCGAATGTCCCAAACCTTATTCTTACAATGGATACAACAAGTATAAATGTTATATGCTCTTCTTTAAATGCAGGTATTTTTCTTTTGGATTAGAAATTATGATTTAAAAATAAATTGATTCCCTTCTTTTACAACTTCAATATATTTACTTGTGGTCATTGGGTCAGTGTATTCTCGCTCTTCTAAATGAAATAATGTGAAAGGGCCAGAAAACCTATGACACCAAAATCATAGGTCGAAAAGGCTCATAAAAAGGAACCAATATCAAAGCAATATAGTTCTAGCATACCAGAATTGTACTGCTAAAGGTATGGAAAAATGATTGTATAAGTAGGTAAACATGCCCGGAGTAGATAAAAACTAGCCCAAATAAAGAAAATAGGGAGAAGGAGATGAAATCAAGGTTAGAAATGGAAGAACATAAACTCAACAAATGCAATAAAAAGTTGTAAGTTTCGAAGAAATTTATTTGTCCTTTATAGGTGGAGGATAACTATGAGAAAATAAGCTTATTAGTTCAATTTCATGGAAATTATGTGGCATCTTTGTGACTATATTTATCTTGAAGCTAATTACTTAGTCACTAATAGGTTCATTAGAACCTTATCTTAGTTGATAAATCTATGTAAAAATGACCTAGTTCATCATATTTTTGACCAAAACAATGTAAAAAAATAATCAAATAGTGAGATAAAGTTATCATGTATGGATTCTCCTTGAGGTAACATAGAGGAAAAATAAAGAGAATAGTCATTTAGGATCTTAGGAAATAACTTGGTCAATAACTAATCATCATACATGCAAGCTCTATATAAGAGCTATAAATGACCTAAGTTAACAATGATATAGATTTGAAACTTCCTATGATATTTTAATTTTGGAGCAATGAAACCCAACATGAATGTTTAAGAAAGAACATAATTATCCAAAAGGATAAGTAAATTTTTATTTAAAGTGGTCTTATTGCATGCATTTTGAGACCCTTTAAACAATTTCTTGATTTTATTGTGCAAACCGAACACATAGTTCATTATGGTGGTCACCTAATGAAGGGAGAGAAGTGGTAGTGGAATTAGTAAGTATGGATGCATTAGACATAAGAGCTAGCTTTGAAGAATTGGTAATAATGGAATAAATATGAGAAGTAAGAGAACGAGCTTAAAACATTGACAAGTAATATGGGATTCAACAATAATGAACATGGAAGCAAGTAAAACATGTACGTTAGAGGAAGCATGCTCAATGGAATGATGATGGAATAAATCTAAGAGATGACCACATTAGAATTAATGGAATGTGTCTCATTAGGTTTTTTATCATCACTAACTTTTAAGTATCCATGGTTCACCTTAAAGGTGTGATCTTGAATAATTGGTCCATCAACATGTTGGTGTCCTTTAGTTTCACATTGAATATCAACTATTACATTCAACACAGAAAAAATTTCCGTAGGATTTTTCAAATATGTCATTTAATATTAGATAAATCATGAATTCAAGTTTCATCCACTATTTCAACCCCTTTCTTATTATTAAAATTTTAATTTTGATAGATACAAGAGGATCATGCAAACAATTTCCATCCCTAGAGTTCTCAATAGGATTTGGAATGATTTTCATGTGATATTGGATCTTATCAAGAATAACTATTTTCATTTCATGAAAACCCTATAAGGAATCGAGGGAATTTATATAATATCAATACTTGATCATAATTTAACCTACCACTTTGACTAGTTTGAGCATAAGATGTAATAAATTATGGATCCTATCATCTATATAGTGCATGAGAAGATAAATTTCAAAACCACTATTATAGACACAAAAGCTAGGGCTTGAAGATTGAAACAAATAAAAAAAATCTTGTACAATCAACAAAAGGATAGAGAATCCCTAAAAATTTTACATGTAATGTTGGTGTACAAAAAGTGAAACACTAGGCTAAGTACATCAATTCAATTTTACCAAAGGTGAAACCCTAAGCAATTGAGTGCTCAATACATGTGGATTCATTCAAAAAAGAGAAATAATACATTACATGTAAAGTGCGCTATCACCAAATGTAGATATGGAGAGTAGTTTTGCATGCAAAATTATACTAAATAACCTTATCAAGGGGATACAATTTTGTTAAACTAAAATACACAATAATTCAAATGTAATTGTATAAAGGAGGGTCTAATCTAGATGGTGGGATAATATAAAATGATCAAATGCAATAAAATACTAGAGAAATAGGTTTTGGATTGCAAGAAAAAAAATGGAATTGATCATAAATGACAATGTGGCAAAAAAATCAATAAAATAAGAGAGATTGACCACCAAAAAATGAATCAAAAAACATTATTAACTGGAACTAAAATAGCTACAAACCATATCAAACATAATTGTAATAACTACAAGAATATATTTCTACAACAAGATTTTAAATTGATTCATTAAATTTTATCATCTGGTCTATGTTGTTGAAAACCTTAATCACTTTATCATGTTTTATCATAACAATAAGAATAAACTCATCTTTGTGGTCAAACCCCTAAAATCACCTTAACTCCTTGTAAAACCCATAAAATGGGGTATGTTAATAAGGGCATGTGTTATCCCTACATTATAGTTAGGCCACTCATGTTTAGAACAAAATTTGCACTCATCGCTCAATGTAAATCGAAAAGAAAGTTGGTGTATGCAGGTGCACTAGAACTTATCTATCATTGCATACAATAATAGCTAGTAGAAGCTATAATTTTGATTAAGAAAATATAGAATTTATAAATTCCTAAATCTAATTACGATGTAGAAGTAAATGAATAAGAAATTAAGTACAAAATAGACCCAAGAAAATAAGAAATGAAGATTTAAAAACCTACGTGCAAATAAGGATATAAAATGACTTAGTTGATTTGCTATGATCTTGAAGGTGAACAAAACTGACGAACTAGAAAATCTGAAGTGTAAACTATCTCAATAAGACCCAGAAAAGGTAGAGATGTTGGAATATGTTGGATTGGGGCACCTAGAATGGGTCAGGGCTGCCTGTGGCTACCATAGACCTTCTCTAGGTTCTGTCATCACCAATCCGGCACTATGATAATTCTTTACCGGGAAGTCCTTGTGCTATGATTATTTACTAATGCACAACTTTTAGTTTGGTGGATGGAATCTGGAAACACAACAACAAGCATAACACAAGAATACCATAGACTATGATAAGAAGGAATGATGATAAATCTGAAATATAAGTGTAAATTATAATATCAACATGAAATTGTTACAATCTCACCCATGATGTACTTCAAGTGTTACTGACTTCACTTGCCTTCCAACAATAACTATGGGAGAAACTTCACAATTACACCTCTTAATGGTTTCTTTAACACACCTTCAAAATGATGGCTTCCTTTACACACTTACTCATACAATATTTCTCACTACTTCCTTCTATGCTAAATGAGGGGGGGTGGCCTCTTTATTTATAGGAATTCAGGCTTATCCACCCTATCTCTAAGATAGGATAGGAAATCTCTTCCGGCCAATCATATTCCATGCCTAAACTCTTGCATTTACATGTAGGCTTATCTTCTAAGATAAGATAAACCTTATCATCTCACATGGGTTCCACCTTTTTAGACTTTTCCACAAATAAAATACACAAAATATTTATGACATCACTTTTTGTCCTTATTACAAATATAATATTTCTAATTCCTAATCATGTAGACCCTACTTCTCTACTTATCCCAACTTTGACATTTTAACATTACCAGACCACTTATGACAAATATTTACTTTTTACAACATTCCTATTGTACTTTGACTGTTACCGTACTCTACATTATTGGCGGCACCGTACTGACTGCGCCATTATCTTCTATTGGACGCCACTACTAATTATACTTAACAACATCATATTCCTAATACATACATTAATAAAATAGAAATTACGGAGGAAAATTTTAATGTCGACAGTTCCTATGACTGCTTAAACCCTTAGAAAACCTCTTATGGAGGGTAACAATATGTTCCCTGTCCTTCACTTCTTATTACTAGTATGTCACAAAACTATGGTTAATGTCGCTGATAACATGTAATTAAGAAGTGACGTACAAAACCATCAAAAGCACATCAAATCCCAAAAAAAAATGCAAATGAGGGGTCATACTATCCTTAACTATCAAACAAGTGATCTTATGACTGAGCCTTGCACTACATTTCAGACCCAATGTAGTTATGTGTGTGTGAAGAGATTTTTCCCTAGGTGGCTCTTGTACATGTTGTACTTGATAGCGATCAATAACTAGATGTAGAAGATGTAGATAGATGTGTGCATGAAAGAAAGAACTGTCCCACCTATGAAATGTATGCAAAAGAATGTAGTCCCTTACCCTTGTGTTGATGCTTGAATGCTCTAGAATAGCCTTTAGATGTAACCTTAGGTGGTGATAGCTAATACTTAGTTCTTGATCCCTTATTATGGTCGCATAACTTCATATTTATATGATTCCTTCGCTTGAATTTCATAATTAACCCTGAAAAGGCCGACTACAAAAAAATAAGATGCTCAAATGGCTAGAAAGGACCCACAAGATGTGAGCAAAGTACAAATATGTCAAGGGCGCCTGACGCTGGTATCCTAGCTAGGCATTGGTGTCCAGAATTAGAGAAACTAAAGGATCGAAGGTCAAACTAGGCAAGAAGAAGTGAAAGACCAAAAATGGCAACAGAAAGCAAGAAACGATGGCCAAAGACATGGGTTAATTAGAAATATTATTACTTATGAATCGTATGAATAGTAGTATGTGATCATGACTAGATAGATACCCAAAGTGCATGATTTTATGTCTACATTTACCCCCACATAATTTTGTTGAGAAAATGATTGATACCATATAGTAGATAAGAGATGTGTACCTAATAACCATGTAGATCGATGGTGAAAAGTATGCCGAGAGACAAGAGAAATACGTGGAGTGATAAAAATGTGAAGCGTGGAAACTAAAGAAGAGGAAGTACAAAATGTGATGATGATGATGACCTAGGGGTGAGAGTGTATGTGTTGATGTTGTTTTTTACATGTTCTTGATGTCAATTGTTTATTGTGATTGATATTGTTGATGTGATGATGTGAGTACTACTTCTCATAAGGACTAACCTGAAAAAGAGAAGAATGAACAATTAGTCAAATACACATGTATATGATCAAAATGTGTAAAAAGTATGTAAGAAAATATGTAAAATGCATAAATGTGAAAAAGGAACATGTGCACCTGATCCATGATGACTTACAAGTATAGAAAGTATCCTAAAGATGATGTAGAAGAATGAGTTTTTTGGCGATCTCACGCCAGCTACGTTGACTGCAAGTTTTTTTGGAGATCTCACGACGAGAACAAAAGAAGTGTAGGGAGAAAATTATGGTGTCATCCTCCAACCTTTAACTACTTCCTAAGATGTATAACACTACTGTAGACGATGTGTAAAAATATGATTTGGTTCAAACAGTTCTAATCTAACACAAAAGTAGAAAATGTTGTGTAGTACATGCATGCCGAGTGCTAAGGGAATGTGTGCCCTGTAAAATCCATTGTGTGAAGTGCTGAAAATTGTGCTGAAGTGAAAAGTGTTGTGTAACTACCCCCTAGTCACAGGAATCCAAGAAGGGTTAGAGGTGCCCAGGTGCTACTGTCTTGGTTTGGATGATAGTGTCTATTTTGTTTTCAGGACCCAAGTTAGATTCTAATCCCTATTTAAGACTGAAGACTGTGTTGTATTGGAATTGAACTGTGTTGAAATGTGATTTTTGATTACTGTATGGGGTGAGTGATTCACCCAAATGATTCCCCCCTCATTTGGGGTGCATGCAATGTCGCTAAGGAGTATGTGTCCCAAAGGAGGACCAACCGTTGTGCTGAAACTAATGCCCTGCAAGGGAGAGAGTGTGTTTTGTAGAAACAAAGGAACACATAAACAAAGTGGTTGGGAAACAAGTGTTAGTGCAAGAAAAGAAAAATACGCATGTAGAAGACAATATGTAAGCTAGGAAGACAATGTGTAAGCTAAGATGCAAGAAGAAAATGTAAACATGAGAGAAAACAAAGTAGATTGTGAAAATTAGGTTTCAAACATGGGACATCACTCACGGTGTCGCAAGACAATCAAGGCCACAGTGGCCGCAAGCATACAAAAAATTAGAGATCAAGAAAGACATGGGGTAAATCCTGCAAATGATGGCATATAATGGAAGACAAGATAAAACAATTTCAACTAATGTAATAGACAACCATGGAAGAAAATATACTTGTAATGCAAATGTTGCACATGAAGCACCCATTAACATGTTAGAATGATAAAAATTATGTCAAATTGTGTATAATACGATAAAGTAATGTGATATGAAAAATGAAACAATAACACCTACAGTGTACGAAAGTGGATTCCCCCATGAGCCACCATGGGACAAGTATGGGTTACTGTGTCAATCATCCATGTTGCATGTATCGATCTATAAAATAGACGATCACAACTAAAAAGAAAGTGAACATGCATGTGTATATGATAAGATAATGACATACAAAATAGTTTTCTAGCATGTGTAAAAAGTGAATATGTAAGCATAAGAAAGAAAGAGTGAATGTAACCAAGATATGAAATATGTTATGGATGAGATTGAATGGAATGTATATTGAATGATAGGAGTAGTGTGCCCCCCGAGTGAGTTTGAACGAGTATAGATGTGATGAGGTTCATTTGTATATGACCCCCAAGCAATCAATAATGAACCATAGAATAAGAGTGCATCATCAAGAAATGGTTTGAGTTGTGCACTAAAAAGATATGATCAATAAGGCATAGAGCGTAAAGAGAGAATGTGAGAGAGTGAACGGGTGAGTGTGGTGAGGTCCATATTAGATGTAGAACCTCAACAATCAACTATGGACCGTGCAACTAGAGTGCGACATAGGATGATGAGCACAATATGTAGAAGTAGATGCTAGAAATATATGATGTGAATGCATAGAGTAGATGTTGAATAAAGAGAGATGAATGCATGAAATGTGAAGTGTGTAGTGTGTAATTTGTAGTACATAAGGTACATAGTGTATTATGTAGGGTGTAGTGTAGTGTGTATTGTGTGAGGTTCATGTATTTAGTATGCCCTCAACAATCAAGTGTGAACCAAAGCACGAAAGTGCATCATCAACTAATGAAGGTAGAAGAGTGTATCAAGACATGCATGATGTGTGTGAAAGACTATATGAGTATAAATGCAAGACAACTGATAGTGCAAGTGGGGTGAGAGTAAATGTGATGCCCCCAAGTGTATAATGGTGGGAGTGATCAAGTAACGTCATCTAATAGGTCATCATTGTCATGGTCAAAATTGAATGGTGAAGCATCTAAGACTTGGTAAGAAATTATATCAGGTTGATCAAGAAAAGAGCCATTGAGGTGTAAATTGTATATGCCCATTGCATATTCCTAATCAATGAAAGGTGGTAATGGACATCCATGTGCATACCAATGAATGAGTTTTTGTGATATCCGAGAAATGAGTCATTGCAAATGAAAACACGTCCAAAGGGCATGGGGAATGAAATGTAGATATGATCCAGATCTAATGTATCGCCAATATAATCAAGCCAAAATTGTCTGAGTGTAAGTGGAGAGGTGCGAGGAGTGTGTGTAAGAAATATTGTGAGATAAAGGATACGAATACCATAAGCATCAGTAATGCAAATAAATCCATGGTAAAGATGAGGATCATAAGATGGAGGTAAGATGTCGTCTACTATAAATCCTATCCAAGTCAATCCATCATGTGTGCATATAGTATCAAAATAAGTATGATCAAATAGAATGTGCTCCTAATAAAAGTTGTTCATGAAAAGCATTTATGTAAATGGAGGACGTACACTAATGGATCTTGCACATGAGAAATTTAAGTAGATGAAACTATGTCCAATGTTTGGACAAGCCCCTGATGAAGTACCACAACATTAGTAGAAGCATGGGAGGCTCAGAGGTGGATAAAACAATTTCTAATGTGCAAACAGTTCCTTCGAGTGGAGGTAAATTATATGGATAATGTTCAGGTTATGGATTCACAACAAGATGCATAGTAGTAGAAGTAGGGACGGGTAATGCAGTATTGCAATCGATGTTGCAATATTGAAATTTGGTGTACTATCAGTAGTGATATCATATTCAAAGCCCTCATGCAATAATTTGACACATTGATGGACTGTAGAAGACACTGCTTTCATTCGTTGAAGCCATAGTCTGCCAAGTAAGAAATTATATGAAAGTGAGAGATCAATAACATAAAATGGAACTGGAATGGTCTTTGGCCCAACTGTGATGCTAAGAAAGATTGGAAGAATCGAAGTGTGAGGATCCTAAAAATGGTTGAAACCCACTAGCTCACCAAATGAGTAAGAAAATATAGAATTTCTAAATGCCTAAATTTTATTGCAATGTAGTAGTAAATGAATAAAAAATTAAGTATAAAATAGACACAAGAAAATAAAAAATCAAGATTTAAAACCCTAAGTGCAAACAAGGTGATAAAATGACTTGGTTGATTCGATATGATCTCAAAGGTGAATAGAACTAATGAACTGGAAAATATGAAGTGAAGACTGTCACAATAAGACCCATAAAAATGCATAGATGTTGGAATATGCTAGACTAGGGCACTTGGAATGGATCATGAGTACCTGTGGGTGCTACAGACCTTCTCTAGGTTCTTGTGACAACATAAACCATTAGGAAACCTCCTCTGCAAGGTCGTGAGATGTTCACTGTCAATCACTTCTTTTCGTTAGTATTTTACACAATGATCTATAATGTCATTGATAACTTGTAATAAAGAAGTGACTTGCAAAACCCTCAAAAGCGCATCAAATCCAAAAAATAAAATAATGCAAATAAGAGGTGGGACTTTCCCGAGCTGTCAAACAAGTGACCTTACGACTGAGCACTGAACTACATTTCAGACCCAATGTAGTTTTATGTGTGTGTGTGTGTGTGTGTGTGAAGATTTTGTACCCTAGGTGGTTCTTGTGTGTGTCACACTTGATAGCGAGCAATAACTAGATGCAGAAGATGTAGATAGATGTGTACATGAAACAAAGAAATTCCCCTACTATGAAGTGTATGCAGAAGTCCTTTTCCCTTATTTGGATGCTAAAATGGATGTTTGAATGCTCTAGAATAACCTTTGGATGCATCTCTATGTGGTGATAGCTAATATTTAGTGTTTGATCCCTTATTATGGTCACATAACTTTATATTTATATGATTCCTTTGCTTGAATTTCGTAAATAACCCTGAAAAGGATAACTACTAAAAAGATAAGATTCTCAAATGGCTAGAAAGGACCCAAAATATGTGAGCAAAGTAAAAATAGGTCAGGGGTGCCCAGAGGGGACGAGGGCGCCCGGTGATGGCGTCCTGGCTAGGCGCTGGTGTCTAGACTCAGAGAAACTGAAGGGTCGTAGGTTAGATTGGGAAAGAAGATGTGTAAGACAAAAAGTGGCAATAGAGAGTAAGAAAATATGGCCAAAGACATGGGTTAATTATTACTTTTCTTACTTATGAATCATACAAATAGTAGTATGTGATCACAACTAGATAGATACCCAAAGTGTGTGATTTTGTGTCTACAAATTGTATATAAATGCTTCAATTTATCATTTTGGCACAAGATGATCTTTAATAAAAATTAATTTTCTCTTAGAAATTTAATATAGCTCTTGCAACAAATTCTTTAATATATTAATATTGTGTTCGATGTTCTTAAATGCATTAGTTCACTTGTTTATTTGTATACTTCTTTAATTCAAACTAGGACCATATTACTGTAAAATTCAAGACATAATGGGCTCAAAAGATTAAAAAAATATACAAACCCAATGTAATTTAAAATTTAAGGGCCATAGGGACCAAAAAGGTAGTGACAAGTTCCATTTAATGGATACAAAAATGGTTGACCAATTTCATACCATATGGAAATGGCCACTTCCTAGGATTAAGGGAAAAATAGGGACCTGTTGTGGACACCATAGACCTACTTACCTAAACTCTAGTTAGGTACCTAGTGGGTAGGTTCAATTCATTAGAGGGAAAAACCTCTGCTTGCATCAAATATAAATTACAAGTTTTTTCAACGCCCTTACCAAAAAGAAAATCGATGAAAATCACAATATGGCATGCTTTCTTTTCTCATTAAAATATCTATAAATAAAGCCGTAAAAGTGAACAAAGAGATAATAGACGAGGAGGCAACCAATCTTGTATAGTTTTTCATAATATGTACATTTTCAACTTCTCAAAAATTATCTATGAGAAAACAAATGGAATAGCTATTGCCTCTCCTGTATCTTTGATAGTGGCAAACTATATGTATGATTTTTTTAGAGCGTTTCTTACGATCTTCCCCATTAAAACTTAAATGGCGGTACCACATCGTAGAAGAAACTAATGCAGTATTACCACATGGTATGAAAGTCCTTGTTGCATTCTTAGCATACCTTAATTCACAATCAAGTAACACTCAATTCACAATTGAAACGTAAGAAGACTTATCTATCATTTTTTTTAAGATATTCTCCTTACTAAAAGTAATGAAGGCTATCTCTATATACATGTCTTTAAAAATAAAATGCACATGAATGTGTACATTAAAACTTATTCAAACCAACATCCTTCACAAAAATTTAGAGTTATGTTCACACAATGTTTTCTAAAGCTTTGAGGATTTGTAACCCAAAACACATACGTTTTGACGAAAAGATATTAATAACCTTAAGTAAGAATGGTTAGATAGACTACCAACTCATAAAAGTGACCAATTAAGCCAAAAAAAAAAAAAAAAGGAATCCTAAGGAACAAAGAAGAAAATGTGAATTTATGAAAAATAAAAATCCTTACATGAAAAAACTACAAGAAAATTAGTTATAATTTTAAGAAAGAAAAGACAAAAACTTTTTTATAAACCAATTAAGACCCTTTTAAGAAAGAAAGACGTAATAATTTGTTTTAAACCCTTTAACACCCTAACAAATTTCCTTCCAAGTGCTAAAGACTATCATAAAATGGTTTGGAAAAAGGTGCCTATGAGACCATGTGCACGTTTGGCATCTCTTATATCGGTGAAACAAATAGATCTTTGTAAACTAAGTTAAATGATGTTTAGAGAATATAAAGTGCACTCCAACCATGTAATTTGAAAAATCTACTATTCTTATCATAGAAAATCGTTTGAAAATTAGAGAGATAAAAAAAATAAAAAAATAAAAAATAAAAAAAAAAAATTGGAATAGAAAAGCATCCTTACAACTTCAATCAATAGAAACCCATCATTCCTAAGAGACTCCAAATACACAAATTTTCTCTTTCTCATCCTTAATTGCTTTTATCTATTACAGTTGAAAGCCATGACTCCACAAATACAAATGCCAAGAATCTCAATTCTCTTTACATTCTAAAAACACATATTTCACTTTCATTGTCATCAACCATGGCTCCACAAATGCAACGTCAAGAATGCCAATTATCTTTACATTCTCAAATTGCATATTTCACTTTCGCCATTTTTGTCGATGTCACTAACTCAAACCAAGTTTGTACCAAAATAATTTCCATGATACAGATGTAATATGGAAATATGATACAATTAAAATCAATCAATAGAGACACATGATACAGATATGCCTTTTCTTTTTAAAGACATGTCCTCAGAGTCCTCAGAGCTTGTCGTCTCATAAATGTTGTGGGTTTTAAACCATATTCCTTTTGGTCATGAAGTAAATGAAAATGATTTTTTTTTGTCATTATAAGACAACCTTGAAGAGGTGTATATTAAAATGCTAGATATTGATAGCTTGATAATCTCCACTTCCATTTTCTTGTTTCTTAGTTTTCCTCGCCTCAAAATACACAAACTGAACAAGTATCTATAACTGCTTAAAGATCAGATTTGTACATTATATTACGAGAATGAGATAGTTTGTCTCTTATATATTAAGAGAAAGAGAGAGTTCCATATTTCACTATAGGGTGTTTGTAAATCTAAATTAAGTTGCCTGGTGCTGCCATAGTGAATTACAATTTTTTTTTAAAGATGTATAGATTTGTGGGAAGTTACTTAATAGTTAAATTTAAAATTGATGATTTGTTTTATCCATTAATCAATTTTTTAATTAAAAGTGCATTTTTACTAACATAAATATAGAAATATTTAGTATAATATAAATCATGCAAAAAATGATGGGTGGAAAGAATCACAACTCACAATGTTAGACACATCAAATTAAAAAGGCCTTGACAAGGAGGTCAATTCGCGTCAAAGAAGCAACAATAAATTTGTACAATCACATCAATAATAAAAGTGCATTTTTTAATCAAAAAAGATGATAAAACCAAAGTATGGGACTAAAAATATAAGACAACTATACAACAACAGTAAACATGGTGGTTGATGGAGTCAAAGGTAGATTATCTAGTTTTAATGAAGGCTTGAAACAAAGATATTCTACAGAAGTAGTTATTGTTGAAAAGCTGGGTTTTAGTGGTGGTGGTTTGGGTTCAATAGGAAAAGGCATTTGACTTCCACCAGAGTCATAACCTAGAAGAGTTTCTGATAGGACAGGCCTTGGAGCTTCAACTTCGGAGAAAGGACCACTGCATAATACAACATGTACAAGTGCAAGAGAAACTTCGTCTACTTTTAGAATTGGTACCTTTAACAATTGTCCATTTTTCACTCCTATTAGGATCTACAGTTTTGTTTGAGTGAGTTGGAAGTCGAGTCTCTGAGGAAGCCAAGCTTCCCGCAGAGGGTTTTTGAGTGGTGAAACTGGTATCAATGCAATCAACAACACCTAGAATCAGTGTTAGCTCTGTCACTAGCCACCGAATCCGGTGGTATTGGAATGGAAACCTTATCCTCCCTGACCTACAAATCAGTAGCAAATTCAAGTTCCTCATCAATAACTAAATGCTTTTGGTGAGCATTCTTCCACCAAAATACCTTTTCTATTTTAGTTTTTTTCCTGGCCATCTAACAAGCACCCACGAGATGCCTAATGTTAAAGCATTTTCTACATCTGAAGAGTAAACCTTTGTATTCTAGGGGTTGTGACCAAACCCTATCACGCACTTTGAAATCAATAGAAGTTGGTAGATCAATCGAAGTATCCAAATACACCAAAATCCGAGCATAAGTGGTATGAGTGAAGGTATCATTATTGGAGTCAATGGATAAAAAGTACCTAAAGCATTGTCAATCGCAACTAAACTATCATCTCCACATAATTACAATGGCAGATGGGGTTAACGAATCCAAAACGGCTTAAGACTGAAAGAGGCAGTGAGAGGAGTAAAAGACGGCAACCAAGGTTTCATCAACAAATGATGATTCTACATTTCCCAAAGCTTTGAGAGCACAATATCCCTAGCATCATCAAAGCTGAAAGCCACAATAAAGAAATCCCTTGTATAGGGGTAAATATTGACCCTACCTCAAACAAGAGGACCCCAGATCTTAGTGATCCACGAGTGTAGGAGTGTAAGACCAGGCCAAAGTCCATTAAAATAGTAGATCAGTCCATTAGAGGAAGAAAATTCCTCAGCCTCCAACACCAAATCCCCAAATGTGACCAGGGGAGCAGTTTTGGCAGTAGAGAGGGGCTTGGAAATGGAAGTTGCAACGTAGGTATTTTTATCGACAGAGGAGGAAACAGTCCCACTGATGCCATTACCTCCGATAGGGGAAGGAGGAGTCAAAGGAGCATGCTCGCTACCACCAAAAGTGCCGCTACAGTCCACAACATCCCCAACCATGACCCGAACTGTTACGCCCACTATTTCTGACACACAAGATTACATAGAAAAAAACAGGATAATTTTTTTTTACTTGCTTGACAAATAACATGACACAACATGCCATCACCAAGGTTACAACTAACTCTAGGAATAACTTGATACAAGGATGACCACAAGGGCAGCACCAAAACGATCACACCCATCAAGAACAATTCACTCTTCTCTTTGACAAGACACCATAAAAGACCAACCACAATACATAGTTACAGCTCAGGACATCCCACTGTGAAAATCTTCTTAAGGTTATTTATTCCCTAACAGTCTTTCAAGACCTGACTTTGGGGCCTAGAAGGTTCATGTTATGATTCTTACAATTCTTCTTATAGGGTTGGGTTTCTTTTCTTTTATACTATTAAGGCCTATCCTAGGATCATCTCTAATATGACAATTACTTATTTAATTCGTTTACAAAACCAGGAGGTAAACAAATTCCACCAGGCTCTCTATCTAGACCCACACTACTGAGACTTGTTTCATACTTCCTTTGCATAAGGAAGCAAGCATAAGTTCAAAAGAAGTGGAGTATTGTTTAGGTTCAGAACCATAATCTTCTTTGTTCAAGGATTAACATTTTATCATTACTTAAAAATAAGGTTACTAGGTACTAATGGCAACGGTTAGAGAAAGAAGGTCAATTTATTTCATTATGATCTATTTAGTTATTAAGTAGTCTTTTAATGAGACTTAAGAGTTAAACTGGATTAGGGTAATAACTTCATTTAGCTTTTTCTTGATTAGGTTCGACAAAGGAAACACAAGACTTAATGTGTCACAATACTGAGAATAAATTTTAATCCATAGCTTAAGGTTAGCAATGGTAGATTCTTTTATACTAGTAGAAAACTCCTTTCTTTTCAATTGGAAACTCTTAAAATTATTCAATAAGAAACACAACTCCATAATTGTTTTATTTATTTATTCAACTTATGAATTCATTTTCTGTTCTTTTATTCTTTGATTAACTTTTTGAAAGAGGATTGCCGCCTACTAGCATGTACATAGAACTACACTGATGTCAAGACCATGGAGAGTTATTAAAGCATGAAAGTCTTATGACTCGAAAGTAGAAGTTTCCAGTGCAAATCGAGAGAGAAGAACATGGTTATAACCTTTCTATTCAACATGGCACACAACCTAAAGGTGATCACAAGATTCAATAGAACTTGGCTGAGAATAAGAATGTGCCAAACATGATCAAGCCATGTAACCACAATAGTTCATGACTGATAAATAATATTATCAAAAGAATGATCGTAACAAGGTGAAGATTGAAATATTATTTCTCACAAATATAATTACAGTCTTTCTACAATAGGACAAAGCAACTTTATAACACAATAACCGAACATCCAAGGAAAGAGGCCTTCCAAACTCCATTACAAGCACCATTGCAATAATTTCAACACATGTGACATTGTACAAGGAAACACATAAAACAAACCGATGAAACCTTCATGAATCTTTCCTTTATCAACACGTACAAGCCATCTGCACAAGTATTAACTTGAGTCAATTCACGAGAACTGAGCATGTTAAGTCTACACATTGAAATAGTAAGCTAACATTTAACAAATCCATGAAAGGAATGTTCTACTTCATGAAAGGATCAAAGCACAAACCACTAATCAAATTTTTCACACAAGGTAAAGATCTACAACAACCAACAAGGAGGAAGTCAAACATTCTAGTAAGAACGATATCATAAATAATCAAGTCAAGAACTTATTGGATAGGAACGAAAGGTCAATAGTGTTGAGAATTTCGATCATGCAAACCTATGGATTACGTGATTTAAATCTAATACTCAAACCATCCATCTTAAAAGGAAAAACTTGAGAGTCAAATACATACTAGTTACGATCAAGATGTAAAACAAAAAAAAGTTATCCACTCCTTCCAGGAGGGAGGTTTCATAGCAATAAAGAGATACGTAACCCTGAAGGAAACATTCCATCGTTACAGTCTAAACAAGAGGTGTACCACCTCTTCCTTACAAGGTCCAAAAAGTAATAAATGATAACATAATCAAAGCCACTCTTCAAATGCATTAAAATTAAAAATCACAAACAGCCATTAATTCTAACAACAACCTCATCGAAATCATCAACTTATCTAAATAATATAAAGGAAGAGTAATCCCCAAATGTCATTAATAAATTTTTTTTAATGAAAGACTTATTAGATCCCTATATTTCATTGGACAGCAAACAAATATATTCCTCACAAATGATCGATAAGAGGCTACCAGAAGGATTCCTCCACTTCAAGCACAAATAGGGACATTCAAATTTTTGCCTCCTATTTTCAAACAAAACGCACATCTTTGGGTTTTATTGTTCACCCTTCATTGTTGTTTGCATTGGTTTCCAATTTTCCAGTTCAGGTAGTGGCACGCTACTATATTTCATCTTTTGTACTTTATTTCTTTGGTTTGTATCTAGGATTCTCTCTTCCTAGAAATTTCTATTGCTATTGGTTGTACATCCTCAATCCCATTGATCTACTTTCGGTCATTTGAGGACATTAATGAAATTTCCTTCTTTCTTTCCTAATGTCTGATACCAAATTAGATTATTGGAGAAACCAGAGGCCGCAAGCCTTATTAGGAAACAAGCCATATAAATAGCTCATAAACAAGCTACACTCTAGGTAGGTAAGCATGAAAATCTTTGAATGGAAAGTCTAAAAAAATTCATCTGTAATATTCAAAAATAGCTAAACATACTATTATCCAAGCCAATATAACACTACGTGTTAAATGTTGTACAATAGCAATATATTCTAACATGACTCTCACTTACGCAACAATTACATTCTATAAAAAGGTAACCAAGGAGTAGAGTTACAACAAGTAAAACAAGAGCAACTCCAAATAAGAACCAAGATTTCCATATTTTTAATATTCCCTGTCTATAATGAAAAAACGCCACAAAATAAATATACAAGGATTTTTGTTTTATCAATTGGAAAATCTACATTCAGTAGAGTTGAAAGGTGATAACTTAATCTTGTCAGCACAAGCAAGGGGACAAACCAAAGAGGGAAGAAGCATTTGAGGGGGCCAGAAGTACTAATGAAGGCAACCCCTAAGGGAGCAAAAAGCAAAAGTATCTACTATCAAGCAAAAATCAGACCCAAGCATTTATGAGCCTCTACTAATTTGATATCGCTTAGGGTAGCCATAACCAAGCATTTTGAAAGGTAACATTTTTTTAAGCTTCCATGTTTCATAAGAATGTCCTTTTCCCATTTCAAATGATTTGATCCAAAACAAACAAAAGCAAGTAAAACATTGTTTTCAGCCATCTAAATATAACAGAGTAAAGATAACAACAATTTTCCCCTATGCAAACCAATCATAAAAGGATCAACGATTCAGGAGAAGGAATAGGGAAAAAACCAATGCACTCAAGGAAAATCAATAAAATCAACCACAATATTCCATCTCAAGGCGTCATTTCAGGTAGGAGATCATTTATTTCATGAAATTGAAAAAGGATAGAAAAATATTTCAGGGGCTAGTCTTAACATGCCTATATTAAAATCTATTTCCCACAAACCACAAACTGGCAACCTCCTTCTCCTAGCAATAGGGAAAAGACATGGCCCACACTTTCTTCATTAGCATTCTCATCCATCCCACGAACAACTAAAACATCTGTTGGTCCAGATTCTGATCCTTTCTTTCCACTTGGGTGCAGAAATATCCAACGCTTCAGAGGCAGTACGTTACAAACAATACGCCATCAACAGTTTACAGCTTGTTAGAACATGAATATAGATCCAATCAGCTGCACCACGAGTGCCTTTGATGCTTCCTTGAGTTGACCCTTTTGCTATGTTTTCATTCCCTGTTTGAGGTGCTTCTAAGCCTCCAGTTGGCTTAATGCTATACTAAAAGAAGAAGGCATCGCCCATCAAAAACAAATCCCTCATCTCCCACCCCTTCAAGCATGTACAAGCATCCATCAAATAAAGGAAAATCAATGGGCAAACAAAAACCCGTAATAAGCCTAAGTTCCTCTCCTGAATGACACAGACATGGCGCAGGGGACTCCACTCTTTCAGAGCCTTATATAGATCATCCCCAGTGTTCTTTTGTGACAAACCCCTTCACAACGAGTGTAGCAGATGGTGCCACAGGTGTGCACTCTTGGTGGTGCTTCTCATCACGGTCCCTCCACTTTTCAGAACCAACAAAACAAAGTGACCCAAGGAGGAAGAAAGCAACATAGTGAGGAATGACCAGGAAGAAGAAATGAGTAGATCAAAAAAAAATTAATACCCAGCAAGTGGCCAGGTCAAAGCCATCATTTGCAGAACCACATAATGGTGTGAGAAAAATTTGGTGAAACAATAAAGAAAGGAATGGCAGTGGCCAGATTCAAAGTAAAACACATTTCCAAGAAGGCCAATAGGTCATTAAAAAAAACAATAAAAGTGGTGCATGTGGCCTGCATATGGGTTAAGTGGTTGGGTGCTAAAAAAGTGTCCAAATTGGGTGAATGCATCCAAAATTTATCATAAAAAAATAAATAAGTTACAGAACAAGGCACAAGAGGAGGCTTGGTCGGACAAATATGGTAGGAATATCAATTCACCATTAAATGGACAAATAAAACAAGTACACAAGTAAGCTTGGTCGACTAAATAGGAAACTGGTGCTAGGAGTTTCGAAAACGAACACAGGGAAATGACCAGCTACGACGTCACAATAGGAGACCCTCTTCTTTGTGTGAACTGAGGCTCGGTCTGTGAAGTGACCAAATAAACAATAAAATCATTTATCTATAATTAACAATAACGTTGATAACAATAGATAATAAGATAATGAAGTTGTCATCAGTCGATAATTAAAATAACAATTTTTATTTTTTTTATTACTATTATTATTAAAAATTAATAATAATTATTAATCATATTAACAACGACCAACATACAACCTCAACAATTCGAGAGCATGGTTTTACTTTAATAGGGGAAAACGTAATGGACGAAGCGAGGCTAGCAACAAAAACATTGACACCAACATAAGCAGGCACAATGAAGAGGGAGAACAACTGATTATCCTCTTTGACAAAGTTGAAGCCACTAATTTTCAACGAAAGTGCAATGATGTTCAACACTTAGAAACACGGTCATCGAATAAGAAAAAGAGAAACGATGAATGGGGCTTTACATTCTCCTCCCCTTAAGAAAGCATCGTCCTTGATGCGACATGAAATTGAAGGAAAGAAAGGCGGTAAGCAACTAAGAACAGATAGAGGTGAAAGTACACCCTATGGTTAAGATTTTAGACACTAAAGCACGGCCATGGGGTGGCCTTGGGAACAATTGGCAGAATTTTAACTTTTAAGGTTCTATGAATATTGGCAGTTTCCTCTTGTTCATTATTTCATTAGCCTCTTTCCATTATCATTATTTCTAGTTTTTAGTTCTTTTAAAATTTCATTGTTGTAGAGTTTTAGTTTATTCATTCTTGTGGATTTCCAACATGGACTACTAATACCACACCCTACTAGGGTCATACAAGACACTACAAATTCACAACAATACAAGAAAATACTTCAAGATGGTACCACACCATAAGAGATTAGTCAATTTACAGAAGGGAACATGCACGAGACCACATAACATAGTACCTGTCACACAACTATGACTGACAAATAATGCTCGAACAAAAGTGTACTACAACAACCTGAAATTTCCACAGTCTCACAGATGAAGTTTTTCACATAACTCTTGAAAATAGCTACATGTACATAGGGTCAACAAGGACATCAACGCCATATCACAACATCACATAAAAACCCAACTAACATGAGTAACACATACATCATAACACCATAACCAAAACATCATATAAAATTGCATACCTCATGAAGCATCACACACACACACACACAAATCTCTTATGCCTCCCTCAAGTCTCTTATGCCTCCCTCAAGGAGGTTGGTTTCCCTATGGCCCTAGGCACATAGAGTCCAAACAATCCCTAACCCAAGTGACATAATAACTCTTGGTTCAACAACCTAGCTAGTTATCTATAACTCCTTGGGGCGTACCCCCATACAATGAAGCGGGTCCATAGGTCCAACCATTCCATGGTGCATCCCATGACCCTATTCCACACATCACGACAATAGAACCAGCATAGAAATCTGATCCAAATGCCAAGTGGCAAAGTACAAGCCTTGGGCAAGGTGGTAAAACTTAAAAATTTAAAAGAAGATCCAAAACCAAGCAAAAAAATGACCAAATGGCCATAGTTGGTGCAAAAATCCACGTGTTAGTACCAAAAACCAAGGAAATGCCCAAAATGTAAAACATGGCAATCAAGAAGTTGCTGGTCCTTGCAAAATAAGTTAAAAAAAATTCAATTTACGAATAAAATACACATATAATAATAGCACATTACGATGACTATGTGGCCTTATCTGGCCACCAAGGGGGTACTCAATGAGTTTTTGGCACTCAGAACCTCGAGCCTCAGCTCATAAAATAACATATCAATAGTACAATTGTCATCATCTCAATCTGAATCATCCCGCCACCACTTTGGCAAGGCTAAACACAATCACAAGTACACTTAGGTTGCATCCATACAACAACCACGAGGAGAGAGAGAGGAGGAGCACGGGTCATCATCTATTGAGCCTAAGGTCAGCCTGAGTTACTGGCCCATGGTACACATCCCCTCACTCCAAACATACACTCTTACCGATTTCCCTCAGGGTCGGTTAGCATAAGGTTCACAACATAACATGCAACTACATCACTAACATAATGGTGGTTCACGCACATTAATCATAGCACCTTCACAAGGTACATATACAAGGTATATCACATACATTACAGTCACAGTTACAAAATATCACATCACCACATGATGCACCCAAGGTACAATCACCATATGATAGGGATCATGTACTCACCATGTGTCCCAATTTTAAAACATTATTCATTACATATCACATGAATTACAATTATGATGAGCACCATTACAACATCCAGTCAACTGCCATATAACATGGAAATACACATATTTCTACACAAATGGTAATGACATCCTTAAGAAATTCAGTTCACTACAACCAACCTGGTTACACAACATATCAACACACCCACACATCACGAATGCCAAAAGGATCCAACAATCCAGAATCAAAAATCACATTTCTTCTGCACACACAACAAAAAAGTGTTTCACACTCAAATTCACATAGAATTCCTGGAAAGGAGAGATAATAGTTTCATTTTTAACACATCAGCATCCCATCAGTTACGCACTAAGTGACTTACACAACATGTGTGCTAACAATATCACAATTACGACATAGTTCACATCACTCTTAAAACAAATTACTCTTCCAATATCTACCACCATCATGCAACACCATCACCATCATGCAACACCATCATGTAATATCATCACAACTCCAATCTGGCCCAGAGGTTCGAGAGCATGAACCTTCACTCTGATACCAAGTGTAACACCCACTATTTCAGACACACAAGACTACATAGAAAAACACAGGATAATTTTTTTTGACTTTCTTGACACATAACACATGACACAACATGTCATCACCAACATTACAACTAACTCCTATGAACAACTTGATACAAGGATGACCACAAGGATACCACAGGAAACATCACACCCATCAAGGAAAATTCACTTTCTCTTTGACAAGGCACAACATCAAAGACCAACCCATAATACATAGTTACAGTTCAGGACACTCCCACTATGAAAATATTCTTAAGGTTATGTATTCACTGAAATAGTCTTTGAAGGCCTGACTTTGCAGTCTAGAAGATTCATATTATGATTCACATAATACTTCTTATAGGGCTAGATATTTTTTCTTTTATACTATTTCATAACTAGCTTAAGATCATCTCTACTATGACAATTAATTGTTTAATTCATTACAAAACAAGGAGGTAATCAAATCCACAAGGCTACTCTATCTGAACCCACACTACTAAAACTTGTTTCATACTTCCTTTGCATAAGGAAGCAAGCATAAGTTCAAAATAAGTGGAGTATTGTTTAGGTTTAGAACCATAATCTTATTTTTTCAAGGATTAACATTTTATCATAACTTACAAAAGGATTACGAGGTACTAATGGCAACGGTTAGAGAGATAAGGTCAAAATATGTCATTATGATCTATTTAGTTATTAACGGGTTTTTTAATGATACTTAAGAGTTAAACTGGATTAGGGTAACAACTTCATTTAGATTTTCTTTGAATAGGTTTGATAAAGGAAACACAAGACTTAATGTGTCACAATACTGAGAATAAAGTTTAATCCATAGCTTAACGTTAGCAATGGTATATTCTTTTATACTAGTAAGAAAACTCCTTTCTTTTCAATTGTAAACTCTTAAAATTATTCATTAAATAAACGCAACTCCATAATTGTTTTATTTATTTATTCAACTTATGAATTCATTTTCTATTATTTTATTCTTTGATTAACTTTTTGAAAGAGGATTTCCACCTACTAACATGTACATAGAACTACACCGATGTCAAGACCATTTAGAGTTATTAAAGCATGAAAGTCTTATTACTCGAAAGTAGAAGCTGCCAGCACAAATCGAGAGAGAAGAACATGGTTATAACCTTTCTATTCAACATGGCACTGAACCTAAAGGTGATCACAAGATTCAATATAATTTGGTTGGGAATAAGAATGTGCCAAACATGATCAAGCCATGTAACCACAACAATTCATGATTGATAAATGATATTATCATAAGAATGCTCATAACAAGGTGAAGATTGAAATATTATTTCTCACAAAGATAATTACAATCTTACTAGAATAGGACAAAGCAACTTTTTAACACAATAACCGAACATCCAAGGCAAGAGGCCTTATAAAATCCTTTACAAGCACCATTACATGATTTAGAACACATTTGAAATTTGAACAAGAAACTTCATAAATAAACCCAATGAAACCTTTAGAAATAGTTCCTTTATCAACACGCAAAAGCCATCTGCACAAAGTATTAACTTGAGTCAGTTCATGAGAACTGAGCATGTTAAGACTACACATTGAAATAGTAAGCGAAAATTTAACAAAGCCATTAAAGGAATGCTCTACTTCATGAAAGGGTCAAAGCACAAACAACAAATCAACATTTTCACACAAGGTAAAGATCTACTCCAGCCAACAAGGAGGAAATCAAACATTCTAGTAAAAACAATATCACAAAAATAATAAAGTCAAGAACTTATTAAATAGGAACGAAAGGTAAATAGTATTAAAAATTTTGATCATGCAAACCTATGGATAACATGATTTAAATATAATACTCAAACCATCCATCTTAAAAGGAAAAACTCGATAATTCTAAGACATACTAGTTACGATCATAGACACGAAACAAAACAAAGTTATCCAACCCTTCCAGGAGGGAGGTTTCATAGAAATAAAGAGATACGTAACCACGAAGGAAACATTCCATCATTATAGTCTAAACAAGAGGTGTACTAACTCTTCCTTACAAGGTCTTTAAAAATTAGTACTTGATAACATAACCAAAACCACTCTTCAAACCCATTTAAAAGAGACACAAAAATCCATTATTCTGCCAACAAACCTCATCATGATCATCAACTTATCTAAATAACATAAAGGAAAAGTAATCCCCAAATTTCATTTATAATTTTTAACGAAAGACTTAGTAGATCCCTATATACTCATTGGACAACAAAAAGATAGATTCCTCACAAAGATCGATAGAGGCTCAAAGGATTCATCAACTTCAAGCACAAACAGGGACATTCAAAGTTTTGCCTCCTGTTTTCATTAACGCACGTTTTTGGGTTTTATTGTTCACCCTTCTTTTTTGTTTGCATTGGTTTCTTTACAACTTGTGGGAGTGGCACGCTGCTCTATTTCATCTTTTGTACTTTATTTCTTTGGTTTGTAGCTAGGATTCTCTCCTCCTAGAACTTTCTATTGCTAAAGGTTGTATCCTTAATCCCATTGATCTACTTTCGGTCATTTGAGCACATTAATGAAATTTCCTTCTTTCTTTCCTAATGTTTGATACCAAAATAGAGTATTGGAGAAATCACAGCCCGCAAGCCTTATTAGGAAACGAGCCATATAAATAGCTGATAAATAAGCTACACTCTAGGTAGGTAAGCATGACAACTTTTGAATGGAAAGCCTAAAAAAACTTCATTGGTAATCTTCATAAATAGCATACATACTATTATCCAAGACAATATAGCACTATGTGTTAAATGTTGTACAATATCAATTTATTCCAACAGGACTCTCACTTACACAACAATTACATTCAATAAAAAGGTAACCAAGGAGTAGTGTTAAAACTAATAAAACAAGAGCCACTCAAGATAAGAACCCAGATTTCCATATTTTTGATATTCCCTATCAATGATGATAAAACACCACAAAAGATATATACATGCATTTGTGTCTTATCATTCGGTAAATCTACATTCAGTACAACTGAAAGGTGATAACTTTCTTGTCAGCACAAGCAAGGGGACAAACCAAAGAGGGCAGAAGCATTTGAGGGGGCCAGAAGTACTTATGAAGGCAACCCCTAAAGGAGTAAAAAGCAAGAAGTATCTACTATCAAGAAAAAATTAGACCCAAGCATTTATGAGCCTCTACTGATTTGATATCACTTAGGGTAGCCATAACCAAGCATTTTGAAAGGTAATATTTTTTTAAGCTTCCATGTTTCATAAGAATGTCCTTTTCCCATTTCAGATGATTTGATCCAAAATAAACAAAATCAAGTAAAATATTTTTCTTAGCCACATAAATCTAACAGAGTAAAGATAACATCAATTTTCCCCTTTTCAAACGAAACATAAAAGGAACAGCGATTCAGGAGAAGGAACACAGAAACAACCAGTGCACTCAAGGAAAAACAATAAAACCAACCAAAATATTCCATCTCAAGGTGTCATTTCAGGTAGGAGATCATTTATTTCATGAAATTAAAAAAGTATAGCAAAATATTTTAGGGGCTAGTCTTAACATGCCTGTATTAAAATCTATTTCCCACGGCCATGCCCTGGCAGACCTCCTTCTCCTAGCAATCCACACGGCCTACACTTTCTTCAATAGCGTTCTCATCCAACCCACGAACAACTAAAACATGTGTTGGTCTAGATTCTGATCCTTTCTTTCCACTTGGTGTTGGATTAGAGGCAACTACAAACAATACACATCCAGTCAGCTGTAGCACTAGAGCCTTTGTCACTTCCTTGAGTCGACCCTTTTGCTGTGTTATTATTCCCTATTTGAGGTGCTTCTAAGCCTTCAGTTGGCTTGCTGCTACACTCAAAAGAGAAGGCGTCACCCATCAACAACTAATCCCTCATCTCCCACCCCTTCAAGCATGTTGCAAGCAGCATCAAATGAAGGAAATTCAATGAAAGTAAAACCCCAATAATAAGCCTGAGTTCCTCTCCTGAATTACACGGACATGGCGTAGGGGACTCCATTCTGCCAAAGCCTTATACAAATCATCCTCGGTGGTATTTTTTGACAAACCCCTTCACAAAGACTGTAGCAGATGGTGTCATAGGTGTGCACCCTTGGTGGTGCTTCTCATCACGGTCCCTTCGATTTTCATAACCAACAAAACAAGGCGACCCCAGGAGGAAGAAAACAGCAGAGTCAGGAATGACCAAGAGAAGAAAATGTAGATAGAAAGACAATTAATACCCAGCAAGTGGCTAAATCAAAGTCATTGTTTGCAGAACCACATAATGGTCTGAGAAAAATTTGGTGAAACAATAAAGAAAGGAAGGGTGGCGGCCAGATTCAAGTAAAATGCATTTCCAAGAAGGCCAATAGGTCATTAAATAAACAATAAAAGTGGTGCATGCGACCAGCAAATGGGTTAAGTGGTTAGGCGCGAACAAACATGTCCAAAATAGGTGAATGCATCCGAAATTTTATCATAAAAAAATTAATAAATAAGTTATAGAACAAGGCACGAGAGAAGGCTTGGTCGATTTTTATGGTAGGAATATCAATTCACCTTTAAATGGACAAATAAACTAGCAATCTCATGTGAGTTGTGCGATGATAACGCCGAAATAGAGGTAGGGGAAGAAGGAGAAGGAAGTAGAAAAGAAGAATATAGTTGAGAGAAAGGAAAAAAGAAATGAAGAATATAAAGAAGGTTTGGCACCAATGGAAGTTGAAGACAGATTGTGGCTTGATGCTGACGTTACAATTGCAGGTCAGAGGGAGCGTACTGTGGAGAGAAACTCCATCGGCCTCATTGTCCACCCATTTGACTGCACTAATTCGAAGCAATTCGAATCCCATCTTTTGAGATGCTAGAGCTTCTGTTAATGGTGGCCACTACAAGCCCTCCACCACATCAAAATCAATGATATGCACTTTTGTATTTTTTTTTAGACAAAAAAACTAAACAATTTTCTGATTTTCCGTAAAAAGAGCAAACCTTGAGTAAGGGTAGAGTTTGTACAACCCCTAAAACATCGTAGCAAAAATATCACTACAAATTTATTTCGTTAACCTCAATGAAAAGCTACCAATCATGAAGAGCGGACATTTGTTTGTTGTTGCTAGACTGAGAATGTTACAGACAGGCATTTCCGTTAATGACATTTTGCTGCTTTGGATGCAGTTCTTATTCGTGAGCCATATGGTGGTCTGCAATCATGAAGAGCGGTCGTATGCTTGTCGTTTCCTAACTGAGAATGTTGAAGGTTGGCTTTTTCGTTACCAGCATGTTGTTGCTTTGGTTGTAGTTCTTTTTCGTGAGCCTTATGGCGAACTTTGTGTTGATCCTTTAAAATTTGGGAGAATTTACACTCTTCTGGAAGAGGTGGAGACTGGAAAAGCAATGGTTCTTTCCGTAGTTTTTCAAGAGTTCAAATCTATTGATCAATCTTCATCATCATAAGCAATCCCCTAACAATTGAAACAGTACAAAGGCTTCATGCTTTTGCACTTCTGCAGACATTTCAAAGGTTTTTTAAATAAACTTACACTTATCAATATATTTTATATAAATCGGGTGAATCGATGATCTTAAAAGTTAACCAAAATTTACAATATGCAATATGGGGAGTCAAACTAACTTCGGTGGTCACCTCGAGAGTGAATTTACAGTTGAGCATTGTACTACATCAGAATCCATGTAGTTCTGGTGAGTGTGTGTAGAAATTGTGCCTCAAGATGCCCTTGTGCAAATTGCACTTGATATAAGGCTATAGTTAAATGTAGCAATGTAGTAGAATGTGTGGATGGAATAAAATGAACTTCCCCTTCCTATGTTGTGTATGCAAAGTTGTTGCAGCCTTTGTCCCTTGAGTGGATGCTAGATGGATGCTTTAGAGTGCTTTAGGTGACTTTTGAATGCAAGCTTAGGTGATGGTAGTAATGCTTAGTGCTTGGTCCTTGATTTTGAATACATAACTATGTATTTATATAATTTCCTTGTTTGAATTTCGTAATTAAAAATTGGAAGGTCGGCTCCTAAGTGAAAAAGATGCCCAAAAGATAAAAGAGACCCAAAAGGAGCACATAAAGTAAGAAAGGGTCAGGGGCACCCAGAGGGGACAAGAGCGCCTCGACGCTATTGTCCTGGTTGGGCGCTGGTGTCTAGAGCCATAAAATATATTTGAGTAAAATCCTGATCGGGTTGTAGGGTGTGTATGACCAAATAAAAAACAAGAAACAAAGAAAAGAGGCTAAAAACAATCGTTAATTACTAGTTTTCTTGCTTATGAATCATATGAATGCTAATATGTGTTTAGGACTTAGAAATGTACCTAAGTGTGTGATTTTGCGTCTACACCTGATTTCTTAGAATTCCTAATTTGAAGGTTCTATTGAGTAACTTGAGAGACACACGGGCTATGCGACACTTCAACTTCTATGGTGTAGATCTTATCGTAAACACACACATGTTTTCAAGGTTGACCGGCCAACCAACCAATGATAAATCCCCCCCTCAAAAGTGGTAGACGACCCATTGGTTGTTTGTTAATCAGCCTTACAAACACATGTGATAAATAGGTTGGTGTAGATACATAATACTGTTTGAAGTTTAAAACATTCTAATCTTACAATTACAATAAATTCACATATTTTGATTATAAAATTCATAAGCTTAATAGTTGGATGCAACTCAACGCATAGGTAATGCAAACTAAACTGGAGGAGATTCAATCTAGATCAAATGCAAAAAAAATCAATCCCACGCAATGTCAAACTAGAACATGTTGTTTGAGCTAGTTAATGTGGTGATGAAGTGTTGTATAGAGCTCTACAGGCAAGATCGATGCAAGAATAAAAGATGTTGACAATCATTTCTATAGTCTAGAAGTGAGGAACTTTGTCTCGAACAACGTTTGTGTGTTGGGGGACTTGCTAAGGCGAGCTCGATATCGACCCAAGAAGACATCTAATTCATACACGATCAAGCCACATTGTAAAATCAATTTGTAACGTTGTCAAGTTGAATGCAAGAGAAATGTTTGGCGAATACAAAACACCTATAGTGTTTCCCAATATATGGGTAATTCAAGCCCTATATAATAGGAAACCTATTATATCTCCTAGAACCACTATCCTCAACATGGACGAGTTATCCTAACAACTAACAACACAAATATCTCACTTATGATTTGTTCTAACAACTTGTACACAAATATCACACTCACATAATACATTTAATATAATATTTATTAATCCATACATGTAAACACTAAACAACATTTTCCTAACATTTTTTTATTTGATGTATCAAAATCTACAAAACAATACATCATAACATCCATTATTGAGTACCAAAACTCCCAAATCCATACCACTATAACTCTAATTGTACCACTAGAGTAATATGGTTCTAATTGAGGTTCTATACTTCGGCTGAGTTTTCTAGGTTTACCTTACATCAATTTTTTACTTATTTTCCAATGTTTGTTTTTGACAAGTGTCTCCTAAAATAAGAAAACATATATCACTCTAAAACCCTGTTCTCTCAAGTGTTTCAACTCAGATTTTCCCATGTTCCTACAATATCTATTAATACAATTTGGTGTGATTTATTAAATTGTGTCTATATAGGATTGATTGTAATGTGGTTTGGTTAGTTGGAGTGTATCATTAGTGCAAAACCACATCCTACCGAAATAATATTGATTATTAAATATGATTATATTTAAAAAGAAAAGTTTGCAGCATATGCGGAAAATTGTATGTAAAACATAACTATAGATCAATGTGTTACGATAAAAAAATTCAAAGTCACCCAAAATGTGGAGAATTACATGTAAAATATAATTACCATTCCATAAAAATGTGTTATTGTTAGTGGAGATGATAGATTGCAGAATGCGATCCAAAACAAGATTTAAGAGTTTGCTACACAATTTAATGACAAGCTTGTTGGATCATATTTATACTTTTTGAGTTCTTTTTTTGCCTTTTCATTTAACTCAAAATAACAACCAATATTCTTACCATGGACGAGTTGTTCTAACAACTCTAGCACAAATATCTCAGCTATAATCTTTATTCATGTGAAGATAGATTGTAGAGTGTGATCCAAAACAATGATTTCAAAGTTTGCTACAGAGTTTAATGACAAACTTGTTTGACCATAATTATACACTTTAGAGTTTTATCATATTTATAGACTCTGAAAACCTTGCCTTCAATTGTTTGTTCTTCATTTAATGCAAAGTGACAGAACATAAACAGTGTATAGATCAAGTTATTGTAATGTAAAATGAAAGACACCCAAAATGAACCTGTGTATTGAGAAAACAAAGCTGTACTGAATAAATCTCTACTTAATAGCTACTATCAACACAAATATATGACATCCCTGTAAAGAGAAAAGCTGACATAAGCCAGGCCCAAAACAAGTCCAGGCCAACACATTGAAGGTGTTAGTTGATGGCTGGAGCTTTTGCTTGATGATGAAGTGCTGTTAGAGCTGGCTGAAGGCGTTGCACGAGGAGCTGCTGACACTGCCAAAACAACAAAGCAAATCAAGAGGACATCTAAATGAAAATATCCTGTTACTATGCTTAAAATGTGTCTAAATCTATCCCTGGGAGTAAACAGTTTGTATCAATTGATGGGGTATAATTTGAATGCACATGTTCAAGTTTGGTGATATTAAACACTGCCATCTATTTATTGAAGTACACAATACAATTGCCTTTCCCTGAATAGTTTAGATACCCATAAACCAAAATAGACTATATATAGATGGTCACTAAGAAAACACAGAAGGATGTTACTTGTGCATTTCTACATATAAAAGTTGCAATGCTCGAGCATTCAAAGAAAGAGATTTACATTGGTGTTTATTAGGATCTTTTGATCAGAGTTACAGACTGGTATTGCAATTAGTCATAATCCACCATGCATCAGCGTATCCATTTCATAATATGATGTTTGTAAGAATGGAATCTAGATGGATCTAGAAACAACCTACCCATTTTACCAATAAACCTACATCTTGCTAGCAAAATGGCACTCTCTAACACAAGCATATGCATGATCTTTGGAAAAGTATATCATAGTATTTATATAGATATTTGTTTAAGCCACTGAGATGAGCTTCTTGTGGCTGTTCTTAAACATGTAGTTTGATTACAGGGTTTATTGCAGGGAACTATGGACATAGAATGCTTTTTTTGAACTTAATGCTTTCTATCTAAGCTAATATCTTTGATTTACATCGTGAAAAAAAGTTACTGCAAGAAAGAACTACACAAATTTCTAAACAAAAAAACAGTGAATCTCACACAAAATACACACGCTGTCTAAAGTTGAAATAATTTTATTCCACCATTCTGCAAGACAGAGTATGTATGCAAACTGATGTGACTCCACCCCGAGTTAATGGTGCAAATCCTAATTGCATTAAGGGGAATGGCATGGTTTTCTTAAGCTCTGAAGAACTTTACAAATTTCTAAACAAATAAACAATGGATCTCCTACAAAATACAAAATAGCAAGTTATCTAAAGGTGAAATTATTCTTAGATTCAGCCATTATGCAAAACAGACTATGTATGCAAAAAGATATGACTTTATCCCAAGTAAATAAAAAAACCAAGTCTTATTGTATTAAGGGGAACTGACTTGGTTTTCTCCAGTACTCCGGAACTTGGATTTAACCATCATCATTAAAGAACAAATAAAGTGGAAACAGAGAAGCAACTTCCATGCTCAAATCTATCTAGTAAGAATTGTTACCATAAATCGATTCTGGGCAAGTAGACAGTGTCCATAAATTGATAACCCCCATGGAGAAAATTAAGATCGGTGCCTCTAATCTTAAAAAATCAAATTGAAAAAAATGTAGCAGAAAAAGGAAACAAAACTCATTCTGTCATCATATCGAACGTTTTTGAATAAATTCCAGAATGAAATTTCTAGCAAAGATAAAATCATGGGATCTCAACTTCAAAAAATAAAACAAAATAAAAACAATCCCAATCACATTCCAATTGTATTTACTGTATTTGACATTGAGAAACTGTATTGTCAATCATTCATCATATACAGCACACTGTTGTGAAACAGAGCCAGCCCCTTTTTTGGAAAAAACAAAAAAGCTGACTAACTTGAAGTCATATGAATCTGAACAGGGTGCCTAAAACTGCTTACCCGGTGTAGAAGTGGAAGAAGTGCGGTTAAAGATCTGAGCTTCTGGAGAGTTTGGAGACATGTGCAGCAGAGCTGCAAAAACAATGAAATGAAAAGCAAGTTATACAGCTAGGGTTCTTTTTCCTGCAACAAAATTTATGGGCAAAAAAGCAGCTCAAACCCAAAGAAGTACCTGGACATGTGGAGATGTTTGTTGCCACTTTACAGACCTCAGGAAGCTGCAAGGCCAGAGTAACATTAATGGTTATGCCCAGCTGAGGATCAGTACTGTCCTTAATGAGAACACAGAGGCACTTGGGCGTGTTTTTGTGGAGTTGCAGCAGACCATTGCAACAATCTTTAGTGGGTATGTTGGCATTGCCCTGCACATAAGGTATACATGGTGAGAGTGTTGTAAGGTGACTTGACGAGCAACAGAACGCTGCCCTTGGCATCGCCATTGCTCCGGTTATGAGCCACATGTGTGCATTTTTTTTCATTTTTTAAATAATTTCTGTTGAGCGAAACGGGCTCCTCCTCCTATGGCTTGGTTTGGCTGAGCTGCTCAACTTCAGTGCGGAGGCTCTGCAGCTGCTTCAGATCTTCTTCGTATTCACGGAATCACAGGGTATTTCTATAGAACAATGGGGTCTCGGGTTCGACTCCGCCCAGTGACAAAACCAGCTTCTCTAACTTGGCTCTCCGTTCCTGCCTGCCCAGCGCGCGGTTTCTCTCAAGTAGTCTGTTCAAAATGTAGCTTCTCCTCGCAAGCTCTCATTCGGCAAGCATGGCCACACAGGTGCTGCCATCTTCCATTGAACCCGTCAATTCATACCACCGATTGAAAATCGTCAATAAATAACATTGACCTGCATATTATTCATCTGGACTCCGGAACTTGTCCTGCATTTCTCCCTCGCGGAATGGCTCACCTTGTGTAGGTCATTGTCTCTGACATTCCTGCTTTTGGAGGACACGTGTAGAGTTGATTTTGTGCCATGCTTCGTCAACCAATTCATCTGGCACGTTGGAGTCTCATTCACTGTCAGAAGGCAGGAGGCTTTCCCACATAGAACACGCCTTTCGACGTAACAAGTACGCAAGCAAGCCTAGTCGACCAAGGAGGAAACTAGTGGTAGAAGTTTCAAAAACGAACACAGGACAATGACCGACCACGGCATCACAACATGAGACCCTCTTCTTTGCGCAAACTAGGGCTTACGGTCCACGAAGCAACCAACCAAACAATAAAATCATTTATCAATAAATTAACCATAATGTTGATAAAAAATCGACAATAAGATAATGAAGTTATCGTCGATTGATAATTAAAATAGTATTATTATTATTATTTATATTACTATTATTATTACAACTTAATAATAATTATTAATCATATTAAGAAGGACCAACATACAAGTTCGACAATTCGAGAACATGGTTTTCCTTTAATAGGGGAAAACGTAACGGATGAAGCGGGGCTAGCAACATAACACAATGAAGAGGGAGAACAACTGATTATCCTCTGCAACAAATTCGAAGCCACTAATGTTCAGCGATAATGCAACGACGTTCAACGCTTAGCAACACGGTCGTCGAAAAATAAAAAGAGCAACAGTGAACGGGGCATTACACAACCACTAGCAACAAAGCTCGAGACAAGGGGCTGAGAAGTAGAAACATTATCGCTAGGGTTTATACCAGATGGAGGAAAGACCCATGGAGGATCCATTTTTTGGTGAAATTCTATACTTTTAGTGTCTATATTGGGATAGTTTCATATAGCATTATAAGGTGTTTGTAAATCAAAATTAAGTTGCAGATCTATATGGCACCCCCCATATCATATAGATTTAGGGAGAGCGCCGAGGGAAGTAGGGGTCCCTATATGTATATGGCATAGCTCAGGGGGATAGACTATCTATAGTTATAGTCATATAGATGTTTGGGTTGTCCTCTCTATAGTCTGGCATAGTGAATTATAAAATGACATCACTTCTTCTTTTTCTTTTTGTAAAAGATGTATAGATTTTTGGGAAGCTACCTAATAGTTAAATTTAAATTTGATTGTTTATTTTATCCATTCATCAATTTTTTAATTAAAATTTCACTTTTATTAACATAAATATAGAAATATTTAGTACAATATTGATCATAGAAAAATGATGGGTGGAAAGAGTCAAACTCATAATGTTAGACACGTCAAATTAAAAAGGCCTTGAGAAGGAGGTCAATTCATCTCAAAGAAGCAACAGTAAAGTTGTACAATCACATCAATAATAAAATGCCTTTCTTAATAAAAAAAAAGATGATAAAACCAAATTATGGGACTACAAAATATAAGACAACTATAAAACAACAATAAACATGGTGGTTGACATGGTCAAAGGTAGATTATCTTGTTTCTCCTGTAGCCATTGATAGTGGAGGGGTGTGTTGTATTCGTGATGGGATCCCATTCATCATTCTATAAAGGAAAATTATAGTGGCGAATTTTTGTTAATTCTCAAATATTCTAGTTTTACAAATTGGTATTTGGCAATTTTAAAGAGTAGTACTAAGCACCGTTTCACATAAATTATAAGGATGCAAGCTACGTTTTTGGGTCGGCTCACCTACGCTTTAAAATAAATTCCATAGTTTTTAATGTATATTTCCACTACCTCAAAACTCAAACTGGGCACAATCGCCAACATATTTACCATATAAAACTTCCATCACACCACATGCATAAGCAGTCGTAATTCATTTGTATACCATACAAAAGTTTCATATGCATATGTAGACATGCATCTGTATCACACTTTCAGTTTCTCCCCAACGCACCTTTTCCCCATATTTTTCTTTTCTTGCTTCGCTATACGGATTTTGATCTTCTTCGCCATCAATACAAAACCCATTTTTAGAATTTCGTCAAAAAATCCAAGTTGGACTTTGGTAAGTGGTCTTAAATTTTCCCTACATTCTATTATTACTCTTCTTCTTCATTTTGGTGAATAGGAAAAAACTCCAAGGCCAATGATTACAAATTTCTATGAGGGAGAATCCCAACTACTACCGCCACCACTGTTGAGGCGGTCAAAAACACCACTGCCAAAGGAATTGGAATGGGATGAGATCTAGGGAAAGATCGATAATAGTGGCAAGAATAAATTCGTCTACTTTTATAATGGTACATTTGAAAACCTTGACCATAACTTTGAGAATGAGTTTGAAAGCACCTAACTGACCTCTATTCTTCCATTAAACACATGACATATTTTTCCAATTTAAAATGTATAATATATTAGATAGTTAAAACGTGTGTGTGTGTATGTGTGCATGTGCATGTGCGCGCGTAAACTAAAGATTTAATTTGTTCTCTATCCAATTCAAAAAATAATATCATATTTAATTGTTAAAATTATATGAAATTCACAATGGAATATGTTGTATGTAAATTGTAGTCCTTGAAGATGTGAAAACTAAATATCACTGACCTTGATAAACTTAAAGAATTGTGCTACTAAATTGTTTGGTACTAAAAACAAATGGTTGAAGGCTTGAAAGATGTACACTTGCAAGTCAAATTCAATTTATGATTCTATAAATAAACATACAAATTATATATAGACAAATAAATTTGAATTTTTATAATAATTAGGTTTTAAATAATTTGAAATATATATGTTAAGTATTAAGTAACTATTGAGTTATAAAACAATAAACAAACATAGTCCAATTCAACAAGCAATCTAGTATAATACACATGTCTCAAACGCACTTTTACAATACATGTAACAAGCATAAATGTTATATTCTCCTCTCTAAATGTTTGTATTTTTCTTTTGGATTAGAAATACTTTAAAAATAAATTGATTGCATTATTTTAAAAGCTTTAATAAATTTACTTGTGACCATTCAGATTTTGTGTGCTCATTTTCCTAAATACACTAATGTGAGTGTATATTTATAGACTTTTTGAATTTAGTTTAGCAAACTAATGGCACACATGTCAATACATAACACTTGAAAAATAATGACAAATAAGGGCCACAAACCTTGTCAAGGCACCAAAATCATAGGTCAAACGGGTTTGGAAAAAAGGATCCAAAGCCAAAGTGGTATGGTTCTAGTTGCATAATAAAATTGTACTACTACAGTTATGGAAAAATGACTATAAAAGTAGGGCAACATGGGAGGAGATAAAAAATATGGGATGAATAAAATAGGGAGAAGGAGAAGAAAACAAGGTTAGACAAGGAAGAACATGGATTCGACAAGAGGAATCTATAGAGTTGTACGTTTAAAATAAATTACTTTGTCCTTCATATGTGCATAAAATATATTACAAAATAATCTTATGAGTTCAAGTTCATGAAACTTATGTTTCATCTTTGTGGTCATATTTATCTTGAATTTAATTATTTACTAACTAAAATGTTCATTTTAAAACCTCAACTTTGTTGAGAAATCTATATAAAAGTGACATAGTTTGAATCCTAATGTTGACAGAATAATGTGTAAGAAAATCATCAACTAGTGCTTGAGGTAATGTATAGAAAATATCATGAGCATAATATTTCAATATCCTAAGAAATAACTTTTTCAATAACCGATCATCACATGCGAAAAGTACCAATAAGACCTATAAAAGACCTAATTAGTGTTGAGATAGATTTAGATGTTCCTGTTATATATAGCTTTAATTTTTTAGCATTAAAATATGATGGGAAGGTGTAAGCAAGTACAACATATGCCAACGGTAAGAGTATATTGTTGTTCTAAGTTAGCTTATTGCATGCATTTTGAGACCCTTCAAACATTTCCTTGATTTTATTGCACAATTTGTGCATGTAGTTCATTATAGTGGTCACATCAGGAGGGAGATAAGTAATACTAGAATAGGTACTCTGATAGGTGCATTACGCATAAGAGCTAGTTGCAAAGCATTTGGAATAATGGAAGTCATATGAGTTCAGTGAGAGAACAAGTTGTAAAACATTAACAAACAATATAAGAGTCAACAATAAGGGATATGAAAGTAAGTGAAACATGCACCTTAGAAGAAGCACGCTCAATGAAATGGTGATGGAATAAATCTAATAGATAACCACATTAGAGGGCATGAAATGTGTCTCATTAGGTTCTTGATGATCACTAGTTACATTTAAGTATACATTGTTCATCTTACAGGTATGATCTTAAATAATTGGTACATTGGCATATTTTTTTCCTTGAGTTATAAATTGAATATCAACTATTATATTCAATACATCAACCATTTCCATACGATTTTGTAAGATAACGCCATTTAGTATTTTATAAATCAGGAATTCTATTTTGATCCTCTATATCAACCTCTTTCCCTTTATCATAATTTTGAGTTTGATAAATACATGAGGGCCATTCAAATAATTTCCATCTGGATATGGGTTTCAGTAGGAGTTTGGAATGGGTTTCAAGTGAGCTTGAGTCTTATCGAGGGTAACTATTTTCATTTTCTTGAAAACCCTACATGGAACCAAGAGAATTTCTATAATATCAATAAGATCATAATTTAACTTAGGATTTTTTCTAGGTGAAGCCATGGATATAATCAATTTCAATATCATAGACTATATAGTGCATGAAAAAAAAAAACTTCACAACTGATATCATATACATAAAATCTAGGGCTAGAAGATTGAAACAAATAAAAACAAGTTCTAGTACACAATGAATAAGAGGCAAGAGAAATCCCTAAAAATGATGCAAGTAATGTATGTTTACACAAAGTGAAACCATATGCTAAGTATAAGTTTATTCAAGTTTGCTAAAAGGGAAACCCTAAGGGGTTGAGTGTTCAATCTATGAGGATTCACCAAAAGGTATACCTTAGGTTACATGCAAGGTGTTATTTCACCAAAATGTAGGTATGGAAAGTAGTTTTGTATACATAATTATATTAAACATATCAACGAGATAGAATTTGGTTTGACTAAAATCCATAATAAATCAGACCTAATTGCATAAATGAGAGTCTAATCTAGATAGCAGTATAATATAAAATGATTAAATGATAGAAAATAATAGATAAATAGGTTTTGGATTACAATGAAAATTTGGATGCAATCATTAATGACATGTGGCAAAAGAAAATTCAATAAAATAATAGAAATTGACCATAAAAAACATGAATCAAGAAACATTCTTGACTAGAAGTAAAATCACTACAAAAACATGTCGAGCATAATTGTAACAACTATAAGAATAGGACTCTACAAAAAAAATGGTAAATTAAGTTAGTGAATGCTACTATTTGTTCTAGGTTGTTGAAAACCTTAATCATTTTCTCATTTTTTATTGTGACACTGAGAATTAACTCTTTTTTGTCATCGAACTCCTACTACAACCTTAAATCCTCACAAAAACCATAAAAATGGGGTGATGTTAATAGGTGCGTGTATTATCCCTATTTATTGTTAGGCCCCATATGTGTTGAACCACATTAATCACTCAATGTAAATCAATAAGTAATTTGGTGTATGTAAGTGGCCCAAATTTTATCTTTAAATTCATACAAAAATAACTAACTTAGAAGCTATAATTGTTTATTAATGCTTCAATTTATCCTTTGGCACAAAATTCTCTTGAAAACAATATTTTTTCCTTTTACAAATTCAATCACTCTTGAAACAAGTTCTATAATATATTTTTTTGAGTGTATGATATCATTCTTAAATACATTAGTTCACATGCGTATTTATATACTTCTTGAATTCAAATTAAGACCATATTAGTGTGTACTTCAACACATAATGAGTGTGAAAGATGACTAGAAAAGACAAAAAAACCAATGGAATTAAAAATCTAGGGGTGGAAGGAACCATAGAGGTGGTGACTATTTCCATAATGGTTGAAAAAATGATTGGCCAATTTCATACCGTACATAAGTGGTCACTTCCTAGGATTAAAGGGAAAATATGGACCCATTGTTGACACCATAGACTCACCTACCTAAATTTTAGTTAGCTACTTAATGGGTATGTTGAATACATTAGCACGAAAGACATCCTCCATCAAAGATTTTACAACATTGTTTAACGCCCTTGCCAAATAAAAACTGGACGAAAATAAATGTCAACTTTTACATGTTTTCTTTGTTCATTAAAACCTCTCTAAATTAAGCCACAAAAGTGATAAAAAAAGATCATACATGAGAAGATAACGTGCTAATCTTGTAGAATTTATAAACTTCTCTAGGAACATTTATGAGAAAAGAAATAGAGTAGCCATAGGCTCTCCTCTATCTTTGATAATGACAAACTATATGTATGATTTTTTTTTGAATTGGTTAATTCCTTATTAAAACTGAAATGGTGATATCACGTTATGGATGACACTATTGTGGGCTTACTATATGGTATGAAATATGTTGTTCTATTCCTTGTATACCTTAATTTATAATCAAGCAACATTTAATTCACAATGAAAACATAAGACTCATCTTTTTCCTTTTTAAATATTCTTCTTATTAAAAATAATGAAGGTTCTCTCTACACAAAAATATTTGACAATAAAAGGTGGGCAAATGCATACGCTAGAGCTTATTCACACCACCATCCTTCACAAAAATCATAGTTATGAACACATTATTTACTAGGGCTATAAGGATTTGTAACCCAAAACACCTAAATTTCGAAGAAAAACTATTAATATTATAACCTTAAAGAATAATGGTAATCTAGACTAGAATGGTAATACAGACTACTGACTTGTAAAAACAACTAAGAGAGACCCCAAAATAATAAAAATAAAAAACAAAATAAAAGACCAAAGAAAAAAATGTGAATGAAAAATTATTTTACATGTGAATGTGCATTTGACTTTCCAAACAAGAATTAAAGAACATGCTATTAACATTGGTAGATTAACCTTAAGTGTGGTAGAATTAAATAAACTATGTTTAGAGAACATAATGTACACTCTAAACATGTAATTTGGAAAATCTAATTTTTTTAAAAGAAGAAATTAGAAATAGAAACACATTCTCACAACTTGAACTTCAAAAGAATGAGTGGAAACCCAATCATTCAGAAAAAAAAAGTTCAGATACACAAACTTTCTCAGTCTCATCCTTAATTACCTTCAACAAATTGTGGTTACAAGACCATGGCTCCACAAATGCGACGTCAAGAATCCCAAATTCTATTTACGTTCTAAAATTGCATATTTGGCTTTCAACATTTTTGTCAATGTCACTAACACACTAAATTTGTACACGAATAATTCTCATGATACAGATGTACTACGGAAATCAATAGAGACACTTGACCTCCACCTGAAAATTGTCCAAATTGAGGTGATAAACTCGTAGGACAACTGTCTCATAAATGCTCTGGGTTTTCAACCAGGTATTTTTTGCTAAATCTTGATAGCTTCATAATCTCCACTTTCATCTTGCTCTTTCTTAGTTTTTCTTACCTTATAATAAGCAAACTGAGCAAGTATCTATGAATGGTTAAGGCTCAGATTTCTTCATTCCTGATCTTGTACAACCTTGTTTAAGCAAGGTTCTAAATAATAAGCTGCAATTTTATATATGTTTAAGCCAAAATCTTGTAATGTAATTGAATTGAGCAGGAACCAAAACGAAATAAAATGTACTTAACCTTCCTAATATTAAATGAAATGCTACCAGTAGCATTGTTTATGATAAAGGATACAAAGAAGTCCAATAGTACACATACACCAGCGTCCACCAGCCATGGCATATTTGGCTTTAAGTTTTCCCACTTTAGAGTCCTTACAATTATACTGAACATAGACATGGCATGCTTAGAGTCCTTACAGTTATACTGAACATAAACATAACAAGATTAAAAAACAAATGGAACATGTGACATCTCATCCTTCAGATTAATTCATTGAAAACAAGCAGCTAAAAGCATAAATAAATTCAACTATATACCTTCCCACATAGGTAGCATTCCCTATTAGGGCAAAGATGAACATAAGTGGATTCAACCCCTGCTAACACAACAACATTGGAAGGGTGAATTATATGATCCACTCAATTACTATGCAAATTGAGAGTAGAAATTATCAATTATGAAAGATCTCTAAGAAGGGTAAGAATACCTCAACGGTCCCTCTCTTAATCTGCAACCAACATTTATCATCAATTACACATGGTTAGCTTAGGTATTGGAGACAGAAACTCGCTGTTTGAAATGCAACTACAAGAAACTCACATTTAAACTAATTTGTGGAATTCTTCCACCCATATAAATGGCAGCCATAAGCCACCCCAACCAAGTTCCTAATTCACTTGAAGACTCCTCTTTCATCACCCTGCTGCTGAATGCACCAGCACCCATTTCCTATATGTGCACAACCACCATAAATACACAACCTGAAGAAAATTTGAACATGAGATATTCAGAAATACTTGTGCCAAGAATGTGTTTTATGGGTACCTGCAAAAGTTTCCTTCCTGTCATTATAATAACAAATCTCTTTTGGGCTTGAGCGGAGTGAGAGAATGAAGTAATGTTGTTGTGGGTGGGCAATTTCAAGTAGTTCATCCCACCAACAAAAAGTATTGTTGAAGCTACCTGAATAGGGGTTTGGAAACCAACAAAAACCCATTTTAATGATAATCAAGGTTAGGTGCTGATGCTACTGTGGATTCAGTCAAATGTGCTGCACTGTATATGGAAACTTACCGAGCGAAGTATGGTCTTGGAATTCCTTGGACTGGGAGATATAAGGTTAGTGAGTAGTCCTTCCTCATCTACTGATGACTGACTGAATATATAGCTTGGACCACTTCTACCAGACCCACGGGATTGAAGGAGATATGAGCCAGGAGTCGGAGTATGACTGCTTGCCAGAGATCTTGCAGACCTGAAACAAAATTGCTGGCTAATAAGCAACGGGCACGATATATATATCAGATATTTAAGAAAATATTGACTTAACAAAACAGATGAAGGCAGGAATACAAATGTATTACGTGTAATATAGATCCCTCCCTGTATTGGGTCTGTGCCGAGGAGAAACAGTAGGTATAGGTAAACTGGAAAGTGGTGTCCCATTAAAGGATTTCGTGGTTTTCTTGGCAGTTTCAGATGAATTTATGCTCTCTGGCACCTTCACAGGCTCTGCTTTTTTATTGTCATTTTGCTCAGATTTGAATACTTCCTTAGGTTGATTCTGATATACATTAACAAACCCAAGAAAACACACATCATGCTTTAGGCCAAGATTTATAAGTATCATTAAAATTATGTAAAAGAATTTGATTGTATGATGTTTATTAAATTTGTCAAATCACAACCTTAGATTGAGCATTTCCTTTCCTCATTTTCCACCACTTGCAGAAATGATCATAATATATGATTTGGCAAACTAGAAGTATAGTCGTAATTGTGTACAACTGCAGCAAATGAGTAATAAAAAATTATAAATTTGGAAGATTGAGAATTCAATGGTACTTGATTTGCAAGAAATGCTTTGACCCACATGGGTCCTAATCCTTTTTGTTTTTGAAACGTTGAAAAGAGTTCTTACCAGTGCCGTATAGAACTGGGTTGGTAACTGCACAGTCATATAAATGAGAAATTGTTATTGACAGATACAGGTCAAAGACAGGTAAGTACTGGTAGTCTAACTGTCATAAAGGAAATTCTAATATGGACAAAAGCTTATTGAAACGACTAATGAGCATCCATATGATTCATCACGCACTTCAAGACTGGTATAAGAAAAAGACAAATTTTACACATAATACAAGGTTTAGGCACTGTTAACAACAGAAATGTATCTTGTCTATTTTAGTTCCTAGACCTTGCTTTATGAACACAAACTAAGTTCATGTTTAGTTAGTGGTAGGCTGGCAGCACTATACTTTCCATGAATAGCAGCATTCTTCATAAAGATGATTAAAACAGTGTCCTGACCTCTGAAAAAAACAGAAAAACAGATTTTTAATAGAGACGTGAGTCCTGCATTGTGATGTAAAATTCCTATTTAGTTTAGTTAAAACTGAACATTGTGTCAGCTATGGCATGCTTGATGCATGAAACAGAGAATCTGCAGATTTGAGCACTAGCCGAGGCATCTGGATCTACTCAATTCTGAAGTTTGGATTCTATATCCTAGAATAAGAGCTTGTTTAATAGCACTAGGCTTTAGCTATGAGAGGTGGTTGTTTACTCCTTGTACCCTAACAGATCTATATGTTCTCAATTTAGGCAGTTTACCATTGAACAGCAGTCTGAGGGCATTACAACAGGGATAATTGTAGGACTTGTGTAATCTTTTCTTCCCTTCACTAAGGAGTACAGATATCTTAACCCAGAGTTATACCATATTTGATTAATGATTTTATTATCAAAATAATCCTTTGGAAGTCAAATGGACATTGATACTACCATAAACGATCATAGAATTTCCTCCATCACCACAATAACAATATATTTTCTCTATGTCCTCATGATGTATACTATTTGCCAATCACAAAATCATAAAATCTAAATGTGACTTAGTTACACAATCAAATTCTTAACCTGAAAACAAAGAGTAATTCCTTTTCTAAATCAATAAATAGAAAATATAGTTCAATAATATTACTATTTTGGGTGCATAGCTAAGGAAGACTTACAGTTGCTGGCTCCAGCCAACACCCAATAAGATTGAAAAAGTCCCTGGACATTGAAAACCAGATAGGATAAAGAATCTTGCTTAAACCACTACCATCAGAAAACATTACTGAAAAAAAAAAGGTGAAAGCAAGAGGGCTTGACTGATTAGTTACCCTACAACCCATGTCATGAGAAAGCCAAGGGAGACACACTCTGTGGATCCATTCTTGAAGTTGGTAATAATCTGAGGCACTTCTGCAACTGCCCAGCTGACCAAACTGATGAGCCCAAAACCAACAGAGACATAATCTCTCATTCCACACACACAGTCCCTCAAATACTTCTCTACCCACCACACACACTGCCTTCCATAAGCACAGTGGTTTTCCATCATTGAACTCTTTTTTTCTCACACCCTGAACCAGAAAAAGGGAGAAAAAGCTTGGAATCAAGCCTTCTTTTCAGGCAGTATATATAGATAAACTCCCAGAAGTTGCAAAGGAGAAGAAGACGTAGTTCAATCCAAATAAATCTATTCACCACCCTGTCTGGCCACCACAAAAATGCATGCGGAGAAAAGGAATCAACATTCGGCATATTCTAAGTATCATCCATCTATTGCAAAGCGAACATTCCTCCCAAAATCGGACATTATTTGTCACAGTAGTTCAAGTGCAGGGGACCATGGGCTTAAAACAAATGCCCAAAACTATTACAGGAAGTAGACATCTTGTCATTATATTGAGAGTCCACGTATGCACAAAAAATAGGCAATCTATTTATTTATGCTGCGACTCGATGCTGCTTATCTTTTACCAAATCCTAATCTTCATTACACTTGTCCACTTGACCCATCATCACCTTAGTTTCGGCTTTTTATCTCAGCCTAATTTGAGCAGGCTAATGCTATTATTGCTCTATTATTAGAGATAATGTTTGTAACATTTCTGTACAACATTATTGCCGATTAGACTCCGTCAACTAAATAATCAACAAAAATTGAACACAGGCCATTTGTATCTCATGTTGATGCATTGAATGTAGACATAAAATAGGGTAAAATTAGTAAAATTAGTAAAATTATGTACATTGTGATACATTGAATGTAGACATGAAATACATTTTGTAAAACAAATTCACATTGTATCTTATGATAACATTATTGTTTAGAGTGGCCCACCATAGCTATATCATGAGTACATGTAAGTAATTTAATGTAATAGATGCATTGAATATAGACATATGAAGTACATTGATAAAAGACAAAAAAATTCAAAAAATTGTAGATTTACCAAGTGTGATACTCTCCATAACAACTCTACATACCATTTAATATACACCTCCCTCTTATCCCAAACTACAACTTTACATATCAGTCACTAGACGACTCTTCTTACCATAAGAATTGCACCAACCCTATATTTATAAAATTGTATACCTTCATCGGAAACCCCACATATTGTACTACGGATAAATGGATATACATTACATTGCAACACAAATACATAAATACATTTACTTAGGGCCTAATTAATATATACATAATAGTAAAATATCTCTAATTAATTACTGTAAAACTAGAAGAGAGATTAGGTGTATCTTGAATATCGTAAGATTTGATGACAATCATCGAGATTTGACATTAGAAATTTACACTCATAAGCGACAGTGACAATACCTAAGTAAATGATAGCAAACAAAGTTGGTTGTCCAAAAACATCATTAACATAATCGACGAGTTGTCCAACTCATTATTACCAGTTAAGACGAACAATAGACAACTCATAAATATTTTGAAAACTATGTTTTCCTAATTTTAATCTCTAAACTTAGGTTGTTGAACTTCTCGGTTTAGCCCCCTACATAATAGATTTTCTTTTCCTTTCTCTAGAAGAGCAACAATATTGAAAACTATTATGGATAACGAAATATGTTTTAGGGCCTACAATAAACCATAGAATTACATATTTATCTTGATATTTGGCATGCATATAGACAATAACAACATCGGAAGAAAAAAATATGAATAATTGGAATGACTCTAGTAACATGTAGACCCAATGTTGTGTCTCTAATGTTTTATTAATTTCTCTTGATAAATAAATTCAAGATAATAAAAAGTAATAGATGATATGTGATTTTTTAGATCTATAAATGAACTATAATGCTTATCTATTTGTAAATAATAGAAATCAAATTTTGATGGAGAGTTGATGAAAAAAAATGACTAAAATTGAGAAATATGGGACACTAGACATATACATCCTAACCAAAAATAACCACTTGGACTAGGAACATTATTAGCATTTCATACATACCTTGAAATGTCGCTTATGTTCGTATAAAACTTAAGAATGTTACCAATATTCCCGACACAAATCCAAGAACTCAAAAAACATAGGGGAGAGAGGGGAAGGGGGAACAAGTGATGAAGACCAATAATGTTGTGTCCATAAAAATAACACACAAAAATAAGGTTAAATTAGGGCCCAATTTGTTGTTTTAACTTAGATCAATTATGTTTGTAACTCAATATTTTTTGAGAAGGGAAGAACAACAAATATATGCATACAATAATTAACTCATGACAAAAGATTTGCTAGGTAGGATAAGATTGCAATGGAGAAATACATATGATGCAACAATATGAAATTGTTAATAACATGCTACCATGATAGCACAATCAATGAGATACAAGGATTCATGTTGTTAATACATCACAAGAGGTGATTACCCTCTCACTTATAGACCCTAATTGGCTAAAATATTCTAAATAACCCTAAACAATAAAATTTCATAAACATGTGTTAATAACCTCATGACATAAATGACATGATGGCTTAGATGATTTAAACACGCTAATGGCCTACTTAATTAAACAAATGAAAAGATAGATGCAAACTAAATAACCAAGGTTTTCTTTATAGAAAAAAAATAATTTTCAAAACATATATTCAATTAAAACATAAAAGATGGTCATGGAATAAATTTTACTCATGTGAACACTTCAAAATTCAACACCTAGTGGATTATGTAAGTGATATCCCCCGTGACATATTATATTATATTATGTAATGCAACGAAAGTTGTAAAACATAAATTGTAAGTAAATTAAATCTACTTAAGCTTTAAATTCCCATTCCTTTTCGAAAGTCGAGGATTCATTAACAACCATGGGATGTTTTCTATTCCCACCCTAAAACTAACCCTAATTTTCTTAAGGATTAAAAAAGGGACTTTTAAGAAGCTTCATGTAGAACCATGTACCAAAGGGAATATTGAGTAAATAGAGTAGGGCTCTTCCATAACCTTCACTTTCCTCGCCAAAGCTTCTTTATGGCCTCTATAAGGGAATATGATGGCAAGAAGTAAGATTTACATGGGATGGCTAGGTTGGAAGTAATTACACCTTGAAATTCAAAAGGCAGGTGTTGAAACTATAAGTAGGATTGTAATTTAGAAACTATACACATTTATATTATAAATTAAAATCCAACATATAAATATTATTATGCACTAAATGATTAAGTGATGATAAGTAATTTTGGCACATGTTAAATATAGTGAAATAAAAAAGAAATACACTTATTTTTGTGTTCTAGTGATTGATTAGATGTGAAAGTGGAGGAATTTACTAAAAATATTCTATATCTACTTGGTCTCCAAAACTCAATATATATTTTCCTCTAGATAAAATTGACCAATAGGACATAATCAACCAACTATAACATTATAGATCTACATGGACTTGTCCAAGTTCTTTCTTTACTTTTATTTCAATTTTTTTCTTCATCTTATTCTTCTCTACCCTTTTATGCTTTTAGTAAACCCCATATGTGCATGAGTGTTCATGTAACACCCACATTTTACACACACAAATACAACAGTAAAAATATCAAAATAATTTTTTTTGACTTACATCGCTTGATACATGACAACATTAGGGATTGCTTAAGACAATGCATAACACATGCTACGTTTGCACAAACATTATCCCACATAGATGACATGAATATACATGTTGCACACGAAGACCATCCTTCCCCAAATGACAAGACACAATAGATAATTCCACTACCATATAAATCGCGTATAGGCACCGTCCATGACACATCACTTTCCTGGTTTACAAATTTAATACATTTATCTTTCGTTATTGACCTTCATTGTTGAGAATCACTTATCATGTGGTCCTTCATCCTTCTTAAAAATATACTATGTTATCCTTACTTTACTTATCTTTTCACTTGTAGTTACTCCCTCTAATTTTGCTTGTTTCCCCTATTACAATAGAAAGATGTGGCCAGATTGTTGATAGGAACTTACATTCCCACCTGAGCCACTAGTGTTTGTTCTAAGGATTGTCTTCAAATTTGTATGTTTGTTTGGTTTGCAATTCAACTCAGTTGCAACAAGGTTCACATGAACAAGTGAGGTTTATTAGTTCAAGAGTAAATAGAATACGCGTTATTTTTTATATTAGCATTTAATTACTAAGGTTACATATTTTGCTTTAAGTAAATACCACTAATTGTATATCCTATCTACTTCATTTAAATTCTTAGTCATCAAGGTCCTAAGGAGTATGAGTTCACACTCAACCAAGTTTGGATTCCTAACAATTAAGTATTAGATGTGTGTTACCAGGAGACATCCAATTATAAATTTTACACACCTTATTAAGGTCACAACTTGAGTAATTGCACACCCTTATCTCCAAAAAATCATCTTGTAACTCTAGGTACATTCGATACTTCTTGTCAACCTGACACTCTTGTTTGAGAGGGGTTAAAGGGGATTCACCCTTAGTATTCTCATGCGTAGGTAAATAAAACATAGGACCTTCTCGAATCATTTACATTCATCTTAAAATGAATTCACTTAATTTGATTTAAATGGTGTTTTGAAATTTGGTAAGTAACCCATTTGTTAATAAGGACATTTGCATGCTTGTGGGACTACTAGCTCTCATCCTAGGGAAATGCCTCAAGAACATGATTACTTGGTTTCACAACGTACATTCTTCACTCAATAGGAAAAGCGGGGAACAAGAGGGACTACTCCTTTTTTTAAAGGATTATGGTTTACATTAAGCATTACACGTCATGGATTTAGTTCCTCACCATAATATGGTTTAAACACATTATATGAGTGATCTAATTTTCACCTTTCTCCTAGCACACCATATTATGGTTACATTCCCACAAACTAATCATAAATTAAAATGTTGTTAAGTCTCACAATTAACTTTTAGTATTGTACCATAAAACCCAAAATGATAATTGAAGTTGGGTATCGAGTTCATTCATGATCTCAACTCTTAAAGGTGGCTTCTAGGGTTTGTTGGCGATCTTCGCCACTCAACACATGTGTCGTTCCAAGAGGGATTTCCACTATGTTTAATGTTGGTTTCCCAAGGAGTACTACCTTAAGAGAACACATTCTTTGTACTACACACACGGTTACCAATCCTAGGAGGTAGCCACACACTCAAGAGGATGTTTGACCATGTCATTCCTAACTGTTGGGTTCACGACAATGTCATTAAACATGAAGGCTAGGATGGAAATCTCAACTTGGGCTCTTATTTTCTTAAGACAAGGGGTGCCATTAAGTATAAAGATATGGGTTCATCCTAAGGTTTTAATTTCTTATATGCTGAGAAAGATCATTCGGGAAGGGTAGATATGCATAAGTCTTAAACTAAGGTCGACTTTTTTATTTAGATTTCTTTATTACATTTTTAAGGTAAGGAATGCAACACCAATTATATAATCAAAAATTACACACTGGAAATGCACTATAAGGCATTACATTCAATTTTATTTAACATATATATTCAAATTTTACAATACAAAATTTTGGGATCAAATAACACCCTTGGTTAGATACATATTTCCCTAAACACTAGCATCTTAAAAATATTAAAAAGATTAAACATTAGACCTTTTAATACTTCGCAAAATGTTGAATTATCCTCTATAATTTCATTTAACATATATATCCAATCCCCCCTTTTTTTACCATATAGAAATCTAAATCAAAAGACACCTATGGGTAAATGCACATTTCCCAAAACACCCTTAACTAGCATTTTGTACATATTACCAAATTTCAATAATAATTCTTTCAATACATGGGATTCTACATCTTTCTTTTTATATTTTCTTGTTAGTTACAAAAACACCCAATTTAGGCACGGAGGCTATGAAACCACGTTCAAAAGTTGCCTTCTATTAGGTGATACACAACGATTAAATTCCTGAGTGTCCTCCTATATACCAAGAATTCATAAAATCTGGAGGAATTCAAAATTGGTGAATGGTTTTCAATTTGAGGCTAGGTTTTTGGAGCCACTAGTTGTAATCATCCTAATTTGACTTAGTCAACAGCGATTAGAGGCCTACAAAACCTCCTTTCCAAACTCGCCATGAATGTTTTTTTCCCCCAACCTGAAGGTTCCATGAAATTTTCTAGTAAAAAACCTAGAGGCCAAGGTGAATACAACATTCGTTCTTAGGGACCCAAATGGCAAGCACAATATGAAACCCACTTCTTTTCACGTTAACATCTCCTAAAGTGCAAACGGAGTACAACAAGGCTCCAGAGGAAGCCGCGCGAAGAGAGTATGAAATTGAATGTGGGAAATATAAGATGATTGACTTCCTCATAATGAGGAAACAACATATGATGCTTGACATCTCTTTTACGGGCACACTATGTTGTTTACACGTCTATAGAAAATGCATTTTTCTAACTTTGAAGGTGGACATAAATAGTTATTTTAGCTAACTCAATATGCTCTAGCCAATACCAACCAAACACGAGCACCAATTTTTAACACCCTTAGGTTTAGTAATGCATAAGGTTGTTGGGCATGGCATGTTTGAGGGTCAAATTGTAGTCCGTAGCATAAAATCCTAAAAGGTATGTTTATTGATTGCAATTTAGTCGTGGTTTAAAATATCCAATTGTTGAGTATTCTATAGTTTAATAATTTATTAACGAATGAGAACCAAACATACGAAAAATTATAAAAAAATATCGGTAATGAGACCATGCCTGAGTGAAACTGAAAATGAATCATCCAAAGTTGGGCGATCAATTTTGCATCCACACAAACATTTTTCCAAAACAATCTGTGAAGATAACTCTGATCGCATCCATTCAATGGTCCAACAAGAGTAATAAACCAGGCATGACTATCACGACATCTGTTTGGAGATTTCTTAAGTTGTTTCTACGAACCCATTTTGTGAACACACCGAAATCATTGTTGTCTAAGAGGAACATTTCCTTGAGGCATTTGTCAAAAAAATTCACCTGCTTTCTCTGACGAGGAGACACTAACAGAGGCTTTAGAAACTTGATTCCTATACCCTAGAAGCCAAGGTATTTTATTGATATTTCCAAGGGTTTTTCAAAATCCCATGGGCATAGGTAGAGAATATCTAGCAAAGGCGAGATGCAACAATATTTAGGTATCTACAGACATTTCCCAAAACACCTAAATGCATTTGTTGTTACATATTACCAAATTTCAATAAATAATTCTTCAATACATGGGGATTCCACATCTTCTTTTTTATATCTTCTTGGGTTAGTACAAAAAAACCAATTTCGGCACGGAGGCTATGAAACCACTTCAACGTTGCCATCTATAGTGTACAAACGATTTAAATTCCGAGTGTCCTCTGATACAAGAATTCAAAAATCTGGAGGAATTCAAAAAATTGGTGAATGGTTTTCCATTTGAGGCAGGTTTTTGGAGCCATAGTTGTAATCATCCTAATTGACTTAGTCAACAGCGGTTAGAGGCCTACAAAACATTCTTTCCAAAATCGCCATGAATGGTTTTTCCCCAACCTGAAGGTTCCATGAAATCTTCAGTAAAAAACTAAGGAAGGTGAAAACATTTCGTTTCTTAGGGCCCAATGGCAAGCCAATATGAAACCCAACTTTTCAATGTTAACATTTCCTTAAAGTGCAAAAAACGCGAGTACAACAAAGGCTCCTAGAGAGCCGACGAAGAGAGTAATAGAAATTGAATTGTGAAATATAAGCTTGATGTGACTCTCCTCATAATGAGCCGACCCACATCTGATGTTGACATCTCTTTTAGCAGGGCACACATGTTGTGTTACACTGTTCTAGAACTTGCATTTTCTAACTTTGCCAAGGTGGACCATAAATGAGTTATTTTAGTTAACTCATTCTGCTTCGCCAAATACCAACAAACACGAGAACCAAGTTTAACACCAATAGGTTTAGTACTGCAAAGGGGTGGAGTCATTGGCATTGGTTGAGGTCAAATTGTGGTCGTAGCATTTAAATTACAAGGTATTGGTTTTTGATTGCACACAGTCGTTCTGGTTCAAATATCCAATTGTTTGAGTATCTACTAGATTTAATACTTTATTATGCTGTAAATGAAGAACCAAACATACGAAAATTATTAAAAAATATAGGTAATGGACCATGCCTGAGTGAAAATGAATCATCCAAGTTGTGGAGCTCAATTTTGCATAGCACCACCAAAATGTTTTCAAACATCTGTGAGCTAACTCTTGGATCTCCTCCCTTCACTGGTCCAACAAGAGATAATAAACCACGTGCATGCCTCATACATCCTGTTTGTGAAGATTTCTTAAGTTGTTTCTACGAACCATTTTGTGCACACCCAGCAATCATTGTTGTCTAAGAGGAACATTTCCTTGAGGCATTTTGTCAAACAATTCACCGCCTGTTCTCATGACGAGGAAGGGAAGACAACTACTACAGAAAGGCTTTTAGAAACTAGATTTACACTAGGAAGCCAAGGTATTTTATTGATATTTTCCAAGGGTTTTTCAAAATCCATGGCATAGTAGAGAATCTGCTAGCAAAGGCGAGATGCAACACTATTTAGGTATCCTTTATACACACCAACCTCACACAAAAACAATAAGCATAATAAACCATAATAAAATATTAAATAAGGGACTTACATGCGTCCAAGTTGATGCACATAGCCACATTTACCTAAAACACCTCTAGTTTGGCTTAATGTTCTACAACACACTCTCCAAGCAAAATCTAACTGAATCTCCACATTCTACTATAATGGATGTCCAATCCTATATTTTTACACTTTCATTTCTCGCTACGGAATGAATAATGATAGAAAATAGTTGTGTAAATGGTAGTTAAACCTACAAATTTACATTTTATTTGAAAGGTTCCAAGGCCTTTTCACAAACCATTTGTGCCTATGCCTGAGATAATGTTATCCACAAACACATTTTTCTTAAGGAAATTCTATCAAATAGTTCAGTGTTGTATATGCTTCCAAATTTTGCATACACAGCTACCATTAGAATTTGAAACTAAAACATTTGGACAAGATTCTTTATCTTTTATGCTCGATGAAGTCCAACCTGCTCGTAGAGCTCGCATTTTGGCACAAGTTGGGAGTGTGTAGGTAAATGTAAACTGATCGGGTGTGGGAGACCTGTTTATTTCTTCTGTACACTGCCCAGTCACATTTTATGATAAGTTACCTCGTTCTTTCATTCGGTCAAACATTGAAACATCGCCAATGTTCTATGAGATGCCCATACCCTGTTCCAAAATCCTACCACACTCTTCCTCCCTCACATTGCCCTCACTGCAAATATCTGAAGACTGCTAAAATTATAACTGTGACATGGGTGTCAACATTGTTAGTTGCCTCTAGATCTCAAAATAAAGTCGTTTGTAGTAGATGCAAGGGAAAATTATAGGTCTACACGCATTTTTTGGGCACTCAAGCTCAACACATGTTCTTGATACATGTCATCACCTGCCACCAATTTTCCCTCCACGTACACCAGCCCACGTGCCTTCACATGGGGAAGCTATATATATATATATATAATAATTGATATATATAATATAATATATATATATTAGAACTTATATATAATAATATGTATATATACATATACATCATACATACTACATATGTATATATATACATTAATATGTCTACATGTATACATAGTATCTATATATTACACACACACACCACATTATATGTGTGTATAGATTATATGTGTGGTGTTGGTGGGAGGGGTAGATATATATATATGGATTGGAGACATATGTTATGTGTGGTGTGTATATTATATAACTATATATATATATATACATATATCTATAGACATTATATAGACATATATAATATATATATAGACATGATACTATAAATATATGAGATAGATATAATAGACAATATTATATAGAGATATATATATATATATATCGATTAATATGTATATTATAGATATATATAGATATAGAGAGATATAATATAATGTATAGTACATATAGAGATATATAGAGATATGTATATTACAGATATATAGTAGACACACACACATGAGGATATATTATAGATACACACACACACAGATATATTCCTGCTAGGATAGACAGACATACATAGATATATATATCTAATAACAACACACATATATAGATATTACATAGAGTATAGTATATTGTATTTATAATGTATGTATGTATATATGGATGTATGCCTATATGTATATGTTATATTATATATATGAGATAGAGTGAATAGATAGATAGATGAGAGATTGAGAGAGAGAGGAGAGAGGAGAGATGTAGAGAGACGACAGCGAGAGAGGCGAGAGACGACAGAGAGAGAGGACAGACAGACAGAGAGTACATACAACATAGATACATACAGACAGACCGATATACAGACGATCTACAGAGAGACAGACAGACAGGACAGAGAGACATACAGATCTAGAGAGAGGAGAGACAGCTGAGATGAAGATGCGACATGAGAGAGATAGAGAGAGACAGAAGAGATGATATACATCACATATATAGATATATACATATACAGATAGATAGTAGACATATATATATAGTACAAGAGATAGTAATAGAGAGATTATATATAGAGCGAGATAGTTTGGTTATATTATTTATTATTTATAAAATTAACATTCATGCATTTTATTTGGTTATGATCACAGCCAGAAATTGAAGACTCGTATGTAAAATTCACGCCCTTGGTCAGAGGGAATCTATTAGGTGGTCTAAAATCAGAGCTCCTTAACTAACACGGAAATGAGGGGGGGGGGGGGTGGGGAAAACTAATTTATACCAACATTGAGGAGGAATACATATATTACGACGCTGGGATTTCCATAACGAAGGAGGAATAGTCAACGAGAATGAGGGGCATTACAGTTAATATAATATCATGTTCTTACTTCTATGTACAAACAATTGAACTGGCATGAGGCTGGTGGGTATAGGACAAAGGATATTTGATTGAAACTACCTTTATTATGTACACAGTTATTTGGGATTCACAAATTGAACTGTTAGTTACATAGCTAGGTCGAAGGGTAATTCTGCTCCTTACAACTAGTGTATGCGATAGAAGGTGGTCATTGAACATCCAATATGATGTGTTTTAAATTGTCTTGGAATTCACTTTGAATTGTTCTTGAAATGATTTTGTCTGTGGAAGTAGTTTCAAACCTTCTTATGGATTTTTCTAGGTAAGATTCGCAAACACATAAGGGCGAAAAATAAATTTTTGATGAGAATGATAGTGAAGAAAGTATGCTAGGGTGTGATTTCCATATTGTTACCAAGTGAATAAGGGTCGCGTTCAATTTATATTGATATCACCTTGGGCAACACTCAATATGTGCTACAGGAATTTACATTTCGAGTCTTTCAATTCTGGATTGTGATACTACCCATATAAAATGAAATGAAATGGTCAATTTATAAATAAATAAAAATTACCAACTATATATATATATATATATTAGTAGATATATTATGATATACCTATATAGTATATGTATATCTATTAATATCTGTATATATATAATATATATGTATATAGTATATATTATATATGTTTATATATATATATTATCTGTAGTATATATGTCTGTATGTATGTATATATGATATGCTATGTATGTAATATGTATGCTATGTATATTGGATGTATGTATATATGTATGTATGTATATATATATGTATTGTATGTAATATCTATATGTATATACCTATATACATATAGATATATCTAGATATATGTATATATAGACATATACATATATACATCATACAGATCTACATCGATTAATATATACATAATACATATATACAATCTAACAAGATATATCCATATAATATCTAGGGTCATAATATCTATGTGGGTGTTGTATAGCTACCTCCTCATCTATACTATGTTATAGATATATGTGTGGTGTGAATATATCTATATATAATGTGTGTGGGTTATCTATATATGTATACATACTTATCTATATATCTAGTATATGTATATACTATATTATATAATATATATAGATAGATTGAATATATATATCTATAGATGTATGTTATTATATATATATAGATATATATAGATTATATAGTCGATATATAGCATATTAGATATACATAATGTCTATATTATATATATATATATACAGATATGTCATATATATGGATATATATGTATATAGATATATATCGATATATATATATATATATAATAGATTATCTATTAATATACACACATACAAAGTATACAGTATATAGATAGTATATAAACACACACACACCACACATACTATTATATAACACCATAATGTGTGTGTGTGTGTGTATATAGCTATAATGTATACATGTACACATTATGTATGTTGATATATTATAACATATGTATGTATATATATATATATATATATTATCTGTTCTAATACATACAACATACATACTGTCTACGTATATACCAAACATTGTATACATGTATACATATATATTATATATAACCCACACAACACAACAGATATATATACACATATAGTGTGTGTGTGTGTGTATATACAAGATTATATTTGGATACGATGTATACATATGTATGTATATAATACATATGTATGTCGTATGTATATATATAATAATATAGTATATTATACATATATACTAAATTAGATTATATAGATATATATCGATACATACATATGTATTATATATATGATGGATGGTATATATGATAGGTAGAGACTAGGACAGGATACTAGATAAGAATATATATAGAGTCTTATAGATAGATGAGAGATATATATACTATACATAGACAGAGAAGATACAGAATGACATACATTAATATACATACATGACATATATATCTACATATATATAGCGTATGATAGAGATAAGGTGTGTGCGTATATTATATCTATATATATAGTATATATATCCCACACACTATATATATATATTACATAGATATAGCTATGTATTATATAGTATGTATGTGTATTCTATTATGGAGTATGTATTAATGTATATGGAGATGATTGTATATATTATAATATGATATATATAAATATACTATATGATATAGGGATATATGTAAATGTAATGTATATACATATGAGATAACAGACATAAATATATATCTAGCACTGTAGTAGGTAGTATTATCTAATATATATATAGATATATAGTATAATACATACTACAGACATACACTATGTTACTATAATACAACATATGTTACATGTATACTATAGTATCTATATACACAACACACACACACATCATATGTGTGTATATATATGTGTGTGTGTGTGTGTTGCTTAGATCATATGTATACAGGATTATACAGTACTGGATGGTACTATATATACTATGTATGTATGTATGTATATATATATATTAGATATATCTATATCTTATCTATACATACATTACATACAATGTCATAGATATACATAACATAGGTGATACCATGGGATACATATAAAAAATTAAATGCTATATATAACCAAACACGACACATGAATGGTGTATATAATCTATGTGGTGTGTGTGTGTGATGTACGATATACATATATATATTATGTATAAACATATGTAGTGTGTATATATATTATATATATATCTATAGATATATATTAGCTATACATAGTATCTATATACATATATATAATATATATACATTATATGTATTATTATATATATAGTCATTATAGACATAGTATATATATATAGATATATATATAGACAGAGTATATATGATATATAGTATATATTATAGAGACAGTTTAGATATCTATGTATACTTATATATATATATATATCTATATTAGATATAGATATATGGTATATACATATATAGATCTATAGATAATGTATATACATAGATATATAATATACACACACCACCCATATATATTATACTCTACACCTACACACACATATATATATATACCCACACACACATATATATAATAATATACAACTACACATATATATATCAATAGATATAATATTGGGCGCTAAGAGATTAGGTATGTAAGGTATGAGATGGAGGTAGGTAGAGATGCGAGGCGTACGGATGTGTAGGAGATAGCTACGAGACGTATGGAGCTGGAGGAGTACTACTATATATATATGTATATATGTATTGATTAAAAAATTTGTAATTGTAAGGGATTGTGTAAAGGGTTTGGGAAATGTTTACAGATAGATTATAGACGACAGACAGTACACGACATACATACATACATTAGACAGTACAACAGACTATAGAGACATACAGAGACATCAGGAGACAGAAATACATACAGGGGTGATAAGATAGAGACAGAGATATAGAGAGAGAAAGACATAGTAGAGATATATATGACATATTAGATAGATAATATGACATCGAATAGATGGATAGAGACAGGATGACATATATGTCTATATACATATACCATATATATGACCATTATACATATATTACATATATATATAGTTTGGTTATATTATTTATTTATTTATAAAATTAACCATTTCATTTCATTTTATTATGGTTATTATCACAAGCCAGAAATTGAAGGACTCGTATGTAAATTCACGACTTGGTCGAGGAAATCTATAATTTGGTCTAAAATCAAGCTCCTAACTAACACGACATGAGGGAAACTAATTTATCCCCAACATTGAGGAGGAATACATATTATTACGACCGCTGGATTTCCCTAACGAAGGAGGAATAGTCAACGACGAATGATGGGCATTACAGTTCCTATAATATCATGTTATACTTCTCATGTACAAACACTTGAACTGGCATGAGATGGTGGGTAATATGGACAAAGGATATTTGAATTGAAATACCTTTTTATTATGTACACAGTATTTTGTGGATCACAAATTGAAATGTAGTTATCCTAGCTAGTCGAAGTGTAATTATGCTCCTTACAACTACGTGTATGCGACTAGAAGTTGGTCATTGAACACTCAATAATGATGTTTTAACTTGTCTTAGAATTCACTTGAATTGTCTTGAAATGATTTTGTCTTGTCTTGGAGTGTTTCAAACCTTCTTATGGATTTTTCCTAGTGTAAGATCTCGCAATAAGGGGAAAAATAAATTTTTGATTGAGATATGATAGTGAAGACCAAGTATTGCTAGGTGATTTCCAATTTGTTACCAAGTGATTAAATGGGTCGGTTCAATTTATATTTATATCACTCTCTAAACACTCAATATTTGTAATCTGTCCTTTCACACTATTGATATTGACATTGCACACTTGCATTTATAAATGCACTCTTTTCACTCTTACATAACACATCCTCATATCTATCTAATTACTTGCTTATCTTTCTACACCTCTATGTAATCAATTTCTAAATTTTAACAACATAAAACACATTTAGAAACATCCATCCTCTGACCTATAAATTCAAAAATGGATTTTCCCTCCCAGTCAAAACCTCCATTTTAGGTTGGTTTGTACAAATCTACAAGCCGACCCTATTGTGCGGATTTGGATTGAAACCTTGTGCACTAAAACTTTCAAATATGGACTAATATTCCTCCTTGGTCAGTTTTTCATGACATAACAACCTTCCAAAGAATATATAAGCAAGTAAATCAAACTTCATTTAGGAACCTATCTCTTTAAGAACTCATATAAAAGAAAGCACAAAAGACACTCTAAGCTCCTTAAACTGCAAAATAACTCATGCAAATCGAATAAGGAAGCACCCTTTATATGTCCAAAGTATCCTTCCACGTCTAGAACTATCCATTTTATTTATAAAATAAAGAAAAATGACCATTCCCAAATGTTTGAGAAAGTTTGAAACACAAGCAAAGAATTGTCAAAACATGGTTGTCAAGTTTTGATTGTACTACAATAGATATCACATGCTAGGAGAACAACGTACGGTTTGATCCCTCTTCAGAGTAGTGGGGACATTAGTGGTGCATAGTGCCTCCGACAACTCACCTAAGAATGTTTTGCAAGAACTCCTTACACTACAAGGCTTCTAGGTTTTGAGAAAAGTTTACAAAGTCATTTTGAAGGTGACCGAAGATGACTGACACATAGCAACACTCATTTTCAGGTATGCAAAGAACTTAGAAATTTACAGATCCATATTCTAAGTAGGTTAAAGATCATAGAGTAGGGTCAGGACCATATGGATGTCCTTGACCTTTTTGTATGGTCTTGTCTAGGTGCAGTCTCAGGTGCCAGTTCTTGTAATGAAGCATTTTTAGTTTTAGGTCAACATGAACCTACATTCAAATCCCCTAGACTCTCCTAAATCCACATATAATCAAATAAGTGTAATTCTCTTTTATTTTTTTGATAATTTCTAGATCAATTATCACTTTGAGAAGTGTTAATTTGATTTGTGCAATTAATGTTGGAAGTTAATTAAATCATAATATCCATATATTGCAATATTTCATCCTTTTCATGTATGTTGACTAGAAACACATTAAATTTTAAAAGGGAATGAAATAATAATTCACAAAAAAGTGAAATAACACTCCAAAGTTAATATTTCAAACTAAGGCCAATCCAAGAGGAAAATTTTTATTCTTAAAAATATTCCTATTTGAAAATTTTCCTACAAGGCATCCCTAAATAGGATCAACCAAAAGGGATAGAATCGACAAGTCAAACTTATTCCTCCTAGAAAAATCTTTCCAATAGGGTAGAAATCTCATATGATGGTTTACAAATATCTTCACCTAAGTTATGAATTGTTTCTAACTGACATATGTACAGGGGAATGAGGGATTTTAATCCTTAGGATAACGTAGGATAATTCATTTGAGCTATGTTTATGCATGTTACTCATTTATAAAAGACAATCTAAAAATAACTTTACCAATTTACATATGACCAAATTTTGATGTTTATATTTATCCCCCTTTAATCTAGTAAATATAATGTGTACCTACGTGTGTGGAAACACACTGTATTTTCTTAAATACTTGAGTGCTTGAGTTCTTTAGAGGTTTTCAAAGTGAAACCTGTAAGGCAAGAGTGTAATCAATTTCCATATTAAGTAAATTAAAAATTTAAATCTAAAGTTTGAAATTTAAATTGAAATAAGAGAGAGAAAAGAAGTAAACCTATATGAGTCTCAACCAATTTTTTCTCTATGATTATTGAGGCTTCTTAGTGAAACAATTGGATATTATTGTGCCCCTCATTTAATGTACATGTAGAGGGAGAATCTTGTTAGTCAAGATGGAGAAATATAGGTGATGAATCCCTAGTTTATAAAAACCAATGTTATCCAATGAGGTTTGGAGTGTAGAATACCAAACACTCAGGATTTTGAGGAGTTATGAATGTACCACTTGAAATAAGGGGAACCAGTATGGGTCCACTAGGAATGATGTTAAGGCTGATAGATGTCACTAGACCCAACATACACTACCCATTCCATTTAAACCACACAATTCCACACATATCTAGGTTATAAGTTTGCATGATCAATAAATAATGAAGTAAACTCATGTCCCCACCATACTCATAGTAACTGATACTTCTTGAAATAAAAAAATACTTCTCCCACAATAATTGATAATAATAAATTTTTAAAATAGAAATATGTATTATAGATTTTTTACACCTTGTATCTATAAATTGAACCATTGAATTAGTATCATGCCCCTTTTTTGTAACAAAAATTCAGTGTAATCTTACTAAAATATGTTTACTCTTTCTGATTCATTTCTTGAACCATTCTATATTATGTAATTTTTGAAACATTGTTAAAATTTATTATCCAAACTACACTCTAGAAGAAATTGACCAATAGAGGATAAAATTGACCAATCGATCCTATCCAAATTTGATAGTTTTATTTTTTGTTGAATCATATTTCTATAACCTATTTATATCCCTACACCTATATTTGTACCCTCTTCATTGTACCATATACCTTGCATTATGTATTCTATCTCAAAATAATCTTGTATTCTACAAAAACCCCTTTGAATGCTCCCTCTTTTAAGGTGAAGAAGATATAATGTGTTGACCAGTGTAGTTTTTGAAAAAAGGCTCCAACTAAATACAATAAGTTAATCTTACTGGTTTTTTAAACCCTCCTAGAAATAGGATTCACGGTAAAAAATTATAGGCACTAAAATTTGGTAACTTATCCATTTGTAATGCCAAGTTTTGTTATGCTCCCTTACTAATGCAAATGCTTGCATTTGGAATCCAATCAGTATATCTCTATAGATATTGTGTGACATTATCATCTCCATATTCTACTCCAGCATTGTAAATTCAAGAAATATTAATTAATCAAAATAGTGAGCTAACCATGGGCATCGTGCTACAAAATTTTATTTTGCATCACATCTCTCCCATCCTGGACCGTATAGTTTGGTCAATATGTGAAATATAGTCATGGTCAATTTGTACAAACCTGACCTCTCACATTATCTAAATTTGTTTCTAATTTTTTATTGTGTTATTTATTCCTAGGGTTAGCTGTATGATGGAAAAGTGATATGCGAGCATGGGAATCTACAAGTGACTCTTCCTCGCACCTGACCTCCTGAGGTCATGCCGAGACATCCAGTGGGGATTGAAAACATGTGGGATGCACGTGTTGGTTTTCAAATAGGACTTTTTAGAAGAGCAACAGTCAGGGGACAAAAAGTCCCTCCTCTTTAATGGGAGAGGTTCCCTTATTCTGAAACGAACTTATTTACAAATATACAGAACATTATTTTATGGTCAAACTTGGATATTACGAAAGTGTTTTCCACAAGGATCATCAGTTACGCCAGGACTGAGGAAGGGGAATAAGAAGATGAGCAGAATAGCAACATTCAGAATTATAGATAGCAGAATAATTCTTCGTGTATGCGAAGCTTCAAAGGATTTAAGACAAGATCATTTGCATTAGCTGAATGGGATTAAATTTAAAGACACAAAGTTCCGTAAATAACCTTCTTCAGATTTGTTAATCAAGGACACAAAGTTCCTTCTTGGTTGTACAAGATCACTGTACTTGCAAAACTGAACAGTATGCAATCAGAGAGACTAAACGAGTTAGGAACAAAATGATCTTCACAATATTAAAGGAAAACACAGAAACAACAAGAATCAGATAGACAAAGAATGGAAAGCCCTTTTGTATTGATTTCTTTAAGATCTATTTACACTTTCAGCAAATATCCAAGTTCTTCCTCCCTTTAAAATGGCATGGAAGGGCCATTATATAGCTTACAAATCAGTTACTCTTCGTAACCATTTCTTTTAACTAAAGAATAGTTAGGGAATGCTAATCGCAATACCTTAACTGATTACAAAGAATACGAAGAGAAAGGGAAGAAGAGAAAAGAAAGGAGAAGGAGACAGGTGTCTAGTTCTGAGAAGGACCCACTGTCTTCAGAAACCGCTGCTTGAATCTTTCTAACGTCTCAGCTCTGTCTCTACCACGTGGAACTGACGTTTCATCTTGAGGATGACAATGAGTGTCTTTGAAAACTGATGCACCCAGCGTCTTGAGAGCTTCGTCCTTCTGCCAGCTGTCCTTGAAATTTGATCTTCGGATTGATAGCATCAGAGCCGCAACTTAAATTCATATTTGAAAAACAGCATATTCGGGTCAAGCGGGAAAAACTAAGTGTGAATGACACTTGGTACGCTTGGGACAGGTGAGACGCGAATGCGCGAAACACGCGGCTCGGCCGGTTCGGGCGAAACAGGGAGAAGACGCACAAATGTATTTGGGACAAATGGGACGAAAATGTGCGAAGTACGCGATTCGGGTGTTTCGGCCGAAATTGGAACAGCGGGCCCGTTTGGACTTGGGACATTCGGGACAAAAAGTTCCGAAGTACGCGACTCGACCGACTCGGCCGAAATAGGGAAAGCTCACACTTTTTTAAATGGGGCAGTTAGGACAAAATTGCGCGAAGGACGCAGTCCGGGCGAACCGGCCGAAAATGGAACAGAGAGCAATTTGGAACTCGGGACAGTTGGGACAAAATTGGGCGAATCGGCTGAAAATGGAACAACAGGTCCGTTCGAACTTGGGACATTTGGGACGAAAAGTTCCGGTGTACGCGGTTCGGCCGGTTCGGGCGAAAATGGAACGACTCGCACTTTTTACTTGGGACATTCAGGACAGGAAAGTGCGAAGTACGCGGGAAGGATGATTCAGCCGAAATGGAACAGATTGCATTTTTGGCTTTGGGGCACTTGGGAAAAACTTCCGACAGGCCCGAAAATGGGACAAATTCGGGGGTTTCGGCCGATCAGAGAACAGAAGACACTTTCGTACTTGGGACAAATGGGACAAAAAGTTCCGACAGGCCCGAAAATCACAAAACGACCCAGAACACAAATTTTTCCAACTTCACGACTTAGGCACTTCAGAGAAAAACCCTTCAACTCAAAATTTTGAAAATTTTACTCTTATCAGAGCGGGAAATTTTGAGTAGACAACAACACGTAAACTAGTTAGGTAATCTTATGTCTTCAACACACAATAATGGGATCTATGATTCTACGGCAAAGAAGGCCCTCCTAACCTGAACCGGTGTGATAGATCGTTCGGTGAGGATAGCTGCTCGAAGGCTCCAATCAATATTGAGCTCTACCGTGATCCGATCTATGGTTTCTGGAATACGTGGAAGATAACTTGTGGGTGCTTCATATATGTCTCCCGACAAGGTCATTAAAATGGATGGCTAAATGTGTAATGGATCTTTTGGTGCTTTATGGACGATTCGCTAGTCTAGTCCAGAAATCTTTAGCTTGATACGTTGCTACGTCTAATAATGATAGTTGTGTGATAATGTCTGGTGGAAGTGGAGAGGATCTAAATACTAATGGTCGCAAGCTGGTGTCAATATTTGATTGCTTTGTAGGCCTGTTGGGTTGTGGGACCTGTGGATCATAACCGTAAGTTCGTGGTTGCTGTGGATCTCCTATGGTCATGTGAAGAATCAATCCCCTCTTCTGATCCCGAGTATCCAGTAATCGTATGCCTTTTCGGCCTCTAGGTTTAGAACTAGAAGTTGTACGATTTTCTCGGAGTACCTAATAGGTGTTCTGGTAACTTGGATACGTAAGCTAGTGTCTATATCAACAAGGAGGTCTCTTGCATCTGGCTGTGGGACTAGTGGATCACAACCGAATATTTTCTCTCTTTGAGGTCCTTCTACAGTCATACGGGTATCTATCAAGGTAATCTATAATTTGGCTAATTTGACCAGAACGTGTGTGCTTTGTCGTCTTCTATGTTTAGGCCTCTTAACTGTGTACTGGTTTCTTATAGGTCTGTTGTTATTCGGAAGACCTGAATTCTGATATTTTGGTCTATGTCCGCTAATGCTGCAACAAGATTTGGTTGAGGCATGATTGGCTCAAAAATGTATTCCCTGGGCTCCCTAGGTCCCGTGATTGTCATGCAAGATCAATATAAGCTTAACTGAAACGAAATAAACTATTTATTCAAGATATGTCTACAACATATGTATATTCCTCTATTTTTGTATTTTTGATAGAATTTTAATAGAATTGAAAGAGAAACTAATCTAATATATTTAGAAAATGACAACTAATCTAACAATAAAATTAAAACAAGCAAGGTAGCCCAGTGTAGCTACTTGCTTGTGTAGTTGTGAGTCTATTCTAAACAACTAGATAGCTAATTAACTTAATTAAAATATTCTAGATCCTACCTCAGAAGTGAGGAATGAATCGTAGTTTCTCATAAACTATCGATCCCCACAGTTTCCCTGGAAATATCGAAAATGAAATTTAATTGAAATGAAATATTTCACTACTCTATTTGATATATTTTAACTAGAACTTTAACAGATTAAACCTTGAATTTGTAGAACAGTGGCAAATCCAGTAGTGTACAACTTTGTCCCCTTAGAATGATCTCCTCGTTCCTTTGTGTTCATGTGAATCTAGAAGAGGGTGTATATGCTAGCATCAACATAAGAAGGTATTTGAACAATGACAGCTTTCGATATAGACCGAATACAATGCGAGTAGGAGAGGGACAGCGCAAGAGACAGAGGTTGGCATATGTAATTCCTAGCAGGAATACAACACAAGTGTACCGAGAGATTCTAGAGTCTACCTTCTGTGAAGAACACAACCTGCAACTCTAATGAATTCAATCTATAACTGACACTACTCTGCTTTAGACTAATTTGTATGGACAACAACGAATAAGAACTAAGCAAGAAGATTGAATGGCTTCTAAAAACAATGGAAAAACTAGCATGGATGCAAACATGAAAACAAAATGAACTCTAAGCAAGAATTGAGAGACTAAACAATGGAAAATGAGAAGTTCATAGGCAGTTTTGAGGGGCCATTTGTTTGAAAACAAACCAGGTATTTATAGATTTCACATTCACCCAAAGGTAACTCCTATCAGAACTCTTTTACCATAAACAATGAAGAAACACTATTCCAGGGGACATAAAACATTAATACAAGCTAAGGTAGTTGAGAAAAGCTGGTGAAAGTTGAAAATTACGCCATTCGTGATCGAAAGAACGTGCTAGAAAACGCGTGAAGGACCGCCGCCCTGATCAAGGTGGCGTTTTAGTTACTAAAGGTCAAAACACCGTTAAAAAGGGGGCGAGGGGTAAAAACAAGGCACAAGGAACTTGGATAAAGCACTTAGGATGCATGCATATACTTCATGAGCTTCTCCAGATCCGAACACTTTGCGAGGCGACCTGTATCATCATTGGGGCATGTGTAACATTGTTCCTATGGTACAGTACCCTTCAATTTTGCGTACGTACATATTGCCCCCTCGGAGAAGCATTTTAGCCATGAAGAGGCGTAAAACGGTGGGTCCGAGTATGGCAGTCCCAAAATGGGAAACTAGAAATTATACTTGACATGTTTGTGTGTCAAAATGTCGCCATTCAAATTCCTGCTACCTGCAAAATGGAAAGAGGACTCAAGTGCAGATAGATAAAACAAATCGAGAAATAAATACTAAATTAGTATGAAATGAGGACTTACCATTTGTGCGGGGATGAGAACTTACCTTCGTCGGTGCTCTAAACCTATGAAAGGGGCATTAAAAATGAGTCAAAACACTATATATATATATATATATATATATATATATATATATATAACAGGACCATTTTCCTATTCATTTGTGTGTATTGATTTGATAGTTTTTGAGCTATGGGACCCATGGTGATGGTTTTCAATGAGAGTATAATCGAAACGTTCATATCGAGATAGCGATCATGCCTCTACGAATAGATCCTCGACCCGTGAGATCTCAGGTTAGTTCTTTTTGATTTAACGTTTTTGCACCCAAAATATAAAAGTGATGAAATCTTTGTCGTGGGGGGGTCATTTTTAGAAATGTCATTTTTTGGTCATTTTAGGGCATGTGACCCATTTTTAAACGTGGGACAGAACTGCTGCCCTGAGCAGGGTAGCGGTTACAGGACCGTTGCCTTCCAAGGTGGCAGTTACGGAGCCACCACCCTGTTCAGGGTGGCGGTTCTCTTCAGAATGTTAAAACTACATTAATTTGAGTTTTTTTTTGCATTTCTAGCATTCTTACTTGCTTTAATGATTTTTTTAATGCAATCTTGATGCTAACTTGCTCCTTTTTGCGTGTTTTTGTGTGTTTTGTAGAAGAAGGAAGAGTACATCAGATGGATCCGAGAGAGAGAGAGTGTGTGATTGGCTTCCAGCAGTGCTAGATGCACTCTCTCAGGATGAGCAGGATACTCTTCAGAGGGTAGGTATATTGAGGATCGCACAAGTCCCCCATGTTACACCTGCCAGTCACATACTATGTGACTTATTTTCTTACTGGGACGTAGATCGGAACACTTTCCGATTTCCAGGTGTTAGGGGTGAGTGGACTATCACCCTAGAGGATGTCTACCACATTTTGGGAGTCATGATTATTGGGAGGAGACTTTCATTTGATACAGTAGCATCCAGAGCTCAGGTGACATAGTGGGCCACCTATATGGGAGACGCAGTTGTCTCCACTGGTTCGAAGAAGGGGGTGAAGGTCCATTCTATTCCTAGCTTGCCCATCCCTTTGATCCGTCAAGCCATTATGGGAATCCTTGCTTCGAGATTAATCGGAGATAAGGGAGGGGATACTTTACTCTACTGTTGGGCCCCCATCATTGCACAGATTGAGGCACATGGTCGGATTTATGCTTGGGGAGCCGATATACTTGGGACCACCTATCATGACTTGTATAAGGTGGTTCGTTTACAGGGACAATCTTTGAGCCATCTGACCTTAGTTATGAGCTAGGTCTATGAGCGTATCATCCCTTATGGGAGAGGCATAGAGGTGGCGGATCCCGAGGCTGTGAGGGAAACTAGATGGAAAAAGATGTCAGTGCTTAGAGCACCCCACCAACCAGTTGCTTCCCTGACTAATTATGATATGGAGGCCACACCTTATCAGGCCATGGCAGTGTTGTGGGGCGAGGAGACCTTCACTTTGATTTCCTGCTCTACTACAGGATAGCTCTTGGACAAGACGGGGAAGGTAGAGACACACCCCTTTGATCGAGTGCCTCAATAGTTCGGCCTTGCTTATGTTGATATGCTTCCCCCAGTGATGTCAGTGTTCAGATCATGTAGGAGGCTAGGGGAGGTCCTAGAGCCCGAGGTTGGACTGTTGTTACTCCTGGCATCCCTATTGCAGCTAGGTGGGTGGTACTTGCCTGAGAGAGAGTCGGTGCTCCTCAAGCACCTTTACTTTAGATTTCCACCAGTCCTGCCCATAGTAGTGATGACCCCATTGATATAGACTCCAAGTCTGAGGAGTTCACAAGGGAGAGACGGAGGAGGAGACCACAGACATGGAGATCAGTGAGTCAGGTGGAGAGGAGGATAGCGATCACGAGTGGCATGACACTCAGGAGATCCTACAGGCCGAGAGGGCGGAGCAGCGCATGGAGAGGGTGACTCTAGTCTTAGAGGAGTTGCTTTCTTAGGACCTAGGTGGAGAGGACGAGTCCGTAGCAGGATGCCATGTTGTCCCAGACATAGGAGGAAGACATCAGTCTGCAACAACGTCCATGGTAGGCATGGATCCCAGAGATCCTTCTTGGAGGCTCGGCGATCCGAGTGAGTTGTCACTCTTCTTTTAATATTTTTTTTAAGCTAGAATTTCCTTAGTTGCTATCTCTCCTTTTGTTCATCCTTGGTCTCACCTTTTGATTATTTTCTAATTTGTTTTTCTCATTTGTTTGCAGAGACAACTAATGAGTGGCGAGACTTGATTCGCTAGATATGTACTGATACCTTGATGCTCCATATGGAGAAGACTCGTGCCGAGCTATCCATGGATGTAGGGGAGCCTTCGGTAGCCGGTAGGCATACCAATGTTTTTGCCCCCGTTTGGCATGTGGCCAAGATGGTGACTTCCCTCCGTACCAAGTTAGCCAGGTATAGGACTGCAGAGCGCCTGATGAGGAGGAGCTGCTCTCATAGCGAAGCTACAGCTACTGTTCGGGACCATGAGCCCTCAGTGCACTCAGAGCACCGACATAACCGGAGTCCTAGACGTGGTTGTGCGCCTTCTGAGGGATCCTATAGGGATTAAGAGACCACTTGGCTCTTTTTTTAGTGACTCTTGCTAGATTGTTTATATGACCATTTTGTATTTCCCAGGCTCATTGAGCGTTTTTACCATGCCTAGTGTATGATGGCATTGTACATAAAACCTGATTTTATATATATATATATATATATATACATCTCTTTTTGGATCTCGATCTCTTTGTACCTAAAGTTTTGTGATTCATTTTCACATGTATATTAGATGTTTGTAAATTTTGTGTTTATATGCTTTTCAGAATGTATGCAATGGAGAACAAATATCACAAATGTTTTCTTTTTGTATTTTTTGATGCTGATGTATGATGATGTAAATGAACTTGTGATCTTGAACTTTACTTTCCATAAGAAATTTTTGGTACTTCATATTGTTTTGAAAAAATGTGATGATGAGCTGGTATGATGAGCAGATGAACTTGCCCCACTCCTAACTCCACACAACTAGTAAGATGCGAGGGCTCACCACTGAGAGCTAGAAAGGGCACAAGCTGTGAGCTGTGTTGAAATGGTAATGATGGGAGATAGACAAAGAGTTGGTGGAACCAAATTAGGACACTACAAACCTATCCTACTCAAATGACTCCATAGTTTAGAATGTAACTTGCCTTGCAATTTATCCAGACTTAGATCCGTAGATGGCCACCTGGTTGACAAAATCTAGTTTTTAGGGTTTTGAACTCTCTTGGAATTTTGGACATCTGATTCATTTGTTTTTGACTCAATATTTCAAAGGTTTGTTTGAAATTTTTTCTTATGACCTTCAATGTTTACTGTCAAGAGGACCCCCTACACCTTGCCCCATGCTACTAGTAAGAAGCATGGGCTTATCACCATGGACAAGGCATAGGCGAGTAAAGGCATTCCCATCCTTTCCCAACCCTACATCACTAGTAAGAGACGCAAGCTCAACGCCGAAGGTTGGTAGGGAAAGGAAATGTGTAAAAGTAAAATTTTCTATTTGATCTATATTTGACTTACTTACTTGAACAAAATGTTAGGATGTTCTTATTTCCAAAGAGATATATACGTGGGGTAGATGTGACACCATGAAGCTTCTAGAACAGACCATAGGCAAGACACCTATCCTAGGAAGAAACCAAAAGTGAGAACAAGCATGCAGGCCTTGGTATGGATATCGTTAAGACTTTGTCATATCTAGCTTTAATTGATGAAATGATTATGAAACAGTTGATGATGTTATGAAAATGAAGAAGTATGATTTGAATGCTCCTATCAATACTATCAGAAGTTTGTAATGAATTGCTTAAGAATAAGTCCCTTGATCACCAAGTTTTACGAAGTGAGCAAACAAAATGAACCTAACTAAATGAGTATGTAGATATAATTATACAAATAGTGCAGATGCTTCATGCGTAAAACCATTTAAGATGCAAGGAATTGATGGTTTCAACAAATTCCTCACCTTCCAGTGTGCATAAGAGGTATGCACCATTACCGTAGTCTTTCATGACCTGATAAGGGCCCAACCATTTAGGTTGGAACTTTATTGCTTCGCTGGTTTTCTTATCGATCTGGCTGTCTAGTCTTAGAACTAGATCTCCTTCATATATTTCTTACTCATAGACCTTTTTTTTATATTGCCAGCACATCCAGTCAGCATAGGCTCTATGTCATTGTTCAACGTTTAACCTGGCCTCGTCTAGACTTTCTAGTTAGGAGAGGCCTGCCTCCCTATAAGCTTCTTCATCTAGAATCCCTTGTAGTGAGATGCAGAGACTGGGTATTTCAACCTCAAGCAGGAGAACTTTTTCTCGCGGGATTGCCTCAATGGATATGAAGTTGAATCTTTTGCTTAGATCTAATACCACTATTTTATAGAGTTGTAAGTGCTCGGCTCTAGTATCATATACTTCAGAGACTTGGTTTGCAACTAATTAGGAGTCTCCTAACACTCTGATGTTATTAACACCAATCCTTTTGGCTATGATGAGGCCAAGGAGGAGGGCTTCGTACTCAGTGTCATTGTTTATACATTCGAAGTTTAATTTAAAAGCAAAAGGTAGGATCTTTCCCTCAGGATAAGTAAAGATTACGCCTACCCCAGCTCCATAGTGACATCTAGCTCCATTGAAATGGAGAGTCCAATATTTACTAGGAAAAATGGATGCTAGGACATTCTTCACGTTTGTCTCTTCTGTTTCGGCTACTTCTACCATGCAAAGTTCCTCTGTTGTAAGAGAACCAACTCCTAGGGTACATCCCATACCTGCGGAATCAAATGGTAGGAAAATTGGTAGATCTTGTTCCAGTAATTCGACAATTTTTGCAGTAGTTCCTAATGACATTGTTTCTACAATGTTAGCTTCATCCTTGAGGGCTGGGATTCCCTTGACTAGGTTTGTAATTTCTAGTTCTTTTGTAGGTATTAATTTTTCTTCTGGTTTTGAGTCAATTGATTTGTTAAGTTGGTTTGTTGGGAGTTCAAATTCAGAGTGAATGCCTAGTCTTTTCTTCAGAGCTGCTAGGTGTATGTCGAATGGTTTTGGGTCACATTTTTCTATGAATATCTTTCCTAGGTCTAAGAATCTTATTTCCTGGAATAACGTAGAAGGGATTGCTTTCATGCGATGTATCCATGGTCGACCGAGGATCATATTATATTTGGTTTCCCGATCTATGATATAAAACTCAGTGAGGATTGTCTTGGGTCCTAAGGTGACTAGTAGTATTATAGTCCCAATTGAAGTAGCTTTAAGGCTTTCATAACCTCTTAGCATATTTCTTGTTGTGGAACAATTTGTTTCTCCATATCCTAGATTTTGAAGGAAAGAGAAGGGGACAATGTTAATTGTTGCCCCATCGTCCACCATTGCACATTTAACGTAATTATTGTAAACCCATACTTGTAAATGTAAGGCCAGATCACCTCTACGTGCAATTTTAGCATCTGTTGGCATTTTGTTTATGTCGAATATAAACTCAAAATCCCTATCTAGCTGCCCTGGGGGGTGGATATCGTAGTCTATATGGTTTACTTTTGTTTCAGGAGGTGGAGTGATCAATGTTAATTGAATGACCTAGACCCAATGATTCTGACAGAGAAGCCCTATGGGTAGGAGAGTTCTTCAACATATCCAAAAAGGAGATGTGAGAGAAGGTCTTTGTTAAGTCATTAATTAAATCATAAGCACCCACGGGTTTTACCAACGTTTGTTGAATGTTATCTGGCTCTAGTGGATAGATTGGATTTGGTTGAGAAGAATATTCTCGTGTTCTTGTGATGACTTCTACGTGCATCTCAGTATCTAACTCCACTAGACCAACTATCTTGGTTCGTGGCTGACTCCCTAATTGCGGTGCGACAGGTGGATTTAGTGAAGTTGAGGCTTCATGCTCATTATTTCTTGTCATTACACCTTTGTTCGTCCCATTTGGATTTAATTTTCTGTTATTGTGATTTGGGAGTGGATCATTAAAGATCTTAAGAGGTGCGTTTTGAGGGGAGACTGCCCCTGTGAAGGTATTTGGCATAGGTATCATAGAATCTATTAAGAACATATCTATGAAGAGTTGTCTTTGTTCCTCTTGCAAATGTTGCATGAACTTACTGTAATTGCGGAAAGTCCTAGTGTCATGGCCTCTAATTTTGTGGAAACCACAATACGAGTTGGGATTATAACTCCTAGGTTGTTGGTTTGGCACGTGTTGTGTTCCAAAACTCGCATTAAATTGTTGACTATTAGGACTAAAGTTTTGTGTTTGTTGCCTTTGGTTTTGATATCTAGTTGAGTTTTGACTTGGACCCTGTGTCTAGATCTATCGTTGTTGTTGTGGATGATTTAAATCCACCGCGTTGATTGTTGGGGTAAAATTGTTGTTTCGTTGATTGTTAACCGGTGGTGGAGCATTTACAACATTTTCCTTTTTAGTTTGGTTAGTTACTCCATTTGTTGTCACTCCACGGTTCCTGTTAAGGATTTTAGGTCCTTGATTGGTGTTTTTGGTAGTAGGATAAGTCATAGTATTTTGGCTGGGGATGATTAACCTCCCATTTGTTCCATATGTCTTGCGACCGATATCTACTATAGCTTGATCTATTCGGAGAGCGCTCTCGAGCACTTCATCATAAGTCCTTAGTGGGAACTTTTGGACTTCTTCCTTTATCTCTCTGCATAGAGAATGAAGGAATAAATCACATAGTTCTATTTGATCCATGTTTGGAGTGCTTGCTAAAGAATAGAGGATTGTACGCAATCTTTGGATGAAATGAGCAATAGATTCATTGTGTTCTTGTTTGATATGCAAGAATTTCCTGATTCCTATTCTCAACAATTTGTTCATGTCGAATGCCTTGATGAACTCTGAAACAAGTTGTTTAAATGAATGTATTGAGGCTTCAGGTATTCTATAATACCAATCTAGGGTGATACCCTCTAAAGTTTTGGGGAATATTTTAGCAACAACTCCATCCCAAGGGAGCAGTTCTCGAATGGCTTTGGCATAGGCCTTAATATGTGCATTCGGGTCTCCCTCCCCTTTGTACTTGGTTAGATCAGGGAGAGGTCTTGGAAGCATGACACTTCGTATAGTGAAGTCCAAAGGTTCTTTCAAATATTCTAAATAAGTTCCTATCACATAGGTTTCGACCATTGATGGTGCTTGCTGAGGGGGTGGAGGTGGGATGGTTTTTTGATATGGTGTAGCATATGTATTTGCAGGGGCATAAGGAAATCCATGTGGTTGAGCGAACATGCCGGCAGAAGAGAACATATCTCCCTGTGGTGATTTGGAATACATGTTTAAGTATGGAGGAGCATTGCTTAGGAATGGATTGTTTTTACTAAGCCGGGAGGTATCATATTCTCAACTAGAGTGGCGTTTGAAAACGCGGTTCTAGTTGGCATTTGCTATGAATATTGAGGAAGCATGCCCAATGTGCATGTCCCTGTGAAGAGGTCTACTTGGCTAGGATGATTTGGAGGATTGGAAGTTCCTGCCTGCATGAACTATGAATTTTGATTCACTTGAGCAAGTTCCAACCCTCTAACCTTCTCAACTAAGGTTGAGATGACTTCGTTTGGTGAAGACACAGTATTTTTCCTTAGTGGCATTTGTTGTACATTTTGAGGTTGTATAGGCATATGGTACCCTGCTATGAACTGATCGTTACCCTACCAAGTATCACCGAGGGCATTTGTTATAGGTGGTGGCATGGGGGTATTTTCTTAGAACTAGACCTCGGGTTGTGTTTGCAAACCTCCTATAGTTGGGTACATGCTTTGAGAGCGTTGTTCACTCCTAGCATAACGTGCTAAGTATTCGTCATCTAAAAACAGATATGGATCTGACTGTCTACTAATTTGTGGTCTAAGCAACACCTAAGGAGATGAACTAGATTCTCTAGTGAGAGTCATGTTGTTTGAGCCCGAAGGCTCTGTTTGTTGCATTTGAGTGAGTTGGTCTAACGCCTCTATTTGGAAAGAGGAACTATATCTAGTCCTTTGAGGCAGAGTTTCTGTTGAAAACCAGTTATTTGAATAGTTGTCACCCCATGCTGAGAGAGAGGGTGATGGTTATCTATTTAATTGATCGTAGTATGCTTCAAGACCTAGGAGAGGTCTACCATATGCATCATATCCTGACATATTCGGGGGTTATATGAATACCCACAGAATAATGGGAAAGAGCGAAGGTGGATAAAATTAAAAGAAGAGTGCGAAAGTGAACCAATTGTTCCTTTTACGTGAGTTTCACCAATTTTGTTGGCAAAGCTGATGTGAAGGCTAATGCGGTGGAAAAGACGAAAGGTATACTAATTGGAAGAACAAGTAGAAATAAGACTTCGAATCAGAAGGTAGGAAGTTTCACGTTGGGTTCACCAATTTTGTTGGTGAAGCTGATGTGAATGCTAATGAGGAGAGAAGGTAAAACATTTGTTTGTTTCACGTCGGGTTCACCAATTTTGAGGTAAAATAGTTGTTTGTTTCACGTCGGGTTCACCAATTTTTTTGGTGAAGCTGATGTGAATGCTAATGAGGAGAGAAGGTAAAACTATTTTTTGTTTCACGTCGGGTTCACCAATTTTATACGATGGAAAAGTGACATGCAAGCATGGGAATCTACAAGTGACTCTTCCTCGCACCCGACCTTCCGAGGTCGTACCGAGACAACCGGTGGGGATGGAAAATATGCGGGATGCAGGTAAACTAGTTAGGTAATCTTATGTATTCAACATGTAATAATGGAATTTGTGAATCTAAGGCAAAGAAATCCCTCCTAACCTGAATCGGTGTGATAGATCGTTCAGCGAGGATAGTTTCTCGAAGGCTCCAATCAATATCGAGCTCTGTCGTGATCTGATCTATGGGTTGTGGAACATGTGGAAGATAACCTATGGGTGCTTCGTATATGTCTCCCGGAAAGGTCATGAAAATGGATGGCTAAATGTGTAATGGATCTTTTGGTGCTTTATGGACAATTCGCTAGTCTAGTCTGGAAATCTTTAGCTTGATACGTTGCTATGTCTAATGATGATAGTTGTGTGATAATGTCTGGTGGAAGTGGAGAGGATATAAATACTAATGTTCGCAAGTTGGTGTCAATATTTGATTGATTTGTAGGCCCGTTGGGTTGTGGGACCTGTTGATCATAATCGTAAGTTTGTGGTTGCTGTGGATCTCCTATGGTCATGTGAAGAATCAATCCCCTCTTCTGATCCCGAGTATCCAGTAATCGTATGCCTTTTCGGCCTCTACTTTTAGAACTAGAAGTTGTACGATTTTCTCGAAGTACCTAATAGGTGTTCTGGTAACTTGGATATGTAAGCTCGTGTCTATATCAACGAGGAGGTCTCTTACGTCTGGCTGTGGGACTAGTGGATCACAACCGAATATTTTCTCTCTTTCAGGTCCTTCTACAGTCATACGGGTATCTATCAAGGTAATCTATAATTTGGCTAATTTGACCAGAACGTGTGTGCTTTGTCGTCTTCTATGTTTAGGCCTCTTAACTGTGTACTAATTTCATGTAGGTCTGTTGTCATTCGGAAGACCTGAATTCTGATATTTTGGTCTATGTCCGCTAATGCTACAACAAGATTTGGTTGAGGCATGATTGGCTCAAAAATGTATTCCCTGGGCTCCCTAGGTCCCGTGATTGTCATGCAAGATCAATATAAGCTTAACTGAAATGAAATAAACTATTTATGCAAGATATGTCTACAACATATGTATATTGCTCTATTTTTGTATTTTTGATAGAATTTTAATAGAATTAAAAGAGAAACTAATCTAATATATTTAGAAAATGACAACTAATCTAACAATAAAATTAAAACAAGCAAGGTAACCCGGTGTAGCTACTTGCCTATGTAGTTGTGAGTCTATTCTAAACAACTAGATAGCTAATTAACTTAATTGAAAGATTCTCGATCCTACCTCAGAAGTGAGGAATGAATCGTAGTTTCTCAGAAACTATCAATCCCCACATCTTCCCTGGCAATATCAAAAATGAAATTTAATTGAAATGAAATATTTCACTACTCTATTTGATATATTCTAACTAGAACTTTAATAGATAAAACTTGGAATTTTCATAACAGTGGCGAATCCAGTAGTGTACGACTTTGTTCCCTCAGAATGATCTCCTCGTTCCTTCGTTTTCACGCGAATCCAGAAGAGCGTGTATATGTTAGCATTAGAGAAGAAGGTATTTGAACAATGGTAGCTTTGGATATAGACTGAATACAATGCGAGTAGGAGAGGGGCAGTGCAAGAGATAGAGCTTGGCATATGCAATTCCTAGCGGGATTTATTACGGGAATACAACACAAGTGTACCAAGAGATTCTAGAATCTACCTTTTGTGAAGAACACAACATGTAACTCTAATGAATTCAATCTATAATTGACACTACTCTGCTCTAGACTAATTTGTATGGACAGCAATGAACAATACTGAAGCAAGAAGATTGAATGGCTTCTAAAAACAAAGGAAAAACTAGCATGGATGCAAACATGAAAACAAAATGAACTATAAGCAAGAATTTAGAGCCTAAACAATGGAAAATGAGAAGTTCAAAGGCAGTTTTGAGGGGCCATTTTTTTGAAAACAAACCAGCTATTTATAGATTTCACATTCCCCCAAAGGTAACTCCTATCTGAACTCTTTTACCATTAAACAATGAAGAAACACTATTCCAGGGGACATAAAACATTAATACAAGCTAAGGCGGTTGAGAAAAGCTGGTGAAAGTTGAAAATTACGCCAGTTGAGATCGAAAGAACATGCTGGAAAACACATGAAGGACCGCCGCCCTAAGCAAGGTGGCAGTTACAGGACCGCCGCCCTGCCAGGGCGGCGGTTTCGTTACTAAAGGTCAAAACACCATTAAAAATGGAGCGAGGGGTAAAAAAAAGGCACAAGGAACTTTGATAAAGCACTTGGGATGCTAGCATATACTTCATGAGCTTCTCCAGATCTGAACACCTTGCGAGGAGACTTGTATCATCATTGGGGCATGTGTAACATTGTTCCGACGATACAGTACCCTTCAATTTTGGGTACGTACATTAGCCTTACTAGAATATTTCACCTATGGAAGGTTACGTAAGCAATTCAATTTCACTTTATAATTCATTATAAGTATTACAAGCTCTTATTATAAGTATCATTCCAAAAACACTCAAGGCTCTCCAAAATCTTCCTAAATTAGTCACGTGCGTAAATTAGAAAAACATATGTTATCGGTTTGAAGCAATCAACTAGGTCAAATAGTCTAGCTCCCTCCATTTCCAAGCACAAAAAGGTCCAACAACCATGTCTTTGCATAGTTTAGTTATGCCATGTATTTTCAAAGGGTTTCTAGAAAAAGAAAGGGTTTGGTCATGTAGTTGAAGTATGCGACATAATACTACTACTACATTGGGTACATTCTATACTATAAATTTAGCTCATTATTATTTATTTCAAAATATATGAGGGAACCCATATCATGTTTGATTATATTATACTCACACTTGCATAAGAACCTAGGAGAAATACATGAGGCTTGATCTCGCATGAGGACATGTAGTGCATCACTTGAAATGGTTAAGTCAGGTTGGCCACCAAGGGTTGTCCAACCTTACCACACATACGATTTATCCTCTTGGTTTGAAATTATTTCATGAAGATTACTACATGTTTATAGTGTTTCCACTTGTTGAAGATTATTACAAGTCATCCCAAAGTTGTGGGATATAAGAGTGACATATAGCAAAGGGAATTTCAAGGAAATTTAAGCACATAAGAAATTGTAGATCCCAACTATCAAAATTTTCAAGCCCATACACTTCTATTCATGACAATATAACTCCAAGTTTGGATCATAAAAAAATTATATGGCCATGTTCCTACTCTGTTTCTAGTTCCATCATTCATAAGGTATCATCTCTAATTTGTAATTGGCCTTTTCCACTTGTCTGCACATCAAAATATTCTCTAATTTAACTTATATAGATAAATTTGTATCTCCTCCTATGTATTTTAGATATCATTTATCGTTTATCAATCATTTCAAGTATTAATGTGTTATTTTTTATTTTGCATGGTTAATAATGAATTAATTAGATCAAATAGTCTCATATTACAAACATTTACATCTTATTTATTTTTGTGCACTTTCTATAACATATATCTATTAGGGTGTAATCATTTGGTGAGCCCAACTATTGCTTAAATATTAGTGGCCCTAGGGTTTCTTATTATATTATCTTGGGATATTCTTGAGTTATTCTCTTGTGTGTTTCCATGCCTCTCCCTTCAATCTTTTATGATCTTTATTTCAAACCTAAGGGACCATTCCCTCATTCTAGTATGGGTCATCATCCCTTTATACATGTTCATGCCCATATCTGATCTAGAACATGACTTATGAAGATCTTATTTTGAAAAATTCCTAAAATTTCTATTTTTAGCAGTTTTCAGGGAAAGTCCTAAAAGTCTATTTTTGGAAGCTTTTAGAATCTTTTGTATTTTTCATATTTTAGACTATTCAGATCATGTTTGGGATTTGCAAAATTTTAGGTAAGCTATTTATCAATTGGATTTGCAGTCTAGTTGCATCTTCACTCTTCTTACCAATGGATCATCTAGTTCACAAAATGGATCAACGAGCTATGAGATATGACCCCGACAAAGGACATAAAATAAAATACTAAGTGATAATATGAAATATGTTAGTTTTTTTCACTTTTGTCTTTTTAATCTGGCCCTAAGGTGTATAAAAATAGTATCCATGTAGGATGAACTTTTGGTTCCCATTTGGATCCCTTCATGTTCTTTGTATAATTATAAATTAAATGGTTTTTGAATAAAGAGATAGATCTCCGAGCATTCATCTCTCTCATCAAGTTTTCCAATTTGTATTTGAAATCACAATAAAATTTGTTTTGTTTACTTTTCTTTCATTGTCACAACACATTAAACGCCATCGTTACTATGTTGTCCACTGGTTTGCAATTGAATCTGGATCAATATCCCATCTAGAAAAGGGAGTATCTATGATGGTTCTACTTGAATCATGACTGATGAGGTACCTACTTACATTAATATACAATACGAATATATTCCTCTTACTCAAAAACATCCACCCCGCTTTTATTCTTCACCCGTAACTACTGAAGTTAATGGTGTCAAAATATGCCTTCACTAAACAACTAGTTGGGGGCAACCCAACTTTTCCCCCGCCACCTATGGCTCCCTCTACTAATTTTGGAGATAATTTTAAAAGTTTTGATATATTATAGAAATTAAATAATACAAGTGCTAAAAACTCTCTTCTATAACTATTTATAAGGATATTTTATATGAGACTTTGTAGTTTGTTACCTTGCCTCCCACTATTCATCATTTTTCTTTTGTACATTCAAAGCTATGGATAATGCAATATTAATCCAACTAATATCACACCTACAATTAATGAGGACCCTTGATCACCTCTTCTTATTACGACATAAATTCAAGGATTCCTCATTAAGTGTGACTATATCAATAATGGCTCTGATCTTAATAATTTTAGGTTTTTGTGCATAAAAAGGTGGGTCTTTCTATGCATACAATTGACACAAGTATTAATATTGTGTGAATTTTTCATAAAATTACATTATCTATAGTAGTCATTATTACTCTTGACTACTTGATTGGACCTAAAAAAATTCCCACTATGTTTCACATCATGGACATGGATTTACATTAAAATCTTCTTTTGGGCCATGCTTAGACCCATGATTTGAAAGTTGTTTATCTAGTTTTCATCAGTATCTAAAATTCATACATGATGGTTGTGATTATGTTGTGGTTTGTGACCCAAATCCATTCAAATATTTCAAATATTTCACTTCTACTTCTCAAGTACTTATTATTACTTCTCAACAACCCATACCTATGGATAAATTTCCCACCTATGTTGTAGGATGATTTATTCATGGATTTGATACTACCACTCATTTACCACCATTGATATAAATACATATGAGTTTATATGATATCATTCACTTTGTTAATGATTCTCTATCTGAAACTCCTAAATTATTAGTTAATACAACACTACAAGACAATGTTGTTGATTATGCCTTCGATAGTGATGTTGATATTATTTCTCTTCTCCATGAAAAATTTCATAAATTAAATTTTAATCCCATCAATGAAAATGAATCTATGCTCCATTAGATTTTTGTTTCTACTAGTCATGGGAATTATTGTCTCAATTATGGTACATCTCCCACCTCAGTTTTTGCTAATCCAACTAGTCATGACACATCCACTATAGTTGGATTTGATCCATTATGATATACATATGTCATATAATGATCCAGTCATGGATCAGATACTACTCCTCATTTGCCACCATTTTTTGAATAACATATGAGTTTAAATCCTATTTCTCACTTTGTAAATGATGGTCTATCCGAAACTTCTAACATATTGGATAATGCAATGCTACAAGACAATGTTATTGATTATTCTTCAGATAGTTATGTTGATACTATTGCTCTTACTGATGAAAAATAAAACAAATTTAATTTAATCCCATCAATGAATATGAATCTATTTTCTATTCTTTTTTTTTTCTACTATTCCTAGACATTATCAAACCAACTCTACTACATATACCACTTCATATTTTGCTACTTCAACTAGTCATGACACATCCCCTATACTTGGCTCTGACCCATTATGACATATTGTTAATACATTATATCGTATAATTTTGTTAGTTCTATCACCATCTCAACACATCTTGATACCCCACACTAGTTATTATTTATAGTTATTGATCTTGAGTTATTTAATTTACCTTCTCTTCATTATTATTCTACTAAAAAAATATCTCAACAAATGGGTAGCCCTTTTATAACTATCACCATGTATCTAGACATGAAAATAATCACTTTTAAGCTTTCATTATTAAGATCCATGTGACAAAATCCAATGGTACTATCATTTGGCATTGTTGACTCTAGTAAGTAGCCACACCATGATAATTTTACTAGCACACCTTACATAATGGGAACTACCAGGAACATAGAACGGTCACTATGGATCCTAACAAGACTATATGTAGTTATGATGTATTACATACTTTGGATCTTTCCCCATTTGACATTATCAAATTTGACACAGCATAGATGATCTCCTTGATAAAAAAAAATATAGGTTCTTGTGCTACCCTTTTTTATGTACATAGATGTTTTTAAAAAACTCAAAAGCATTAAAGTAATCAAATAATACAAAAACATTCATTTATTTACAAAATAAAAATTTAGGACATGTTTATGGTTTGATTGGGTAACTTTCTACTTTATACATGTTGTTCAAGTCATATTGGTTTGATAGATATCATATCCTTTGTATATGTTATTTGCATGCATACATTAACGAGGTATATTGTGTGTGATGAATGACATGCACACGATGACAAGTGTCAACTTGGTTTTTTCCCATAGACATTACTCTTTGGGGGCATCTCCCACATTACACAAGAGATTTTGTTTCATTACTTTACACTTCCTCATCACACTTGATTATATACTTGGTATCTATGTTATCTTTTGAGCTAACACAAATGACCTATCTTTGTTGTTATAGAGAGATGGGAAAGGGAGTGTAGATATATTTAATTAGGGCCCTCAATTTATAAGACAATCGAGTCATTCAATTCACTACCTATGCTCACCCATCACCCTCCTTGGTCAGATGAGTGCATGTTCTTGGTCAGACTAGTCAAGTACTATCTCTATTTTTTCTATCATTTTTTTGTATTTTCTCAATACAATATTATTACTACTTTATTATATGTAGATTATTTCCTTGTTTGATTATTGTGTTATTTGTCTCTCTGTTTATGATTTATTATTACTTTGTTTGATTACAATTCTATGGTTGTTTACCCTATATGACATAACTTCCTTAATTTTCTTGTGACATCTTGGGTCTTGTGTTTGTGTCTTTATGCCTATATTTTGTGAATACACTTGTTTCTATGATGTACCCTAAATTTCATTTTAATGTGATTGTCTTGTGACATCATGGGTTTTCCATGTTTGTGAATTTATGCCTCTATGTGACAACATTTTATGTTTCTATATTATTGACTACTTATCTCTACATTGTTGTTTATACTACTATATTTTTACTAATTTGGCTTATGACATGTATGACCCTTAGTAAAATGCAGATTTTATATATTACTTCTCTAGTTTATGAAATGGTTGATTTATACTACATTGTTATACTATTTCTACTCTAGATTATGACATGATTGATACCTTTTACATTTTTGTTCTTACTTTTATACACATATATTATTGCTTTTTAACTGTTGTACGTTTCTTTATTTTTTTGCCATGGTTTCCACCATGTGTAACCCTTTTTTTCCATTGGTTCTAATTGGTGGCCACCATTACATCCTTCTATGTGATGCTACTCGGCTTAATAGGCTTATCACATATGGGTACAAATCTATTATTTTGAGCCACGTTATCATATTATTTATCACACACACCTCAAATAGGGGTAATTCATTAGGATATATTCTACATCTACATACAGATTTTGGACACACGATCCATATATTTCAGAACATGCACCGATATTAAAAAATGGCATAATTCAACACAAGTCAAATTTGTATAGTGCAATCAATAACTTGGTACATTCTTGATCTCAGTTGATTTTCTTGAATAGGATACATATTATCATATATTTCTAGGTTTCTCATATTCTATCAGTTATTCACGAGTTTCTTTTAAAGATTTAGATATAAAATAGGGTGACGGCACAAACAGATGACCCACTTTTATATATAGAAGTGACATTCACTTTATAGAAAATGAGACTTCATGCAAGTTTGAGTTATGATAAGTGATACATCAATTTAAATTTTATAAGTGTAAATATATGAAATATAGGATTTTGAGTGTATAATACTATTGTGTGTGTATTTTTTGTAACATGAGTAGTTTAGCTAGATGTAAACTAGCACAGTGAGTGACAAATTTACACACACATGTATGATAATGAGACATAATTATTAAAACAAGATTTTTAAGACATTTTATAATTTCAATAATATTTTGATAAAATATAAATTGTTTATTTTATTATTTAAACAAAACTTATACGAAGTTAACTATTTTTTTTTGCACACTTAATATCTTAATAAGCGAAGTAGTATAGTTGGAAAATAATATATCATTGTGTCAACTCGCTTTTTTAAAGCACGGGATATTTTTTTGAAAATTAAAATATTTATATTTATATTTTTAATTGTGTGTTTAAAAATAAACTAAAACTGAAAAAGAACACCTATAAAATTGAAAAATTACTAAAACTAGAAAATAAAGGTTGAAATTGTATAAAATAATTTAAAAATATATAATATGGAATAATTGCTATAAATCCCCTATTTAAAAAAAATGGCCTAAAACCCCTTATTTGAAGTGGCTAAATGACACTTACGTGGCAAACAATGGAAAATAAGATTTGAGGGCAGTTTTTTAATGACATGAGTGTGTAATTAGGCTGCCATTGGAACCCTAAAAAATATGTGCCAACCAAAAAATCATGCTCTACACATGTTGACACATAAATTCACTTTTCCACTATAAAGGAATGCTTTTTTTACCAATTTGTTGTTTTAACATATTTATTTTTCTATCAAAATTAATAAAACAAAATTAACTTATTATATAATTGAATTTTGTTTACAAACGGGAACAGTTTATAGGATAACACTACCGTAGAAAGAGAGGGTTGGTCTTTATTATTCTGAGGTAGGAAAAAATCATATATGGAAGTGAAGTGGAAGTATGGGAGGTGAATCATTTTCTAAGATGCCAATAATATTTGTGGCAGTCTTCATGGATACAGTCTCAATTTTTTGGTTTAATACTTTTATTTGGTGAGGAATTTTCCTTTCCTACATCAGGATCCTCCTTTATAGTTTGTTTATACATGGGAGGATCAAGAGCTAAAAGAGCGTATTTATGCTTAACATCAGGCTTTGTAATTTGGCTCTTTCTCTTTTCTAAGACTATGGGCATCTGTAGGTCATTTATATGAAGCTCGTGATGAAAATGAGTACCAAGAAACTTTCTAATGTTGTCCTAGAATATACTTAATAGGATTGGGTCTCCTTTAGCGGTGAAGACCTTTCCTAAATGTAATAAGTGGATTTATTAAAAGAGCGTTAAAGGAATGGCCTTCATCTGATGGATCCAAGGTCATCCTAAGATCATGTTTTAATTGGTTTCCCGGTCTATTACATAAAATTCAGTGAGGATGGTTTTAGGACCGAGAGTCGTGGGAAGGATAATAATACCACTTAATGTGGCTCTAATATTTTCATACACGTGAGTGGTATTTGAGTTCATGAGCAATTGATTTCACCATATCCAATATTCTACAAAAAGGAAAAGGGGACAATGTTGATCATTGCCCTATCATCTACCACCTTTTTTTTACTAAATTGTCATATTTCTCAATTTGTAAATGGAGATATGGGTCTCCTCTTCTAGAAATTTTTTTGACTATGGGTAGTTGACACAAGTCAAAGAAATATCCTGCATCTCTTATCATGGCACCTAGAGGAAACATATCCATATCAATATGGTTAATATGTACCTTCACTGGGGCTACGATATAAGTTAGATTTCCAAGTCCCATGGAATCTAGCAGTACATGTTAATGGGATCAAGAATTATTTAAAAGTTCAAGAAATTAAATATGAGAGAATGTCTTGGTAAGGTCGGTGACGGTATTGTAATTCCCTATTTGTTTAAGGATTCCATTATTTTTTACATTTAAAGGAATTTTTGTAGGAGCATTAGAAGCTCAATAATCTCTTATTATAGTGATTAGATTATCCTCTTCATCATTTTTTAGTTCAAGAACACCAATCATGCATGTTTTTCCTAGTGCGCCTAAGCATAAGACAACATTAGGGTTAGTCATGTCAGAAGCTAAGGCTTCAACATCATGATTTTTGACCATGGCTATTTTTTGTTGTTACAGTGATGGTGGTTGCATCTTTTGTTATTACATGTTATTTTATTATGTGTTATTTTAAAGGTAATTTTTTTATGGTTGGGGAAATGGTTTTGATATATGTCTAAATACAAATTTTAGGTGTAATGGTACCTAAGTGAGCCATCAGATGACCATTAAGGTTTTTGGTCCATAGAAATTATTCATTAAAATATTATCTTTGGTTTTCAAGGATGTGTTGAATGAGTTTTTTATATTCCTTATGGGTATTAGCATCATGACCCCTAGTCATATGAAGTAGACATAATAGGTCATGATCATAGCTTTTTGGATGATGGTTTTCTTGATCTACAACTTGTTGGAAGTTACCAAAATTATTGGGGTAGTTACAATTAGGACAAAAGTTGTTTTGATATAGGCCCTCTGAGTTCCTATTTCGGATTTGTTATGATTGATTTTTGTTCAAATTGTGGTTTGGATTGGTATCCAAAGACAAGTTAAAGTTAAACCACATTTTCTACTGGTTTATTATTATTAATGTGATTATTTATATTTTTCTATTGTTGTTATTGTTGGGTTGACTAACCACATTTTTAGGGAAATTGGGATTTTTAGGTTGATTATTATCACAATTTTTAGTGGTGTTGTGGTTTTAGTTGAGTGCGTTTGGAGCCTAGGAATTTTGGGAAGCTTATGGATAATTTTTATTATTTTTTTGATATCCCCTAGTGTTTTGGTTATGGAAAACAATTTATTCACTTAATTCCTAGCTCATATGACCATTATCTATTACCATTTCATCAATATTCAACACTCTCTCTATAGCTCCAGAGTAAGAATTGTATGGGAACTTATGCATATTTTCCTTAATTTATCTATTAATGGTGTGAAGGAAGAGATCAGATAGCTTTTGGTGATCCATGTTTTGGGTGCTAGGGGAGGAGTAGAGGACATGCCACCATCTCGTGATGAAATGTGTGGTGTACTTGTTGGGTTCTTGTTTAATATGAAGGAACTCCCTAATACCAATCTTTTAAAAAAATCATATTAAAAGCCTTGATGAAATCAACTATAAGTTTCCTAAATGAGTGTTTAGAACCATCAGGAAAATGGTAATACCAATCAAGTATTACAGCTTCAAATATTTTGGGGAAATATTTGGAACAACTTTATCCCATGAGATTAGTTCATGAAGCATAGTGCCATATGTCTTTATGTGGACATTAGAATATCCTTCACCCTTGTATTTTGATAATTCATGGAGAGGATGAGGGATAAGTTCCAAGTGAATGGTAAAGTCTAAATGTTGTTTTAGATAACTATCATAGGTTCCTAACGTTGCAAAATGAGTAGCATAAGTTTTTTTAGGGCCCACAATATATGGCGGAGCTTGATAGCTACCATCCAAATGGGGACCTTAAGTAAACTTATCGATTGTGATATTTGGTGTATAATATGTAGGAAAGAAACCATTGGATCAGGTAGTAGGATGGTGTGGGCCATACTGAAGAGGAGATGAAAAACTTATGAGTGGGTGGGGCATAATCCTATGATGATTGAGGATAATCTCTGTACACACTGAAAAACAGGAATGTCATTGTTGAATATATTCTTGCAACTTTTAAGTATATTTTTGTGATTCTAACCTAAATCAGTTGTAATACTATGTGGTTTTCTATATCCAATTTCACGTAGTATGAAGTGGTGTTGATTTCAGTTTTGTATGTTGGTAAATTATATGAAAAATTCCTACTCATGCCTAGTGTGTTGGTACCTGTGAGAAGATATCTCATGTTTGGGTGTATCATGTAGTTGATAGAAGGGATTTTGTGCGGAAATTATTGTTTTAGTTATACACAAATTTGTTTTCTTGGAATGTATGTTGTGTCATGGCCAAAGTTTTTTTTGTTATGAAAAGGTAAGGCATTTTCTATCACTCTATTTAATGTGACTAGGGTAGAGATGAGGTCTCCTAAAGGAACCTGTTGGTATTGTTTAAAATTAATGGTTACATTTGATTTATTGGAATGATGATACCCCTTGATAAATTTATTTTTAGTTAGTTCCCCTTTTATGGGTGTACTTCAAGGTTTAGGTGGAGGGGAAGTGATATTTTTTTAAAAGATAGTGGCAATATACATATGTAGTATATCTAGTGAATCGTTTATGGTTCTAATTCAATCAATGATTTAATAAAATAATTTTATAAGTTCATCATTATGTCTTACATATGATAGAAAATCATAATATTGCATGTTAATTTGCAGCCTATTCAAAACTTGTGGATAAATCCTCCCTCCCTTAGTAAATTTCATATTGTTATAGTTGGAGGGGTCTATGGAAGATCCTTGATAGGATAACAACTAATCAATCTCTCCAATCCTTATATTAGAAGATAAATTTTTCATTTGAACAGAAGAAATAGGTGATGATTGCACACTGTGAGAATAATATCAACCCATCCATATAAAATAGTGACGGTTAGGGTGCATGTGAGCATAATAAGCCTCAAGGCCTAATATAGGCCTATCAAATTCCTAACCTGAGATATTTGAGGGGTGTTAAAAAAACCATAGGATAATGGGAGATGAAAAATGTGTGATAAAAGAACTAGAATATAAGGAAATGAGAAGAAACTATTCTTTCACATATAATTCACCATATTTGTACATGCCAAAAAGTGTAATTGTATTTCATGCATATTAGACTCCTCTTGAGTCTAGGAAAAGGTATTTGACATAGATGATGATACAATGTCATTGGAAAAATGATATAGATAATGTTAATATAGTGTGGGTAGATGGGGATATAGATAAGACAAAAGGAATTTTCTCTACTTCTATTCTCAAGAGAGCAATACTTTTTCAGTGAGGGCAGGGACGCTTCTATAGACTTGTTTATGGTGGATAGTGAAATCAAGAATGATTTTTGTGTGGGTTTTTTAATTTTATGTCATGGTATTGTGAAACAAGGAATATTGGGTTGTAAAACCTAGATAAAATGGTTGTTTGAGGATTTTTGGTCTTGATATGGAAACATCATGTGGAAAATATGGTGGGAGAGACTAGAAAAGATGAAAACTCTCAAATATCTAATGGGAGAAGTATATCAAATGTGATGAAAGATATGGTCATTGTGTTTTGGTGCTTCACTATTAAGAATAATGAGTTGGGAGAATGATGTATGCTAGAGATGGTGAAGAATGAAACCCTTCTGACCTAATTTTAGACATGATATCATCTAACATGTTTTATTTCCTAACTGGAGCATGAACATGATGGAAATTTCCAAATATTCTTAGGAACATCTTGATTAACTAAAATTGGATATATATGGGGAAATGGAAACTCTAGTTAATCTAAATAGGACTAAAACATTGTAAATAAATTAAGGTAGTGTGGAACAAATGTAAACTAAATTATTCTAATTGAAATGAAAACCTAATATACAAGAGAAGGGAAAGAAATGGTGTAGCTAATTGACAGAGACCATCATAAGTTATCGCAGGTCTAAAAAAATAATATGGAAGTGTAAACAAACAATCAAGGACCCTGCAAAGGGCATATATGGCAGATCTGAGATGTATGGGGCACATAGGAATGTATTGGGGCACCCCTGGGGTGCCCTAGTCTACAAACTGGGTGCTTTGAACATTGTAAATGCTTAAAACGTACAACTGGTATGGTCGCAAAGTTTGTTCTGAATGCTTCTTCTATGTCATTTCGGATTCGTTGGATGTACTGTAGGGTGACTCAAAATGCAAGGAGAAATACCCAATTAGAAAAATAAAATATGCATATGAATGGGTTGGACTAACCTTAGCCACCAAACCCATGGACTTATTGTTGAGAGCTGCACTACATTTTAGATATGGATGTAGTTTTGGTGCATGTGTGTGTGTGTGTGTGTGTGTGTGTTTTGTCCTAGATTCTCTTGTCTTAGTCTCACTATTGTGGAGCAGCGAGCAATAGTAGCTATAGAAAATGTCAATAGAATGTGTGCATGGAATAGAATAGAATAAAATCCCTCTCCCTATGCAGTGTGTGTAATGTATATCTTCCTAGCCTTAATGTATGGTGTTATGTGGATGAAATAGATGCAATGGATGCAACCCTAATAGAGTGATAGATAGTAGTAACACCTGGACCCTCATTATGGTCTTATACGCTTTATATTTATAGGTATCTTGAGTCTAATTTCGTAATTAATGCTGAAAAGGCCGACTAAGAAAAAGATAAACATGACTAATAGCTAGAAGTGACCCAAAAAGGAGTGAAAGGGGATTTACATAGATTGGGGCACCCATAGTGGGATCGGGGCACCTTAGTATAGGTTGGGGCACCCTGATTTAGGGCTAGAATGTCAGAAAGGTCATGACATGTGCTGAAGAGTATCGAGAAATATGCGAGAAAGACTAAATAAAAGATTAAGAAAAACATAGCCAAAAGGTGGGATTAATTAGTACTTTAACCAATTGTGAACCTTCTCAATAGTAGTATAAGACCGGGTTAAATTACGTGTAAAGTGCATAATTTTGTGTCTACATTTTCCCCCACTTCATGTTTGTGAGTAGCAAGCTTGGTAACATAAAGTAGATAGAGATGCATACCTGATATTCATGTAGAGTGTAGAAGAAAGTGTTCCAATGGACTAGGCTCAAGCATGAAATTACCAAAAATAAAAGATAAAGGAACGTTGATCTTAAAGATGAAAAATGTGAAAAAGTGATGAGAGTGAACCTAGGATGGAACATGTATGTAGTTTTTGCTGTGTGTAATTTATATACATGGTTAGTATGGAGAGTACATGTTGTGGTGTGTTTTCATTGTCATTGTTTGTTGTCATTGCCCCCAATTTGACTGCTTGTTTCTCATACGGTAGACCTACCAAGGATAAAATGCTGAAGTAGTCAAATATGTATGTATGTAAAAAGATTGTGTAAAGTACACAAATGTAAAGTATGTACATGTAAAATATGCTAGAAAAAGTGTAAATAGAACATGTGAACTTGATCCATGTCAAAAGAAGGGTGTAAAAGGATATCATGTACTATTGTGATTTTTTTGGGCAATCTTATGCCACCCTAGCTAAAGAAGTGTGAGGAGGAAATGCTCTATGTCCTCCATCTCTAACAACTTCTACTCAAATTTGTTGAAGAGATGTATATGTCGCACTGGTTTTTTGGGAAATCTTATGCCACTGGATGGAGAAGTGTAGAGAGACCACCCACTATAACCCTTAATCATGTAACCACTCTGTATAATTGTCAAAAGACACCATGTCCTGTTATGGCCATTGTGTATGGAGTTCGTAGAGTGTTCTGAACTCACTCGTTGTGTCTGAACTAGTGTAAATAAGTTGTGTTAGTATAAAACACACAATGATTGTCCCCTCTTTAGGGGTGCATATGACGACCTTGGAAGGAGAATGTAGCCCCAAAAGAGAACCAACCACACTGTAACCTTATAACCAACTCAGCCATGTAGGGGTGAAAGGGAAAGTGCTTGGTAGATACTAAGGTGCACACACAAAATGGGATGTCTATCCAAAATAAGTGTTATTATATAAGCACCTGAATGCAATCTATGTAAAAAATGTAAACAATGTAGAAAAAAATCTAAGCTCAATAGTGTAAACATGCAAGAAACAACAAGAAGACCACACAAAGTGGGTTACAAATAAGGGACATCAGTCACGACATCGTAAGACACGCAAGGTGATCATGGCCGCAAGTAACATACAAGTGTGCACACAAGCAAAGGAAAAATCCCGCATATAATAGCAAACAAATTAGACAAGTAGAAATAAAGAAGTAGTCATGGTAACATGTAATCCAGAAAAACAAGTGTTGCACATAGAACACCCATTAACATGTTAGAGTGATAACTGATATGTTAAAATGTGCATGAACAAGTAGTATAAGATTCTAAGTATAAAATGAAACAATAACACATATATGAGATAAATGTGGATGCCCCCAACTAACTAGTATAGTAAGGGTAAAAGGCAAGCATCCATGTCATGTGTGAATGTCTTATATCTACGATCACACTAAACAAATAGGTGAACGTGCATGTTTCTATGATAATGACAAACAAGAAATCAAGCTAACATGTCTAGTAAAGTGAACATGCAAAACACTAGTAAGATAAAATAAATTCCCCCTAGACCATGCAGTGTGTTGTGGATGGATGGAATGGAATGATAGGAGAAAAATTCCCCTTGAGTGTATGGAAGTTTGTACAGTGAGGTTCATTTTTTTTACCCCTCGGCGGTCAAGAATGAACCATAAACAAGAGTTCATCATCGAGAAATGGTCAAGTAGTGTGAGGTTATGTCTAGCACACTCTGATGAGTGTGTATATGTGATGGCAATGAAATGTGACATGGGGAGATGCATGTGGAATCTATAGCGTAAGCGTATACTATGACTTTGTTGAATAGATAAGTGATGATTATCCCTAAGCATATATCACTATGGAAGAATTACATGGTGAAGAAACATAAGGAATGATAAGCGTGGACCTTATAGCCCAAGCGTATTCCACGATGTGTAGAATAGATGAGTGATGATTTATCCCTAGGCGTATATCACTATGGGATGAGTTGTAGCAAGTGATGTAGTATATGATTGTAAAGCGGATGTATGGGACGTGATGAATAAAGGAGTGATGATTTATCCCTAATCGTATATCACTACCTGGTGAAAGGAGAAGGTGACGATCTATCCTATATCGTATGTGACTACGAGATGGGTGATGAGGGTGTATGAAGTGTATAGGATTGGATAATGGATAGTGGTGATTTAGCACTAAGTGTAGACCACTACATGATGAGTAAGAATGAGGTGGTGATTTAGCCTAAAACGTATACCACTAAGTGATGAGTAGGATAGATGATGTTGTAATAGAATTCCACATAATAGGGTAATAAGATACATGATGATAGGATGTAAGAGGAGAATGAGACATCAATGAAGGGAGTGGTGATTTAACCTAAGGTTTATACCACTACACAGTGATTAAAGGCATGATAGTGTAATGGAATAAGTTTGGAATGAAAAAAAAATATAGGATGTTATGATAGGAGGTGATAGAATGTAATAGGATGATGTAGAAGTGATGAAAGGAGTGGTGATTTAACCTAAGGTGTATACCACTAAGTTATGATAGGTGTGGGTGACGATGTAGCCTAGAGAGTTGGTCACTAGTTCAAGGAATCTGGTATGATGAAATGTCAGATGTAAGGAAGGTTCATTTGATTACTGAACTCTTGACAGTCGAGTATGGACCAAGGAACTAGAGTGTGTCATTGGGTAGTGAGTGCAGTGCATAGAACAATGTAGTTTAGGTGACCAAGTGGTGAATAGGATGTGTAGGTACATGGTAGAATGTAGAGAGTATGATGGTAGGTGTAGATAGAATATGTAGTGGTGATAGGTAAATCTAGACCCATGGATAATGTGACCTAGCATGAATATATAATGTATGGATGAAAAATAAGATGAAACTCATGTATGATGATGAGTAGTGTAGCTTGTATGAGAGAAATGATGTAGAAATGAGTAGTAGATGAAGTATGTATATTATGAGAGAAGATGTGTGGTTTGTGGGGTCCAATGTAATAGTAATCCCTCAACACTCCAGTGTGAACCGAAGCACAAGAATGCGTCATTAGGTAACAAGGGTGCTAACATGTGTGATATAGAATTATAAGATGAATGTAAGATGATAAAAGTATGATAGAAGAGAGAAGAGGGGGTAAGTATGTGGTAGGATATGCCCCCCAAAGCATGTTAGAAAGGAGGGGTCATCCGATAAGGTTTAGCGAAGGAGACCAAACAATTTGTGGTGAGTCTGAGGACACCTTAGGATGATGGTCGAGAAAAGGTGATATGTGAGACAAACGTTGTGCGGGGGAATGTAGCCAATATGCATGTGATGGGTACACGTAAGACCAATATCGAGGTGTAGTAAAGTGTGTGGGTGATGGAAAGTGAGGTGTAATCATGCGTGTATAAGTAGAAGAGCCATGTGGAATAAAGTGAGGCAGTGATCGTCAGTGGGAGGTAGTGGTAGGCCTATGAATAGGCCTATGACAGTGTGTAGGACTAAGAGAATGGAGTGGGCATACAGGGGTTGATTGAGATGGTGGGGCAAGAATAGGATGTAATGTAGGTAGTGTCAGAGGATCTGGGTGAGGGAAGGGAGTAAATGCAAGAGTAGTTAGACTAGAATTAAATGGTGCAAAGGATGAGGGAGGAAGGCCATCAATGGAGATAACTCAGTTGTCATAGATGAACTTAAGGCGTAAGTGGTTGATTGATGAAATAGCTTGATATTTAGAGATCTAATTAAGACTAAGAATTAAATCACATCCTTTGACGGTTTGACTTAAAAGGAAAGGAATGAGAAGATTTATATGAATGACTGTGATATTAACTTAACGACTCTATACGGCCTTTTGAACGGGTAGTGGATTTGCGATAGAGGGTACCTGATAGAGCGTAAAAGGGATAGGGAACATGTGCTAATGGGGGAAGAGGGATCAACCTTAGTGTTAGTGACAACAGTGGAATCAATTGAGACATGTATATGAAAATATTCAGATGTGAATCTTGCATGATAGTCAGCTTTAAAGAAAGAAATAACAAATGGGGTCGTATCCATTGCTATCAACTAAGAAGTTGAGTGCACCCACATCTAGAGGTGGTGTGGCATGGTATGTGTGGTTGGTGGAAGAGTCGGTTTCCTTTTTGTCATATTTCTTTGACTCTTTATTGAAATTTTTTATTTTACCGTTGTCCTTCAGTGGGAGGAGTGCTAGTAGGTCATGCAAATTAGAGTTGGTCATTTTCAATAAGATCTTGGATGATTGTACGAAGTTTTATATAATAGTTAATAGAGTGGCCTACACAAAGATGATAATCACAATGGAATTTTTCATTGTAATTTCATCCTTTAGGTCATGTTGTGTCTAATTCAAGTGGTAGTGGGAGGGTGATGAGGTTACTATCGAGGATTTATTGTAATATGAGGTGCGGTGCCATAGGGAGGTTGGTGAATGTATGGTTAGGTGGTTGGGAGGAAAATTCCTTAAAAGGTGTAATAGTGTTGATAGTGAGTTTAGTGTCGATGTGTTTAGATATAGAGGGTTTGAATCACATCTTACTGGGGAAATAATTTGAGGAGGAAGACCAATATTTATATTTGATTTTTCCAATAGATATAATCTTGGATTCACGGAGCTTAATAATATGACAAAGTTGATCAAAAGAATAAAATGTCTTAAAGAGAACACTTTTGGAAAGAGGCAGTCGAAGACTTTATATGAAGAGGTCTTGTAGTTTAGCGTTGGTAAGGACATTAGTAATTTTGGCTAGATTGTTCTTATATCTTAAGACATGATTGGAAAATTTCTCATTGGATCCTTTCTTAAGTTGCGTTAGCTGGGCATAGGAGATTTTAGAGCCGATGTTGATAGAAAAGTGTGTGAGGAAGGCGTTGACTAAATGAGTGAAAGAAAGAATTGATTGAATGGACATGAAGATCATAAAACCAACACATGGCATAGTCATGGAAGCTACAAGGAAATTATTTAGCTAGGAGGAAATGATCATTAGAAAAATCAAGACAAGCAACATGAAAGGTGCAATGATGTTCTTGTGGGTCACCATGGCCATTAAAGAGGGGAAATTTAGGATTGAAAAAATTAGGAGGTAGAAAATAGGTGGAGAGGATTAGAGCAAAGGGAGTGTGTAACAATAGGGTATAATCTAAGGACGGGGATGTGGTGGTTTGTTGTAATTTGCATATTTGGGCCTAAAGATCGTGATACAAGGAGGTTAAATCTTGATTTGTACCCGAGGTGGATTGTCATTGATATGAGACCATAGGAGGAGTGAATTGATTTTTAGGATTAGGGACTGAAACTAGCACAGTAGAGGTAGGTGGAAGTGTAGACACAAGGGTTTGAGTGGGTATAAAAGTGGGTAGAGCAACATAAGTATTGAGTTCAGCCAAATTCATAGCTTTTTTGCGAGCCACATGCAGAAGCTAATCTAAATCATGTGGGTGTTTGGAAAGGTGGTCATTGATAGCCTTAAGGTAGGATTCATTAAATTCCTTAGGAGGAGAAGCCATGGGGAAAGGGTGCAAAAACCCTAGAAGGTAAGAGAAGGATATATCGGGTTCACCAAAATGATTAACTAAAATTGGCTATATACGGGAAAACAAGAACTCTAGTTAATCTAAATAGGAGGACTAAAAAATTGTAAATAAAGTAAAGCAATGTGGAATAAATGTAAACTAAATTATTCTAAATGAAATGAAACCCTGATGTGTAAGAGAAGGGAAAGAAATGGCGTAGCTAATTGAAAAATATTGTCACAGGTTTTTACAGGTCTGAGAAAAGAATTTGGAAGTGGACACGAACACTCGGGGACCCTATGAAGGGAAGATCTAGAAGATCTGAGATGTCTAGCAATTACTTCAGTTTAGCATGCAATGGAAACTTGCTGGAAAATACAGTAACCATCATTGGTTAAGGGGGAACCATCATCGGTCACCCAGGACTGGCATCGGTCAGGTATGACTAGCATCAGTCAGGCAAGGGAGGAACCAACAACGGTTAGGTATAACCGGCGTTGGTTACCTGTGCGAGGATGTTTTAATTAACTCTCAGGAATTAGATCTATTTTTAGCATTAAAGTATTTCTATTGATTGTAATTGCATGGCTAAGTTCCCTAAGTCTATAAATGACTATATAAGCATAAAATCTAGGGTTTAGAAGAAAGAGATGATTAACAAGAATTAGAAAGAACTTGAAAAAGGTTGGTGAGAGAGAATTCTTGGTGATGAAGCAAAAGCTTGAGAGAAAGAAAGTACTGAACATCTGAGAGGTGTGGAAGATTGTAAATCTTCATTGTATATCTTGTCAAAGCTTTGGATAATAGATTGGCTTGTTTCTTGGTGGACGTAGCCCACACTGGGTGAACCACGTTAAATATGGTGTTGATTTATGTCTCTTGTTTTGTATATTTCTTCTGGTAGAATATCTACTTTTATTTGCATGTATGCTTAGATCTGATATATTGTCTGTACAACTGGTGTGCTAACCCCAACAACTGGTATCAGAGATTTGTTTGAGGGTTTTGTGTGTTGACAGATTTACTCACAGAGGGTTTTCTGATTGAGTGGGAGCTACAACAATGGCAGAAGAAAACAAATACAAGGTAGAGAAATTTGACGGCTGAAATTATCAATTATGGAAGATGCAGATTGAGGATTATCTGTATCAAAGAGATTTGTATTTACCATTGGATGAGAAGTCTAGACCTATGAAGATGACTGATGAAGAATGGAATATTCTTGACAGAAAGGCTTTGGGATCTATAAGATTGAGCCTGGCAGCATCCGTGGCTTCCAATATTACAGAAGTGGCTTCTACGATAGACTTAATGAAATCTCTTGCTAATTTATATGAAAAACCTAGTGCTTCAAATAAAGTTTATTTGATGAAGAAACTATTTAGTTCTAAGATGCATGAAGGTGGATCTACATCTAGTCATTTGAATGATTTCTGATCTATTGTAAATCAGTTAAAATCAGTTGCTATACCATTTGATGATGAAGTAAAAGAACTTTTATTCTTATGTTCTTTGCCTGATAGTTGGGATAACTTGGTAATGGCTGTTAGTAATACAACATCTGCTAATAATATTTTGAAGTTTGATGATGTGGTTAGTATAATCTTGAATGAAGAAATTTGCAGGAAGAGTACAGAGGAATCATCATCTGGAAATGCTTTGAATGTAGAAAGCAGGGGCAGGCAGAAGGAGAGATCCAAGAGTAAGAGTAATGAGAAATCAAAGTCAAGGGATAACAGATCTAAATCCAGAAGTAAGGGAATTACTTGTTGGAAATGTGGAAAGAAAGGACATGCAAAGAAAGATTTTTGGTCAAAGGAAAAGAGAACCAACACCCAGAAAAAGGTAAAGAAGAAAATCTTGTTGCATCAGAGGTAATGCAAGATGCTCTTATTCTTTCTTTAGATAGTAGAATTGAATCATGGGTTTTAGATTCAGGAGCTTCTTTCCATGCAACCCCTAATAAGGGTTATTTCAGAAATTATGTCTAGGGAAATTTTGGGCATGTTTATTTGGGTGATGATGAACCTTGCAGTATTACTGGTAAAGGGGAAGTTCATCTAAAATTACAGAATGGAAATACATGGGTATTGAAAGATGTGAGGCATGTGCCAAGCCTCAGGAGGAATCTTATTTCTACAGGGCAACTAGGTGAATCTGGTTGCATGGTTACTTTTACAGGAGACTCTTGGAAAGTCACCAAGGGTGCTTTTGTTGTGGCAAGAGGTAAGAAGGTAGGAACATTATATTTATCTACCTGTATTATTGATTCCTTTTCTGCATTATCTACTTCAGATTCAGATGCATGCATGTGGCATAACCGGTTGGGTCATATGAGTAAAAAAGGAATGCAAATCTTAAAGGCTAAGGGTAAGTTATCATATTTGAAAGATTTAGATCTTGATTTCTGTGAGCATTGTATCTTTGGAAAGAAAAAGAGAGTGAGATTTCTCAAAGTTGGGGCAACTAAGAAGGAGTAAAAATTGGAGCTTGTACACTCAGATGTGTGGGGACCAGCTCAGGTAGCTTCTCATGGAGAATCCCAGTATTATGTTACTTTCATTGATGATGCTACAAGAAAGGTATGGGTTTATTGTATTAAACGTAAATCTGATGTTTTTGAGACTTTTAAAAGATGGAAAGCCCTTGTTGAGAATGAATCAAATTCTAAGTTAAAGTGCCTTAGATCTGACAATGGTGATGAATACTGTAGCAAGGCTTTCAATGATTATTGTTCAGTGAATGGGATACGTAGAGAAAGAATGGTTCCAAGAACACCACAGGAGAATGGTGTTGCAGAAAGAATGAACAGGACAATCATGGAACGTGCTAGAAGTATGAGGATACATTCTGGATTGCCCTTGCAGTTTTGGGTAGAAGTAGTTGATACAGTGGTTTATTTGATTAACCGTGGGCCTTCAAGTTCACTAGATGGAGGAATACCAGAGGAAGCTTGGACCGAAAAAGAGGTAGATCTTTCTTTTCTTAAATTTTTTGGTTCAGAAGATTTTGTGCATGTTGATAGGGAAAATAGAAAGAAGTTGGATGCAAAATCCAAGAGATGCACTTTCATTGGTTATGGATCTGGTGATTTTGGTTTCTGTTTTTAGGATTTAGAGAATTCTAAAATTATTAGGAGTCGTGATGTTGAATGGAATGAAAAAAGAATGTACATGGATCAAATTTTGGTACCCAAGGATGAACCAGTTGAGAAGTTTGTGAATGAAAATGAACTCTCAAATTTAAAAGAATTACCAACAGGGTTACACAGTAACCGGTGTTGGTTGACCCCTGACCGGCACCGGTTAGATGAACCGGTATCGGTTACAGAGGATCCAAACTGAAATCGGTTAGCAGAACTGATGTTGGTTAGAGGTGACCGGCGTCGGTCACTGTCAGATTTGGATAGGAATGTCCAAGAGGTCCAGATTGAGCCTCTGGTACCCAAACTCCTGTGAGAAGGTCACAAAGGGTAAGTAAACTTCCAGAAAGATTTACACCTTCTCTATTTTATTTATTATTGACTGATAATGGTGAACCAGAGAGCTTTGAAGAAGCAATGTAGGATAAGACTCATGTTCAGTGGGAGCATGGCATGGATGAGGAGATGGACTCCTTGGAACAGAACCAGACTTGGGATTTGGTTAAGTTGCCAACAGGTAAGAGAACATTGCAGAACAAGTGGGTTTACAGGATTAAGGAAGAAGAGGGTGGACAGAAAAGGTACAAGGAAAGGCTTGTAGTAAAGGGATTTACACAGAAAGTAGGTATTGACTTTGGTGAAATTTTCTCTCCTGTTGTTAAGATGACTTCTATTCGTATTGTATTGAGTTTAGTTGCAGTAGAATATTTGCATTTAGAGAAACTAAATGTGAAGACGGATTTCCTTCATGGTGATTTGGATGAAGAGATTTATATGCAGCAGCCGCTTGGGTATGAAGTTAAGGGTAAGGAGAAATTAGTGTGCAGGTTGAAAAAGATCCTATATGGGCTCAAGAAAGCTCCAAGGCAATGGTACATGAGGTTTGATAGTTTTATGCATGAGCATGGTTACTTGAGATGTGAATCTGACCATTGTGTTTATTTCAAGAAGCTTGAAAATGGGAGCTATATTATTTTGTTATTGTATGTGGATGATATGCTTATTGCAGGATCTAGTATGCAGGACATTGGTGAGCTTAAGGGAAAGCTAGCTCACACATTTTCTATGAAGGATTTAGGAGCTGCAAAAAGAATCCTTGGCATGCAAATACATAGAGACAAGAAAAACAAGAAATTGTATTTGTCTCGAGAGGATTATATCTACAAGGTGTTAGAAAGGTTCAACATGCAAAATGCAAAACCTGTTAGTATACCTATGGCTGGACACTTCAAATTGAGCAAAGATCAGTGTCCTTCATCACATGAGGAGGTCAAATACATGACACGAGTACCATATGCTTCAGTAGTTGGAAGTCTCATGTATGTTATGGTTTGTACCAGACCAGACATTACACAGGCAGTGGGAGTTGTGAGTAGATATATGGCTAATCTAGGTAAAGAGCATTGGAAAGTAGTCTAATGGATACTCAGGTATTTGAAAGGGACATCTAGCATGCAGTTATGCTATGGAGGTTTGGATATTTCATTACGTGGCTATGTTGATTTGGATATGGTTGGAGATCTGGATGGTAGGAGGAGCACTACTGGATATATTTTCACAGTAGGTGGAACAACAGTTAGCTAGATTTCAAGATTGCAGAAGGTTGTGGCTTTGTCTACTACAGAGGCAGAGTATGTTGTAGCTACAGAGGCTAGCAAGGAGATGATATGGATGAGTAGGTTCATGGAAGAGTTGGGAAAGGAGCAAAGTGATTGTAAACTGTTTAGTGACAGTCAGAGTGCAATTCATTTGGCAAAGAACTCAGTGTTTCATTTGAGAATGAAACACATTCAGTTGAGGTATCACTTCATATGGAAGGTATTGGAGGATGGATAGTTGAATCTGGAAAAGATTCATACGAGCAAGAACCCTATGGATATGCTAACGAATCCATTAGCAAAGGAGAAGTTGGAGCTACACTCCACTTCTATTGGTCTTCGAGTTTGAGACTTGAAGAGGAAGAAACAAAGCTAAGGAAGGATCCAAGAATGACGTTGTACAAGTATGGTGTAGTAATTAATCTCCAAGTGGGAGATTGTTGAGTTGTGGAGCTCAATTACTTCAGTTTAGCATGTAATGGAAACTTGCTGGAAAATATAGTAACCATCATCGGTTATGGGGGAACCGACATCGGTCACCTAGGATTGGCATCGGTTAGGTATGACTGGCATCATTCAGGTAAGGGAGGAACCGGTAGCGATTAGGTATAACCGGCGTCGGTTACCTATGCGAGGATGTTTTAATTAACTCTCGGGAATTAGATCTATTTTTAGCATTAAATTATTTCTATTGATTGTAATTGCATGGCTAAGTGCCCTAAGTCTATAAATGACTATATAAGCATAAAATCTAGGGTTTAGAAGAAGATAATTAACAAGAATTAGAAAGAACTTGAAAAAGGTTGGTGAGAGAGAATTCTTGGTGATGAAGAAAAATCTTGAGAGAAAGAAAGTATTGAACATCTGAGAGGTGTGGAAGATTGTAAATCTTCATTGTATATCTTGTCAAAGCTTTGGATAATAGATTGGCTTGTTTCTTGGTGGATGTAGCCCACACTGGGTGAACCACGTTAAATCTGGTGTTGATTTATGTCTCTTGTTTTGTATATTTCTTCTGGTAGAATATCTGCTTTTATTTGCATGTATGCTTAGATCTAATATATTGTCTGTACAACTGGTGTGCTAACCCCAACACTAAACACTATAAATGCTTGAAACCTACAACTGATGTGGTTGTAAGTTGGCTCTGAATGCTTCTTGTTTGTCGCACTGGATCCGTCAGATGTATTGTAGGGTGACTCAAAATGCAAGGAGAAATACCCAAACCCTAGAAAAATAAAATATGCATTTGAATGGTTCGGACTGACCTCAGCCACACAACCAGTGGACTTATCGCTGAGTCTTGCACTATATTTTAGACCCAAATGTATTTTGGGTGCATGTGTGCATGTTTTACCTTAGGTTCTCTCATGTCAATCACAGTTTGTGGAGTATTGAGCAATCGTAGCTATAGAAAATGTAAATAGAATGTGTGCATGGAATAAAAAAGAATCCCTCCCCCTATCTAGTGTGTCTGATGCAGATCTTCCTAGTCTTTATGTATGGTGATATGTGGATGTAATGGATGTAGCCCTAATGGAGTGATAGATAGTAGTGACACTTGGACCCTCATTATGGTTTTATAATCTTTATATTTATAGGGATCTCAAGTCTACTTTCATAATTATTCCCAACAAGACTGACTGAGAAAAAGATAAACATGACTAACAGCTATAAGTGACCCAAAAAGGAGCGAAAGGGAATTTGCATAAATCGTGGTGCCCAAAGTGGGACCGGGGCACCCCAATACAGGCTGTGGTGCCATTATTTAGGGCTAGAATGTCAGAAAGGTCATGAAATGGGATGATAGGTATCGGGAAATATGTGGGAAAGAAAAAAATAAAATAAAATAAAAATATGGCCAAAAGGTGGGATTAATTAGTACTTTAACCACTTGTGAACATTCTGAATGGCAGTATAAGACTGGGTTAAATTATGTGTTAAGTGCATAATTTTGTGTCTACACATCTAGCTATCCATATTTATTCAGGATGGAGAAGAAACAATCGTTATGTGGTGTTTGTTATGATCTGTAGTAAAACACCATGAAATCCTATAATTAAGGCTATTTTGGGATTATCTCAAGATAGAACTAGAATTATAGAGATGTGTTGTGGTGAAGTTTTGTTGAAAGTATAGCTTGTTGTCCTATGTATCAACAAGTTTTCTAGTCTTATTTTGTTGTTTTTTTACTCCTAAAATAGTGTGGATATTATTTTTTGTTGTTTCAAGCTTATTGTTGAAGGTTTCTAGGTTTGTTTAGATATATAAGCCATGTGTTTGGGCATGTTTAACTCATATTTTGGGATTGTTGTCCATTTTTTTTTGTGATTATCATTTTATTTATTTCAATATAATAAAATGAAAAAAATAATTTAAACACTTGTTGGAAATAGAAGTTTCAAATGTTAATTTCTAAATGAATTAAATGGAAATTAACAATCAACGGAAATGAATTCAAACTACTGTATTTTTGTTGTTTTATAGAGTTTATATGATGTGACGAATGTGTAAAATGGAAGTAAACCTACAACATCAAACTAAAGTTTTTTCAACTAAATTGAACATATAAAAAATGAGGAATGATAATAATAATTATTCTTATATAGCCATTGTTTTCATATTTGAATGTTTACGATTTCTAGATACAAGTTTCTATGCTAGATGTTGACTTTTATAGATGAATTCTTTGCAAATTTTGACCTACAACCTAATATGTGTTTGATCTATTATAAAAATTTAATGGTTCAATCTATACACAATTTAAAAATAAAATCTAATGGTTTAATCTATTTTTTTGTGGCTTTTTATGTTTTATAAATTCAATATCTAAAATTAAACTAATCTAGATCCTAAATATGAAAGGTTATACTTCTTATTATAATAGAGGGTCTAATCCTAAAGGTAGGTGAATCCTACAGTGTGGATGGTTCAAAATTTTAAACTAATAAGCATGAATTCAAGAAAATAATCCTAATATAATACAATTTGTGTTCCTCTTTTCAAGTTCTCTAGCTAATTCTAAGAAACAAAACATAGATCTAAAACAACTATGTAAAGAAGCAAATTTAGTACAATCCAAAACTTCTTCTACAAGCATAATGGAAATAAAATTTGAGTCTCTTTTGTTATACTCTCAATAAACTACTCCAAGTTAATGTTCATGATGACCGTTATAATGGTAATTTTTTTAGTAGGGAGAGATTAGAAGGTAGGTGTACCTTGGAATAAGAACAGTCGGTATATTAAGAGTTGGTTCAAGGGGGAAAAGACTAGTCTAGAATCCCTTATGTTCTCTTAATGAATGAAAGTAGTAAAATAATTTCCTCGAGGTGCTTAGTATGGGAAGAAATATCCCTCAAGTTTTTTCTTTCTCTCTCTGGATAAAAAATGGTAGAATTAGTGTTCTCTAGAAAAAGATTCAAAAATCTAGGGGAAAATGAGCACTCAAATTTTCTTAATAGAAAGCTTATAAGTGTTCTTAATATAAAATCAATATCAAAAATAAAATATATTGCTTAGATTATATCACTACATGGTGAAATCCGGGTAGGAGTAGTAAACTAGGAATCAAAAACAAGGTGAAACATGTGCATGGTCTAAAATTAAAAAAATCATTGATATGGAACCATGGATTCTAATTTAACGAAATTTTTATATTAATTCACAGGACTAGAATAAATCAAATATTTAATAAATATGCAAAATACCAACATATAATGATGAGCAAGCGCAACCAATAAGAGGATAAGAGTGACTTAGCTTGTATTTGGATGTTTGCATTAGATCTAGGTTAGAATAATGGTGGAATAGGCTCAGTATGGATTGTATGTGATTTTTTGTAGAAAATGGTGATCCAAAAGTCATACTGGAAAGTATCACCTAGAAGGGGACAATATCTCTTGGGTGCTAGTGTCTAAATTGGTCACTAGAGTCCTGGTGAGGGGTGTAGATTTGGATCTTTCAATATCTAATAATGTCACCTTTACTTTTATCTATATCACATCCACTTCGATGTAAGTTTCTCCTGTCACACATGTACCCACAAAACAAACCCGAGCTACTTGCAAAATACTTAAGCACACATTAGACTAAATAAAATATGTAAATACTTGAGTCAGAATGACCTCGACTATAACCCTATTATGATTTTCATTGAGCATTATACTACATTTCAAACATTATGTAATTATGGTGTGTGTGTGTGTGTGTGATAGAATCTTTCCCCTTAAATCTAGGTCTCCCTTGTGCAAGTTTCACCAAGATCATGTGTGTGATAGAGTTCAAAATTTACGCTTGCTATGCAATGAATAATGCAGCCCAAATGCATTCCTCAAGTGTTCATTTTTCCTAAGTAGTATATATAAAATAATGATGTAATTTCCCCTGAGAGTAGCTAATAGGTTGTGTATATGTAGGATTCCTTTGTTTTAATTTCAACACTTAACGACACAAACGTTCAACCCCAAACATGAAATAAGAATTAGAAAATACCTAAAATCAAGTGCCAAGTGCTAAATTAAAATATAAGCAAGATTATAAAAAAGTGTCTGGAAGGGACACTATCCTTCGGGAACTATATTCCTTACTGGGCACTACTTTCCTATTGTCATGTGTTTTTTTAAGGGAAAAAATCATACTTAAAACATGACAAATTTATCCTAGTGTCAAAAATTTTGCTTAAAAACTCTCTATGCACCTCTTTGGGCCAATCTACCATTTATTTCATGTCCATATTAACCCTGCAAGACCTCATATGTGTTGTATATAACTTCCCCATTCTTTTAAATGTTGAAATAGGGTCACTAATTCCATTTAGTGCAGTGCTTCTAAAGGTGGACTCTTTAATAAACCTGGAAAGGCTATTTTTGGCCTTCTAGGGACATGTGTGCAGTATTTGGGATAGATGTGAAAGTTAAAAATCATTTGGGAGTGGTTTCAAGGAGCTAATAACATATTACAATTGGTTTAGGAATATTTGGGAAGGTTCCAGAGGTTTAGGAACAAGTTATACAACTACATGTTTCTAAGCTGCAAGGAGTAAGAAATCTAAAACGATACCTGAAATTCAACAGATATTTTCGGGAACTCTGTGATTATTCAAGAGGAAAACAAGATACCATTGGAAATATAATTCAACCCTATACATGATCGAGGTTTCAAATTCTTCTAAAGGCCTAAATGCTTCTCAAGGAAGCTCAGTTTCAACAGACTCACCTCGTTGTCCCGAATGAAAAAGTGTAATTTTTTGGAGAAGGATGCATAATCAGGTTATAAAATCCATCCCATTGATCTTGGTATCAAAATTATATACAATTTTACATGAAAAGACTTCTTGGAGCCCCGAGAAAAGTGATTTCAATAGTTGGGGACAATCATTTTCTCATTTTGGTGGGTGACACATTTTGGTGTCCCGACTCTCCCAACTATCAAAACTTTCTCAGGGAAAGTGAGGATAGTGGGGAAATTTGGGACAAAAAATTTAACCCACCTCTTAGTTATTGCTCTTAGTTCATCATATGACCTTCTCTCTTCCCGGTGGGTGCTAAGTTGTGTTTACAAATTGGCTAAGTGTTTTCATGAAACCTACGGGCATATTTTCTTGTCCCAAATATCCTTAGGATAGTGGGTATAGTGGGAACAAAAAATAATTCCCCACCCTTAACCACTTTTTAGGTTCACCATGTGACCAAACCCTCTTCCCTCAAGAGCTTAAGTATTTTTTCTCTCACATCACCATCTCACTGCCTCTCGCTTCGCCATTTTTCAGGATCAGAATAAGGGTAAAAATTTTCTATCTCAACTATCCCTGGGATAATGGGGACAACAAAATGCACCTCACCCGTCATGCTTTGAAAACCAAAATATTTCTTAAGTGTTTTACCTTTCTACTTCTCATTTCTTCATCTCCCATGAAGTAAAAGGGATGTCCTAAAGTTTTGAAACTTGAAATAATATTTCCCACCTCATATTTCCACATAAACTCTGTGATTGCCACTTCATATCACCATGAACTTGAAAATTCAACATATACTTTGTCAAAATTTCCTCAGAGCTTCCATATGCATCAAAACTTGAAAAATTCATATCTTGCAAACTAGTGATCAGATCCGAACAAGATTTTCACATTTACTCTTTATCCCAAATGAATTCGATAAAACTGTAACAGCATAGCATAGGATGACCTGATTTTTTAATGTAAAAAAACCCTAGTTTGATGCTCTAGATCATGTTTTTTCAGTTTTTTAGTAATCCAACGAGTGGATCAAGGTGAAATTCTGAGCACGAGGTCCCGAGAGTGAGCCTAATCTACTGATGTCATTTTTAATACAATCTAAGGTGGATATATTTAGTTTCTAAAAATAGTAAGTACTTGGTGCCCTCTCTTACTAAAAATATAAAATTCCCCTAAAATTAAGTCCTCTCATATCAGTGCACTCAGAGAACATTGAAAATGATAAACTAGGTGATTTTGACCAAAAAAATAGAATAAAGTAAAAAGTAAAAAGGAAACTGCTAAAAATAAAAGGTGTCAGAAAAATGGAAAAGAATCATAAACATAGTTGAATTGAATATTCTAGAATATTTAAAACTTAATATTTGAGAATAATATATGAAATAGACCAAAATAGCATATCCTAGTTCTACCTACTAAAAATAGAAATTCCCCATTTTGGGTGTAAGAAGTTGTAGTAAGCTTCGTTTTTCAATCATCTCCCTAATTTTAATCATCTTCACATGGTTTACAAGTGGTGGAATTTCTCAAGAAAGGTAATTCATTCTACACAGGATCCTGAGAAATAAGTTTGGTCATAGTTGTGTACAAGATCAAGGCATAAAATTTTGAGGCACATCAGGTTAAAGTACGAGACATTGTGTAGGTGTCATAGATTCCTAACGTGTCAAGAAACTTGTTGAAAAACATGATTCATCATTGGATATCACCATCATCTCTCTGGAATTTGAGTTTAGCTAAGCTTGGTGATTTGAGTTGAGATGATATCATTGATTTGGATGAGCTCGGTGAGTTGGTTAGGTGAGTTATGTTTAGTATATTTGAATGTAGTTGAGCTTGTTACAGTGAGGGTGGTGATCTTGGTTAGGTGAGCTAGTGAAGATCTCATCATTTTCCATAAGGATCGTGTCAGGTCAAGTAAGCTCAGTGATCTCAATGATATTAATGAGATGAGGGATCTGATCAAACCAATCAAGCATCAAGATGAACATTAAGCAACTTGATCACTATGAGCTATCAACAACTAATTTTGAAAACCTAATGAGTGAAAGAGCGATCCTCCCATTTATAGAAGATTAAATAGGAATCATCATGATAAATTCCTACAGTCATCTTGATTCTCACATCAAGAGATCTCTCAACAATGTTTCAAAACACTCATTCGTCAGCCTGAGGTGTTTGTGCATCATGGAGAAGGAGGATATTGTGATCATGATCGAAAAGTTCCTCATCAAATGTATAATTTTCATAAAATCTATCAAACCCTACTCTCTTCCTCCCTATTTCTTCACCCCCTTTCTAATTTTTCATTATGCATAATCATGATAATTCATCTCATTCACTTAAGTGACTTCCTAAAATTGAATTGTAAACGTCCCTTTAAATTATGAAAATGGAACTTGTTTCTCACTTCCTAGGAAGATGTAAAGTCACAAGTTGAATGGAGACATGAAGATTCATGTGGGGGGTAGATGAAGAGGAAATTCACATTGATATAAATTGGAATGACTCATATATTCGAAATGATCTTGAAATATTGAATTTTAGTCCATTGGTAGTAATTGTGGATTGTTGTTGTGGAGCTTTGTATCACCAATGCACAAGAAATAAAAGCTACATGTCTTCCATTTCTCTTTTCCTATGTGTTACTCTACTTTATCTCTTTTATGCACTTTGTAAACACTATGATACAGAAAGATTTTTATACCATTGATGAATGAATCCAAAGAACTATGTGTCTGGGTTTGTTAGTCTCGCTAGATGCTTCATTATTTTTTCCCTCTAATTGAATGTCTAACTACTCCAGTTATTGTGAACTTTGCTAGTTCCTACTCACACTAATAACATTCCCTTGCCTAATTTCTCTCTTTCACCCCTTGTCCCTACAAATTTTGTTATGTTGTGGAGTCTTTTTTCACGTGTGGAAGTGTTGAATATCATACACTAAAATTATTTTACACTCTCCACAGTTTTTTACCCTCAAAAAATGTTCCTGATATCTTGAGAAACGTGCTCTTCTCATGTGGACATGATTTTTAACCCATAGGTTTATTGGGTAGTTTGTGACCATGGTTTTGGTACCCACGGTGTTGTAAAATTACTTAAGTAGTTTTCTATTGATGTACTTTTGATAGGTGAGACATATCATTGTAGATGTGTGTGAGTTCAATTGTGACTTCAGGAGATTTTTTTTAATTCAACTCCAAGTAGATTTGGGTATTTTATTAAGAGAGAGGTGGCTTGTAATAAAATCTAAACAAGTGATTCTTGATAGATGTGGCCCAAATTGGGTGAACCGCATTAAATATTGTCTTTTTGCTTTGTTATTTTATTTTCTACACTTTTATTTCAAATTTGTAATATGTTTCTACATATTAGTTTCTACTATTACGATTTTGTGTGGGATTGTTCCGCATATTTTATCTCTTATTTCCTAACAATTGGTATCAGATCCTAGTTTGGTTTGCTGAAGTGTTGAATCACGGGTAAATTTTTATCTTGAGTGGGAGCAATGGCAGATGATGGAAGATCAAAGGTTGATAAATTCAATAGGCAAAATTTTAGTCTTTGGAAGATGTAGATGGAAGATTACCGTTATCAGAAGGATCTTTCTATTTTGTTGTTTAAGAAAGGGAAAAAACCCTTAAGAATGATGGATGCGGAATGGGATTAGCTAGATAGGAAGGCACTTGGGACAATCTGGTTATGTCTTGCATCTTCTATATTATTTAATGTTTCAAAGGAAAATACTACAAAAGAACTTATGGATGCATTAGGGAAGTTATATGAAAAACCCTCTACCTCTAACAAGATATTTTTAATGAGAAATTTTTTTAATATGAGGATGTCTCAGAATAGTTCAGTAGTAGAACATTTAAATTATTTTAATATGGTTGTGAATATTCTAGCTTCAGTTATAATAGAATTTGATGAAGAAGTTAGGGCTTTATTAATTCCGTGCTCTTTATCTGAGAGTTAGAATAACCTGGTAATGGCAGTAAGAAATTTAGTTCCAGCTAACTCAAAGTTGAAGATTGAGGATTCTATAGGGGTGATTCTAAGTGAGAAAATGTGAAGAAAAAGCTTCAAGGAATTTTCGACTCCAGGTAATTATTTGATAGTGGAAACTAGAGGGAGACAAAATAATAGAGGAAACTTTGGAAAATTGAAAGATCGAGCAAGGTCAAAATCAAAAAGAAAGATGGTATGTTAGCACTGTGGAAAGTCTAACCATGCAAAGAAGGACTATTGGGAGCTTTGGGACAAGAAGAAACAACATGAAGAGAACAAGGAGGTGAATGTGGCAACAGGTACTGTCTGTTAGGATGCTTTTATTCTTTCTTTGCATAATATTGTTGAATATTAGGTTTTAGATTCGAGGGCTTCTTTCCATGCTACTCCACATAGGACTTATTTTGTTGATTATGTTAAATGGAATTTTGGGCATAATTTTCTTGGTGATGATGTGCCTTACAGCATAGTTGGAATGGGAATACATGGTTATTGAAGGATGTCATACATGTGCCTAAATTAAGATGAAACTTAGTATTGGTGGGGTAGTTGGGAAATGATGGTTGTACTGTGATATTTATAGTGGACTCTTAGAATATTACCAAGGGTGCTCTTGTTGTGGAAAGAGGTAAGAAGATTGTAACCTTGTATTTAACCACTGATAGCACTAATTCCTGTAATATTGTGGCTTCAGATGCAAATACAAAATTTTGGCACTATAGGCTCAGTCATATAAGCCATAAAGGCATGGAGATCATAAAGAATACTTTTCCCAAATATACAAAAATAAGTTTGGATTTCTGTGAGAACTTCGTATATGGGAAACAAAAGCATGTAAAGTTTCTCAAGATTGGACCCATGAAGAAAGAGAGTAAGTTGGAGCTAGTACATTTTGATGTGTGGGTTCCGCCTCAGGTATCATCTCTTGGGGGTTTAAATTATTATGTCATTTTTATTAATGATGCAACAAGGAAAGTTTTGGTGTATTGTATTAGAAAAAAATATGATGTATTTGACACTTTTTATAAATGAAAATCCTTGGTAGAGAATGAAGCAGGTCTTAATTTAAAATGTATAAGGTCAGATAATGGAGTGAAGTATTGCAACAAAGAGTTCGATGATTATTTTTCTAAGAATGGAATCTACAGGAAAAATATGGTTCTAGGAACTCCATAGTAGAATGGGGTTTTAGAAAGGATGAATAGGACAATCGTGGAATGAGCTAGGAGCGTGAGGCTACATGCGAGTTTGCCTCTTTCTTTTTGGGAAAAATCTGTGAGCACAATTGTGTACTTGATAAATAGAGGAACATTAAGTTCCTTAGATGGATGCATACCTAAGGAGGCTTGGTTTGGTAAGAAGGTTGATTATTCATTTTTGGTAAGAATATTTATTATTCATTTTTTAGATTCTTTGGATGTGAGGTGTTTTTCCATATTAACAAGGATGATAGGACCAAGTTAGAGGCTAAATTAAAAAACATAACTTTCGTTGGTTATGGTGGTGATGAATTTTGATAAAAAAGCTGGATTATTAATGACAAGAAAATCATTTGATCTAGGGATGTCGTCTTTAATGAGAAAGTCATTTATAAATAAAAATGACAAGAAAATATAGAAGAATCTAGGAAATAATATGTAGTGGTAGAGGATCTTCCTGATGGGAAGGTAACACATGAATCAGTTTAGGAACCTACTCAACAAGAACCCCAAACTCCTATATTGAGGAGGTCTTCTAGGAAAAAAATAGCACCTGAATTTTTTTATCCTTATCTTTATTATTTATTACTCACTGACAGTAGAGAGCCAAAGAGATTTGATGAAGAAATGCAGGAAAATGCCAGGAATAAGTGGGAGAAATCCATGGATGAGGAACATAATTCTCTCATGAATAACAAGACTTGGGATTTAGTGAAGCTACTTGAAGGAAAAAGAGCATTGTAGAACAAGTGGGTGTACAAAGTTAAAGAGGAAGAAGGAAAGAAAATATACAAGGCCTGATTGGTTGTTAAGGGGTTTACATAGAAAAAGGTATAGATTTCGATGAGATTTGTTCTCCTACAGTGAAAATGAATTCTATTAGAACTATTATTTTAATAGTGGCAGCAGAAGACTTGCACTTAGAGCAGCTAGATGAAAAGACTATATTATTGGAGGAGGATCTATATATGCAAAAGAAATAGGGCTATGAGGTCAAAGGTAAAGAGGAGATGGTTTGAAAATTGAAGAAGATCTTGTATGTCCTGAAACAAGCTCTATGTAAATGGTGTAAGAAATTTTATAGCTTCATGTTGGAGCAAGGTTATATTAGATGTCATTCTAACCATTGCATATATAAATTGAAATTTCCAGATGGCAGTTATATTATCCTATGCTTGTATGTAGATGACATGTTGGTGGCAGGAAAACACATGCAAGAAATAAAAGTACTCAAGAAGAGCTAAGTGACTCATTTTCTATGAAGGATTTGGGGGAAGCTAAACAACTCCTTGGTATGAGGATATCTAAGGATAGGAAGGAACGGAAGTTGACTTTATCTTAGGAAGAGCACATTAATAAGGTCTTGGAGAGGTTTAATATGAAGGATGCTAAACCGGTTGGGACTCCTTTGGTAGGCCATTTTAAGTTATCAAAGGAGTGTGTCGCAAGATAAATCACATGAGAGAAACCAAATGTCTAGGGTACCTTACTCATTAGCAGTTGGTAATTTGATGTATGCCATGGTGTGCACTAGGCTTGATATTTCCCATGTAGTAGGAGTAGTGACTAGATTTATGAGTGATCTGGGTAAAGATCATTGATAGGCAGTAAAGTGGATCCTTTAGTACTTTAGAGGTACCGTGGGGATAGTTTTGTGCTACAGTGGATTAGACACCACTTTGCATGGTTATGTAGATTTAGATATGGCTGGAGATGTAGATAGGAAGAGGAGCACAACATGTTATATTTTCATTGTAGGAGGGACAACAGTGAGCTAGATTTCACAACTACAAAAGCTTGTGGATTTTTCAATCATGGAAGTTGAGTATGTTGTTTCCATAGAGGTAATCAAAGAAATGATTTGGTTACAACAACTCCACACCTAGCTAAGAATTCTCTTTTCCACTCTAGGAGAAAGCATATATAGCTAAGGTACCATTTCATTAGGACATCTTTAGAGGAAGAGGAGTTGAATTTCGAGAAGATTCATACCATTCATAATCCTACATATATGATGACCAAGGTGATCACAAGGGAGAAACTGAAGTTGTGTTTAGCTTTGGTTGGTCTTCACGGACAATAGTGAAGGGTTAAGAACCTTTCTCAGAGGAAAAATAAGTGGGAGATTGTTATGTTGTGGAGCCTATTTTCATGTGTGTAAGTTTTGAATATTATACACTAAAAGTATTGTACACTCTCCACAGTATTTTTGTCTTCAAAAAATCTGCCCGATATCTTAGGAAACATGCTCTTCTCATATGGGCATGATTTTTTAACCATAATTTTATGGGGAAATTTTGGCCCATGGTTTTTGTACCCATAGTATTGTAAAATTGCTTAAGAAATTTCTTATTGATGTAATTTTTATAGGTGAGACATATCATTGTAGATGTGTGTGAGTTCAAGTGTGAATTTAGGATATTTTGTTGAGAAAATCTCAAAATAGATCTGGGTATTGTATTGAGAGAGAGGTGGCTTGCAGTAAAATATAAGAAAGTGATTCTTGGTGGACGTAGCCCAAATTGGGTGAACCACGTTAAATCTTGTCTGTATGTTTTGTTCTTTTATTTTCTACTCTTTTATTTCAGATCTGTAATATCTTTTTGCATATTAGTTTCTACTATTGGGATTTTGTGTGGGATTTTTCCACATATTTTATGCCTTATTTCCTAAAAACGTCCTCCCTTGTACCCATACAAGCACTTTTCCATAGGTTCAATAAAGTGTTCCTGTGTGATCCTCGACCTATTTGGCCACCCCACAACAATAGATAGGAGTAGATTAGTTAACATTCAATAATGGGAGCATCCACATACATAAGAAGGAGGAGATTAGTTAAAATTATAAAACAACAAAATTAAAAAACAAAAAATTAGATTTCAGAAGGTGACTTCGTGAAGGAACGAATCTTTTTCATGTTCATTTCCCGCACTACAATGAAAAATTTTGAAGATTGGAGTTTGGTACTGTACGTACCAAAAATTGTAGGGTACTATACCGCTGAAATGATGTTACACATGCCCCAATGATGATACAGGTCGCTTCACAAGGTGTTCAGATCCAAAGAAGCTCACGAAGTATATGTTAGCATCCCAAATGCTTTATCCATGTTCCTTGTACTTTGTTTTATTCCTCTGCCTTCCTTTTCTTAGCATTTTGGCCTTTAGTGATGAAACTGCTACCCTAGCAAGGCGGTGGTCCTGTAACTGCCACCCTGAGTAGGGCGGCGGTTCTTTATCCATGTTCCTTGTGCTTTGTTTTATTCCTCTACCTTCCTTTTCTTAGCGTTTTGGCCATTAGTGACGAAACCACCACCCTGGCAAGGCGGTGGTCCTGTAACTGCTGCCCTGCTTGGGGCGGTGATCCTTCACGCGTTTTCCAGCACGTTCTTCTGATCATGACTTGCATAAATTTTCAACTTTCACCAGCTTTTCTCAACCGCCTTAGCTTGTATTAATGTTTTATGTCCCCTGGAATAGTGTTTCTTCATTGTTTAATTGGTAAAAGAGTTCTGATAGGAATTACCTTTGGGTGAATGTGAAATCTATAAATAGCCAGTTTGTTTTCAAACAAAATGGCCCCCTCAAAACTGCCTCTCAACTTCTCATTTTCCATTGTTTAGTCTCTCAATTCTTGCTTAGAGTTCATTTTGTTTTCATTTTTGCATCCATGCTAGTTTTTCCTTTGCTTTTAGAAGCCATTCAATCTTCTTGCGTCATTTTTGTTCATTGTTGTCCATACAAATTAGTCTAGAGTAGAGTAGTGTCAGTTATAGATTGAATTCATTAGAGTTGCAGGTTGTGTTCTTCATAGAAGATAGATTCTAGAAACTCTTGGTACACTTGTGTTGTATTCTCGCAATAATTCCCACTAGGAATTGCATATGCCAAGCTCTGTCTCTTGCGTTTTCCCTCCCCTACTCGCATTGTATTCGGTTTATATCTAAAGCTGCCATTGTTCAAATACCTTCTTTTGTTGATGTTAGCATATAGACGCTCTTTTGGATTCACGTGAACATGAAGGAATGAGGAGATCATTCTAAGGGGACAAAGTCTTACACTACTGGATTCGCCACTATTCTACAAATTCCAGGTTTTATCTATTAAAGTTCTAGTTAGAATATATCAAATAGAGTAGTGAAATATTTCAATTCAATTAATTTTCATTCTTCGATATTGCCAGGGAAGCTGTACGGGGATTGATAGTTTCTGAGAAACTATGATTCATTCCTCACTTCTGAGGTAAGATCGAGAGTCTTTTAATTAACTTAATCAGTTATCTATTTGTTTAGAATAGACTCACAACTACACATGCAAATAGCTACACCGGGCTACCTTGCTTATTTTAATTTTATTGTTAGATTAGTTTTCACTTTCTGAATATATTAGATTATTTGCTCTTTCAATTCTATTAAAATTCTATCAAAAATACAAAAATAGAGGAATATACATATGTTGTAGATATATCTTGCATAAATAGTTTATTTCATTTCAGTTAAGCTTATATTGATCTTGCATGACAATCACGGGACCTAGGGAGCCCAGGGAATACATTTTTGAGACAATCGTGCCTCAACCAAATCTTGTTGTAGCATTAACTGACATAGACCAAAATCTTAGAATTTAGGTCTTCTGAATAACAACAGACCCACAAGAAATCAACACACAATTAAGAGGCTTAAACATAGAAGACGACAAAGTGCACACGTTCTGGTCAAATCAGCCAAATTATAGATTGCCTTGATAGATACCCACATGACCATAGGAGGTCCAAAGCAGACCACAAACTTACGGTTGTGATCCATAGGTCCCACAACCCAATGGGCCTACAAATCAATCAAATATTGACACTGGCTTGTGAACATTAGTATTTAGATCTTCTCCACTTCCACCAGACATTATCACACAATTCTCATTACTAAACGTAGCACGGGCTAATCAGGCAATATGACATTGGTTTATGCACTAGAGTAGACTAGAGATTCGTTCATAAAGCACCAAAAGATCCATTACACATTTAGCCATCCATTTTCATGACCTTGTCAGGAGACACATACAAAGCACCCACAGGTTATCTTCCACGTATTCCACAACCCATAGATCAGATCACGGCAGAGCTCGATATTGATTGGAGCCTTCAAGTAGCTATCCTCACCGAATGATCTATCAGACCGGTTCAAGTTAGGAGGGCCTTCTTTGCCTTAGATTCGCAGATCCCATTATTGTGTGTTGAAGACATAAGATTACCTAACTAGTTTACCTACATCCCACATGTTTTCCATCCCCATCGGCTATCTCGGCATGACCTCGAGAGGTCAGGTGCGAGGAAGAGTCACTTGTAGATTCCCATGCTTGTATGTCATGTTTCCATCGTATAAAATTGGTGAACCCGACATGAAACAAACAAATGTTTTACCTTCTCTCCTCATTAGCATTCACATCAGCTTCACCAACAAAATTGGTGAACCCAACGTGAAACAAACAACTGTTTACCTTCTCTCCTCTTTAGCATTCACATCAGCTTCACCAACAAAATTGGTGAACCTGACGTGAAACTTCCTACCTTCTGGTTTGAAGTCTTATTTCTACTTGTTCTTCCAATTAGTATACTTTTCTTCTTTTCCACCGCATTATCCTTCACATCAGCTTTGCCAACAAAATTGGTGAAACTCACGTAAAAGGAACAATTGTTTCACTTTTGCACTCTTCTTTTAATTTTATCCACCTTCGCTCTTTCCCATTATTCTGCGGGTATTCATATACCCCCCCCCCCCCCCCCCCCCCCCGAATATGTCGGGATATGATGCATATGGCAGACCTCTCCTAGGTATTGAAGCATACTACAATCAATTAAATAAACAACCATCACCCTCACTCTCAGCATGGGGTGACAACTATTCAACTAACCGGTTTTCAACACAAACTCTGCCTCAAAGGACTAGATATAGTTCTTCTTTCCAAATAGAGGAGTTGGATCAGCTCACTCAAATGCAACAACCAGAGCCTTTAGGCTTAAACAACATGACACTCACTGGAGAATCTAGTTCATCTCCTCAGGTGTTACTTAGACCACAAACTAGCAAACAGTCAGATCCATATCTATTTTTAGATGAAAAACACTTAGCACGTTATGCTAGGAGTGAACAATGCTCTCAAAGTATGTACCCACCTATAGGAGGTTTGCAAACACAACCTGAGGTCTCGTTCCAAGAAAATACCCCCATGCCACCACCTATAGGAAATTCCCTTTGTGAATCTTGGCAGGGCAACGATCAGTTCATAGCAGGGTACCATATGCCTATACAACCTCAAAGTGTACAACAAACACCACTAAGGAAAAATACCATGTCTTCACCAAATGAAGTCATCTCAGCCTTAGTTGAGAAGGTTAGAGGGTTGTAACTTGCTCAAGCGAATCAAAATTCGTAGTTCATGTAGGCAGGAACTTCCAATCCTCCACATCATCCTAGCCAAGTAGACCTCCTCATAGGGATAGGCACATTGGGCATGCCTCCTTAGTATTCACAACAAAAGCAAACTAGAACCACATTTTCAAATGCCACTACGGTTGAGAATATGATACCTCCCGTCTTAGTACAAAACAATACATTCCTGAGCAATTCTCCTCCATACTTAAACATGTATTCCAAATCACCACAGGGAGATATGTTCTCTTCTCCTAGCATGTTCGCTCAACCGCAGGAATTTCCTTATGCCCCTGCAAATACATGTGCTACACCATATCAACAACCCATTCCACCTCCACCCCCTCAACAAACACCATCAATGGTCGAAACCTATGCAATAGGAACTTATTCAGAATATTTGAAAGAACCTTTTGACTTCACTTTACGAAGCGTCATGCTTCCAAGACCTCTCCCTGATCTACCCAAGTACAAAGAAGAGGGAGACCCAAATGCACATATTAAGGCCTACGCCACAGCCATTCGAGAACTACTCCCTTGGGATGGAGTTGTTGCTAAAATATTCCTGAAAAATTTAGAGGGTATCACCCTTGATTGGTATTACAGAATACCTGAAGCCTCAATACATTCATTTAAACAACTCGTTTCAGAGTTCATCAAGGCATTCGACATGAAAAAATTGTTGAGAACAGGAATCAGGGAATTCTTGCATATTAAACAAGAACACAATGAATCTGTTGCTCATTTCATCCAAAGATGACGTACAGTCCTCTATTCTTCAGTAAGCACTCCAAACATGGATCAGATGGAACTATGTGATTTATTCCTTCATTCTCTCAGTAGAGAGATAAAGGAAGAAGTCCAAAAGTTCCCACTAAGAACTTATGATGAGGTGCTCGAGAGCGCTCTCCGAATAGATCAAGCTACAATAGATAGCGGTCGCAAGACATATGGAACAAATGGGAGATTAATCATCCCCAACCAAAATACTATGACTTATCCTACTACCACAAATGTCGATCAAGGACCTAAAATCCTTAACAAGAACCATGGAGTGACAACAGATGGAGTGACTGACCAAGCAAAAAAGGAAAATGTTGTAAATGTTCCACCACCGGTTAACAATAAGTGAAACAACAATTTTACCCCAACAATCAACGCGGTGGATTTTAATCGTCCTCAACAACAACAACAACGACAGATCCAGAACAGGGTCCAATTCAAAACTCAATTGGATATCAAAACCAAAACCAAAGACAACAAACACAAAACTTTAATCCTAATAGTCAACGGTTTAATCAGAGTTTTGGACCACAACACGTGCCCAATAAACAACCTAGGAGTTATAATCCTAACTCGTATTTTGGTTTCCACAAAATCCGAGGCCATGACACTAGGACTTGCCACGATTACAATAAGTTCATGCAACATTTTCTAGAAGAACAAAGAAAACTCTTCGTAGATATGTTCTTAACATATTCTATGACACTGATGCCAAATACTTTCATAGGGGTAGTTTCCCCTCAAAATGCACCTCTTAAGATCTTTAATGATCCACTCCCAAATCACAATAACAACAAATTAAATCCAAATGGGACGAACAAAGGTGTAATGACAGGAAATAATGATCATGAAGCCTCAACTTCACTAAACCCACCTGTCGCAACGCAATTAGGGAGTCATCCACGAACCAAGATAGTTGGTCTAGTGGAGTTAGATACTGAGCTGCACATAGAAGCCATAACAAGAACACGATAATATTTTTCTCAACCAAATCCAATCTATCCATTAGAGCTAGATAACATTCAACAAACGTTGGTAAAACCCATGGGTGATTATGATTTAATTAATGACTTAACAAAGACCTTCTCTCACATCTCCTTTTTGGACTTGTTGAAGAACTCTCGTGCCCATAGGGCTGCTCTTTTAGAAGCACTATGTCTAGGTCATTTAATTAACATCACTCCACCTCCCAAAACACAAGTAAACCACATAGACTTCGATATCCACCCTCCAAGGCAGCCAGATAGGGATACCGAGTTTATATTCGACATAAACAAAATGCCAACAGATGTTGAAACTGCATGTAGAGGCAATCTGGCCTTGTATTTACAAGTATGGGTTTACAATAATTACGTTAAACACACAATGGTGGATGATGGGGCAGCAGTTAACATTGTCCCTTCTCTTTCCTTCAAAAGCTAGGATGTGGAGAAACAAACTGTTCCACAACAAGAAATACGCTAAGAGGTTATGACAGCCTTAAAGCTACTTCAATTGGGACTATAATACTACCAGTCACCTTAGGACCCAAGACAATCCTCACCGATTTTTATATCATAGATCAGGAAACCAAATATAATATGATCCTCGGTTGACCATGGATACATTGCATGAAAGCAATCCCTTCTACGTTATTCCAAGAAATAAGATTCTTACACCTAGGAAAGATATTCATAGCAAAAGGTAACCCAAAACCATTCGACATACACCTAGCAGATCTGAAAAAAAGACCAAGCATTCACTCTGAATTTGAACTCCCAAAAAATCAACTTAACAAACCAATCAACTCAAAACCAGAAGAAAAATTAATATCTACAAAAGAACTAGAAATTACGAACCTAGTCAAGGGAATCCCAGCCCTCAAGGATGAAGCTAACATCGTAGAAACAATGTCACTAGGAACTACTGCAAAAAATTTTGAATTACTGGAACAAGATCTACCAATTTTCCTACCATTTGATTCCGCAGGTATGGGATGTACCCTGGGAGTTGGTTCTCTTCCAGCAGAGGAACTTTGCATGGTAGAAGTAGCTGAAACAGAAGAGACAAATGTGAAGAATGTCCCAGCATCCATTTTTCCTAGTAAATATTGGACTCTCCATTTCGATGGAGCTAGATGTCATTATGGAGCTGGGGCAGGTGTAATATTTCTTCTCCTGAGGGAAAGATCCTGCCTTTTGCTTTTAAATTAAACTTCGAATGTACAAACAATGGCACTGAGTACGAAGCCCTCCTCCTTGGCCTCATCATAGCCAAAAGGATTGGTGTTAATAACATCAGAGTGTTAGAAGACTCCCAATTAGATGCAAACCAAGTCTCTGAAGTATATGAGACTAGAGTCAGGCACTTACAACTCTATAAAACAGTTGTATTAGATCTAAGCAAAAGATTCGACTTCATATCCATTAAGGCAATCCCACGAGCAAAAGTTCTCCCGCTTGAGGTTGAAATACCCAGTCTCTGCATCTCGCTACAAGGGATTCTAGATGAAGAAGCTTATAGGGAGGCATGCCTCTCCCAACTAGAAAGACTATACGAGGCCAGGTTAAACGTCAAACAATGGTATGGAGCCTGTGTTGACCGGATGTGCCGGCAGTATAAAAAAAAGGTTTATGAGTGAGAAATATATGAAGGAGATCTAGATTTAAGACTAAATAGACAGATTAATAAGAAAAACGGTGAAGGAAGAAAGTTCCGGCCCAAATGGTTGGGCCCATATCGAGTCATGAAAGACTACATAAATGGTGCATATCTCTTATGCACATTGGATGGTGAGGAATTTGGTGAAACCATCAATTCCTTGCATCTTAAACGGTTTTACGCATGAAGCATCAGCACTATTTGTTTAATTATATCTACATTACATATTCATTTAGTTAGGTTCATTTTGTTCACTCACTTCGTAAAACTTGGTGATCAAGGGACTTGTTCTTAAGCAATTCATTACAAACTTCTGATAGTATTGATAAGAGCATTCAAATTATACTTCTTCATTTTCATAACATCATCAACTGTATCAGAATCATTTCATCAATTAAATCTAGATATAACAAAGTCTTAACGGTAGTCATACCAAGGCTTGCATGCTTGTTCTCACTTTTGGTTTCTTCCTAGGATAGGTGTCTTGCCTATGGTCTGTTCTAGAAGCTTCATGGTGTCACATCTATCCCATCTATATATCTCTTTGGAAATAAGAACATCCTAACATTTTGTTCAAATAAGTAAGTCAAATATAGATCAAATAGAAAATTTTACTTTTACACATTTCCTTGCCCTACCAACCTTCGGTGTTGAGCTTGTGTCTCTTACTAGTGACGTAGGGTTGGGAAAGGATGGGAATGCCTTTACTCACCTGTGCCTTGTCCATGGTGATAAGCCCATGCTTCCTACTAGTAGCATGGGGCAATGTGCAAGGGGTCCTCTTGACAGTAAACGCTGAAAGTCATAAGAAAATAGTTCAAACAAACCTTTGAAGTCTTGATTCAAAAACAAATGAATCAGATGTCCAAAATTCCAAGAGAGTTCAAAACCCTGAAAACCAGATTTTATCAACCAAGTGGCCATGTACGGATCTAAGTTTGGATAAACCACAAATCAAGTCACATTCTAAACTATGGATTCACTTGAGTAGGATAGGTTTGTAGCGTCCTAATTTGGTTCCACTAACTCTTTTTCTATCTCCCATCATTACCATTTCAACACACCTCATAACTTGCACCCTTTCTAGCTCTCGGTGGTGAGCCCTCGCATCTTACTAGTTACATGGAGTTAAGAGTGGGGCAAGTTCATCTGCTTATCATACTAGCTCATCATCACATTTTTCCAAAACAATATGAAGTACCGGAAAATTGCTAATGAAAACTAAATTTCAAGATCAAAAGCTCATTTACATAATCATTCATCAGGATCACGAAATACAAAAAGAAAACATTTGTGACATTTGTTCTCCATTGCATACATTCTGAAAAGCATATAAAAACAAAAATTTTACAAACATCTAGTATACATGTGAAAATGAATCACAAAACTCTAGGTAAAAAGAGATCTAGATCCAAAAAGAGACGTCTATATATAATCAAGTTTCATGTACAATGCCATCATGCACTAGGCATGGTCAAAATGCTCAATGAGCCCAGAAAATACAAAATGGTCATATAAACAAACTAACAAAGGTCACTAAAAAAGAGCCAAGTGGTCTCTCAATACATATGGGATCCCTCAGAAGGTGCATGACCACGTCTAGGACTCTGGCTACACCGGCACTCTGAGTGCACTGAGGGCTCATGGTCCCGAACAGTAGTTGTATCCTCGCTATGAGAGTGGCTCCTCCTCATTAGGTGCTCTGCTTCCTATACCCAGCTAACTCGGTACGGAGGGAAGTCACCATCTTGGCCACATGCCAAACAGGGGAAAAAACATCGGTATGCCTACTGTCTGCCGAAGGCTCCCCTGCATCCACAGATAGCTCAGCATGAATATTCTCCATAGGGAGCATCGGGGTATCAGTAAATACCTGGCAAATCAAGTCTCGCCACTCATCAGTAGTCTCTACAAACAAAGGAGAAAAAAAAATTAGAAAATAATCCAAAGGTGAAACCAAGGATGAACAAAAGGAGAGATAACAACTAAGGCAATTCTAGCTAAAAAAAAATATTAAAAGAAGAGTGACAACTCACTCTGATCTCCGGGCCTCCATGAGGGATCTCTAGGATTAGCGCTTGCCACGGATGTCACCACTGACTGATGTCCTCCTCATATGTATGGGACAACATGGCGTCCTGCAACGGACTCGTCCTCTCCACCTAGGTCCTGAGAAAGAAACTCCTATGAGACTAGAGTCACCCTCTCCGTGCTCTGCTCCGCCCTCTCAGCTTGTAGGATCTCCTGAGTGTTATGCCACTCAGGATCGCTATCCTCCTCTCCACCTGAATCGCTAAGCTCCATGTCCTCAGTCTCCTCCTCTATCTCTCCCCATGTGAACTCCTCAGACTCAGATTCTATATCAATAGGGTCATCACTGCTATGGGCAGGACTGGCAACAATCCAAAGTAAAGGTGCATGAGGAGCACTGACCCTCTCTCGGGCACGTACCACCCTCCTAGCTGCAATAGGGACGCCAGGAGTAACAACAGTCCAACCCCAGCATCTAGGACCTCCCCTAGCCTCCTGAACTGATCTGAACACTAGCACCATTGGGGGAATCATATCAACATAAGCAAGGCTGAACTACTGAGGCACTTGATCAAAGGGGTGTGTCTCTACCTTCCCCGTCCTGTCCACAAGCTGCCCTGTAGTAGAGCAGGAAATCAAAGTGAAGGTCTCCTCGCCCCACAACCCTACCATGGCCTGATAAGGTGTGGCCTCCATATCATCAGTAGTCAGGGAAGCAACTGGCTGGTGGGGTGCTCTAAGCATCGACATTTCTATCCACCTAGCTGCCCTAATGGCTTCGGGATCCGCCACCTCTATACCTCTCCCACAAGGGATGATATGCTCATAGACCCAACTCATAACCAAGGTCGGATGGCTCAAAGACTGTCCCTATAAATGAACCACCGTATACAAGTCGTGATAGGTGGTCCCAAGTATATCAGCTCCCCAGGCATAAATCCTACCATGTGCCTCAATCTGGGCGATGATGGGGGCCCAATAGTAGAATAAAGTATCCCCCTTGTCTCTAATCAATCTCGAAGAAAGGATGCCCATAATGGCCTGATGGATCAAAGGGATGGGCAAGCTAGGAATAGAACGGACCTTCACCCCCTTCTTCGAACCAGTGGAAACAATTGCATCTCCCATATAGGTGGCCCATTGTGTCACCTAAGCTCTGGATACTGCTGTATCAAATGAAAGTCTCCTCCTAATAATCAGGACTCCCAAAATGCGGTAGACATCCTCTAGGGTGATAGTCCACTCACCCCGAACACCTGGAAATCAGAAAGTGTTCCGATCTGTGTCCCAGTAAGAAAATAAGTCACATAGTATGTGACTGGCAGGTGTAACGTGGGGGACCCATGTGATCCTCAATATACCTACCCTCTGAAAAGTATCCTGCTCATCTTGAGAGAGTGCATCTAGCACTGCTGGATGCCAATCACTCTCTCTCTCTCTTGGCTCCATCTGATGTACTCTTCCTTCTACAAAACACACAAAAACACGCAAAAAGGAGCAAGTTAGCATCAAGATTGCATTAAAAAAATCATTAAAGCAAGTAAGAATGCTATAAATGCAAAAATAAACTCAAGTTAATGTTGTTTTAACATTTTGAAGAGAACCACCACCCTTAGCAGGGTGGTGGTTCCGTAACCACCGCCTTGGAAGGTGGCGGTCCTGTAACCACCGCCCTGCTCAGGGAAGCGGTCTTGTCACACGTTTAAAAATGGGTTACATGCCCCAAAATGATCAAAAAATGCTAAAAAATGACCATTTTAACTGAAACAAAAGCCTACCCATTAGGCATCCCCCCTAAGAGACACATTTAAAACTGACATTTCTAAAAATAACCCCCCCACGAAAAATATTTTGACATTTTAATATTTTGAGTGAAAAAACATTAAATCGAGAAGAACTAACCTAAGATCTCTCAGGTCGAGGGTCTGCTCACGGAGGCATGATCGCTATCTCGATACGAACGTTTCGACTATACTCTCGTTGAAAACTGTCACCGTGGGTCCCAGAGCTCAAAAACTATCAAATCAACACGTGCAAATGAATAGGAAAATGACCCCATTTTATATATATATGGTGTTCTGACTCATTTTGAACGCCCCTTTCGTAGGTTTAGAGCACCGACGGAGGTAAGTTCTTATCCCCGTGCAAATGGTAAGTCTTCATTTCATACTAATTTAGTATTTACTTTTTGATTTATTTTATCTATATACACTTGAGTCTTCTTTCCATTTTGCAGGTGGCGGGAACTCAGATGGTGACATTTCGACACACAGGCGTGTCAGGTATAATTTCTAACTTCCCATTTTGGGACTGTTATACTCAGACCCACCGTTTTACGCCTCTTCATGGCTAAAAGGCTTCCCCGAGGGGGCAATATGTACATACCCAAAATTTTAGGGTACTGTACCACTGGAACGATGTTACACATGCCCCAATGATGATACAGGTCGCCTCGCAAGGTGTTCGGATCCAAAGAAGCTCATGAAGTATATGTTAGCATCTCAAATGCTTTATCCATGTTCCCTGTGCTTTGTTTTACTCCTATGCCTTCCTTTTTCTTAGCATTTTCACCTTTAGTGACAAAACCACCACCCTGGCAGGGTGGCGGTCCTGTAACCATCGCCCTGCTCAGGTTGGTGGTCCTTCACACATTTTCCAGCATGTTCTTCTAATCACAACTTGCGTAAATTTTCAACTTTCACCAGCTTTTCTCAACCACCTTAGCTTTTATTAATGTTTTATGTCCCCTGGAATAGTGTTTCTTCATTTTTTAATGGTAAAAGAGTTCTGATAGGAATTACCTTTGGGTGAATGTGAAATCTATAAATAGCCAGCTTGTTTTCAAGCAAATGGCCCCTCAAAACTACCTCTCAACTTCTCATTTTCCATTGTTTATTCTCTCAATTCTTGCTCAGAGTTCATTTTGTTTTCATTTTTGCATCCATGCTAGTTTTTCCTTTGCTTTTAGAAGCCATTCAATCTTCTTGCGTCAGTCTTGTTCATTGTTGTCCATACAAATTAGTCTAGACCAGAGTAGTGTCAGTTATAGATTGAATTCATTAGAGTTGTAGGTTTTTTTCTTCACAGAAGATAGATTCTAGAAACTCTCAGTACACTTGTGTTGTATTCTCGCAAATAAATCCCGCTATGAATTGCATATTCCAAGCTCTGTCTCTTGCATTGTCCCTCGCCTACTCGCATTGTATTCGGTCTATATCCAAAGCTTCCATTGTTCAAATACCTTCTTCTGCTAATGCTAGCATATACACACTCTTATGGATTCATGTGAACATGAAGGAATGAGGAGATCATTCTAAGGGGACAAATTCGTACACTACTAGATTCACCATTGTTCTACAAATTCCAGGTTTTATCTGTCAAAGTTCTAGTTATAATATATCAAATAGAGTAGTGAAATATTTCATTTCAATTAATTTTCATTCTGGATATTGCCAGGGATGTTGTGGGGATTGATAGTTTATGAGAAACTATGATTCATTCCTCACTTCTGAGGTAAGATCGAGAGTCTTTTAATTAACTTAATCAGTTATCTATTTATTTAGAATAAACTCACAACTGCACAGGCAAATAGCTACACCGAGCTACCTTGCTTGTTTTAATTTTATTGTTAGATTAGTTGTCATTTTATGAATATATTAGATTAGTTGCTCTTTCAATTCTATTAAAATTCTATCAAAAATACAAAAATAGAGGAATATACATATGTTGTAGATATATCTTGTATAAATAGTTTATTTTGTTTCAGTTAAGCTTATATTGATCTTGCATGACAATCACAAGACCTAGGGAGCCCAAGGAATAAATTTTTGAGCCAATCGTGCCTCAACCAAATATTGTTGCAGCATTAGCTGACATAGACCAAAATCTCAGAATTCAGGTCTTTCGAATAACAACAGACCTACAAGAAATCAGCACATAGTTAAGAGGCTTAAACATAGAAGACAAAAAAGTGCACACGTTCTGGTCAAATCAGCCAAATTATAGATTGCCTTGATAGATACCCGCATGACCATAGGAGTTCCACAACAACCACGAACTTACGGTTGTGATCCACAGGTCCCACAACCCAACGGGCCTACAAATCAATCAAATATTGGCACCGACTTGCGAACATTAGTATTTATATCTTCTCCAGTTCCACCAAACATTATCGCACAATTATCATTACTAAACGTAGCAGCTAATCAAGCTAAATATTTTTGGACTAGACCAGAGAATCATCCATAAAGCACCAAAAGATCCATTACACATTTAGCCATCCATTTTCATGACCTTGTCGAGAGACATATACGAAGCACCCACAAGTTATCTTCCACATATTCCACAACCCATAGATCGGATCATGTCATAGCTCGATATTGATTAGAGCCTTCGAGTAGCTATCCTCGCCAAATGATCTATCACACCAGTTCAAGTTAGGAGGGCCTTCTTTTCCTTAGATTCACAGATCCCATTATTACGTGTTGAAGACATAAGATTACCTAACTAGTTTACCTGCATCCTGCGTGTTTTCCATCCCCACCGGCTACCTCGGCATGACCTCGGGAGGTCGGGTGTGAGGAAGAGTCACTTGTAGACTCCCATGCTCGCATGTCACTTTTCCATCGTACAGGTACCAATGAGTGACAATGAAGAATATTAAGTAGATTATTGCCAAGAAATGCAAATTTCTAATTAACCATCATTCTAGAATAGTTCTTGTAACGATAAGAATTTAGAACAACAAAAATACTTTCTTCAAGAAAAAATATGCAATTAGACAAGGAAAATAAGGGCAGTGGCATGTCTCCAAAAATCAAGTAAAGACTATGTAAAATGAAGAAAAATGCTATTTTGGAAGGACCTATCACCAAATCCTGGTGGTTTCAATTTAAGAAGACTACTACTAAAGGAAATAAAATGGGACTTGTTGATGAGGAAGAATCTAAGAACCTAATGAAAAATATGCAAAGGAAGTACAATATGTTGTATGAAGTCAACGAAGATGAAGAATCTCCTGAAGGTAATGTTTTCAATCTCACACAAATGAACAAGAAACTTAGAGCCATGTGTTTTATCTCTCTTCCTTGGGATGATTTCCTTGCATATGGATATAAATAAATGACAACATTGAAAATTGAATGTGTAAAAAAATTAGTATTGCACAAGGAAATTCATATCCCCAAATCTAACTTAAAGTTCTTAATTCTTCCAAAGCCATGCAAGAAAGATACAGACACCTTGAAGCACTTCATTGCAAGGAGGAAGAAGAGGATATTTTTCCTTTGGATAAAGATCCTGATGATTCCCAGCATTATGAGGTGTTTTTTTCCTGGAAGATACTTGTGTGCTTTCAATGAATTCCTTATCCTAGAGTCTGTCAACGAGAATCAAATCAACACCTTGGAAGATGGTGAAGAAGATATGATAGTTTTGGCCATTGTGTGTTTGTGTTGTCATTGATGTCAACTCCATTGATGGAAAAAAAATCATGTGGTCATGTGAGTCTCCATGATGTTTTATTCTGATGTCAAGCTTAAAGGTTGAATGGTAGTGTCAAGATTTGGTGAGTTGTCATGGTGTCCTGACATGGTTCTAGCTTGTATAGTCATGGTATGAGTGTTCTTGAGGTGATTGGTTGATTTCATGAGGTCAAACATGGATGGTATGATGTTTCATGGGTGTCCTTGTGTCTGCATGAGTTTAGCAAGGTCATTTCATGAGGTTTCATGGTTGAGTCAGGTCATTCCAGGCTTGTTTCTATCCCTGGTGCATGTAGAATGAGATGGATATGTGAGATATGGAGCTGATAAATCCTAAAAAATAATGGTTTCAACATAGTAACAGTGTACCTGAGGTGTATGGTGAGTTTTAGGTTATAACTCAGAGGTTTGTTGCATATTTGAGAAAAAGAGAGAAACATGCTAGTAAGCACATGTAAATGAGTTTAGATGGAGTTTTTTAGAGATATTTTGGATTAATTGTGAGTATTTAAAGTTATATCATGTTTTCATGATGCTTCATGACAAATTTTAGGTCATTATGAAGAAGGAATTTGAAGTTATGCAAGTTTTTGCAAAATGAGGTAAGTTGCAGTATATTTTTGTGACCAAAGTTAACCTTCTGATGCTCGTTCTGGATTTCATGATTTGCATGAGAACCTAATCTCTTTTTCATATATTTTAAGGTCATATATGAATCTTTCATAAAAATAACGAGGTGGTTTGATTGTGATGCTTTAATAAACGATCGTTAAGAAGGTAAGTTGGTTTGAAACCCTAGCTAAACCCTAGCTAGGAGAAGCTTGGAGAAAAGTGAGTATAAAGAGCCTATATTGATTGATATTTCCAAATATATGATTATATGTTGTAGAGTATTCTTCCAAGTTTCCAGAAAGGTATATTAGAGAATGTGGCAATATGTGGGTCCCACCTAAAAAATATTGTTTCTGAAGAGGTCCAGTTTGAGGAGAATTTTTTCAAAGAAGGTAATGACTAAATTGAAATTTATATTATCCCTGGAGTTTCTATATATGATCATGAATGTTTTAAGCCATGGTGATGCTGAAAAAGCTAAAAGTGTTCCCTATCTATGAGGACTCCGTTTTGGGGAAATTTGGAGTAGTTAGTGGTAAAATTAGAATTGCACGAGATACATGAGGAGTTATGAGATTATTCAAGTTTTATTATGAATCTGGTTCAGATATATTACCAATTTTTTATCAAACTTGAGTTTTTGATAAGGTATTCAAAATTTATGAGCTGTTTTTTAAGGGTCAAGTTTGAAGGATGATAGTTCTAACAAGGTACAAATGGATACATAAGGTAAGATGATGTTTCTGAGTTCTTAGGAATCATGTATAAGTGTGTTCCATGATTTTTTTAAGCTTGGAATGGGTATTTGTGGTGATGGAGCAAGTTGGGTTAATGGTCAGCTTTTAAGTCCAAGAAGGCATAAGAAGTAGGTTACATAAATTGGCTTGGTTGAAGGCCTTACACTTGGATTTGGAAGGATTTACAATATGTTATGGAAATTTGATTCAAATATATTTCTATTGATTTATTTTTTTTCCCATGGTTAGTTGATTTGATGGATCTTTCAGGTCAATTTATGAGAAATAAGGTTTCTTACTTTTCAGGACAGGACTTCTTTTTCTAAAAGAATGAGTTGATTGGAAAATGATATGAATGATTTTATGCTTTCCAAAACATTTAAATTTAATAGGGTTTATTTTTTAATATATTTAATTCATTTATATATCTTGAAAGTATCAGAAAGGGCGCAAGCTAGCTAAGTTTGCAAAACTGGTTTTTGGGCCACTTGTTTTGGTGAAGAGTAAAGTTGTTGTGGTTTGAGAAGGTAAATGTTTTATGAGATTTAACTTGAAAAAAAAATTACTTGTAGGTCCTATGAATTCCATGTAGTGGTCACAGGCCATATTTTAGATCATCTTGGGTGCTCTTGAGGCGCAAATGTGAAATCAAGATGCTAATATGAGTTATTTTGTGAAGAAAATGAGTCAGAGGGCCCATTAAATGAAATATTTGATTGATTCAAGTAAATGTGCAATCATGTATGACTATTTTATTCTATATTACTCATTTTTGGTGACTTATGGTTCTTGAATGAGCATGTTTTTGGCATGAGTGGATTTTTCTCATCCTAATGATGAGGTTTAGAGGATTTTTGTTGCAAGGTGAAGGTTTTTGGCATGGACGAACTATATGGGTCATATGTGACTATTGTAATGGATGTAATGGAATTTTTTAAAGTTTAATGAGTATAATTAGTCATGTATGACTAACATCCTTTAAGTTTAAATCAAGAGAAGCATATAAAAGCATTTTTTTGGGTCATTTGTGCACTAGTTGTTTGAGAGGGAAATATGTGACCTGCCTAAGAGTGTAAATGAGATTATAATGCATGATTTCATATCTAACGAGGTGTGTTTCATATTGATAAAAATTTTAAAACATTTTTTCAATAGTTTAGAGCTAAGACAAGCCAAAGAGGAAGAAGATAGATTGAGCTAGAGGAATGAGGGTTTGAAGAAGATTGTGTGAGTTGAATTAGAGATCTCCATCAGTTTTTGCAAAAAAAAATCTGAGATCAATCATCATCAGGTGGGTGAGTTGGTGCTTAGTCATATTATGGGGTTATAGCCTCCTTTTAGAGTGGTTGTTTCACTTAATTAGGGTCTGGTACTCCTTATAGGGTTGATGCTCTACTAAAATAGGTTTTGGTTCTACTTGTGGGGTTGGTGCCTCACTAAATTTGAAGCATGGCTAAATAAAATTTATGTTTCATTTTTTTAATTCCTCGTGATGGTTTCCCACTTAAATATTGTGTCTATAAGCTCTCTTTTATGTTATATGGTCATTTGATTGTATTTTGTACACTTAATAAGTTATGGTTAGATGTATGTGAATGTATGGATTTTAATGTGTGATGTAATGAATGGTAAATTAATTGAAGAAATTGTAGGAATGATTCACCTCCCACCTCTCATTCCATTATGCTTCTAACAATTGGTGTCAGATCATGTCCTTATGAAGCAAATTTAACAACTTGAAGGATATCCTTTGAATCATAAGCAATAGGTAAGTCTTCAGATGTTGTTGTAGGATTAAGGATGAGGAATGAGGAATGAAGTAGCTCAACCAAAAATTAATTCCTACCAAGATCAGATCAAGGATATGGAATATAATAATAATGAATCCGCTCAATTTTTGGAGTAACAAATGGAGAAGTTTTCTAAAACCCTAAAGTTCAAATAAGAAGATTACATCATGTGTTAAGATGAGTTGAGATCCTTAAAATCATATTTGGAGTAGGCACATATTAATTTGAAGACCTATGAGAAGTTAGAGAAAAGTTCATAATCCCTAAATGACATGTTAAAGAACCAAAGAGCTACAAATAAAAATTATGGTTTTGGCGACAAAGAAGAACATTCAGAGAAGCATGAAGTGAACGAATTTGAACCTAGTGATGCTACCAAAGTTATGAAGTATGCTAATTATCTCAATAATTCTATTAAGCATCCTAATGCAATGAAATCTACAATTAAGTTAAATGTTTTGTGTTACTCTTGCAATAATTTTGGTCATAGAGATAAAGGTTGTAGAAGGTTTGTTAAAAAAAAAATCTATAGAACAATGGTAGGAATGATCATTCATATCATTCAATATATATTACATGTTATATCTATCACAATAAGGGTCATATTGTAAAAAACAATCATCATGAGTCTCCTAATCAGATTTGGATGAATGATAAGAAGCATGGAGTTGTGTGTTATAGTTGCAATCAGGTTGGGCATATAACTAAATATTGTCATTAAAAGGGTTCTAAACAAAGGAATTATGCTTCTAGAGGTACGAGTGCTCCTATTTGATTCAATTGTAAAAAATTAGGTCACATTGAAAGGTATTGTAGGTTCAAAGTAAATACCTACAAAATGAAGGATAATGTCAAGTCTACACAAGGTGGAAAAGTGAAAGAAAAGTTCAAAAAAATAAAATATGATCATATTGCTCATGAAGGTTTGTTTTCTGTTGTTTAGCCTCAAGAATTATTGTCATCTACTCATGAATTCACCAAGAATAGTGAGATAGAAGAGAAGGTGGAGCAGCTGAGAAAGTTGATAGAAGACCTTAGTGTTAGGACCTATGAGAGCATCAATATTTTACTTTGCTAGGAAGTCTCAAGATGTCTTGGGTGTCTCCATTAGGCTTCATGGATCCATCATCCAAATTTTGAAGCATATGAAGGTATGTGATATATTCATGAGTCTTTGAGTCATGCATCTATTGTCGGTGTCTTTTTTTTGGTCATGTAGTCATGTTGTGGTATCAACTAAATCTTGTTTTTTCTATTGTCATCAACTATCAGGTATGTATTCATCATATTTTTTATTTCATGTCCTTATGTAATATTTTCATTATCTGTGTGCTCTTGATGAGAGGCTAAGTCTATCTAGTCTCTGTGTTTTGGGAGGTTGTGTTTAGTAAAAATCATGAATTTATGTTCTTGATTGTATCCCTGATATGAGGATTTTTTCTTCATAGTGATGATCACATTGTTAACCTAAATCGGGATTTGATAAGTATCAAGGAGATTTGTCTAGGATTTTTTATTTTTGTTCATTTTCATCAAGCTCAATATTGCTCTGAGTCTGTGTCTCTTGTCAAATAATTCTAGTTATGTCATATTGATAAAATAATGCCATCTCAGTCATCAGGCCATATCATGTCATGTCTAGATAATGTAGATGACTCTATAATCATGATTTATTTGTCTGATAAGTCTAAGTTTTGTGCACAGTACAGCAAGGTATGGTCATGAAGTCTATAATTATGTTAAATATTGGTGAGCTTGTTCATCCTTAAGTATGTATGTATGATAATACATGTTTATGATCAATCTGTGTGTTGTGAGTATGTGTCTTATGATGTTAAGAGCTTCATTTTCAAAGCTATATGAAGATTCTTGAGGATTGTTAAAGAAAATAATTAGGAACCCTAGTGTATAAAAAATGTGTAAGGCTTTTGATGAGACATCACAAGGTTTGTTTGAAGCTTCAAAGGTTTCAGTGTCTCTTCAATGTTTCACAATGTGCACCTAAGCTCTATCATGTTAAGATGAGGATGATAGTGATTGAAATTATCAAATTTGACTGGGTATAGTCAAACTTAAGCTCTAAAATGGAAAGTTACATGTGTGGGGTTAACTTATGGACTGAGGTACTTCTTCATCCAAGGTATAAGAGTATCAAAATATTTGTCAAGGTTAATTATTCCTTAGATGGAGGATGAGCACTTGATGGTTTTTTAAATCCGTCAAATAAACCATAAGTAAGGGGGTGTGAGGATTTCTCATCAAATGGAAATCTATAGTATTTGTCATAAGGATGAAGCTTTTGTTGTGTACTCTTTAAAAGAGAGTCTCTCCCAAGTATGTCCAGTGATATTGATCTATCTTACTAAGTTTTACAAGGTCTAAATGGAATAACTAAGAAGACATGATTCATTTCAAATTCAAAGGTCTGAAAAACTATATAACAATGTATAATATGATAGTGAAGAACAAAATCACGGGTCTACAGGATAGAGTGTGATCTAAGATTGTGATGATGCCTCGCAGAATTTGAAAACTATAACAAGTCTTGTGCTCTATTTCAGATTTATTTCTGATCATGAAGGTACCCAAGGAAGGAATCATGTTCTTATAGGTCAAAGTTTTGAAGGATGAATATTTAGGTGTATTAAAGATGTCAGGACTTCATGTAACTAGTCAAAACTTAAGGATGAAGAACTTCATATGCAAGATGTTGTGCTTAGTCATCACGGTCAAAGATCATATGAAACATAGATTAGTATAGATGGGCAAGTCGCCCAATTGCTAAAAGTTGTTGAAGATTTGTGTCTTTCTCAATCCAACAATATGAGTTCAAGGTGATGGGTTGTGTTCACCAATGTCTGAATCGAAAAAAAAATGATTTTGAACATGCTTATAAGTATAGGCTGGATTCAACTTCAATGCTCTAAATGAATGAAAAGGAAGAATATATTGACTTTTGAGGTCTTCTAGAAGGTTACAAGGTTGAATATTGTTTGGTATGTCCAAAAAAAGTGGCTAGGTTGATGGTGGTGGTTCATGAAGACAGGGTATCATGTCTAGGATAGAAGGCCATATAGGCCTGAGTTGGTGTGCTTCTTGATGAAAAATCTTTGTAATATCAGTAAAAATATGTGGATCTTAATAGTGGTAGAGGCAGAACTCTTTAGGTACTTATCAAAATCTACATAATTAAGGAGAAAAGTAAGGAAGTAATGTGTTAGGGTGAGTCAAAATGATTTAAGATGTTTTTTCATGTACTGTAGGTTGTGTGAAGATTGCAATGTTATGCTACATGTTAGGATAAGACTCTTAATGCAAGGGTGATGACATTTTCCTTCTAGTAGACTTGTAAGTGGTATAAAAGAACTTGTAAAAAATAGATGGAATAGGTGTCTCAGTGTGTCAGGTCCTTTGAAGGTCCCAAGAGATCTTAGGTTTCTCAATTAGTTTCAAGATATGCAAGGAAGTGGTGATACACCAAATGATGAAAAAATATAGTCAAGAAGATAAAGTGACAGGAGTTTAAATCTTGCATAGATTAAAGAGTGATTCTCGAGGTAGCTATGATAATGACATGATAATGTTTGATAACCTGATTTATTAAGAAGTTCAAGAACTATTTTGGAAATTCTGAGGTGTATCTCAGTGTGAATCATCACAAACAAAGTAGGGATGTGTCAATGATCAATTATTTCATCTAAAAATAGAGGTATAATATTTGAAATCATCATAATAGTTTGATCATGTAAAAGAGAAAGAATTCTAAGGAGTTGATATTGTTAGCAAACACACTTGAATACATAGATCTTTAGTTTTGACACGTTAATACTTCAAGGTTTTATAGAGTTGTGTAAGAGTTGCACTACATCTTATAGGTATGTTCTCTTGCATTCATGAAGATGATTCAATGGTTCATAGTAAGCATAAGTACAAAGTATCTAAATTATGTCAGAAAGTACATGTGAGCTATAAGTTTGAGGATGTGAGTGATTCATAGTCTACAAGTTTGTAAAGTTATGTGTTGAAATAAGTTGAAAAGTCTCCTAATCTCCTAAATACTAAACTACTATCAATATGACTATACAGACATGTGAAGTGTATCTATGATCTAGGGTAAGTCTACTTATGACTCTCAAATATGCAATCAAACTATTTAAGATAACTACAAATCATAAAAAATGAATTCTTATAGGTATGGTGTCAGGTTTGTGTGTCTAAATGGATGACTTAAGGACTGTGAAAATTATTCTTCAGGTTTGTATGAGCTTAAAAGGAATGTTTAGATTTTGAGGTCATGACTCCAAAGAATATTAATAGTTATAGGTAAGAAAATATTGCAGGGGGTCCTTTTGTTTCTCAAATAAGTGGTGAATGCCATAACACCTTGAGAGATGGAAAATAATCTCTGAACAAGTGTTTTAAGACCGTGTGCTTATGTTTGAGTCCCTTATAAGACGATAAATCAAGGAAAGAGTCCATTTTTTTTGCATTTCCTGCTAGAGGGGGATGATACAATGCCAAGGGGGCTTCAATGGATTAAACTTTGATGTGTGTGGATACCTATAACATGGATAATTTTTTCTCATTTTAACTAAAATTGGTGTTTAGGGATAGTGGTTGTAAAGGTATTTATGCTAGCTATGAATGATGAATTGATGATTTAAGCATGGTATAGACCAAGAAGAGTTTGTAAAAATATTATTGAATCCTAAATATGAGGAGTATCAGTTTATGTGGAGCTTTGTACCAGTCCATAGGATCTTCTTATGTTGTTGAAGGAGTCAAAGAGGAGAGATTTCAGTTCGAGGGGGGGCTATTGAGTCAACTAAGTTGGTTTTTACATTATTTCTAGTCTTGTGTTGTCATTTCTCATGGAGATTCATCATTGTATCCTTTGTCATATATGGAACAGGGGGAGAGAGGCATACAAAACATGGGAATAAGGTCATGTGTTTGTTTGTCTTGTTGGTTGCCATCAATGTTTTTGAATATGGTTGTCATCAATGACATAGGGGAAGATTATTGGCCATTATGTGTTTGTGTTTTCATTGATGTCAAATCCATTGATGAAAAAGGGTGTCATTTGGTCATGTGAGTCTTCATGAGTTGTTATTTTGATGTCAAGGATGAAGGTTGATTGGTAGTGTCAGGATTTGGTGAGTTATCATGATGTCCTAACATTGTTCTAGCTTGCATAGTCATGGTATGAGTCTTATTGAGGTGATTGGTTGATTTCATGAGGTCAATCATGGATGTTATGATGTGTCATGGGTGTCCTTAGTTATTCATGAGGTTATAAAGGTCAATACATGAGGTTTCATGGTTGATTCACATCATTTCAAGCTTTTTTCTAGCACTGGTGCATGCAGAATGAGATGGAGATGTGAGATATGAAGCTTATCAGTCCTAGTAAAGCATGGTTGTAGCATATAGATAGTTTACCTAAGGTGGAAGGTGAGTTTTAGGTTATAACTCAGAGGTTTGATTTATATTTGAGGTCCTTAGGAAGTAAACATAGAGAAACAAGTTAGTAAACACAGGTAAATGAGATTGGATGGAGAGTTTTAAAGATATTTTGGATAAAAGGTGAGTATGGACAGTTAGCGCAGGATGTCATGATACTTCATAACAAATTTCAAGTCATTATGAACAAGGAATTTGAAGTTATGTAATTTTTGGTTAAACAGGATAAGTTGTAATGTGTTTTTTGAAATATCCCTTGTGGGATACCACTTAAATAACACATAATATTGAAAATTTGCAGCCAAATAAAACACTGATTTTTGTAGATTTTTACAGTTTGGGCAGAGAACTAAAGAAAATTAATATCTCCCAAAATATACACCCGAATTACTTGAAATTTTAAAGAGAGCTTGCTAATATTATAAAGAACATAAGAAAAATTTTTGGAATTTTTCAGATAATAAAATGCTGCTAGAAAATTACAGCATACCCTAGATAGTTAGAAAACTTCTAAAATTTGTAATTCTCCAAATACAAGTGCAAAAATTATGAGACTTTGGAAATAACATTTACAAATATAGGAGATGATATTTCAACCTTCATATCTGAAAATGGCCAACTGGAAACTCTCCAAATAAAGGCTACAATATTACAAACAAGTCGGCTAGCTTGGAAAAAGGGTTGGAAGTTGATGAAAAGGCCTTCTAAGTGATGTTAAACCCTGCCCAAATGGCTGCTGTAAATCTGATCTGAAAACCCTCTTATTATCTTCCCCAAATGTCCCCAAAATCCTCAAAACCCTTCCTTTGAAACCTCTAAAACAGTCTCTATAAAACAGTCTTGAAAACAGCTCCAAAATGACAAGCTATGGTAGATCTCTCACTACCGAAGAATGCCCTGCTAGCTAGGGATGGATCTCTCACCACTGAAGCTAGGATTCGTATGGGATTTCACTCCACAAGATGTAGATTTGAAAACCAAAATTGCACATGAAGGAAAATAATTATGTATGCAAAAAAAGTCCTTTTCCTTTCTCCCTCAGCTCCTTATATGACTTCTCCAAGGCCAAAGAGCCCCAATAAACCCTAGTCGCATTTCTCCCTTAGAAGGGCCAATAAAATAAAAGTAACTTAAGTTAATTTTCCCTTTTTAAGACACCATGGACCAAAAGTGACCCCCAAACACAAAATTAGAATATTAGTACCATGTGGCCCCTTCCTAATGACAAAACGTAACATCTAGTCCTTCCAACACACATTTTTGCATATGTCAATGAAGAATTATAACAAAATGGACTAGATATTCATACCCAATAGCTCCTAGCATCCACATCCCCTTGCGTATGACCAAGGCTTGGACTCGAATTTTCCCTTAGGCCTTTGGTGTATGAAAGGGGACATTACATTTTTGTGAAAAAAGTTGAACTTCTAATGCTCGTTTTGGATTTTATGATTTTCATGGGCATCTAATATATTTGGAATATCTTCTAAGGTCATTTATGAAGCTTTCACAAAAATAATGAGGTGGTTTGATCGTCAAGTTTTTATGAACAGTGATTAAGAAGGTAAGTTGGTTTGAAACCCTAACTAGGAGCAGCTTGGAGAAAATTGAGTATACAAAGCATGAATTGATTGATTTTTGCAAATTTATGATTAGATCCTGTAGAGGATTCTTCTATATTTCTAGAAAGGTATATTAGAGCATGTGGCAGTATGTGGGTCCCATCTGAAAAGTATTGTTTCTGAATATTTCAAGCTTTAGGAGAAGTTTTCCAAATAAGGTAATGAATAAATTGACATTTATTTTATCCCTGGAGTTTCTATATATGTTCATGAAGGTTTTAAGTCATGATGATTTGAAAAATTTCAAAGTGTTCCCTATCTATGAGGACTGGTTTTTAGGGTACTTTAGAGCAGTTAGTGGTAAAATTAGAATTGCATGAGCTACATGAGAAGTTAGGATCTGATTCAAGTGTTATTGTCAATTTGGTTTAGAGATATTTCCAATGGTTTATGAAATTTTATTTTTTTATAAGGTATTTAAAATTTATGATTTGTTATTTGAGGGTCAAGTTTGAAAGATGATTGTTCTAATAGGGTGCAAATGGCTACATAAGGTAAGATGGTGTTTTTGAGTTGATAAATATTAGTGATGGTTTCTGAGTTCTTAATAATCATGTATAATTTTGTTCCATGCTTTGGTTAATCTTGGAAGTTTTTTTTTGTGGTGACGGAGCAAGTTGGGCTAATGGTCAGTTCTTGAGTCCAAGAAAGCATAAGAAGCAGGTTGCATAGATTGGTTTGGTTTAAGGCCTTCCAATAGGATTTGTAAGGAGTTCCAATATGTTATGGAAAGGTGATTAAAATATATTTATATTTATGTATGGCTTGTCTCATGGGTAATTTATTTGATGAATCTTTCAGGTCAATTTATGAGATGAAGGTTTTATTCTTTTCAGGACATGACTAATTTTGTTGAAAGAATGAGTTGATTGGAGAATGATATGAATTTGTTGATTCTTTCCACAACCTATAAAATGAAGAGGGTGAATTTTTCATATATTTAAGGTATTTATATATCTTTAAATTATCATAAAGGGTGAAAGCTAGCTAAGTTTGCAAAACTAGTTTTTGGGAAGCTTATTTTGGAGAAGACTAAATATGTTTTGGTTTAAGTAGGTGAATGTTTCATGAGATATAACTTGCATATACTTTATTTATAGGTCATATGAATTCTTTAGAGTGGTCACATTCCATATTTGATATCATCGTGGGTGGTCTTGAGGCCTAAAGGTGAAATCAAGATGTTGATAGTAGTTATTTTGTGAAGAAAATGAATCAGTGGGCCCATTAAATGAAATATTTGATTGGTTAAATTAAATGTGTGACCATTTATGATGATTATATTCTATATTACTTATATGTGGTGAATTATGGATCTTGAATAAGCATGTTTTTGGCATGAGTGTATTTTTCTCATCCTAGTGAAGGGGTTTTGAGGATTTTTGGTGTAAGGTGAAGGTTTTTGGCATGGCCGACCTATATGGGTCATATGTGACCATTTTAATTTAATTTTTAAAAGTTTAATGGGTCTAATTAGTCATAGATGACTGATCTCCTCTGATTTTAAATCAAGATAAACATATAAAATCTTTGTTTTGGGTCATTTGTGCACTAGTTGTTTGAGAGGAAGAAATACAACCTACCTAAGAGTGTAAAGGAGATTCTAATGCATGATTTTAGAGATGATGAGGTTTATTTAAGATTGAGGAAATTTTGAAATAATTTGTGTAATATTTTAGAGCTAATACAAGCCAAAGAGGAAGAAGATAGAGCAAGATGGAAGAATGAGGGCTTAAAGAAGATTGTGTGAGTTGAATTAGAGATCTCCATCAGTTGTGGTAGAAAACAAATATGATATCAATCATCATCAGGTGTATTATTTGGTTCTTAGTCATGTTAGGGTGTTGTAGCCTCTTTATGGAGTGGGTGTTTCACTAAATTAGGGGTTGGTGCTTCTTATAGGGTTGATGCTCTACTAAACTAGGGGTAGGTGCTCCTTGTGGGGTTCATGCCTCATTAAATTTGAAGCATGCCTAGATAAAGTTTATGTTTCAGTTTTTTTTCTTCCCCATGAGGTTTTCCCATTTAAATCTTGTGTATATGATCTCTTTTTTATGTGTTATGGTTATTTGATTGTATTATGCACACTTAATAAGTTATGGTTGAATGTATGTGAATAGATGGATGTTAATGTCTGATGCAATGAATTGTAAATGAATTGAAGAAATTGTAGGAATTATTCACCCCCCATCTCAGTCCATCGTTCTTCCAACAAATAGTGTAACTTCCATTCATTAAATAGTTATGGCTCAAGGCCCCACCCATTCGAGAAACAAGGGATTCAAGAGAGAAATATTCTTGTTTTACAATAGATGGTTCAGTTCTTTCCAAATACTTCACCTGTAATGAATAGGTACGAGAAATAAATCCTTCATCCCAGACTCAAGGTGATGAAATTTAGGTAATCATGGATAATATCCTTTTCAATTTATATTCTTCAAGTGATGTAGAAATGTTGAATGATGAAATGGAGACAATTGATGAATCAATTTCCCTTCTCGATGTAAGATTGTATGAACAAATGGAAGAGTTAAATTTATTTCTATAAATCAAGTAGGATGAGAAACTTAAGCATGACCTCTCTGAAGATCTTATTTCACCATCCTCACCAAAGGATCACAGTGATGATCATCATAGTAAGTATGAAATCTCTCCTTTTCCTTGTGAACAAAATGATTATAAAAGGAATGAAAAAAATGGAATTGAAGATTTTTCTCACATCACTACTCCAAAAATTCATTCTCCCTCATGTCATGAGGATTATTTAATGGATTTTTATCTCAAAGGTTTTCCCTTCTTATGTAGTTTGGATATTTTCTCCTTGTCTGATAAGTTTGAGATCCCAGTATGCCAGATCTTGCAAGGAGGTGAGCCTTGGATGATAAGAATTGTAAAATAAGAAGATGAGGATTCTTTAAATGAGTATTGGCAATATATGGATCAGATTTTCAACAATATCATTGAGGCCTAGTGAAATTATTGTTATAATGGAGATGAAAATTAGCATATTGCATATTTGAAAGAGCAATCACCATAAGACATTTTGAAGGCTACAGAAGAAATTGAATACCATCAACTTAGTCTTGATATTTTAACTCAGGCCATGGAAATGTAGGATAGATATGAACGATTTTTTTTTCTCTTTTCTATTCACCAATGTTTGAGGATGATATGGAGGAAACATATGAGATTGATGTATTCCTCAAGGCATGGATGGATGGGAGAAAATGTGAAGGTAAGTCTTTCTCTTTCACTTTTTGTAAAGAAGACCATATAACCTAAGGAAAGGAAGTTATTGAATATCCTATGAACATTCTCAATCTTGAAGAAAACATCTTTGTCACAGAGGATGGTAATAAAGAAAATGTTTAGCTAATTTGTATTAAAGGTGATTTTTCAAGACAAAGTGAAAAGGTGCATTATTTTTGTGAGTGTAGTCAAGATCAACTTGTTCTTACGACCTTTGAATTGCCTACCAATTCGGAACAAGAATCCATACTGCAATATTCACTTAAGTTTGATAAATTCTTCCATGACCAAATCAAGGAATGGAGTCTTTAAAATGATTTCAAGGTAAAATTAGAGCTGGTAAGTATTGATAACAATTGTTTTGAACAACAAAGTGAAACTTCACAAGAATATTGTGAACAATTTTTGAATCAGATTACACTTACCATTTCCAAAGCCTCTGTTAATCTAGAACATGTTCCCATGCTACAACATTCTCTCGAGGATGATGAATACCTTCATACCATTAATATGGCCTATATTTTTGAAATCACTTGCTTTGAACAACAAAGTGTGATATTCAAAGAAGCTTTTGATTGGGAAGTGAAACAACTTATTCTCAACTCCTATAAGTTCCTCACTGATTCAAGGGATGTTTTCAATAAATACAATGTTTCCAATTTCAAGAACATGAAGGAATGGTGTCCCATGATCACAGAGCATCAAGTAGAAGTTGCAGGGTATAAGAGATTCAAAGAGGTAATAAATTTCTCATTGGATGTAATAATGTTCTTAGTGTAATAAAAATATGAAGATGCAATCTTGGTATGTATCCTTCTTCTAAAACCTTGTAAATTCGTCACAAGAGCATGGTACGATCAAATAGTTATCTTTGAGCTTCGAAGGTTAGTTTTAGTCCATTGTTCGATGATGGTATGTATTTTTCCCAACCTGTCTCTGGATATGTGTTCATTATTTCCCTACATCTGTAAATTTACATCCCCTACAATATATTTTCCCTTTCTATTGTGTGTTTTTCCCACTTTTAGTGTGTTTCCCTTTCGTCAGTGTCTTTGTTTATTTTTGTTTGTTTGGAATAAATGACTCCATAAGCCCAATGGATAAGGCACTAGTCCACACAGTGACTTGAGATTCTGGGGTTCTTGTTTTCTTTGTCCTCGTGCTCAATCCAAAACATGTCCCTAATCTATAGCTAGGTATTTTTATGTGTTTTTTCAAGGGAAAAATGTAGACTTGAAACATGACAACTTTACCCTAGTGTCAAAAATTTTGCTTGAAAGCACTCTACACACCTCTTCGGGTTAGTCTTCCCTATGTTTCATGTCCATCCTAACCCTGCATGCCCTCGTATGTATTTTATATACCTTCCCTATTGTTTTAAATTTCTAAATATGGCGAATCATTCCAGTTAGTGTAGTGCTTCTAAATGTGATTTCTTCAGTAAGCCTAAAAAGGCTATTTTTGTGCTTCCCAGGATAGGTATGCATTCTCCAAGACATATGTGAAAACACATAACCATCCAAGAGTATCTCAAGGATATAATAACATATTATAGCTTGTTTAGGTATATTTTGGAAGGTTTCAGAGGTTTAGGAACAAGTTGTGCAATTGTGGGTTTCTAAGTTGCAAGGAATAAGTAGTTTGAAATGATACTTGAACTTCAAAAAAACTTTATGGGAACACCTTGATGATTCAAGATTCCAAAAATATACCATTTTAAATCTAATTCATCCCTCTGCATGATGGATTTTTAATATTCTTCTCAACACCTAAGTGATTCTCAAGGTAGCTCAGTTTTAACAAACTCACCTTGTTGTCCTGATTGAAAAACTAGCATTTTTTAGATAAGGATGAAGAATACGGTCTTGAAAACCATCCCATTGATATTGAAATTATCTTAGGAGTAAACATTATCAGGATAAGGATCCGAACGAGATTTTCACTACTATTATTCATCCTAGAATCCTTCAAGAACAATTTAAAAACAAAGGATATGATGACCTGATTTTTTAATGGTAGAAACCCCTATTTTTATGCCCTATATCATTATTTTTTAGTTTCTATAGATTCCAACGTGTGGATCAAGGTGAAATTTAGAACACGATGTTTCAGGAGCGAGCCTAATCCATTGATGTAATTTTCATTACAATACGAGGTGTATATCTTAAGTTTCTAAAAATAATAAGTACCGGGTGCCCTCACTTACTAAAAATATAAAATTCTCTAAAAAATCAAAGTCCTCTCAGATCAGTGCAATCAGAGAAATTGAAAATGATAAACTAGGCGATTTTGACCAAAAAAGCAAAAAAACATAATAAAGAAAAAAAGAAAAAAGGCAACTACTAAAATTAGAAAGTTTTTAAAACTAGAAAATCATCATCAGTAAATTTGAATTGAATATTACAACATCAATAATTTCAAATTTGAGAAAAATAGATGAAATATCCCAAAACAACAGGTCTTTGTTCTACCTACTAAAAATAGAAATTCCCTGTTTTGGGTGCAGGAAGTTGCAGTAGGCTCCATTTTCAGTCATCTCGTTACATTTTATCATATTCACAGGGTTTACATGTGGTGGAATTTCTTAAAAAAGGTAATTCATTCTCCACAAGATCACCAAACATCGTTTTGGTCATAGTTGTGTGCAAGATCATGGCAGATCTTTTTAAGGTGCATCAGCTAAAAGTATGAGATATTATGCAGGTTTCATATATTAGTAAAGTGTTAAGAACCTCATCAAAAACCATGATTCATCATTGGATGTCACCATCATATCTCCAGCACTTCATTTGAGCTAAGCTCAGTGAGGTGAGTTTGGGTGAGTTCATTGAGTTAATTGAGTTTAGTGAGCTGGTTGGGTGAGTTATGTTGAGCTGATTTGGACTAAGTTGAGTTGGTTACGATGATTTCAATGAGCTAGGTCATGTGATCTAGTGAATATATCATCCTTTTCCATAAGGAGCATATGAAATTGATCTAGGTCAAGTAATCTCAGCGAGCTCAATGAGCTTAGTGAGCTAAGGGAGTTGATCAAACCAATTAAGCATCAAGAGGAACATCAAGCAACTTGAGCACTATGAAATATCAATGGATGATTGTGAAAACCTAAAGAGTGAAACAGTGATCCTCAATTTCATGAAGGATCAAAGATGGATCATCATGAGCAATGCCTATAGTCATTTTGATTCTCACATCAGGAGATCTCTCAACAGTTTTTCTAAACACTCTTTCAGCAACCCGAGGTGTTTATGTATCATGGAGAAGGAGGAGATTAAGATCATCATCAAAAATTTCTTCATTATAAGGAGCATATTCACCACATCAATTAAATTCCACTCTCTTATATTCCCCTTTTGAATTTTTCATTGTGCATAATCATGGTAATTCATCTCATTCACTTAAGTGACTTCCTAAAACTGAATTTTAAAAGTCCCCTTGAATTATAAAAAGGGAACTTGTTTCTCACTTCCTAGGAAGATGATACACACACATAATTCAATCAATTTATATCATCCGCAATACATTAAAATTCACAATTCAACTTGTTAAATCACCAATGAACAATAAATTCTTACTTTGCTCCAATAGTAAAAATTGCTCAAGTCTTATGTATTTGACAAAAAACCACTAAAATGGCCTCTTTCCTTGACTATATCCTGTATAAAATGTTTATGTCCTCCTGGAAACTATTTACTCGCAGCCCCTTTTTACTCATTCAATGGTAAATCCTTCAACAAAGGCGATTTGTACTCATTTACCCTCAAGTCACCCACCTTAACTAGCTCTTGCTCTTCATTAAGATTAAATGATCTAGTCTTCTTTCATCCACTATTACTTTCCCAATATTTTCCCCTATCATAGTACTCTTATCTCTATTAGATTCAATAAATAAATGCATCTAGAACTTTAAAATTACAAATTTCACAAAATGACCCTATTTGCCCCTTAAGACAAGGTCTTGAAAACACCATACATATGTACTTCATGAGGTACCCTAAAGTATATTAATACTTATTTAGTTCACACTTACCAATCCTAAGATACTCCTAAAATTTCAATCACCAACTCCTTCTACAACATTCTTAATTTCACCTTTTGTATTTTGCTACCAAACCCTCAATTAGGTCTTCAAAACTACATTGTCAGGAAAAGACACCATTTTAGGAAGTTTCAAGGCATGTTCTTATGTGTTTTAGAAATTTTTTATTGAATTTTACCTTTTCCTAAATTTCCATTACCCAACTCCAAATATTTCGCATACTTCCTTTGCTAATTCACCCTTCTATACTAGCCTTTAACTAGGTTTAGTAGTCACCTCTCAAACTGTCATAAATTTCTCAAATTTTACTAATTAAAATGTAAAAAATATAAATTTAATCACTTGGAAAACATTCCCATTATCTTTACTGTCAAATTTTGGAAGAAATTATTTAGGTTTGACCCTTCAACTATCAAACCCTAGTTGTGACACTCCCAAACTATATCTGTAAACCTGGGAGGTAAAAATGCTCATATCTTTCTAGCATTTGGTTTTCAATACTCTAAATTTTCCAAGTATGACATTGATATACCTTCATTTACTCTTGTACTATCATTATTGACTATGAAACAATATTCCTTCATCAACCATGAATGTTGCCTTACAATTATGCCTAAAAACATGGTCAAACATTCTTCTCAGTGTAATTAGGTATCTGAGTCAGAGTTTAATTAAGAAATTACTTCCTTTACTGATTCTTACCTCATACAATCACCTCCATAGACTCTTTGAATCTCATATAATTTTCTTTGTTAAGAATTGGTAATGATTTACACACTAACTGGAAGTTACACAGTCACTCGTACAGTATAGACCATTTTTCCAACTTGTTTAAGAACTTCTCAAACAAAATCATTCCCATAACATGAAAATGAGTCCTCAAATATATCTAATTTGAATTCTTTATGTCCACAAACCAACTCACTCAAGCACATTAGATAATAAATGTACATCAAGCTACAAATTTGATTCACAGTTCTAAGTAACTAAGATTTCAAGCATATCTTTCTCAGGTACATGGAATAAAATAACACTAACCTTGATTATTTTTATTGAAACTTCCATATTTTCCTTATGCATGTCATATTTTTAATCACTTTGATACACATAATCATTCCATTAACATTCATGCACATTTTTCAACCCTCTTGCACAATATACATGATCTAAGTCAAGTTTTACGTGTGTTGACCCTTCATAAACTGATACAAGGTCCTTTATAGGCCTAAGATTAGTTCTAAGACTTCTCCTAATAGGATTATCTCCCCTCACACAAATTAAGTTATTCAATTCCTCATATTCATATGTTCATCTTTAAAAATCTTAACATTGTTCACAGACTCATGGTTATTAGTTTAGGACCTTCTTAGTAGATTATATGCTCTCCTCTTCATCTTTTCTCTCAAGATTAAATAACACGCCCTTACCTCATGAATTTTAACCAAGCATTAGATTTGATTGTCCTAGTCTTTTTTCTCCCTTATGATCCTTATAATTTTTCTTCATCGTATTTGCAACTTCAAGCAACTAATAATAATTCACTAATAACCAAATAAATTTCAATCATAACATGATGACAAAGAATTCACAATTCAAAACAAGAATCTTTTTTACTAATTTTCAACATTTTACAATGCTTCTTGATCCCCTTGGCTCTTATTCAAGCCTTATCTCCCCTTTACCTCTCCTTTTCCTTACCTTTTTTCTACTCATCATTCAAATTTCCTCTCTCTTATCAAATGAGAGGTAGTTACAAGGTTAACTAACCCTAGTTTCAAGATGATTATGGTCCTTTTGACTCAAGTTAAAGACTAATACAACTTTATACCCTCATGAGGTCTTAAGTGACCTTTACAAGCACATTTTACTCCCTTTATATTAAACTTAGCAATTCAAGTCTTCAAATAAAATTTTTGGAGGGAATAAATCATAATTTTAATTTTTACATTGCAAAGAGGGGTTCACAAGGACTCAAAACTCATTAAGACATCTTTATTGACTTCTAACAACTACATCAAACCAAAAACTTTGTTTTATTCTTCTGTTCCATGATGCTCTTGCATCAGAAGATGTAAAGTCACAAGTTGAATGGAGACATGAAGAGTCATGTGGGGGGTAGATGAAGAGTAAATTCACAATGCTATATATTGGAATGGATCCTCCATTTCAAAGGATCCTAAAATCCTGAAATGTTGAATTTTAGTTCTTTAGTAGAAATATTGGATTGTTGTTGTTGATATTTGTATCACCAATGCATAGGAAATAAAATCTACATTTCTTCCATTTCCCTTTTCCTATGTGTTCCTCTATTTTTTCTCTTTTATGCACTTTGTAAGAACATTGATCAAGAAAGAGATTTGTATCTTTGATGAATGAATCTAAATAATAATGTGTCTGGTTTTGTTAGTATCACTAGATACTTCATTGTTTATTTCCTCTAATTAAATGTTGAACTACTCCAATTATTGGGTGTGAACTATGTTAGTTCCTACTCATAGCAATAACCTTCCCTTTCCTCATTTCTCTCCTTCATCCTTTGGCTCTACAAATGCCTACCTTGTAACCGATACAAGCAATTTTCCACAAGTTCAGTGAAGTGTTCCTATGTGATCCCTGGCCTATTTTTCCACCCCATAACAATAGATAGGAGTATATTAGTTTAGATTCAATAGTGGGAGCCTCCCCGTACACAAAAACTAGGGGCATAGCCCTATGAGAGTTGGTGGAAACACCTAATTTGTCATACAGTAAATTATTTCACCAACATGTCCATAAGAAAAAAAAGGTAAATGATCCCTAAGACAAAGATGGGAATCCCTGTGATACGACTAGAAAGTATAAGACAATTTCATAATCAAAATCAATCAAAATCAAATAGAAGGAATATAAGAGGTGTCACCAGTGTCTAATTTTTTCACTTGGGAATTATACATATAACACACTAGATGTGTAGTGTGATAGTTATAAGTGCATAATTTTGAGTCTACATTTGCCCCCACTTATATTTGGTAGCATAAAGTAGATAGGAAAAGTGTACCTTAAGAAGAGCCAAAGGAGGTTATAACTGATAACGTGCCAAATAGAAATTGTAGGATGTGTATCATTGAGTCCAAGAGGTGATAAGAACCCTAGGGTTGAATTGTGCACATAGTGAAAAGGATACCTAAGTTTATAACCAAATATTTCCTTTTCTTAAGCATTTTGTGCTTGAGATTGCTCCTTGTTCCATTTGTGTTGCCTTTAGTTGGGATAAGGATGGACCTACAAAAGTATACAAGTTTATTGAATGCTCATGGTATATGAAATTGAACTTTAACTTAGAAAAATAAGAATAGAAATGTGTCAGGAAAACAAGTGAATCAAGGATAGAGTATACCTTAATGTTATGAGATAATACTCTGAGGATTTAGGCATCTTGCCACTAGAGGAAGAGTGGTCGGAGAGTGGTCACCTTTTCCGTCATCCATGACACTTCCCCACGGATAAGTTCCACTATAAATGGTCACAAACCAAATAATAATTGGCCATGGATGACACTTCATTTCAATTGTATCATTGTCCCTGTATATTCCCTAGTTGTCATTCCTTATTAGATACCAGTAGGAAAAATGTGAATCAAGTAGTTAGTTCCCTTACCTAAAGTATGAAACATGCCATTAATTTTATTCTTTTATACTAGATAATAAATTGAATCTGAATAATTTTTGTTAGGTTTTTTAAAAACCTATCACTGAGAAATTATGCCAAATACTAAACTACTTGTTCTTCCCCAAGTCAAAACCGCCAAGGTGGAACACTATCACACATTGTTCCTATCTGATGTGGGATTTTTTTCCCTTTGTTGTTTCTGGACCATGTCTGATTCTAAACCATTTTTTGAGTCCTTATTTTTTCTAATTATGTTATGTACAATTTTGTTCTTGACTTATAAACTACTAAGAGGGTGAAACAATCACCCAATGATTACCCCCCTCATTTAGGGTGTGTGATATGGATCAGATGTGAGTGTATCCCAAATGAGAGGTCTTGCATCAGATGTGCACATCTGAATAAGGATTCCTATGGAGGGAAAGGTTAATGTGCATGGTAACAACCATGACACGTGTAAAAAATGGGAAAGAAAACCATCATGAACTGTTAGTAACAAACAATTATAGGAGAATGTGATAAAAAAAATTCAACTATGTAATAACATTGTCATAGGACAACAAAGTAGGTGGTGGAAAACATGGGACAACACTCAGGATATCACAAGACAATCAAATCCTTCAATGCCATACAAGCAAGTGAATAATCATAGGGCATATTCCAAAAACAATGGAAAGTAATTCATAATCATAGAAGATAAGACAGAAGTAAATAGTATAAGTAGATAACCATGGTTTAAAGTAGGCCTACAAGACAAATGCTACACATGAAGCACCCATTAGCATGTTAGGATAATGAATAGTATGTCATGATGTATATATCATAAATATAAATGAAAGTAGTAAATATAGCAATGATAGAACCTGAATATGGGAAGGTAGGGAATGTAGATGCCCCTAAGAGCCTTGGTGGGACTGGTAGAAAATAGTGGCAAGCATTAGTGTCATATCAAAGTACCATGAGAATGCACATGTGTAGATGTAAAAGGATACGACATACTTGTTATCCAATTTTACACACCTGGCAAGATTGGACAAGGGGGTCCTATCACGTTCAAAATGAAAATAGTAGTCCCAGGAACCCACCTTCGGTTATTATCGAGATGCAATGATTAAAAATAATTCCTAAATTGCATATGAAGAGATCACCTAGCATCGAAAGGCACCCAGTTGATCTCAACTCAGTGGAGAGTTCAGGGTTGAGTTGATAAAGAACCCTGTGTTAAATTGATAATCATCTCAGAAATCATCTCAGTAGAGACTATCAGTTGTAGGAGACTCTCAGTTGTAGAGATCGATGCATGCGGAAGTGAAGGCCAAGTCAGGGAGAGTAAAATTTTGAGCTATCAATAAAGTCTCAATGAATTGGAAAGGTTCAAGCCACAGGCGAAAGCGAAGGCAGAGATAAGGAGTTTGACTCATCTTCGTGACTCGTTCATTTTGGAGATCATGTGGTGAGCTTCTTTTAGGACACATTCTGCAGAACTAGGGTGATTCAAACGCAAGCCAAGGCATCAAGAGTGCCATAAAATGAATGGAGATCATTGCGTAAATAGAGATACGTGATGGAGCCCTATCAATGGGACTCATCGAGCATGATGGATAATTCAAGGCAACTCGTTTCGTGTGGATGCATTAAAGATGGTTTCTAGGATACAATTCCAGGGCTCATTGATTAATGCAAAACTGGGAGGCCTACTCGAGATAATTTTTCAATGGTAAGCTCGCAGAGACAGCAAGAATGCCGGGCCAGGGTATTAGTGAATACAGTATATATATTTTCGCTGGCGTTGTTCAGACCTTCCTCGGCCGAGTATTCAGTGCACAGGCAGCAAGCATGTTGTGGTATAGTAAGATTTCTTTTGAGCACTTCCAACAAGCAGGTCGTCCAACTATGTTTTTATCTGTTCAGCATCGAATGAATCCTCGAATTCAGGATTTTCCCTCAAGATATTTTTATGAAAATCGATTAAGTGACAGTGAGAGTGTTACCGGGAGACCTAATGAAATTTATTACAAATATTCTCTATTGAGATCTTACTGGTTTTACAATGTAACTCATGGAATTGAATCTCATAGAGGTGGAACTGTTTCATATTAGAATATTCATGAGCATAATTTTCTTTGCAATTATATGAGCATCTTCAACGAGTCACTAAGTTGGCAGGCATAAATGATTCTGTTGAAATTATCACACCTTACAAGCTACAGCGAAAATGTTTGCACCGAGAGTTTGATGTTGTCCTCAAATCTGTTGAAGGAAAAATCGACAGGAGGAAAATCATGGGCTAGGCACTGGAATAACTTCCAGCCACTACTAGAAACAGTAGTGAACACAATCTCAGCCTCATTCACAAAACTTGCCTCAAGATTTGATTGAGCGTCTTCCATAGAAGTGACTTTCCAAAGTGAAAAGGCGAGACAATTCAACTAAAAATTTATCTCGTTCTTCTACTACAGCAGAAAGATTTTACAACAACTGATCACGGCTATGGTCGCATGCAACCGGAACATCAGGATCAACACCAACGGTTCCTTGGGATCACCCTGTGGTAGCTGTCGCAATTAATTCTCTCTGGAGGCAATTGTTTTTCTGAGATAAAGTTTACTTCTCTACCCTATAGCTGCTGTGTATAGCCAATTCAAATTGCCAAGTGAAGGCACGATCATGGCAAGAGAACAATATTTCCGCACAAGGGAAATGACGTGATGTCAAGCCATTGAAAAGATCTCGCGCGCTGGTGGGAATAGTGGAGAAATCGGGTCAAATTTCCAAGTGAAGACAATATGATGGCTATCCGTCATGAAAATCCCATGAATGGGAAACATTTCACTATCTTACCAAGGTTGTGCGGAAAAGCTGAGGCCGGGGCCTATGGATTAATTTGGCCAAGCCGTTACGGGGAGATTTGGAGCTATTATGCCAGGTGTGGAGATATTGGTTTGGCAAACCATGACCGAAATTCCACGCGGGGGAGATTTGGAGTAGCACCGCCAAGTGGAAATTTTAAGATGGAAAACCATGTTGTTCACTCCGCGTAGGGGAGAAATCTAGTTGAACTGCCAAGCGTGGAGATTTGACGATGGCAATCCAACATTAGAATTCTGCATGGGCCATGTAAACAAAACCCCGCGCAGCTTGGAGTGGTCCGAGTCTTTGTGCGAGTCACACGGAAGGTGAGTCGGAGAACGTGGGAATGAGGCAGTGGAGGTGTTTAATAGGATTGAACGTGGTTGTCTAGCCTGGCAAAAGTCGAGTATGACACAGAGATGGGTGAAGGAGGCTCTACACATTCTACTTACCATGCATAACATTCGATGGTCGTGAGAAACTCCCACGCACAGGCAGCAGGCATGTTGCAATACAGTAGATGCCTTCTTTTGAGCGCTTCCAACAGACACGGTTTTCCTCACGAGGCGTTCATACTGTTTCACCGAATGCAGCAAACAGATGTCCGACCTGATCAGTTCACCTTTTCCAGCATACTTCTAGCCTGTGCCACGATAAGAGCTTTGGAACAGGGTATGGACATACGTTGAGTTCTACGCTCAAAGCTCGCATGCATTCGATGCACAGGCATGCTGCAATATAATAGAAGCCATTTTTAGCGCTTCCAGCAAGCAATTGCAGGAAACAAATATTCACTGCCATGTACGATGGATTGGAGTCATGCCATTCAAAGCTTCATAAAATTTTCCTGAGTCAGGAGATGAAGGTTTAAAACGGTGTAGAATGAAACGATTCGTATTGCTTAGCATGTTTTCTCCTAGAAACGAGTTGAATGTGAAGGTCAACTCTGAAATACCTGGCCGGCCGTTTTGTATGCCACATCTTTGTCAGTGTAAATGGTCTCTTTGAGAAACTCTGAGGGCAGTACGCAATATTTATACCCTTCCATTATGTACATCCAATCAGACAATAACAGTATTCTTTTACCAGGTTCAGAGAAGCCTGTTTTTAACAATGGACGATTATACTGTAGTTTCAAGCTGTTTTTATCTAGCTCATTTCTATCAGCTTTAAATCCACGACTAAGGAAGAATTCATATGGTTGTTCCCTGTACATTTTTCCAAGGTCCTTTTGGTTGCCCCAGTTGTTCAACGTATTTTTTGAAGGGCTTATTTTATGTGTTGCAAATTGTAACATGAAGGATCTTTTTAGTTTCTAGAAAAATGAGTATATTGTTTAGCTCACAGCTACCTATGCCATACTAAGATCCCAATAGTGGCATAATTGTTGATTGGAGCCGAGATTGCCGAGTGCACTTCCAAAATACCGAAGGGCTCTTTGGCCAAAAAATCAGTCTCAAGGGTGTCTATCGACATGTTATGGGCATGAGCCTACGTCATCATCATGGCAGCATTAGGTCTTTATTGGCAATGGCATTTTCTCATCGTTTGGAGGGTACAATTGTGCTTATTATGGAAAAGCTAAAACATTCTTACTACAAGTGTTATATGATAAGGAAGAACCGTAAGCATTTTGGTAAAACCATTCTTTTTAGAAATATTGGGTTAAGCTCGGTATTCAAGTGAGTTTGAGCCCAGGAAAGGTAAGATCGTTTGCTGGATGAAGAGCTCGGTGACTTCGCAAGGAGCTCATGGTGATGTTTCATGAAGTTTGAATGTGGAATGCATAAATGGCTTCGAGTTAACAGAGCAAAACGATAAGCATCAAGTTTGATAGCCCACCATTTGGAGGACTCAATGCAAAAGAGCTCGATTGCCAAGGCAAGGAAAGAGTTAGTGTGGGGTTCAAAATCGATTGCAACACTGAGTTAGAGGATTTGAAGCTCACCGAGTTGAGATTTGTGCAGACTTTATCCACATGGACCCCCATCCTCTTCAAGTCAAACGGGTCAACGGGGGGGTCCCAACGTTATGTTAATTAAATTAATATTTTTATTTAAATATTTTAATAATAATATTTATAATTATTATTTAAATATTCTTTTAATTAATTGTGAAGACTAGGTCATCAGGCAATTAATGACCCATGATGGAATCTTCTCAAGTGGTTCAACTAACTGCAATAAATACATCATGGGCCTTCAATTTAGGAATGTAATTATGACCTTTCCTCTTCTTTCTCACATATTCTTCTATAAATGTAAGTTGGAAGCTCATTTCAAAGTGTTCCAACAGTTCAGACAAGTTGGACAGTTAGATATCTCAGGCAAGTGTATACTTTTCAAGAATCCTCTCTCTTCTGCAAGTTGTTCTTGTGTGTTGAGAGAACTTTCAAGCCTCCTCTTAAAGACTGTAATGGCAACTATTGCCTCTTCTGAATGTATGATGCATTGTGCATGTTATTGAAGCAATAAAAGTGTGTGTTTTGTGACTAATCTCTGTCCTTTCATCCTTCTATGCTTCTTTGTGCCTTTCTCATACTTGCAGGTACACTGTGCAAGTTTAAGTTCTATTGCAGGTTCTTGGAGTTCTGTGCTTATCGAGTGGTGGAGTGTTGCATGCAGTTGAGTTGTGGTGTCTGTTCACCCTTCTTGAGTTCATCCTTCTTCACTGGGAAACTGGTATATTTCTCGGTCTGATAGAGTTTAACAAAGGGAACGTGTGTCTCTTAGTTTGTGGTAACATGTACCCTCTCTAAGTTGCAGTAGGTGAAGTTGACCTGTGGTGCACACACCTCTTCAAATTAACCCTTCCTGAATCTGAAGACACCCTTTATTTGGTGCATCACCATCCCTAGTATAGTTTCATTTCTGTAAATCTCTTTCCCTAAAACCCCATGAAAATGTTAGCATAGGACTAGATAGTCATTTTTGTTACACTAGGAGTAGTACAGCACTTAGTTTAGGAAGAGGAATCCGGCCTTCTCCGGAGGTTCACCTCGAGCCCAAGTCCCACAACTTGAGAGGTGATCCCATGTGTCCCAATCACACCGAATGTCCTATTCACATCCTGGCCATTCGGAGGGTGCAGTGATTTGGCGACAACAATACTATAATTCAAGCTAACATGATAGGAAAAATGCAACATGGATTGGTATAAACAAGTAATATTTTCCCCCATTGTTATATGTGCAATGTGAGGTTTATGTAGGTAAGTGTGCTATGAACATTCATGTTTGAAACTAAAATGTAGTGCCCACTTCCCCTTGACACCTTTTGATACTGATATTGATATTGTTGATTACATTATGGACATTATTATGATTTTGATTTAGTAAGATGTTAGATGTTGGATCACTGATTATTGTTGATTTTGATTTAGTTATGATGCATGATGATTATTAGAGACACTTCATATGTGGATGATGATATACTATTTGACATGGATATATTGGGAATGTTGTTCGAACATGTGTTTTTGGATATTGTGAGTAGACCTAGAAAATGGACATTATATGATGATGATATAGTGTTGATTAAATTACAAATGATATAGTTGTTACTTTGATGATGTTGTGATTCATTTATATAGATGATCTTGTGATTAAATTTATATCATGTTGGATGTTTTGATATGACCACGAGGCCGAAGGAGGTATTTGTGTTTTGTAGGTTAAAATATCACAACAAACATTGGGGGATTGGAGACCAACCACATTAGAATTCTAGATGAATTAAACAAGGTCACCGTGGCAACATGTTTTGTGTGTGTGTGTTGTATTTTGTTAGGGATTCCCATGGGGGTGATTACCTTTGAATGTGACCAAAGGGTTTTGTGCATTTTATTAATGTGGTTCCTTTTTATTATTGTTTGTATGTATTTTATTAGTGATTTTTCCCTTTCTTTTATTTAATTAAATTGTGGTAGATTAATGTGAGAAAACATATGTTTAAAAGTTAATTAATTAAATTGGGACATAAGGAAGTAATTATTAAATTTGTTGACCCTTGTGTTAAATGTTGTAAGGTGTGTGTAACTAAGGTTGTAAGTGATGTGTAAGTATGTGTAAGAGTTGTGTAAGTTATATTTTGGAGTATGAAACACTCCACCTCCTTGGAAATTCGAATTTGTCCTTGGAGGCTGTTTTTGGAGGCTTGTGGGACAAGTAAAACTTGTCCCATACATCATAATTTTATTTACCAACCATACTTATGGTTGGAGGGTTGATTTTAGACCTTTTTAATGTTTATTTATAAATCAAGTTGCATGTTTTAATTACACTCTTCTTACATTTTATTTAATTAATTCCTTTGGGGTGTGGGTTGGATTGGAGTGTGGAAGTTTATTTGTCATATTATTCACCCACCTCTTTATTGTGCATTGGAGAATGAAATTTGACTTTTTTGTTGGAGTTGAGGATGTGTGATGTGGCATCCTACATGGATCCACCTCATCCTCTTATCTTCCCTCTTCTATAAAATTGAAACTCTTTGCTTTGTTTTGGGTTGTTGAAACATTTTGCATGCTTCCTTGGGATGAATTTTCTTGTTGATTGGAGCTCTTGCTTTTGGAAGGAGATTGGAGAACTTTGCATGCTTGTTGGTTGCTGATTTTGGGACTGTATATTTGAATTTGAAATCTTGTTGTCTTGGAAAAAATCTACCATGGAGAGGTAGGAGTTTAGCTCTTCATTTATGCTTTCATTTATTTTTGTGTTTGTGTGAATGGTGAATGTTTGTGTGTTTATTGGATGTTTGGGTAGACTTCCATAGGAATGGTGTAGGAGAAGGCTATGGGGAATCCATGTGGGGGGCATAAGGGAATGCCAGTGGCATCAAATTTATTGTGGAGGGAGTTTGGGTTTGGGATCCACCATGGAAAAGAAATAGCTTGCATTTCTTACTTTGTGGGGGGGCATAAGGAAAAATACTTGAGGGGGGCATAAGGAGGGATTATTGGGGGGCATAAGGATATGTGAGATGAATTATATTGGTGGTTTGTTACAGGTGGACACCCAATTCCCATTGGGAGGTATAAACAACTTCCCCCATAGATCTTGCTCCTTTGGCTTGTATGATGAAGCCTGTGTTTTTTGTTTTGTTGTTTCAATGTAGTTGTAAACTACATTTTTGTTTGGATTGTGTTTTAATTTGAAATGTGCATGTTGAAAGAATGTTTTGTGTATGTGGAAGCCTGTTGTTGCCATGAGTTGAAATGCATTTCCTATTGCATTGTGGTTGGGGCTCGGGGGCCAATGAAGAGGGATGGCTTCTCCTCTTCATTGGATGTCTTGGTTGGGTGGAGAGCATTGCCTTTCCCCCTTGCCTTTTTTGTGATCAAAATGGAAACCTAGCAGAGCTTTCATGTTGTTGTTCTGGAGCTGAAAAGGAGAAAGACAATTTGACAGTCCCCTTGTGGGGTAAATTCTTTTGTAAATATTTCCCACTTTGAAGTGGATGAACTTGTAATAATGTTTGTGGTGAAAGAGCTACTTTGTTTGGATTATGGATATGTAAAGCTGATATGTAAAAGAGTTATTCCGTAATGTCCTTGTTAAAGAAAGAGAAAGATGTATTTTTATGTAATATGTCTTATATATATATATACATGATGTAAAGGAAGTTGTAAAAGGAAATATTTCAATGAATTAATAGAAGTTGAATTACCTTAATACAGAATAACATTGTTAATTAAATTCTGTATTTGAAATCTGTTCTTTGTGATACTATTGCAAACTCTATGTTTGAAGACTTATGAAGGAAATATTACCTTCTCTGTATTATTCGAAAAACACATGTTTTGGAAAAATCAGAACTATATTTTAGCTATCTAAACGCATTGATTGAAGTAAAGAAAAATATTGTAAAACTAGGATGGAATGAAATTAAAATGTCTTGGAAGTATGGCAAATGATAATAGTTTAATCTCTATTTTTTTAAAATACGTTGATCTCCTTTCGGATTAAACTGTCAAACTTGCAAATAATAAATGCTAAGAGAACAGTTGTGCAGAGTACCCTACAAACAATGAAATACAACATTGAAACATTAATGCAAATTAAGAAGGATGATATCAACGCACCTCAATTTGAGTTATATTGCTCAAAGAAATTTTAACAGACATTCATTAATCAGGCTTCAAGAAAGAAAAATAGCCTTTATTGATCAAAGTTGAAATTTAAATTCAATTGGAAACTCAACCCTTAACAATTAATCCTTGCAATACATTCTAAATATCCTTCCAAGTGTGATTCTTCATGTTTATTTGGCATGTTGAAAGAAGGAAAGATTGGTGGATTGAATTTAAATTTGGCAATGGAAAAAGTCCAGTTCACATTTTAATGATCAGAAAGAGACATTTCCTTAAAATCCACCCATCTAAGTTTGTCAAAATCCAGATTTTATGCTTCATGTGCAAAAAGGAGTTCATGAGAATTTCCTAGAAAGTCCTCATTTGATCCCAAAATCTGAGCTTTCCAGTCGAAAATTATGACCTTATGAATTTTTACTTCATTTTGGCATTAAAAAAAACTAACTGTTAAAAAGGAAAATTTTGCAAATCAGATTCGCGGGCCCAAAAGTTACTTACGACACTTTTTCCAACGCAAAAAACTCACAGATTCTTCCCCATCTCCGCAACCCCGATTTTTCCCTTGGGGTGGGAAAAATTTTCTAAGTTTGAAATTTAACTTTACTGCCCTTACCAGTTTTCCTCTACGGCCAATTAGCCGCCCTGCATCACGTCGCCTTTAGAAAGAGTCCTTCTGCGAGATTTGTTGGCCTGCACCTTCAATATTTCCCTTTTGGAATTTTTTGGTGAAAATTTCTTAGCTGCCCCACAGCCGTGCTTCCTCCTCTTTCTGGTCAAGAACCTTCGTGGAGTGCATCGGGCCCACAATTGTAAACTTTATCCTTTTTGTAAGTTGGTCAAATATTTCTAAGTTTCCCCGACGGCCCCACCAACTCGCAACCAATGCCTTGGCCTCTCTGGGCGCCAGCAGAGGCGCGGATGTTTTTAAACTTTTTCACTTTTTCAAAAAAAAATTCTAAAAATTCCTAAATGCCGCTCGGCGACCTGCCTTTCCTCATTGGCTTAAATGTTTGGCCACGTGTCCCTTAGTGCTTGCCATTGTCTTCTTTCGGACATAAATCCCTACCACGGGCTCGTGGAAGTAAATTGCACTTTTTTCCAAAAGTACAAAGCACCAAATTACCTCCCAAGATCCACTAGCCCAAAACATTTCCTAGGAAAAAAGTCTTCCTTGGGCCCGCAGGCCCCCTTTGGGGGAAATATTTTCACCCCAAGGCCCGTCGGCCCATAACTTGAGTTTTATGATGAGTTAGGAGGACTTCTTTATATCATTGGAAAGGGGAAGAAATTTCCTATCTAATGGGAATGGTTTTCAGGGAGATTTTGTAAGTGCGTTAAATATGTGAAAAATTAATTTGAAGTTCCAAGCCTGAGTTAGAGACTGGGTAAGAGTGATAATTTACCCCTTTTGAACTTAAATGCTTATTTCTAAAGCTAAATGGTTGGACCCTTTAAGTGGGGTCACGTTATTAGGTAAGAGAATGTTTTCCTAACCTCATGTAAATGAGAAACTTAACTATGGATAGAATTATTCACTCAATAGTTTTGTAATGTAAATTTAATAATTGTCATAACTAGAAAATTTAACTATTTAAATTTAATTGTCCTTGAGACCTTGTTTGTGGCAACTGTTGTTTCGTAGCATGTTCTTTAAAAAAAATCATAATTTTTCTAACTAAACCTAGGTTGTTCTTGGGTCTTGAGTGGGAGTATTTTAGCGAGCGTTACACTTGGTATCAGAGGCATGGATTCAAAGCTTGGACCCTTGGGCACACTAGAAAACTCGAGATATGAACACTAAACCTAGTGCAATGTTAAACCTAACACACTTTTAAATCTAGAAAACAACTTTGTTTGAAAATTACATATTTTAGTAAACATGGAAAACTGAATAAAACTTAGATTAATGAACTAACTCTCATCTTAGTCTATGCAGGATGCGCGAACAAGACAAGGGGTCATTTCACATAGACCTAGACTTACCACCACTAGATCATGTTGTAGCAACCATCCTACCCTAGATTTTACAGATGCTTCAGGATGTTAATGCCACTTTACGCAGAGGGTCTTGTCGACACTAAAATTTTCCTCCATAATTTCTATTTCATTAATGTATGTATTAGGAATAGGATGTTGTTAAGTATAATTAGTAGTAGCGTCTGATAGAAGATAACGGCACCGTCAGTATGGTGTCGCCAATAATGTGGAGTACGGTAACAGTCAAAGTACAATAGGAATGTTGTAAAAAGTAAATATTTGTCGTAAGTGGTCCGGGTAATGTTAAAATGTCAAAGTTTGGGTAATTAGAGAAGTAGGGTCTACATGATTAGGAATTAGAAATATTATATTGGTAATAAGGACAAGGAGTGAGGTCATAAATAGTGAGGTCATAATTATTTTGTGTATTTTATTTGTAAAAAGTCTAAAAATGTGGAACCCATGTAAAATGATAAGGTTTATCTTATCTTAAGAGATAAGCTTACATGTACAGATAACAGTTAAGGTATGGAATATGATTCGTCAGAGTGGATTTCTTATCCTATCTTAGAGATAGGATGGATAAGCCTGGAAGTTCTATAAATAGAGAGGCCACCCCCCTCATTTAGCATAGAAAGAAGTAGTGAGAAATATTGTAGGAAGTGTGCAAAGGAAGCCATCAGTTTAAAGGTGTGCTGAAGAAGCCATCAAGAGGTGTAATTGTAAAGTTTCTTCCATAGTCTTGTTGAAGTACCTCATGGGTGAGATTGTAACAATTTCATGTTAATATTATAATTTACTTTGATATTTCAGATTTGTCATCATTCCGTCTTATCATAGTCGATGGCATTCTTGTGTTATGTTGTTTTTTTTTTTCCAGATTACTTCCACCAAACTAAAAGCTGTGCATTAGTAAATAATCATAGCACAAGGAGTTCCCGGTGAAGAATTATCATAGTGCCGGATTGGTGATGAAAGTCCGTAGGAGGATGGTCAACCAAACAGGATGGGGAGCCATCCGATGAGGCTCATGCATCTCCTCGACCCAGCGAGGAGCATAGAGGAGAGAACTGTCATGTGGAGTCAGGTAGAGAAAAGTCACCGCAGAGGGGATAGGGAGACCGGATTTCTGAACGCATGGATAGGTCTCGGAGCCCTAGGCTTAGAAATGAGCATGCAGAGAGGCCTAGGGGTCTCCAGACTATAGCTACAAACCATATCAGGGAGATCTTGAAGCTACGACCATCACATTATTCTGGTGATACAGGTGGATTTCACGCAGAAGCCTGGTTGGTGAGCTTGAGTGGGTGCTTCAAGCTCTACCCTTGTTCTAGCAACATGAAAGCTCGTGTTCCAATCCATCTTCTGAGGGATGGAGTAGGTGTCTGGTGGAGGACCAAGGAGTAGAAGCTTCATGTTGATTCAGAGACAATTACCAAGGAGCTCTTTAAGGATTGGTTTATGAAATCTTATAGGCATCTCTGACAATAGATGAGTATAAGAGTCGATTTCTGGACCTACTCCATTATGTTGACTACATACAGGATGAGCAAGTACGGATTCACAGGTTCATCCAGGGCTTGAATCTAGACATTGGAGGTTTGGTGCATATCCACTATCCACAGACATTAGCTGAGGTCGTTGAGAAGACGTATATAGTAGAGGAGACTCAGGGAAAGACACAACATGCCAGAGACCATGTTCGGAGATGTATCCAGCAGATGTAGGACAAAAGATCGAGGGGGGTCAGTTCCTCCTCCTCATGGTGGATAGGGTTCATCACTGTCATATTTTAGACCACAGTAGTAGCAGCAGACCCGCCTACTGTACACACCCCCATAGAGATTTGATGCACAGAGGGGGCAGAGTATGGAGCCTCCTCCTAGGATTCCCATGATTCGAAAATAATCAGATTATTACTACCTGATCTCGGACCCTTGTAGGCTTTAATTATTTGTCGATAATTTACTCCTTTCAAGTAATCAATTTAAAATAATGCAAGACAATAATGAAAAATTGCACACAGATTGATTATGGAGTTTGGCAATTGCCTACGTCTCCGAGTTCATGGTCGAACCCTTCCACTAGTCAAAACTTGTAAGTTACAATAGTACTTTCATAAGAAAACCTAATGGAATTTTACTTTCCTATCAGTACACCAGTTCTTCAAAAAAAATTTGATGATCAGTCGAATTTTTCTTCACCTTCTTGATGCATAATCTCCTTCGGCTTCGATCGTCCTTCCCGACGCTATCAATGCAAAGCTAGCACTCCGGTCGACAATCCAGGATTTGCAAGTAATTGGTGTGGCTCAATGGGCCTATTGGGTAGTTTATAATTTACTCCCAATCACAAATATTTCATCTACTATTGCCTAAAATAATAGGCCAATAGACAATACCTGTTGACACATCCCACAAATAAGCTTAACAAATAATAAGCTCGGGATCGGTGTCTCTGTTGCACCAATGTCCACAACAAGCTTAACAAATAATAAGCTCGTGTTGTGTGTCCAATGTGTATGCACCCGTGTGTTTTTTTACAATGCAATGGATCCCTATTTATACATTTTTAGGGCCCATAAAATATGCAATGCCATATTATCCTAGGCTAATATTAGCCTAGCCCGTACCATGTAAAATGGGATTAAATTCCCAAATAGGGCCGATGCATATTTTAATAAGGGATTAAATCCCATGGTTGGCGCGGCATGTTTAATAATAGGATTAATATCCCATTAAAGGCGCATTTCATGTGGAGTGGCATTGGTTTGAAATCCCAAATTTGGCGCATTTAAATATTTTAATGGATTTAAAATCCATAGGGAGCGGCCTTAGCATGTTTAATGGGTTAAACATCCCACTTGGGCGCGGCTTATACTCCATTCTTCACGTGGACTCCTCCACTCATGGGCTTAACCTAGTGGTCCCATGGGGTTGTCGCTCCTAAAAAAATTCAGCGGGTGCTGCAGAGATGTTTCAGGGAGTTTTAGCATTTTTATGGTCCCATCTCCTAAAAAATTCAGGGGTTGCTGCATAGATATTTCAGGGAATGAGTTTTCTATGAGCTGGAAATTGCAATTTGGCAGAAAAAAATACTATGCGGGTGAGGGAAATTTTTAGCCCCCCCTTTTTACCTCCCGCTTAACCATGCTCCCTAAAAATCAGGGGCTCCAATTTTTCAGGGGCAGATTCCATTTTATCCTGCAGCAGATTGTGGAAACTCCCATGGGATCTGCCGCAGAGTAAATTGTGGAGCAGCAGCCCCCTCCATGGGACCCCTCCCTAAGCCCCCACAACCGCTTCAACCTCCCAAACAACCGCTGCACCAACCACTTTCCACGTGGTAAAACAATAACATGGTTTTAATATTAATGTATTAAACATTAATATATATATATATATATATATATATATATATATATATATATATATATATATATATATATATATATATTATGGCATTTGAGAAGTGGCATTACCAAATATTATTTCGACCCATGTAATGTGGAATAGAAATAATCCTGTAGTCCACTTGTCGTCTCCCGATAGGAAAATCGAGTGAATCCGACGAGTGTTGGCAAGCCACGTGTCACAGTGCGATTCGGTCCAATATTGACCAGTTGACCATAGTTGACTTTCCCATTGACCGAACTTTGACCGAACATATCTAGAGCTCCCGATGTCCGTTTGTCACGTTCTCACAGTCGTTGGAAAGCTCTCGAGATGATCTTCTACACTGATACCATTTAGAGATGTTTAGGGAACTTTCAAAAATGATCCCCTGATCATCTACCATCCTTCCATTTATCACATATCTTTTTCAGAGTCATTTGTTTTTTACTTTTTGATCAATTGTCTTGTTTCCATGTCTTCTTCTCCTCTGGATTTGAATCTTCCTCCTAGAGAATTCAAACATTTGGGTGATTGCTTCCAATTGACTAGGCCAAATGAGGCTCTCAATCATCATCCTTTTATCATACCAAATACCAAGGTTGTCCCTCACAATGTTTCTTCACCAGAGGACATGCTTTTTGTTTTCTTCCAACACATCACAAAAGTGTGCCCTTTCGTTCCTATTTTCCATGTTCTTAATTTTCACTTAGTTCACCCAGAATACTAGGTGGACACCAAACAATTGAAATCCCACTGGCTTTGTTACTACCCTTCTATTAATAATTATTACTGGTGTCTGAATAGGGATTACTACCAGCCCCTTAATTTGACCACGGAAATCATAATGCCCATCCTTCTGCTTACCCCACATGGGGATGAGTAAATCCCAACTACACCAGAGAATGCAACAAAGAATCGTCAGATGACCTTTGAGACTGTCCTTGTTGAAATGTGGTCCATGATAGGAATTCAAGCCTTTCCCATCAAGAAAAGGACAACCATGGGGGAATAATCTGTCAATAAGATTCCTCATTTTCCTATGTCTTGAATTTCTTACCATAAAAAAACAAAATCATATATAAGAGGGGAGCATTCCTTTCCTGAATGGGTAAAATCTCCTAAAAGGAGAATGGATTTCACCCAATTTTTTAATGGGCCATGGCTAGGGACTAAGGAAATACTATAAATGGGTATATCGCGGGGCTTGATATCTAAAATCCAGTTTGTGTTTGGCACGGTGGCCCATTATGAATTTTTTCCTCACAAGGATGACTTGTTAAAATGTATTCCATTGCTTCCAAGTGATAATGAGCCTATAGAAATTTTTTTCTTATGTCATTTTATTTTGTCAATAAATCCATGTTTTATAACAATGTATACTCGTATGTATATATTTTGCGAGGGCAAGTGCCCCTGAAATAGAACCCCATTTTGTTTAATGTATTCATTTCTTTGAGCAACCTTTCTATTTTAAAATGCATGTCATGTGTGCATATTGTTTCTTTTAAAATCATTCAAGTGCACCTTGTAGTTACTAATTTTCTCTTCTTTGCAACATGAGAAACCTTTGAAAGAAGAAAATTTCATCTCATGGCTGCATTTTACATTTCACTCATACTATACTCAAAATCATGCGAGGAATACGTAGGAACTCATTATCTTGCTCGCCCTCAAAACATGGGAAAGCCTAAGTTTCTTTACTTCTCTCTATTTCAGTCAGATAGTCGGGCCCGGAACAAAACCCATGGACCATGTTAGAGAAAATCATTAGAAAATTGGGCCCTCAGCAATGAGATGTTATTCACTTTCTTAACCCAGTAAGTATCCCTTTAGACCTTGTGGTCAAACTACTTCTTGTGTACATTCCCCAGTATGACCCAAAAATAGGTAACATTGATTTTTCCTACAATGGAAGATGTAATTTGGGTCAGAGTTCCAAGGAAATTTGGATTGTATTTTTGGTTTGGCCAACACAACTTCTAGAGAAAATTAATTTCAGGCTTCAAGGAAAAATTGCACTATCCATACCATATTCACACTTTACAAAACACACCCAAAGTCCTGGCTTTGCACTGAAAAACAATCTATGTTGTAACTTAATAATGCAGCAATTTGAGGACCTTCATAGCATTGGTAGGATCACTCTACTCCTAACCATCCCATTGATAAAATATGATCCCAGATGAGGAAAATATAATCCAAAGCCAACCTTCATCCCTTACTTCTCCAGGAAGAGAAACCACTAAATAGGTTGGTTTTAGAAAAATAGGACAGACATAAATGGGTACCACCATCGGCTCCATCTCGGGGACATACTACCCCCGCGGGTGTCCAAATAACACCAGAAACAATACTAGAATAATAATATCAATCACCTATCCATTGGGAAATGGAGTTAAAATATGATCAAAAACGTAATTCACCACCAAGAAATCAAAATACCAACATCCCAAAAAAACAACACGAACCCAAACAGGAAAAAATCTCACCACTATACACTGTACAAGAAAACCACCGGGGTCTAAGGATCCAAAAAATTTCATTACAGTCCACCAGGATCCCATATAATAAACCTTCATCCCATACAGAATCACAAGTTACCATTTCAACTCCTAAAGGTAATAATTACAATCACTATTACTGAAACACATGTCCTCAATTGGCTGACATTACCTAGAAACCCTTCATCTTGAATAAGCATAATAATGTCTCCATATATACCCATAGATTTTATTTCCCTTCTAGGCACATTCCATTCATATACCACTCCCTTTCCATAACAAACCACATGATATAGAAATATAAGGATCTGCATATGTTTCTCAAGATGTCTAATAAATTTCTCTCTTTCCAGAGTAGATAAATCTCCATTTATCCAATTTTTTTTAAACTCAACATAGGGATGAAGAAAATGGTCAACATACTCACCTTTACTTGTATTTATCATACCTACTTCTGAAAAGAGACCATCTGTTCCTATTGAATTTTTCTTAACAGGTGTAACGACCCATAATTTCACACACAAACAACACAGTAAAATACAGGATAACTTCTTTTTTTTAACTCAAACATGACACGACATGCCACCACTGAGGTCACAACTAACTCCATGGATAACTCAATACAAGGATGACCACAAAGGTAGCACGAAAATGTTCACACCCACCAAGGATGGTTTAATTTTCTATTTGACAAAACAACATAAGAAGCCACCACATAACACACCTACGGATAGGGAAAGCCACAATGAGGAAATTATTGATGGTTATTTATTTTTATGTAACCTCTTTCGATCCTTAACTTCAATTTGCTAAGACTCTAGATATGATTTGTACAATGCTTCTTACAATGCTAAGTTCTTACTTTTACTTTGAAGAGAAATTTGTTCTAATTCTTCTCTATTATGGCCTTTATTTGCTTAATTCGTTTATCAAGAAAAAGGAGTATTTAAATTCCACAAGGCCATCTATTCACCACTAACGCTACTAAGACTTGTTCTTGCCCACAAGACAACATGGTTTTAAGATCAACACACTTAAGAGAAGAAATACAAGGTGCCTTGGAAAAAGGTTAGAGGGAGAAGGTCGAGATGAAAACATCTTTAGGACCTCATTAGTTATTGCCAGTATTTAATTGAAGCTAGGGCTCTTAACCAGAATTATCAACGATTTTACTTAGGCTTCGCTAAATGAGTATTTTTCGCTAAATTAGTATTACCAAGGAGCAAAATTTACTTTCCAAATGGCGGTGAGAAAGATTGTGAGATCTCCAATTTTGTTTTCTCTAGCTTATTAAATCTTATCATCTTCTAACAACTAACAGTTCATTTCACCTTAGGGTCATATTACAAATTTCACCATAAAAGGAATAATGTTCACTAGAGGAGCTAGGGTTATCATGTTATATAATTCTTACTCACAATGATAGTCTCGCCTATGATTACTTCAGGAATCTCTTGTTCTCAAGTAAGTCATCTCTACATTAATTTATCTGAATATATATATTTAGCTAACTTCTATAAGGGTTAACCACTCCATTTAATTTTACTTATATCACATCATTACAAGGTGTCAGAGAGTTTTGACTGAACACTTTATTCTCAAAATCAAGGTTTTACAATACTTATGCCAATGTAATGATTGAATATCATTTCTCACCAAGGTAAGTTACTAGTCTAACAACAAAAGGGAAAGAACACTTCACCACGTAGTTTTCCGAACATACCGAGACAAGAGATCTTCTAAACTCCTTACAAGCAATGTTACAAAATTTACAACGCATTGAACTTTCTACAAAGAACTTCATATTTTGAACTGATGAAAATTTTACACTCTTTTCCTTTAATCTACTCGCATAATCCATCTGCACAAATATTTACTAGAGTCGGTTCGCTAGAACTGAGCATGATAAGATATAAACCTCACCTAATAACTTATGCCATCTAGCATTTAAATAAATGAAAGTTTGCAATACTCCCTATCAAATAATTCCTAATCATGTATTCAAATCTTAACTGCACATCTCATGATAATACATTTCATACCCATTATTGTTCACTTCCCTAAAATCTGCTTACATATAAACAAAGATTCCAAGTGGAGAGATATGCAACCTTAACCTTGCATTTAATCATAATTAAATTACAGTAGTAATAATAACGCTCACCTAATACCCTCAACCTACTTCACATATATAAGTGTCCAACAATATTATCTTTCAATTAAATAAACGCACCAACGACATTAAGTTTATATAATAAGTACAAGTATCAACCTTATATTATTCATCGATATTACCCAAGTATCGAACCTTAATAGATAATCAATGATATGTAAGTATAATTTTGATATTTATCCCGCAATTTTAAGAGTATATTTACGTTAACAAAGATTTCGCCAATCAGCAAGTTCATGTATTATTCAAATATCCTTTTTGGTTGCTTATTACCATGTCTTATATATTTCTTCTAGTAAAAGAGTCCAACTCATAAGAATGAGTTATGATCGACAATACTATCATCTGTTGGAAATATGCCAAAGATACATTTGACTAGCTAAGATATGTAAGCATGGTCCAAGCCACTATAAATACAAGTATCAACATTACCTCAACTCCCGATTGAGATGCAAGTATCAATTTTTTTAGCTAACATAATAATCATCGTAAATGCCAGAAAATATTCCACTCGTTAACCACGTATTGAAATAACATATTTATCCTTACTAGTTACCTTATAACAAAATATTTCATTATATAATTCAACCTCCACTTGCATATCTCAATTTATGGGTATTAATCATTGTCCTATATAAAGAAGTTAAATAATTTCAGGTCGACTTCTATCCTTACTGTCATATATGGTATGTACAGTCCCATTATGGTAGTTGTCACCTTTACTTAAGGTTGTGTATGAATCCATTTTAGGGTAGTTCTCATAACTTCCCTATTCATTTTTTTTTCCTACCAAAAAGCATTTCAATAAGCTTTGAAGTCAAAGTATAGGATAAATTTAAAATCTCATATTTCAAGCATTGTCTAAATTCATATGACTTGAGGGCCATCACATGTCAATCAAACTTGAAGAATGTACACATTCATGAGAGTTCGATGTATCCAATATTACTTTAACTAATTCAAAGATCTAAGTAGTGCCTCAAACTTAAGCGATATAGTTATCCACACAAACTAACGTCTTGAGTGCTTACCGTATTCAAAAAGGTCACAAAATAGAAACCCCACTAACACATGCTTCAGGAGCGTTCCAATATAAAAATAAGCTCATAGTAATAATAATAGTAGAGGGCCTGGTGAGGGGTTTTCAATAATCCCCAAAGTAAACGATAATCAAAGGAGTCGAATAGTATCTAGAAAGGACCAGTAAAACCAGTACGAATCTCCCCAAATAGAAGCCTCCAATCCTAATGGGGGGGTTTATATTATTATCAATCCACATTAATAGACAAACACAGTCTTCCAAGAAAATTCCCATTTTCAAGCCATGTTCTACATAATAAAAACAATACAAGAAATATTCTAAAACTCATTCACACACCATAATATTTTCTACAGAGACCATTGTTCACAGGATAAAACATGGCAAAAAGATAAACCAACTTTATAAGATTGCTAAGCAAGAATCACTGGAGAGAGATTTCTTCTTGTCAAAAAGGTAATTAAGATAAACTGTAAAGGGGGAGAGAGATCATGCAATTATGATTATAAGTCATCCGAAACCCATCTCTACAGAATTCAAACAAAAATTGCAGAGGTTGATTTATCCAAATACTAAAGGAAATAAATCATTAAGAGAGAGGGTTAGTCTTATCATGCCTTTAATGCGCTTCCCAAGACAAGGGCACGCTGAAACCGGCCCTGCAACAGCAAATTGTGCTTCATGAATATTCTGATATGAAACAGATCCACCTCTATGAGATTCTCTTCCATGAGTTACATCGTAAAACAAGTAAGGTATCAATAGAGAATCTTTGTAATAAATTTCATCAGGTCTCCTGGTAACACTCTTACTGTCACTTAATCGATTTTGATAAAAATATCTTGAAGGAGAATCCCAAATTTGAGGATGCATTTGATACTGAACAGATAACAACATAGTTGGACAACCTGCTTGTTGGAAGCGCTCAAAAAGGCTTCTACTATACTGCAACATGCATGCTGCCTAGCTAAATACTATTACAGGCCGTTGATGTGGATCCCCGACAAGAACACACCTTGCAGCACCCAAAGAAAGTGGAGGTAACACGCCTACTTCACTAGCTAGCAGCTTCATGTATAACCACCATATCAAACCCACGCGGCCAGCAGGGAAGGCTCCCAAGGTTCTGTGCATTTAGAAAACCTCCCACCACATTTTTTCAAAAGTCTAACCAGTACCAAGCATGAGCAGGCTTCATGGCGGCCAGGGAGGATGAATAAAACAAAATAAAAATGAACTAGACAAAGGGCAGGCGCGCAACAAAAAACAGAGAGAATTTTTCCAACGTTTTTCACCATTCCACAGTCAATCCGCCCAAGAATATCCCACGCCACCAGAGCAGGAAGTTGTAGGTTTATAGAAAGAAGAGAAGTGCAGCTAGCAAAGTTAGGGCCAGTTGGAGATGGCCATGCAGCAAGGAAAGAAGACAAATCTGCACAGAATATCCCACACACAGCCCCAAAAAAAATGCGGCCAGGAGGAAAGAGGCGTCCCTTTCTAGCTAAGAGGTCAAAACATGATTTCAATACAGCTGACAAAGAACAATTTAGGCGGCCCAAAGCAAATTTACACTTCCTCCACCAACAAGTCAGGTAAAATTACTTATCCACAAAATAAAATAAATTTAATTGGTCACAATTTCATTTTAAAATTTGGTTAGATCGACAGAATCACGGCAGTATACAACTGACAAGTCCAGGGAACTGACGAGTTTCACATATTTTAGTTAATGAAATTCTTCATAATTGAAAATGTGCAATCCTATTGGTCAGCATATTTATCCGACAACATACATAATACATTTACATGACCAAAAACGTCTTTTATTTATCTCTGCAAAGAAAACCATGTCTATGCGCCAAGTATGAGGATAAATTAATGATAGAAATTTACCAGCTGGTGGATGAGACACCTCAACTAAACAATAACTCGCAGTAAGGCATGTGCACGGCCTGAAAAGGCTTAATTAATTCAAAAATGTACTTTTATCATCTATATACACATAAGAATAAAACTGATACCCGCTCCTTTACTATTCATTATTATTATGTTTTAAAATGCTGCGACACCTAACGGGGTTCGAAAAGTCATTTAGGACCTAACACGATAGTGACAGCAAATAAAAATAATAATAATAATAATTTAATCGAGGGGCCGAGCACGAGATTGATCAATACTACGGCAAAAATATCTGGCAAGCAATTAAACAACAATCAACATGAGGTTTGATATAGCAAGAATAAGGTTTTCTTTTAATAGGATAATTGCGAGGGATGCTGCGGGCCAGCAACCAAAACATTGACACCGACGCAAGCAGGCAAGCTCAACAAGACGACGACACCAACGTTTCAAAGGGAACACAACGGCGCTCAGCCCTTAGAAGCACGTTCGCCACAGAATAACAGAGCAATGATGAATGGGGGCATTACAACAGGAAGGGAACCGACACCAAACTCCACACACGCATCAATCTCAGTTCTTGAAGGGAAGGAATTGTCCTGTAGTTGAAAATCGCAATCCTTAGGTGAAACGACCTGCTGCACTTCCAAAAGTTTTGGAAAAAAACATTGCTTCACCACTTGATTCAAAAATAGGGATCAAGATCATATAACCCCTGCTTTATAGGCCATCCAGTACTAACATCCTTTGTAAATAAATCCAAATCACCATCCTTATACCTTTCATTGACTGATACAACATTCTCAGTATTATTACTAAAGTGATCCTTCCTTTTATCTAAGGTCATGACACCATTTTTATGGACATATGAGGATATAAAATCATTAGCATTGAGGTCTTCTGATAACTCATATGACATTCTGAGATGTTTCTCTTTTTCCACTATTACATCAAGAAAAAACATGTCTTCTACTAAGGGGACATTTCCATTATATTTATCAATCATTCCATCCTTTATCAAAGAAAAATTATGATCAGATGAAGTACAACCTATGTCTAAAACCACTACATCAAAACCTTTGATAAAATCCTGACATACCCTAGAGATAATATCTCAAAACTCATCAATTGTTTGAGCATGTAGGAGGTCAGTGGAAGACACCCCACCGCTTTAGTTTTCAATGCCCAATTTCACTTTCCCAACAATGAGCACATTGTCCACAATACAGGGGGTATGGGGCATAAAACATTTGTCACACCATACACAATCATAACTAATTCGATCATTTTTATCACCACAATCATCAATCAGTGTCTTAACATTTGACACATATCCTGCAGTGTCATTTTCTTCATTCCTGAAACACATGAACCTTCTTCCTTCAACCAAGTACAAGGCATCTTCATCATACTCATTAAAAAACAATCAACATCATCACTGAATTGGTTTTGAAATAAAGTTACCATTTCCCTCTACGAATAAACAAAGCTATGAGGTAAATAATTAAACTAGTCTCTAGCATTTCCTTGTAGTGTTTGCACAAATAACCTCATAAAAATATCTTCATAACTCACATGGTATTCATGCATCATTTCCTAAAACATGGAAATATATTTATCCACAGAATTATTACCATATCCTTAAAACGTAGGCAGTTTGAGTCTGATCCCAACAAGGATCTGATGGGGGTATCCACATATTTTTTTAAATTCCAATGGTTTGGATGAACTTGGTTTAAAAGGAAATTTATAAGGGAGATAACCCTCAACACTATCAAAAATACCCATGGAACACTTCATAGAAAACTAATTTTTATAGATAAATATTCACCACATAAAGTCCAGATGACACAATGGTAAACATTGAACACAGAGTTGAAACAAGATACATAAATTTTATCAAACCTCACCAAAATGAAAAAACTATTGGTCTACTACAACCACAATGATAATGGAGTCACCACTAGAGTGATAACTCTAGAAAAATAAATCATATGGCATCACGAGAACAATACGCAGATCAAAATATGTTTTCAAATATTGTAAAGATTAACAAAAGAAGGTCAGATCAAAAACCTAGATAAGTACCAAAAGTTTTGATTCCCCGAAAATGGCACTAGAAAAGGTGTTGGCTCCTAAATTTACACCCTAGGGGAAGGGGAGGGGGAATTCATACATGTGGGGGAGGTCAGTGTACTCTATAATTACTGCTTGCCTCAACAACCATCCTCACTTATCTCTCTCCCCTCCTTTTAGAAAACCATCCATCCTTGTAGAATAAGAATTAAACTTCCTTATTAACCGTTCATCATTTTCTGTGAAATCCTGAAGGAATCAATTTATGATTTCTCTAACACTACCCAGGAATATGCCAAATTTTGTCATGTGTTTCCCTCAATCGAGTTCCTTTAGCATGCATGTGCCAACTTCTATTTCACTGTAGTTACTGTTGAAAATGGGAAAGATTCCTAATTTTTTAGCTCAATCTAATGAATATGCCCCCTCTTTCATTTAAGAGTTTAAATGATATTGCATTTGTAAGGGCTTCATAAGAAGGGAATAATGGACTAAATTTTTTCCTAGCTTTTTGGACAGTTCATCCCTTAGGTGATTTGAAACACTAGGTGATAATGTTAAAAACTCATGGGATTTATTAACTAAAAGTTTTCTTGAAGAACTTGTGAACAAAAAAAATATGTAGATCTCATAATCGAGATCACAAAGCTATCCCGATGAGAGAAGGAGAAGATAAGGGATTATCATGCTCGTGTTCTAGAGCTAAGGAGGAAGTTCGATGCCCATATCTAGAAGGAAAGATTAGCGGATGGGTTGATGAATGACATGGATAACATCCTCTGTAAGAACTTAATTTTTGGGATAAAGCTAAAGATCATACAACGAGTGAAGTATGACCACCCAATGACCCTCGAATAAGAAAAGGAGATTGCAAGATGGTAAGAAAAAAGCATGGAAGAGGATCCCAAAGAAATGTTTGCTAAGGTGGAGCCTTCACTAACACCTTTGGTCCAGAAGCCACAACCACTCTCGGTGAGCAAAACTCTTCCCCATAATACATCTGCTGCGTATGAAGATCTCCTTAAGAAGATGGTCCAGTTAGTTATTAATCTTCTTCAAGGAAAGGAATTTAGTTCCCAAAACTCCTAGGGAGATAGAGGTCCAAATAGAAATATATCTGAAGTTATATGTTATGGTTGTTATAAAAAGGGTCATTATAAGTATAATTTTCCAGATAGGGCCTCTACATCTGGTACAAGAGATAATGATAAAGGAAAAGTACCCATAAATTCTTTTTATGTGGTAGATAGGAGTATAAATAATGAAGCAGATGTGTTTGTAATAAAAAGAAAGAAAGAAAAAGACAACCAAAATGGAAATGATCCTAAAAAGATGAAAGAAGAGACTAGTCAGAAACCTAGGAGAATAAAGTGAGGTGTGCAAGATTGTTTGATTTCACAGGGGCAAGGACCATACTCCATCTTAGAGATCTATCCAAAAGGCCTGTAAATATTACATATGGACAACTTTAGGCTATGTCTTCTGAGAAGAGGCGGGAACTGTGAAGTGGAATCAACACTTGATGAAGGAAGGAAGCTGAGGTCCTTATTTTAGAAGCAGAGGTAGATTCCTATGCTCCACAAGTTGAGGTATTATGTAATGGTATTTCAATTCATGATGTCTTAGTAGATGAAGGTGCTAGAGTTAATGTAATAACCAAGTTTGTAATGAATATGTTGGGTTTAAAAATTGATCTCCCCTTGAATTTTATGTTAAGGTCATTAAATAAGGGGAAAACTAAACCAGAAGGTGTTGTTTCAGATGTGGAAATATCTATCATGGGTGTTGTATGTGTGGTATAATTTTAGGTGATGAAGAATGGTACTATTACATACCCAATGTTGTTGGGAAGGCCAGGGCTAAGGAGAGTTCATGAAAAAAACTATTGGAATGAAAGCTACATGAACTTGGACGTGGCAGAGAGAGGGTGAAGATAAATGTGATCCTTCGACATCATAAGGAAAAACCAATGGATTCAAATGATGAAATTGATGATTGTACATCCTCTTATTACTCTAGTACCAGTTAAGTGGACACAGAAGATGAAGAAAGTGAGGTTGATGTTTCGGTCATGGATATCCTTCCAGTCACATCGAATCATGAACCCAAAAAATTATCTAAACAAGAAATTGATGATCGTCTTCAACAAATAAAAATTGGTGATGTTGTGATGGAAACTAAGAAGGATTATTACCTCCAACTCTTTAAAAGGTACATGCACTTATTCAATTTTGATTACAAGGAGCTCTGCCAAGTAATTTTGGTAGAACATTCTATTGAGTTGGTAGATGGTGATAAGCCAATAAAGCAAATGCCATATAGGATGAATCCTAATTTTTCTAAGACTGTAAAAGAAGAAATAGATAAGTTGCTTGATGCAGGATTCATACTTGTGGAGAATTCAAAATGGGTTTATCCTGTTGTGATCTTAATAAAAAATAATGGGAATCTATGCATTTGTGTTTATTACAAGAAGCTCAACAAGGCAAAAAAGAAGGATCATTACCCTCTTCCATTCTCAAACCAGATCTTGGACGAAGTACCTGGCCAGGAGTGCTATAGTTTTTTTTATGGATATAGTAGGAACAACCAAGTTCCTATAGCAGAGAAAGATCAGCTCAAGACTACGTTCACCACTCCTTGGGGAACCTTTTCTTATAGAGTTATGTTGTTTGGGTTGTGTAATGCTCCAACAACATTCTAGCGCCTAATGAATAGGGTGTTTGAATGCTGCATTGGAAGCTTCATCAGATTATTCCTGGATTATTTTTGTATCTACGGGAGAAAAATGGACCACCTGCATCAAATGGAGGTGGCATTTCAAAGGTTAGATGAAGCGCAAGCCTCACTAAACCCTACAAAGTGTGTCTTTGGATGTTCTAAAGGCATCTTATTAGGGGATGTTGTATCTAGAGATGGTATTGGTACCGATCCTGATAAAGTTTCAAAAAATAAATAGTTACCATTACCTATGAATAGAAGTAAGTTGAGATCATTTTTAGGCCATGTGGGTTATTATAGAAGGTTCATCAAGATTTTCTCAAAGATTACACAACCGTTAACCCAGTTCTTGAAAAATGATGTTACTTATGAACCAAGAAAGAAGGCGCACGAAGCTTTTGAAAAAATAAAGGAAGCTTTAGTGTCTTTACATGTTTTAAAGATTCCAGACATGAGCAAACCATTCATTATGTATACTGATGCTTCAGATCCAGCACTAGGGAGTACTCTGAGCCAAAAGAATGAAAATGGGAATGGTCATCCAGTTTACTTTGGGAGTAGACAAATGAGCAGTGCTGACGTAAATTATATTATAACTAAAAAAGAGGCTCTAGCTATCATTTTTGTTGTAAAGAAGTATAGAAATTGCTTACTAGGGTAGAAATTTATAGTTGTAAAAGATCATCAGGCTCTAAAATATATTTTGAATAATCCTAGCCCATTAAGAAGGATAACAAGCTAGATAATTTTGCTACAAGAATTTGAATTTGATATTATAGATAGGCCCAAAAAGAAACATGTCAATGTAGATGCACTCTCTTGAGCCTATGATGGTTTAGGTCCATCTTGTGATGATGATGATTTCCCAGATGCAGCATTGTTATCCCTTGACACAATCCCTAGTGAATACATAGATATTTGGAATTATCTGAATGATTTCAAGTTTTCTGATGGTGTCAATGCAAAGACTAAGAGGAAGATTACTTAAGCAAGTCATCAATATTCTATTATGCATGGAGTATTATTTCGGATAGGGCCTGATGGACAGTACAAGAAGGCAGTTGGATGTAATCAAGGAAAGGATCTAATTGGATATTTTCACAATAATACATGTGGAGGACACTTCTCTGGAAAACTCATAGCAAGAAGGATCTTGGATGCAGGTTATCACTAGCCAACACATTTTAGAGATTGTTATAATTATTGTAAGACATGTGATATTTGTCACTCACATGGAAATTGTAAGACTTCACCAGCTCCATTATGTCATATTCTTTCAATTGGTCCCTTTGAAAAGTGGGGAATAGATATTATAGGTCTACTTCTAACTACCCCATGCAAAAATAAGTATATTGTAGTTACCACTGATTATTTAACCAAGTGGGTTAAAGCAAAGCCATTGAAAACAACTTTCATGGATGAAATGGAAAGGTTCATAAATGAACGCATTGTCACTAGATTTGGTTGACCATTAGAAATTGTAACAGATCAAGGAAGCCACTTCATTAATGAGGACAGGAAGGCAACAACTTACAAGCCAAGCACAAATGGACAGGTAGAGCAAACAAATTATGTATTGTGTCAAATCCTAGCAAAAGATGCAACTTTGCAAGTGCATAAGTAGGATAAAATGATTCATGTAGCATTGTGGGCCTATACATCGACATCAAAGTCAGCAAAAGGATACTCCCCATTTCAATTAGCTTATGGAATTGATCTAGTTCTTCTTATTGAGTTTGATATTCCCACTATGAGAGTTATGAAAATTGAAAGGATGGATGAAAGTGATTCAGTAAGAGAATGATTGGTACATTTTCATTTTCTATAGGAAATGAGGGAAACAATGAAGGATACAAGTTATAAGAAGAAGATGAAACAGAAGCAGTACTTTGATCAAAAGATCCTTTGGTATCCATTTAAAGTGAATGACTTGGTTCTAGTATATAATTCCAGATACAAAAAGAGAAGGAATAGAAAACTTATTCCAAAATGGATGGGATCCTACAAAATAGTCTTTGTGTATGAGAATGGTACATATCAACTGGAGGAATTAGATGGTACTCCCATTACGAAATGGGTCAACAACGACAAGTTAAAAAATTTTCAAGCACTAACTTTAGAATGTCCATAATAGTCTACTTCGAGGACGGATTAGAAGCTAGGGAGGGGGAAGATGTCGACACTAAAATTTTCCTCCGTGATTTCTATTTCCTTAATGTATATATTAGGAATAGGATGTTGTTAAGTATAATTAGTAGTAGCATCTGTAGAAGGTAACGACACTGCCAGTACGGTGCTGCCAATAAAGTATAGTAAGGTAACAGGAATGTTGTGATAAAAAGTAAATATTTGTCGTAAGTGGTCCCGGTAATATTAAAATGTCAAAGTTAGGGTAAATGGATAAGTAGAGTCCACATGATTTATAAATAAAAATATTATATTTGTAATAATGACAAGGAATGATGTCATAAATATTTTGTATATTAAATTTGTATAAAGGTGGAACCCATGTGGGATGATAAGGTTCATCTTATCTTAAAAGATAAGCCTACATGTAAAGGTAAGAAATTAGCCATGGAATATGATTGGCTGGAAGATATTTCCTGTCCTATCTTAGAGATAGGGTGGATAAGCCTAAATTTCTATAAATAGAGAGGCCACCCCCTCTCATTTATCATGGAATAAAGTTGTAATAATTATTTTATGAATAAAGGATTCATTTTGAAGGTGTGTTAAATAATCCATCAAGATGAGTAATTGTGAATTTTCTCCCATAACTATTGTTCGAAAACAAGTGGAGTTGGTAACACTTGGAGTAATTCATGGGCCAGATTGTAACAATTTCATGTTTATAATATATTTTATAGTTGTATTTCAGATTTTTCATCATTATTTTATGTCATAGTTTGTGGTATTCTTGTGTTATGTCTGCTATTGTGTTTCCATATTATTACCACCAAGCCAAAAAGCTATGCATTACTGAAATAATCATAGCACGAGAAGTTCCTAGTGAAATATTATCAGAGTGCCAGATTGGTGTTGAAAAATCCTTAACAACCTCGACTCCTTATCCTTTCATGATAACCCTATTGATGCCCTGGAATATCCTTTCCTTGAGTCGCAATTCTCCATGGCTTATCCACATCTGTATCTAGTCACTTTTTTGTTTGTTCCCTACTCGTGTCTTTTCTTGTTGTCAAAAAATGACTAAGTCCCGAATCCATCCTATACAGGTGCGAGCCTTCGGGCCTCTCCATGAATTACTTCTATGTGTGCCTTGGCAACCTACTTCCATGTACCATAAGGCTTCACACCTTAGGTACTTAGTTACTTTAGGGGTCCAACATCACCCCACACTAAATTAGTTACCACTCAGACAATCCTTTGTGCTTCTTGGACAAAGATCTTGTTGACCAAAACCCGTTAAGGTAAGAATGTTGCTATAAAGAATAAAGAATAATGGTTAGGAAATAATATGAATAAATAATTGAAGAATGGGAGGGATGCTACATGACCAATTGGAGGAGTTCAGATAATTCCATGTTTATCTCATCCTGCAATTCCTCCTAGGCCTCCAATTCTGATAAGGCCTTTCCTAGCGCTTATCCTACGACACTTGGCACTTAGTCTAGGATGATTTATTCCACCTTCTCCTTTAGCGTGTTGATAGCCACCCCAAACTCCATGCAGACACCTTCAAAATCATCCATTCGTTTAGTGATGGAGTCTCAGAGTTCACCGATTTTGAAGTCCAGCTTCTCGCACTTTGTCTTGATTTTTTCCTTCTAGGGCGTGGTGTTAGTGACCAACTGTGTGCGCTCCACCTTGTTGGTGGGGATAGTCTCCTGCAAAAATTTGAGGGTTTTATCCTCATCTATCACCCGCGCATCGATAATTGGTTCACATTTTTACATCTATCGACGCCCCTATCTGTTAGTATATTTTCTTCTTTGAGTTGCGAGAGCAAGTCTTCCAACTCAGTGATCTAGGATTCAGCGCAACCTTGTTCTCTTCTTTTTCCTTTAAGAGCTATACGGTTGTGGGGCCTACATCATCCTTGATTTTGACAATTAATATCCCCACAAGGTCCTCGAGGTACTCCATTAGAACCCGGTAATCAGTCTTGACCTAGCTCACCAACACTGGATATTGTCCCAGAATGCTTTTTACGAGGGCGTCAGCTTGGTCATAAGCCTATTTCATCTACACATGTTCTCCCCTTAACCCCTGGCATAATCTATCTATTTCCTTCTCCTTGATTTTCTTCTCTGTGATTAGGGTCTGAACAATGGCCCCTACATCCAAATTGTGTCAGATCACCTCTGAATACATATTCTATAATGCAATGCATCCCTGATCATTTATTAGGTGGTTAGGATTCACTGCCTTGTATACTTCTCCTCCCTTCTTCTTCAAATGAACGTTCTTGATCACATGATCGTTGACCTCAAACTCAGGTTGTTCAGAGTGGTAGTGCATGCTCCAGTTAAGCATTTTCCTAGTTCTGGGAACACCCCTTTCTTGATCCATCAAATCCCATCCATAAAGTTTTTCTGGTGGGAGGGTGCCTAGAATCTCATGCGCAGGACCATCATGGGGTCATCCATGAAGTCCATGTATGGGGACACGGGTGTCCATCTCTTCCGTGTAGCTTTTCACTTTTTCCTCTTCTTATTTTCCCCAGGGATGAATCCCTTATCCTCCTTTATGGTAAAAGATTCCCCTTTATCTCCCTTTGGGCTGGCAGTCTGTGGTGTAGTGGCCTCACACGCTAGATTCTTCTCAGACCCTATAGAATTTTCCTCTCCTTCTTCTCGCACCTCGCATGCATCCATGGCCCACACCCCAGCTTCCCGCCCCTCTAGCTCCACTTCCAATTCTGCCTTGAAAGTGGTAGGGTCTTCTTCCTCTCCTTCCTCTGAGCTTGTTGTGGGGCTTGATGCGTCATGTGTTTTTTGTCTCTTTTCTTCAGCCACTTCCTTCTCTTCCTCCTCTTCATTTTCTTCCTTTTCTCCCTCATGCCCTGGTAATGAGGCCTTTAGCACCACCTTGTACCGAAGTGTTGTCTCCCTTGCTACCATTCCAGCATGTGCAGTACTTCCTCTTCCTGGAAGTATCTAAATCCTATTTATCTTTTTCTTCTTCTTCTTCCTATACTACTTTCATGGATGGGATTGGCACTCCTCGTGGCTTTGGAAAGGGGGATTCCATAACCTCCACCTCAATTCCCCCTTTTGTTTTGGGGTGCAATTGTACGAACACCTGATGGACGTATCCATTGATGGTAACGTTGACCTAGGGGTGTAACTCTAGAAAGTCTGTCTCTAAAACTTCGATATAGGCAGGTCAACTACCATACTTATATGTAATGCGCAACATGTGGACATCCGCATCTACCTTATCTACATCAAAAATTAACTTTTACATGTCCTTGATCCGGTTGATGGCGCACTTCATATATTTGGTCATGAAAGTAAAAGGGGAGCTTCCACCATGGCCCCATCTCTCCCTTGGCCATCATAAAATTTTCTAGACAAAAATGTTGTGTAATGGAAAATTTTACCTCATCCCTAACAAGTTGTGGTAACTCGTAGGGAATGTGCCACTCGTTCTTATAAGCTTCACACAATCGCTCAAACCATATGTTCATTTGACCCTTGTAAGCACTCGAGATGGCCCCATCATAGGTGAACTTCACAAATTAGACTGTAGGGGATGCATGCACAGGTGGGTGAATCTAAATGTTACCATCTAATCCGTTTGGGACACCAATCTCTCAGATCTTCTCTTTTACCTTATTTATCACCTACACCTCTTCAATAATGTCATTCGCAATAAATTGGGAATAATTGTAGTGTGCCCTCTTGGACACCATGTAGGCCATGTACAGGAACCTCTAGTTAATGTTTGTCCACCTTTCTGACATTCCCAATTTGGAGCTAATGAGTCGGGAGGTGAATCTTACCATTGGGTCTGGGAGATCTGTAATTACATGTGCCCTACCTCCCTTCTCGTAGTTTAATTTCTTCGCCAGCTCCTCAATCTTGGTAATGGCACATAAATCAAGTGGCATATCCTCTCCATCATTCCACAGGTCTGTAGCCATCTGAATCAATTACCCTGCGATCCTCATTCTTCTTCCCACAAAGTATAATTCTTCGTGCACCTGCGACATTCACCACCTGAACAACAGGGTGGGTTTGGCGAAGAAAGGAAGATCCCATAGCTACAAAACTCCAGTATTTTACAGATCCTTTTGAACCGAGTCATCAACCTTAGGTTTTTTGAGCTCGTACACCATCGGAGTGTCTGACACGAGGTCTACCTGCATCATCTTTTCATTATTGGTCATTCTGTGGTTGTATTCATTGATCTTACATTTTTATAGCTTTGAGATCCACTTTTCTACCTTGATAACTCCATGAGGGTACTGCATTTGTGAGTAAATTTCCATGGGATCCTTCTTTTCCACCACTGATCTCTTTGTTGGAGCCTTCTTTGGTGCCATCTTCCTCCTTCTTCCCCTCATGCCCTAGGTGCGTTGATCCCCTCTTTTTTCTTCCCTAATTCAACAACTTTCGTGCTTCTCTTTCACGTAACCTCCTTACTTCTCTATTGTCTTCTTCCCTCCTTACTACACCACAAGATTACACTCTAGCTTGCATAAGTCCACTAGTTCATGATAATACTTCACATTGTTCTTCTTTGTAAAACATTTGTCACACTTCGAGATCGAGAGCAAAAAAGCAATTCTCTTAAAGAAAAGTAGTCAAAATGAATATTCTTACCTCTTATTTATACTTTATCAATTCCTTAGAGTTCCTCTGACCACATTTCCTAATGTTGCTTTTTGATAAACCACATTATTTCAATTAAATCAACTTCCGCGACTTCCCCTCATGCTTTGCAGCTATAACATTTTGGCACTCCAACACCACTAAACTGCCACAGACCTTCTTCGTGCACGTTGTCATGCCAAAGTACATAACCTCTATGTTTTCTATTAAGTAGTTCCCCATGATGCTGCCTACCTTATGTTTTACATAATCCTTCCCTTCTTTGTGGTCTTCAGAATTCTCTCATCCCACCTTCATAATTGCATGAATTTATGCACCTTAGCCATCACGTCGCTCATTCTTTTGTCTTCGTGTTAATTTTTTCCAACAATCCACTATCGAATAATTTTTTCAACCGTGTTCAATATATCTTCTCCTTCACCTCAAACAAAAGTGTATGCGTGGTCCCCTGCACATAGAACCTATTACTATGTAATTAGCTACCGGTGCACTAATGTTTGAAACCAAACCAAAAACAATGACAAAGGAAAAAACCAAAAGGAAAAGATACTAGAAGGAAATCTAATCTAATTGGCAATACTACCTTATTTTTTCACTACACAGAAGCCTTATTCATAGTAGGGCTTCAGCCTACTCCCATTAATATATCCTGGTAACCTCATCCCATTCAACACTTGTAACTGGCATGCACCAGAATCAAGGATACACGAGATGATGTATGGTCCTAAGCAATGGACTTTCAGTTTCCCATGATGGCATAGAAATTTAGATTCATAAAGCAAGACCATCCACCCAACCACGAACTGTTTGTTTTTTATATGATGATCATGCCATAATTTTTTCATTCCTTCTCAGTCTTATAACTCCACCTATCAATTGATCACCTCTCATTAAACTGCATTAACTTCTTCATGCGCTCTTGTAGTGCTTTCTCATCAGATAATCCTCCTACATGCGTTATTCACAGAGATGGTATCATAAATTCTACTGTTAAAATAGCTTCTGCGTCAAACACCAATTAAAATGGTGTGTCCTTGTTAAATCTCTTGTATATTTTCCTATACGCCCATATTATGGCTAAGACTTTTTCATCCCAATCTTCTCTCCCTACATCACAAATTTTAATCAACGTGTGACTTAGTATCTTGTTAAATTCCTTAGTGGTTTCATTAGCTTAAGGGTGATAAGGGGTGGTCTTGTGATGGGCCACCATGAAATTTGCTAACAAAATCATGACCATCTCATTCAAAAAATGGGTTCCTGTGTCACTAGTCAAGATTAAAGGACACCCATATCTGCTGATTATGTTTTCCCATAGGAATATTATTGCTGTAGTTATTGTGAAATCCTTCGTAGGTGTTACCTTCGCCTATATTGTTAAGTAATCAGTGCAAGTAATGATATATCTTGAACCAATCCTTTGTACGATAGGAAAAATCAGTCCTACAAAATCAATCTCCCACTTCTCAAACGGTTCTACGCTATCTATTGGTCTCAAAGGAATTTCATCTCTTCTTCTTGGTTTGCTAAGGAGCTGGAAATGGTCACAAGCCTTGCAAAAATTAATACAATCCCGGTAGATGATTTCCCACCAAAGCCCTTCCAGTATAATCTTCCGCGCAGTGGTATTCCCTACATAGTGTCCTCCTGCAATCCCATCATGTGCTTCCTCCATGATTGCAATGTGCTCATGTTCTAACATGCACCAGCATAGAATCTCATCACGAACTAATTTGTATAAATATCCACCAATTAATATGTAGGGCGCGGCACATATAGCCATGTGTTTTCTTTCCAAATTCTTTGTTTCCTCTAGTGTCATACCTGTTTTAAGGAACACAATAATATCCTTTAATTCAGAGGGCGCGCATCATAGCCTAAATAGTTGTGCATCCGACATTATATCCTTAATGCTATTGGTGTCCTCCCCTGAGTCAATTCTTGACAAATGGTCAGGTCCCAAGTTACTCTTACCTGGTTTTACAACAACCGTAAACTCAAATTCTTTAAATAATAGGACCCATCTGCATATGTGCCCTTGTAAAATGGGCTTGTTTACCAAGTACTTCAACACCATGTGGTATGTGTAGAATATAAAGGGTGTCGCCAACAGATACTGCCTGAATTTGTGTAGCACGAAGATCATTGATACTTCCTCGTGATCGGTAGTATTATAGTTGTGCTTTAGTTGGTGTCCACTTCCTACTTGCAAAATAAATTGGGTGATCAACAGTCCCCTCACCAGGTTGTGCTAACACTGCTCCGATGGACATCCCTGAGGCATCAACATGCACACGGAAAGGCCTATCCCAGGAAGGAAAACATAATATCGGCACAGTGATAAGCCTATTCTTCAATGTGCCAAATCTCATTTGTTGTGCCTCTCCCCAATGGAATGTACATCCATGCTTTAGCAATCACCCCAATGGTGCAGTGATTTTCGCATACCCCCTAATAAACTTTCAATAGTACCCTGTATGCCCAAGGAATCTATGCATTGCGCTCTAGCTGATGGGTTCTTCCAATCCTACAATAACAGAAACTTTGGTAGGATACACCAGCAAGCCTTCCTTACATATAATATGCTCCAACAAGGTTCCAAATGGAGTAGTGAAGAGACATTTCTTGATATTGAGGGATATGTGCAACTGTCAGCACCTCTCAAACATTAACCGCAAATTGTCACAATGGTCCTTCAGTAGTCCATACACTATCCATTCATCAAGGTAGAATTGAAGAAACTTATGGATGGAGTCCATAAATACCTGCACCATAATGTGTGAAAAAGTAGCAGGTGCATTCTTCAGTCCAAAAGACATGACCGTGTAGGAAAAAATTCCCCATTCATTTGCGAAATTTGTCTTTTATTGGTCCTCCTTTGCAAGTTTAGTTGGATGATATCCTGAGAATCCATCCTTGAATGAATAGATCTCGTGTTTGGCTACTCCTTCCAGGATCTCCTCAGTGAAAGGGGTTAGAAAGGGATAAATGACACATACCGCATTCAAATCTTTATAATCAACACAGATCCTTATCCTCCCATCCTTTTTAATGATGATGACCATTGGGCTTATCCATTCTAATTCCTCAATAGCCTCAATGATTCCTGATGCAATCATCTTGTATATCTCTTCCTTGACCTGGATGTGAATATTTGGATTCATCCGGTAAGGTCTCTTCTGAATCAGGTATGCTCCCTCCTCTAGTTTGATCTACATCTCCCTTAAAGAGTGGTGAACTCCCTTAAGCTCATGGTACCCTCATAGAAATAAATCCTGAAACTCACACAATAGATCAATGATCTTTGAAGTCTCCTTTTCTAACCAGTAATCTCAGATAGTAACCTCTTTATGTTCCGCATCTGAACCAATGTTAAACTTCTTCGTTTTGAGAGGTTCATGGTAGGCGTGCACTTTCTCATCAGCACTATCCATCACCTCGCGTGTACCCATAGTATGGTTAACATCCAAGTTCTCCACTTTCACGCCATCTATCACATAGACTAACTTTACCTTCACTTTCTCCATGCAGGTGCACTCAAGATGTAGTTCCTCTGGTTCCTCCACATTAAAGCATGCCTTTAAATCAGTTTCTCCTAATAATTTAAAAAATATATCCTCAGCCATGACACTACCTCTCATAGTTAGGCATTTAACAACTTGCAATGCCTCATTCACCAATGGCTTAGTACTTTGATACTCTAAGGGTTGAATCAAGTCATATGTTAATTCTCGCCATTTACATGTCTGATGGTGTAATTCCGAATGAACATACCATGTGTGTGCATAGCCCTATAGTGTGGAATAAAACTTGTTCACCTAGAGGGAAGGGGGTAAAGATTCAGTGTCTCCCATCCACGTTCTCTCACATTCTTGAACATGTTCTAATGTGGATTCCCTTCCATCATAGCCACAGATTTCAGTAAGTGTGTTGGGAAGAATCTAATAGAGATGGTAATCCTCACCTCGCGCCATTCTAGAATATTGTCCCGGTGCGTCACCCACCATCGTGTTGTGGTCCAGCATAACTTGTAGATAAGCATGCTTCACCTTTCGATCTCGCATATCCACTAAGATTACATGGCTCATAGGAAAACATCAAGGTTATTTTCCCCAATGTAGCTCGGTAACTATTCTCATCTCAAATGCCTAATTAGGCGTGCTTTCATCATCCTTGTAACACATCCTCGCAATTTCCACCCAATTAACTCATATGTTCGGTGCGCCCAATTATCACATGCTACACTAGTGGTATCACTCATAGATTGAGTGTATTCCCACTGAATAACTCATTCTGTAGGGTGTATCACCTCATGGTCCCTGATAGTGCACACATAGATTTCATCGATAAATTCTTCTCCCAAGGGCTCAGTATAGGGTGTTGACTTCCCATCGGTCAAGGGGATGATAACTCATTCTTCATTGTTCTCAAAACTTATATATCCCTTATTAAACCTTAGGTTAGCATTATTTTTATAGCACTAGGGGCACCCAAGTAATGCTATAAATTTGTCCACCTCAGCTAGCACTAAGACTTCAAAGTCTTTAGTGAATTTTTCCCCTTGGATAGTGATAGGAGCGTCCTTCAAAACACCAATGGGCATCGCCTTTGTCTTGTTAGCCATATATGGCACAGTTAACAATGGTTTTAATGGGGGCCTTCTCATTTGATGTCATGCATCTACGGTGAGAACATTAACCTCTGCACCCATGTCTATCAGAATATTTCTTAGGAGCCATCCATCGACTACTGCATTCAAGGTAATATCTTTATCATAATCAATGGTGTGAGGGGGAATATTCATGTGCAGGACTTGTCATTTGCGCTCTCCTCCAGTGTGCAATACTTTCTCCCATAACCATTCTCCTAGAAAATGGATGATATTATCTTACCTCGTCATTTTGCATACTTCCTTGACTTCATCCAAATCCTTCTGTGGAGCCTTGACACTTTTCCTTTGCTCTAACTGTCGCGACTACTCCTTTAGGAACTAGATCTCTCCTTGTAAGCTATGAATCACATCCATGGTCTCCTCATAGACCTATTTCTGATGAGTAGTTTTTAGATAATCACATACACCACCTCTTCTCTTATGACTAGCGGTCTCTTTTTTGGTATTTCCCTAGTGTGTGCAGCCTCAGCTTCCATTGTTACTAGTATAGGTTCTAACTCTAACTCACACGCCACCTGTAGCATCCTTTACGAGTTGGCCTTCTTCAGGCTTACCATCTTGGTGCCTTTATCCTTCCATTGTTTCTGGCTCATGTCCTCAAATAACTCTAATAATGCCTCATACTTGTGTTTATTTCCACACTAAGAGCATTGTAGAAAGTCAGGGCATTTATGCTTATAGTGCTTCGTAGACCCACAGTTGTAACAAGTTCCACGTGGGAACTCACTTCTTCCACCTCTGTAGTTACCATGACCTCAAAATCCTCTACAGAATCCCCTTCCATGACCACCTCCATCTACGTGCCCTTCATAATGGAGGCCATCATCCTTGGAACTATTTACAATACTAGTATGATGTCTGTCAGTATCAATAGCATCATGTATTTGGTCAATCAATCTGCAGTCCTTAGTGTCATGAGTAGTAGAGGTTAAGATCTTGCAATAACAAGACACATTCTTACGTATCGCGTGTTATAGTAGCAGACACCTACTTGCATCATGATCTCCATGGAAAATCTCACAGTCTATCATTATCGCACATACCGATCTCCAAGGACAATTGTCCTTCATATGCCCCTCTACCCCACAATTTATGCACCATAGGCCACTGTGAGTCTCATGTGCCAAGTTCATAGATATCTTCCCTAGCTACTTTTCCATGGCAATAATATAAGCTTCAAGAAAAGTACTAACACCAGTATCCATGCTTCCCACAGCCTCAGTGCGCAAATTACCCTCCAAGGTCTCGCATGGGTTTGTGATAGTTTTATGCGAAAGTGCTCTCCTGAAGGGTGTTATTAATCCTCCAACAAACCATTGAGCATGTTGATACTTGGACTAATATCATAATAAATTTTTGATAAGAGAGTTTTAAAACATGCATTATACTCCCGCACACTCTCTACCATAGCTTGTTGAATATTTTTCAGCACGCTAATGCTCTTCTATTCAAACTTAGGAATATGGAATTCAGCTAATAAGGCATTGTGCAACGTGGTATAATCTACTAATGTCTAATGAGGGTCATACTTGTGATACCAATTATGCACGCATCCTTACAACGTTGTTGCAAACTGAATTTCCTTCTGTTTCAAGGTAATGATCCCCTTCACATGTCATAGCAGCTCATATTTTTGTACATGTTCTGTAGCATCCTCAACACCTTTCTAATCTGGTAAATGCAAATATATTTCAAAAAATACTTGTTGAGGTGGTTGAGGCCCCTGTTAACCTAATCCAGAACCTTGATTCCCTTCAGTGTTTCCTCCACCACCAGATCCACTAGCGCTTGTTCCTCCTGACCCACCAGATCCTCTAGACCTTCCAAGTCCACCAGGTCCACTAGTTCCTACTCCACACGACCCACCAAATCCACCTCCCGTAGCTGGAAAGGATCCTGAAGCGGTCACACCTTATGTCCCCATTGTCACGTTAAACTGAGCACCAACAATTTTTGATATTACACCACTACTAAATGTGTGCCCCCCCACCACTTCTAGATGCGATACCCAAACTTTGTGTACCCATAATTTTTCCAAATTTCATTCTAGAAAATATACCTCCAAACACAAGAAATTATTATACAGCCATAGATGTACCAAATGAAAAGTTATAGCTCCTAGGTGTTGATCGGTTACTTCCACCAATACCAACTGGGTTAGTAATACTTATTTCTGGATATGGAAAACTAAGCACCAAGGGTTGGTCACTAGGTGGATTCAAATGCACACCAATGGCTATCCTTTCTCCATGTGATGTCCTCTCATCAGAAGCTGAAGGGGTTTCTCTCCCGCGCTTGCCAAGATGGGGTAGCACAAACTGCTTAGGTTCCACGTCCTCCATGTGAACCTCAATTCCCTCCCACAATGTCTGCCTCCATAGTTCTATCACTCCTAAAACTTTACGTTGTCTACCTAAATCCCTTTCCTGAGCTTCATTGTACTTGAGTCATCTCTCTTCCCTCTCCATTTCAGCTGCAAAGTCCGACATCTTTCTCCACCCTAGCTTCCTCACCTAGCGCTTAAAGTAATCTTAGCCAACCATGGTAAAATCCTCCAAACTTAAAGTAGTGACTAGGATCTTGATGGCTAAATGGATAGCACACAAAAACTATCCTTTAGGCTCTCTCAAGAACACAAACTCAACAACCTCTAGACAAGAATACATATAAATGGCGTATTTCAGGGTATAACTAGTCAGCACTCTTTTCCACAAGTGATTAACAGAACAGGTCCAGGTAGAATTGGAATCATGTAGCTTCTAATACTCATATTGGGTCTATACACGGGGTCTATAGTACCAACTCTACCTAGACGTGTATGTTGAAAGCCATTCATACAACTCGACTAGAAAGCAACAAAACAAGGTCTTATACAGCTCATGATACAGGTACTCTTCTACCCATTTACGTGCATCAAACTCAAGTCCATTATTAAATATCTAAGAAAACTCATCATTTTTGCTTTTAAATCGTGCTTTGACATTGTCCAATGTCAAGTGCTCTGTCATCATGTACCATTCTCACAACAGCTTCGAAAAGAAGTCCCGGCAACAGAACCAAAATGTAGTCTCTAATTATTGCTTTCCTTAACAACCATCCTCACTTGTCTCTCTCCCCTCCTTTTAGAAAACCATTCATCCTTTTAGAATAAGAATGAATCTTCCTTCTTAACAGCTCATCATTTTCTTTGAAATCCTAAAGGAATCAATTTATGATTGCTCTACCACTACCCAGTAATATGCCAGATTTTGACATGTGTTTCCCTCAATCGAGTGCATCTAGCATGCATATTCCAGCTAATCCTTAAAAACCTCAACTCCTTATCCTTTCACGATAACCGTATTGATTCCCTGGAATATCCTTTCCTTAAGTCGTAAGTCTCCATGGCTTATCCACATCTGTATCTAGTTACTTTTCTGTTTTCTCCCTATGCGTGTCTTTTCTTGTTGTCTAAAACTCACTAAGTCTTAAATCCATCCTACTCGGGTGCGAGCCTTCATGCCTCTCTAAGAACTAATTTTACGCATTCCTTTGCGCCATGATTATGTGTGCAACAAGGCTTCATGCCTTAGGTACTTAGTTACTTTAGGGGTCCAATAGTCAGCGATGGAGGGCGACCCTCACGAAATGTCATCTTGTAGCCAAGGGTGGGGATCTCCCTTCGGTCGCTCATCCACCCTTCCCAAGGGAGTGATGGGGAGGCACCCAAACATAGGTTTTGGCTGTTATCCCTGCTACTTCTGACTCTACCTTAGTCAGGGTGAGAGGAACCAAGAATCTAGTTAGAGGAACATAGAGGTTAGGGCATAGAGTCAAGGTGATGTTATGAAAACTTCGAGAGGAACAAATCAAGACCGAGTGCAACCACCAATGCAATGTTCACTCGAAAGAGTGGTCACTAAACACTATAAACACCCGAGAACTTGGTACAGACCACTAAGGGAAGCATTGGTATGACCCACAAATTTTTCCCAAATATTTTGCACAAGTTATATGCAAGTCGATGATGAGGGACCTCGAATCGGGGGTGAGAACACGTGACATATATGATTTGATAATGTGTTCTCCTATGAGGGTTAGTGGAATATAAACAAGTGATCTGGGACGCTCAAAATGAGTTAATATTTTGTTAAAAGTTTTTCAGATTTGAAAGGGAACAGAGATGAACCTGGATTACAGAGTAAGAAAGAAGGGGAGAAGATTCAGGATTGATTTTGGGGAAATTACAAAAACAAAGTGAAACCATCACATGTTTCCACATACTACATGAATGTGAGGGAGAAAATGAATGAACCTCTTGTAGGGAGTTAGTCTGCAGGGAAAACTCCAGGAAAATCAAGATCTAAATTCTTGATAATCTAGCTTAGTACACCCAAGGCAAGATCATCTCATGAAAAATCATGTTAAATATTCAGGATCAAGGGACCCCCAAGAAATTACAAGTCATACCCCCAAATCCCACTTAGTCCGCAGGGATAATTTTACAGGCTTCAAAAGTGAAGTTTTCAGGTGCCCCTAGAAAATGTCAAATACTCACACCCTTCCTAGATGAGAGCTAAGAAAGTGCAGGATATGTTTGAAATTGAGTTACATCCATGATTAAAATAAGATTATAACAAAAACACACATATCACCTCAAACTTAACACCATTTTGCAATGAAACAAAGAGATGCCATAAATCCTGATGAATTTTTTAGGTGAAAACCATTAAACTTAGGAAAATACAAGGGAACATATATTAATGCTCTCAAAGCCCATTAATGACTGTATGCATGCAATCATACTAACACAAATTCCCAATAATTGGGTTACAAAGAGGCCACCTTCATCAAAGCATGGTGCCTCCTCCTGGTTTGTAGTGCCTCTGCAAATTCCCTCCAAAATATTTTCCCCATGAGCTTCCCATCCTTTTTTTCTCTTGCCAAGAACCCTTCTCCTCTTAAAAGAACCTCCCTTCTTCCTCCTTATAGAATGCCTTATCACCTCTAGTTTTATAGTATATTCCTCATATCTCTTTTCAACTACCACCTCATACAACTGCTCGGGGCCGCTACGAAAGAATGCAAATATTTACTCACAAATAATTGCCAATTTTTCCAACTGCCACCGTGTCCTTCATATGTCATCATCACGCAGCCAAAAATTTTCCAAGTCATGTCACACTTAATATTTGGAATTTCCAAATGTGTATGAGCATGACATGGCTAGAGAAATAAATGTGACAAGAAATTTTGAAAAGTGTGGGCCTTTAATCACTCTCTAACGACATGTTCCATATAAGTAAGTGATCTTTTTTAAGCCTCACACGTACCTGTAAATCGGAATAGGATATGGTATTAATAACAAAATGACATCCTTTGCCACCTCAGTGCTAACACCATGCCTATTTAAGCAGTCTATCATCCTTCCATTTGTCACCTATCTTTTTTAGAGTCATTTGCTTTCTACTTTCGATCAACTGTCTTTTTTCCATGTCTTCTTCGCCTTTGGATTTGAATCTTCCTCCTACATAATTCACCCATTTGGGTGAGTGTTTCCAATTGAATGGTCCAAATGAGGCTCACATTCATCATATTTTTAGCATACCAGATACTAGGGTTGGCCCTCCCAATGTTTTTTCAACAGAGAACGTCCTTTTTAGTTTTCTTGCAACACCTCACAAAATTATGCACTTCCTTTCCTATTTTCAATTTCTTCATTTTTACCTAGTTAGCCCAAAATACCAAGTGGATACCAAACAATGAAATCTCATTGGCTTCACTACTTCCCTTTTATTAATAATGATTACTAGTTGTTATCACCAAATCACAGCACCCCTGTGCATGTATTTGAACTCACAGTGTGATTGGATAACATGGGTACTATCTCCAAGTTGTGGGACTTGCTACTTGAGACAGACCTCCAGAGAAAGCTGGTTCTTACTCCTAAACTACCTGCCACAATCTACTCTAATGCAGGATAAGCTAACAAGTCTAATCTAAATTTCCAAGAGACAAGGGAGAGAGAATACATAAAATGAAAAGCCTACACTAAAGCGGTGATACACCAGAAAAGGAGGATGTGAGAGTAGTCTCCAAATGTGTGAAATACAGAGGCAAAGTGCACACTAGAAGAGGTGATGACAGTTCACCATAATCTAGCAAAATGCATTCACAAAAATATTCCAAGCATACACAATGTTAGTGAATTCCTGCAAGAACATAATAATAGACACAATATTCTTGTAGAAAGATAAAACGGGCAAGAAGAATGCAAGAAAACACAGCAGGGGAAGATACATCCACAAACTTTGTATTTTATTGCTTCCTGGTATGCACAGTTCAGTCTATTACAAGATAAGGGCCTGGATCACCATGCAAGGAGTCCACTACAAGGGCCTGCAACACACTGGCTTCACAAAGCAATTTTGGCAGAGCTTTGTTACCCAAAAACTCTCTCCTTTACAATGAGCCCAACACTCCAATTTATAGAAAAAACAGAAGGAGAAGAGAAGGGAAAATGGAAATCCTGAAATCTGTCCTTCAACCACCTGTAAGAGGCATTAAATTGAGTGAAATGATTATACATTACTTGCAAAAGGCTCCCCATACTGTCCCATGTGTTGGAGCAGAGAAAGAATGATGACCATGCCTCTTAATTGCACTCCCAGCTACAAAAGAAAACACTGTTCTGAACCCGGCCACATTTTCTTAAAAAACTGAAACAATTTCTGATCAAATCCAGAATTTCTTGATTTCTGTGCATCGGGCTCGGAACCACGATTCCAACGGTACCAATTTTGTGCGATTTCGTTGAGAAATGCAAAAGTTATGGCCTTCTGAGTGCGGGCAGCTATTTTGGGTCTGGCAGGCGTTTTCTGTCATTTGACGGGAATGAGCATTAACTGACTGGAGCCGAACACATTTCCTTCATTTAAATATATCTACCCTCATTAAAAATAAGAAATCCAGTCTCTGTGGCGTAGAGGACGTCGTGCTCGTTCCAGAAAGTCCAATTTTATCAAAATCAGAGCTCGGAGTCAAAAGTTATGGCCGTTTGAAGTTTCCAGACCAAACGTTGACTTTTCTCCTCTGTCTTTGGCCATTTCGGTTTTTCGCGTCCCACGCGTCCCTTTGTCCCAAATGTCCCAGTGCTGCATGGGACAAATTCTTCCGAACCGCCCGAAATGGGCTTCCATGTCCCTTTTCTGCCGGTGACACGTGGCGTGATCTGATTGGCCTTCGACTCCTTCGGCTATCCGCGTCCCGCGCGTCCCTTTGTCCCATTTGGCCCGGTGCTGAAATTTCCCATTTCGGCCGAACCGGCCGGTTCACGTACTTTTGTCCCGCGCGTCCCGGACTGAAAGTTCTCATTTCGGCCGATCCGGCCGGTTCGCGTACTTCGCGTACCTTCGGCCCAACTGTTCCGGGCTGCCTTGACTCATTTCAGCCGATCCAGCCGGTTCGCGTACTAATTGCCCAGATGTCCCAGACTGCCTGTTTCAACAGTTAGTCAATTTTTTCCAATTTTCGGCCAGTTCGGATTTCCGCGTCCCGCGCGTCCCTTTGTTCCAAATGTCCCAAATGCTGCGCAGACTGCCTGGCGGCCTTTCGGCCGGTTCACGCCCTTTTGTCCCAACTGTCCCAAATGCTGCGAGGACTAGGACTTAGCCATTTTTCATGATTTTTCCTGGCCCGAGCCTGTTTTTACAATTTTCTTACCTTTCCTCAGAACTTGCTCTCTTCTACTTGGACAGGGGAGTTAGAAAAATATGAGGGGACCCTAGAAACATGAAATTTTTTCCGTGACTCAATCTATTTGCCTGGGACTTAAGAATTGATGCATGTTATCAAAATTACCTTGAGGGGTGAATTTTGGATAACACTAGTGTCTGAACATGGATTACTACCAGCCCCTTAATTTGACCATAGAAATCATAATCCCCACCCTTCGGCTTACCCTGCATGGGGAAGAGAAAATCCTAACTGCACCATAGAATACATCAGAGAAGTTTCAAACAACCTCAGAGGTTTCCCTTCCTGAAATGTGGTCCATGATAGGTATTCGAGACTTTCCCCTTAAGAAAAGGAGAACCATGAGGGAGTACTCTGTCAATAAGATTTTGCATTTTCTCGTATCTTGGCTCTCTTCAGGTACAAAAACCAAAACATATATAAGAGGGGGACATTCCTTGTTTGATTGGGTAAACTCTCCTGAAATGAGAATGGATTTCACCCAATTGTTGAATGGGTCGTGGCTAAGGACTCAGGAACTACTAGAAATGAGCATGTCGCGCGGCTTGGTATCTGAAAACCAGTTTGTGTTTGGCACGGTGGCCCATGATGACTTTATTCAATGCATAGATGACTTGCTGAAACGTATTCCAGAGCTTCCAAGTGATAATCATCCTACAAACATTCAATGCTTATGTCCTTTTCTTTTGTCAAGCAATCCATGTTTTATAACATTGTATACTCATATGTATATGTTTTGCGAGGGCAGGGGCCCCTAAAATAGAACCCCAATTTTTTTCATGTATTCATTTGTTTGAGTAACCTTTCTATTTTAAAATCTATATCGTGCGTACATATTTTTTCTTTTAAAATCATTCAGGCACACCTTGTAGTTACTTATGTTCTCTTCCTTGCAACATGACCAACTCTCAAAAGTAGAAAATTTCATCTCATGGCTACATTTTACATTTCACTCGTACTTTGCACAAAATCATGGGAGAAAGACATAGGAATTTGTTATCTTGCTCGCCCTCAAAACTTGGGAAAGCCTAAGTTTCTTTACTTCTCTTTGTTTCAATCAGACAGCTAGTCCTAGAACAAAACCCTCGGACAATGTTAAAATAAAGCATTAGAAAATCAGTCCCTTGGCCTTGAGATGTTATTCACTTTGTAAACCCAGTAATTATCCCTTCTCAGACATTGTGGTCAAACTGCTTCTTGTGTACATTCCCCAGTATGACCCAAAAATAGGCAACATTGTTTGTTCCTACTATGGAATATGTAATCTGGGTCGGAGTTTCGAAGAGATTTGGAGTGTATTTTCAGGTTGGCCCACACAACTTCTAGAGAAACTTAATTTCAAGCTTTGGGGGAAAATTACACTATCCATACCATATTAACATTTTACAAAACACGCCTGATGTCCCAGCCTTACACTGAAAAACAATCCATTTTACAACTTAATCATGCAGCAATTTGAGGACCTTCATAGTATTGGTAGGACCACTATACTCCTAACCATCCCATTGCTAAAATATGAGCCCAAATGAGGAAAATATAATCCAAAACAAGCCTTCATCCCTTACTTCTCCGGGAAGAGAATCCACTAAACAGATCAGTTTTAGAAAAATAGGGCAGACACAAAAGGTTTCCAAGATGATTTATGCCTAAAATTTTGGAAAGTGGGTAAGGAAAGAGCATCAAGAATCATTATCAAATAAGTACAATTTATTGTTACTTGTGGGGAAGTTACACCAAGTGATGTAACATTGGATTCAGTAATTATATGATCATTAGAATTAAATCAAGAGGTGTTCCAATCAATAAATTTAAAATCCATGGTCATTTTGACATTGTGAAGGGGGGTATGAGTGTCTCCTAACACCTTAGGTATTGTAGATGTGGTAACCACCATGGGGTAAAAATATCTAGATATATGTAAGTGTGTAGTAGTATGCATTAGCGGTCAAGAATTATTTGGATGAGAGTGAGAGATAGTGGGAGGAGTATCATGGGTGCTAGTAAAAAAATCATGATGTAAACCAGTAGCATTGTATTCCATCAAAGGAGGAGAATGATATGTAATGGAATTAGTGTCTTCATTATCAAGTATGATATGGATATCAAAAATACTAGTAACACGAGGTATGGAATATATTATAGCATTGTCCATGGAAGGTGTCACAAAGGAATTGTGTGTTATGGCATGAGTAGAAAGGATTACATGCATAATATGTAACCAAGGATGGACTAGAAGGATGTTATAATTGAGATTATTAGGTATAACGGACATTGAACATTAAGAGTGCAATTTTCTATAGTTATGGGTGTAATGATTTTACTCAACACTCACTTAGGTGTATTATCAAAACCATGAATACATAGAGTTGAGGTAGTTAAATAAGCAATAAAATTCCCTATTTGATGAAGAAAAGAGATCTTACATATATTAAGACCAAATCCATTATCAACTAAAGTATGTTTAACAAGTACATTATGAATGTGAACCTGAATATACAATGTGGGATCATTGTCAAAAATTGTTTGGGAGGTGATATCGGCTCTGGTGAATCTATCTAACGTGGAAATGATGTCAAAACAGTGATGGCGAGTGATGTTCCATTGCTGGTCACGCTCCTGAAGGAAGAGACGATGCCCTCACCGTGTTGGTCACTCTAGCGAGGAGAGTGGAAGGGTTGCTCAAAATACAAAAAACCTGTGTGATTCCAGTGATGGTCAGCCTCTTAAGATGTGTCGCTTCTTCAAAAGTGAAATAAAATACAATAGTCATTCTTGTGGCACTTTTCTGAAACGGGGGTGATGATAGTGTGGTGTGGTCTATGTTTATGTTACTTATAGCGGGCACTCCCCACACCGTCTATCCAATTTTCGCAATGGTCAGAGATGAAGGGGATTCTTCTGAGGGCATGAATATGTATACAAGCTTTTTGAACATTGTTGTGTAACTCATTAAGCAGACTTTGGAATTTTACATGGTTTGAACTAGACCATACATTTTGTGAGCGGAGTAAGAGGATTTAAACATTTGGCCCATTCCAAATTTGAAAGAAAAGTTTCTGAGAAACCATTACTTTTCTTTTGCTAGCATAGATGTGTTATTTACTTTTAAAACCATCTTGCATATAAAATCACAGTCCATCATAGTTTCGATGTTGGTGGGCATCTCCTATTTTCCCATCCATTGAGGGAGAATCTTTTGATAACTAGAGAGAAGGGACTAACGAAGCAAATCACTTTAATACTCTATGTAAATTGGCTCTAAGGCCATTTTCAGGTTCAAAACAAAAGTTTGAGAACCATTTGTCAAAGCGTTTTTCAGAAGAAAAAAAATAGATTCTCAACTCAGTGCCTCCCAAAATGGTGGATTTACTATTTAGCCATTACTCTTCACATGTATTACAGCCAAATTCACAAGCATTTGTTGCAGCAGGGTGCAACTGAGGGGAATAAGTTCCCTTCACTTTGAGGCCATATAATGTTTGTCTGTAGAATCATTTCTCTTTATTCCAACAAGAGTATCTTGTAACAGGTGACTACAAAAAATTGAGCAGCATCAAAATGGATAATTTTTTGTTATTTCAAGTAACCACAAATCAACTAAATTAACCAGTCCATCAACATTTGGCCTCATGGCTATAACATATACATCAAAAATAAGTAAAATAACATCTACACTTTCAGGAAACTATAAACAAAATCAACACACTCGAGTCACAACATTCCCCACCTTGTCCAAGGGAGTGTAAATGTTAACCATTTTTTTGCATCTTTGCCATTATTTTTAGTTTTGTTTGCTTACATATAACCAATAGACTGATGATTTTTTGCTACAACAATACTTCGCAGTATCGCTGCTCTTGTTATTATAAAAAAAAAGTCTAGTTTTTTTAATTTAAAAAAAGAAATTCGTGGTAAACTTGAGTCATAAAGTGGTGGGTATGTGAAAATCCAAATAGTTTTCTTTTTTGATTTTAGTCATTTTGTCTTTGATTAATATTTGTTTTTAAGAGTCTTTTAATAGAGTCAAAATGATATAGATGCTTGCAAATATAAATGGAGTTTTAGTGATTGCCCCTGCCTTCCTCGGGTAACTATAGATATTAGATTTACATTAGTAAATTCTGTAACAACTAATCAAAATCATTTACTTTAATTTGCGATGGGTAAAACTATAGTTTATTTATATGAATTTGAGAATATTCCTTAACATATTATTGTGAAATATTTCATTTAATTACATAATTTAATATTTTATACATTACTGGTATAGTTGAAATGTCTTGTCTTGCATTAAAATAATGATTACAATTTTTTGTGCTTTAAAAATAGGAATAAATTTCTCTACATGTTGGCAGAGGGCATTTATTGTTCATTTAATGTTCAAAAAATAAGTCTTAATCATTTGTCACAGATTTTGCATTCCAACATCATTTTTTGATTAAATGTTTGTATAATTTGTTTAATATTTACCTTGTTCATGTGTACTTTAGTAAACGCTCTGAAAAACGTAGGCTTTGAGGCATCTGTCATCAGGATTGTTACGAGACGTGAATGACATAAATGACACGGCCAATGCTTATGCCAGTGTCAGTCAGGGATTTTGATGTATAAATCTTATTACTGAATTATGAATAATATGTTCTTGTTTCTGATAGAGAATATTAGCTAGCAATTAACGGTGTGTGTTAGTGTAGGATATCTAGGCCTGCAATCTTTGAATACAAAGTCATATTGACATGATATATGTAAATTTTCATTTTCAAGTTGCAATTTTATAAAATATCATCATTCAAATCTGAACCGATTGAGACTACTAACATAACATAGTTATGTAATTATTACTTGCACAGTTCCCGTAACAGAGATTTAAGGAAATTCAAAGATCTCATTTTTTTGCACACAGGGAAATCCAAAGTGTTGAAAGCAAGGTTGAAGGAAGGATTGTCCAAATCCATCAATGGAAAAGTGAAAATAACAGACATAACAGTGTGACACCCACACTTTTGACACACAAATACAACAGTAAAAATACCAAAATATTTTTTTGACTTTAAATGTTCACTACACAACACCACATGGGATCCAATAGATAAACTTAACATAACATAACACACTTACATAAACATGAACCCACTCATAAGATAGGTAACAGAGGGTGCACATCAATGTCTTACTCAATGACGTAAACCAGGACAATGAACCAATTACAATAAGAAACAAAAGATAGGCATACTCCACGATATGGTCTTTTTCATGGTTTACATATTCATTACATTTAGGTTTCCATTGTATGAACTTGTAGTTTTTAAGAGAATTAAACACATAAGGTTTACAAAAAAAAATTTCAAACTTCATTTACTTTATTTCGCAGAGCATTAGTCTTTAATGGAGAATGTGTGGATGATTCCTTTCTCCAATTCCATTAGTTATCCATAGGTCATTTGTTAATAAATTCATTTTAAACAACTACGAGCCTCCTAATATTCATTCTTACATTAAATTTTTGTTTCTCAAAATATGTTTAATAGACGTTAAATTTTATCCTCGTTTCGAAAAGGATCTAACAAGAGGTTAACATTCTGCTTTTCAAGATGTATATTCGATGTTTAAAATCTACATTTGCTAGACAAGAGAACTATCGTGAGGTCAAGGGATACCTCTTCCCATAAACATCATTCCATCATAGTACCATTATTTTTGTGTTATAGTTCAATAACTTGTTTGAATCCATTCAACATTTTCGCATCAAGAAATTATGTGTGTGTGTGTGTGTGTGTGTGTGTGTGTGTGTGTGTGTGTGTGTGTGTGTGTGTGTGTGTGTGTGTTGTTTGCTCAAAATTTTGATCTCACCAAGAGAAATTCTTATTTATTTTTAACAACATGAAAATATTCAAGTATGACATTACCCCTAACCCAAAATATCGTTAACTCATGTCCTCTTCACGCTTACGAGGTACTTTGGTCTCACTATTGACTTTTTTTAACAATTATAATTCAAATGATACATAATTTACACTTAGGGATTCATGACTACAAGGAGTTCTGACACTACACCTAAATACTTACTTCATTTCTCTTAGACCATCAAGTATTAAACGTATAAAACCTAACAACTATATGCTTCTCAAATGCCTTTCAAGGAACAATTTAAATCGTTTTGAGAATGTGCATTAGTGTTTCTTCCACCAATAACCTTAAGAGAGGCTTTATGATCTCCTATCTTCAAAAACATTCTTGGATGGTGGGAAACTACCCCATATGAGAAGAACATGATAGTCCACTACTACATACTAAGGGACGCATTTATCTAAGAGGGGACAAAAGGGGTTCAAATGCAAAATTTATATAATTTTATACGTTTTAAAATCCTTCTAAGGTAATATTTACAATTGTTGGTAACAATACATCATAGCTCCTTGTTCATTAACATCAAGAGAGGTCACTCAATGTATTACACTCTTTTTTACTCGAGGGTTTCTACACCCTACTGCAAGATAAAATTAGATTAATCAAATGTCCCTGTCTTGCAAAGCCTTCGTGTCACTTGAGGTATTCCAAGACTACAATTTATCACTTTCATTTAACACTTAGCTTATAAGGGTTCCATAAGATTTGGTTTGTTTATTTTAATTCTAATAAAATTATATCACTCCATTGTTGATTTGAATTATCTTAACACGTACACATTTTATGTTTATATTCTTTGATGGGAAACTATGTTTTCCAAATCAATTACTCTCGCATGGATCCATTCACATCCTCTTTCACATAATAAGAAAGATCTCTCATGTTGCAAGTAATCCCCACGACATTAAAATCTATTAACAAGGGTACTTTCTCAAATAACACCAAGTTACAAATTTTAAATTACAATTAAAAACTTAATAGTGTATTAATGCATAACCTAACTCTCCCTGGGGACCCAACCATTGTTTAATATATTCCCCATTTAATGTTGTTTAGTCTTTAAAACTACTAAGAGATTTCAAGCTCAACATGTCATCGTGTATGCCATTAAAGTGATGTTATTCCTCGCACTAAGGAATCTTACACACTTTCATACCTATGTGAATACTCTCAACTAGGTTTCTAGAGAGGAATATACAAACACATACAATACCTCTAAGTCTCTAAGACTATGAAGGATGTTTGGAGCTAGTCTAACTTGGAGCTTACTAGAGAAGGTCATTACATTCAACACGGGTAAATCTTTTGAGCTATATGTTTGTTTGGTTACTTTCCATTCAATATGAAAAACACACACACATGTAAGTTGATATTTTTATTTGAATATTAAGTGATTTCCTAGGTCATTGCAACTCTAGCAGATATGTAAAACCACATCATTTTAAATTACTTGCTAACAATTTTACTGGCACAATCATATCACAATTACGACGAAAATAAAAAATTTAAATGACAAGGTTCTAGTTTCATTGTAATGAAATTACTTGTATAATTCAGATCATGAGAATAAATATAACACCAAATAACACAATATTCCAGAATAATGATCTCAATATGCAATTAGAATAGCTTCGCCACTTTGAGGGGGCAAACTCCAAACCATACAATAAGACTCAAATGCTCCAATCATGATAAAATACTACCTACAATCCCCTATATATACTATTCATATGTTATGGCCATCACCAAGGCCGACCTACTAAGCATGAGAAAGTATAAATGATATAATAAAATGATATGGTAAGCCACAAGTTGACTATTCATATCCTAATACAAGCAATAGGTTAAGGGCATAACATGCCCTTCCCCTTCAAAGCAACATTTTCCCCAATGTTCAGAAGCTCTGGGTGTTGTTGTAGGAATGTCATATCTTCCCATGTTGCATTGTCATTGTCCATATTCTTCCACTTGATCAGGTACTCAGTAATAACCCATGTCCTCAATCTTTTAGTGTGTGTTTGAAGGATGCATTCAAGTTCCAAGATGACTCTCCCTTCCTCATTGATCTCAGGTAACATTGTTTGGGCTTATACTCTTTGTCCAATTACTTTCTTCAGGAAAGAAACATGAAAGACTGGATGTATTCTGGTTGATTGTGGAAGTTCTAATTTGTATGCTACAATACCAATCTTATACAATACTTTATAGGGGCCATAATACTTTGGTGAAAGTTTGTTATCCTTTTGTTGTTCTTTCAAAGACATTTTATTATATGGTTGTAACCGCACAAAAACCCAATCACCGACTTCAAAATGCCTTTCCGTGTGATGTTGATCAACTTTTTGCTTCATGCAGTTTTGTGCCATGACCAAGTTCTCCTTGAGACTAGAGAGGACCTCTTGTTGATATTGAATGTGTTCTTTTACTGCTCTAACCCACGGTTGTCCTCTCAATGATGATGTGATGGATGGTGGATGGTACCCATAGAGTTCCAAAAAAGGAGACATTTTAGATGAAGTATGGAAGGAAGTGTTATACCACCATTCTGCAAGTGGCAACCATTGGACCCATCTTGCTTGTTTATCTAACGTAAAGCAACGGAGATATCCCTCCAAACACTTATTTACAACTTCTATTTGCCCATCAGACTGGGGATGATAGAAGAGCTACGAGCTAAATGAGTACCCAAACATGATAATAAATCAATCCAAAAATTACTAGTAAATATAGGGTCTCGATCACTTACTATAATCTTCGGTGTCCCATGAAGCTTCTGAACTGTGTCCATGAAGGTTGTTGCTACTGTGCTTGCAGCAAATGGGTGTGCCAAGGCACAAAAATGAGCATATTTGGTGAGTCTATCCACCACAACCATGATGACATTTTTTCCTTCAAATTTAGGAAATCCTGTGATAAAGTCCATGGAAACCTCTTCTCATCGCTAGCTAGGAATAGATAGAGGTTGTAGAAGACCTGGAGATCGAATTGTTTCACCCTTTTTTGCTAACAAACCATGCATTCTATCACAAATTTTTGGACATCCCCTTTAATCCCTTCCCAGAAGAAATATTGTTTCACTCGATGATAAGTCTTCAAGAATCCAGAGTGCCCCCCTACTGGAGAAGAGTGAAGCTTAGATAGAATCCTATTTTTAAGAGTGGATTTCTTACATAGGTATAATCTATCTTTATACCACAAAGCATCCCCTTTCAATACGAATTTTTCAGACATGCTTGGATCATTCTGGAGATGATGAATGAGGTTTTTTGTAGTTGGGTCATTTCTCCATTCTTACCTTGCCTCATCTATCCAATCTTCCTGTAATATGGATATGTCACATAACAAGGCTGCAGTTGATTCATCTTTCCATTACAGAGCATCTGCAACTACATTCTCCTTCCCTTTCTTATCTAGATAATCTCAAAATCATATCCCAACATCTTGGAGACCCATTTTTTTTGTTCTTCAGATGATACACACTGCTCTAAGAAGTATTTCATACTATCATGATCTGTCTTCGCTTTAAAGTGTCTTCCTATGAGATATGGTCTCCATTGATTTACTACATGAAGTATCGCTAGCATTTCCTTCTCATAATTCGGCTTGTAAATATTCTTACCTTTGAATTGACGGCTCAAAAAGGAAATAGGACGGCCTTCTTGCATGATAACTTCCCCCATACCCACCCCTGATGCATCACATTAAATAATGAATGTTTTGGAAAAATCTAGAGTAGCCAAGAATGGAGTGGTGCACATGGCCTCCTTTAGTTTCTCAAATGCTTTGGTTGCATCCTCACTCCAATGGAAGGATTCCTTATTTAATAAAGCTATGAGAGGTGCAGCTATGCTTCCATAATGCCTTACGAATCTTCAGTAATAACCTGTAAGCCCCAAAAATCCTCATAGATTCTTTAGGGTTTTTGGAACCTTCCACTCCATCATGGCTTTGATCTTATTAGGATCCACTTTAACCCCTTCATGAGAGACAATGTGACCAAAATATTCAACCTCCTTGAGTCCAAAAGAACACTTAGAGGGATTTGTATAAAGTTGATGTTGCTCAAGGGTTTCCAAAACCTTATTTACATGATGCAAATGTTCCTCCCAATTTGCTATAAAAAATATCATCAAAAAACACTAAGACAAACTTCCACAGGAATGACTTAAAAATAGAATTCACCAAACTTTGAAATGTAGAAGGTGCATTTGTGAGTCCAAAAGGCATTACCAGAAATTCATAATGGCCTTCATGTGTCTGAAAGGTGGTTTTATGAACATCCTCATCCTTGATTTTGATTTGGCGGTATCCTGAACGAAGATCAAGCTTTGTGAAATAAACAACACCATGCAACTCATCAAGCAAATCATCAATTACAAGAATAGGAAACTTATCTTTGATTGTGTACTTATTAAGTTCCCTATAATCAGGAAACATGCACCACATGTCATCTTTCTTTCGTACCATCACTACTAGAGAAGAATATGCACTCTGACTCTATGACATATGATTTCTTCTTACCACATCTCTTGTACAATCTTCTTGATTTCACTCTTTTACACATATGGGTACCTATTAGGTTTGATGTTAGGAAATTGACTTCCTGGTAATAACTGAATAGCATGATCATGATCTCTCTTTGGAGGTAAGCCCTTTGGTATATTTTCAAATACAACAGAGTGTGCATCCAAACACTGCTTGGATATTTGATGGTATAATGTCCTTAGAATGATGGGCCTCCAATGAAAAGAGTTGTGTCACAAATCCCTCTGCACCCTTTTTTAGCATTTTGTGCATCTGATGAGAACTTACTATTTGTGGAGACTTTTCTCTTGAGCATCTTAGCACAAATTTCCTTCCTTCATAGTGAAATCTCATGAACAAGTCTTGGAAGTTCATCTCAATGGTTCCCAAAGTGGTAAGCCATTGAACCCCTAACACAATGTTTGTTCCTCCCATAGAAATGGCATACATGGGACTATTTAGTATGTAATCTCCCATAGCAAGCTTAATGCTATGGAATTTTCTAGAACAAGTAACAGTACCTCCATCAGCAATCATTACTTGACATTTAGGAGCTGGATAAATGAAATAGTTTAGGCGCACTACTAACTTATGATCTTGATAAAGTTATGAGTACTTCCTGAATCAATCAACACGGTGACCCTCTATTTTTTAGGAATCCAACCACCTTTAGGGTTTGAGGGGGTTCCAATATCTAAAATTTCATGGCATGAGATCGTTGGCTGAGGATCTCCCGACTCCTCCTCTAGCTCAACCAAGACCTCTGACTCTGAATCTTCATCCTTCTCTTCATCTTCACTAGGCCCATCAATGTAGAACAACTTCTTTTCAGTACATTTATGTTCGGGTCCAAATTTACTGTCATAGTTAAAACATAACCCTTTTTCTCTTTTTTCTTCAATTTGTTGAGGTGTCAATCTAACTGGTCAAGGGAGTGCTAGGGCCAAGGTGTTGCGATATCTGGTATAAGTGAAATGTTGTCTCCTACTTGAAACAAATTTCTCCTCTGCCCTTCTTGCCATAATCATCAAATCAGAAACCTTATGAGGATTAAACATATGCACCTCATGCTCAATGTGATCCTTAAGACCCCCAAGAAATAGGTCATTCAGATTCTCTTCAGTAATATTTTTTTCCTGCAGAGAAAGGTTTTGGAAGTGATCAATGTAATCCTTAATAGATCTTGTTTTTCTCAACTTTGCTAATTGGCTAAAGTAATTATCTGACACATTAGAACTGTAGTGTAATTGCAAATCTTCAATGAAGACTGTCTATGTAACATTGATACCACTCTTCTTCCTTTGAGCACATAACCATCGATACCAGACGAATTGGTCAAGTTCGAGATATAAAGATGCCCATGGTCACCTTTTGTCCTGATGGAATCTGATGTACTTCAAAGAAATTATCCATTTGGTTTATCCAATTGAGTGGATCCTTTCCATCAAACTTGCACATCTCCACTTTTGGAAACATAGTACGGTCTTGCAGAGTGCTCCTATTTGGATTGTGCCCACTCAAAGATCCACTCTGGCTCATGTGTCTATTATGTTGACCTGAGGATCCACCTTGATTGACATAAGTATGATTACCCATCATATGCGTACTAAATTTTTGCATGAACTCCTCCAAGCTTTGTCCAATCTTATCCACATCTTCTTTGTTGGCCACCCAAGATTTGAGGTCTCTCAGGTTAAATTCAAGTTGGCTTACCTTATGGTCTATCGAAGTAAGCCCTAACCCTGAGGAATTTTTAGTTATATCTTCTATCTCCAACTCCTCAACTACTATCTCATCCTTTTCTGGTGTTTTACCCGGAGTAATGGGATTCTTTTTTCCCGCTTGTGGAAGGCCCCGCCACGATGCCCCAAAATAGTAGGATGTAGGGATCACGGTCAAATTTTAGGATTTCGGATTTCGATAAGAATTTGGCCCAATATAAAAAAACTTAAACAAAAAACCCAAAATATTTTTTTTATCTTTCCGAAAATATAACGAATTTGAAAAAATTCCACAATTTGCACCCTAGGGAGCGATTTTATGAAAAAACCTAAATTTGTAATAAATTTTGCAAAATAAATCAAAAAATCCTGAAATTTTCAGGGAACCTTACTTGAAATTTTTCACAAGTCTAGTAAAAATATCTCCCACCAATTCGTTTTGGTTCGCAATATATGGTGGAAACAAAAAATTAGGGTTTTTACCCTAATTTTGGCCCAGATTGCAGCTCTGATACCACTTGTAATGAAATTACTTGTATAATTCAAATCATGAGAAGAAATATAACACCAAATAACACAATATTCCAGAATAATGATCTCAATATGCAATTAGAATAGCTTCGCCACTTCGAGGGGGCAACCTCCAAACCATACAATAAGACTCAAACGCTCCAATGATGATAAACTAATACTTACAATCCCCTATATATACTATTCATATGTTATGGCCATTACAAAGGCCAACCTACTAAGCATGAGAAATTATAAATGATATAATAAAATGATATGGTAAGGCACAAGTCGGCTACTCATATCCTAATACAAGCAATAGGTTAAGGGCGTAACATTCATCCTCCTATATTTATTTTGACACTAAAAGAAGGGTTCTTTGGCATTGTTTTCCAAATCAACATGATACAATCAACTTCATTTACTTAATAGAATATACACCATTACCACCAAGAGTAACATTCGTTAAATAGGAAAAAGTACAACTACGTACGACATAGTACATTTTCCTAATATGCAACACTATCATTTTCATCATGGAAATAATGAAAATAATACATCATATTCATAAAAATATCATTGAAATACTCTAAACAATTACATTGCCTTCAAATAACATGCTAATAAAAGACACAAGTGTCATTTTTACCACTCCTTTTTGCTCGGGTACCTGCAACCAACGTTGCATCAGTCCTAGGATTGAGTATGGAAAACCCTTACACTCAAGCACAAACAAGACATTCATAATTTCAAGTAATTTCAAACAAAGTACAAGGAGATGTAGAGATAAGGAGAGAGAGGAGAGATAATTTCCTCACACATTCATTTTTTTCAAGAGAGAGAGAGAGAGTAGGGAAGAGAAAGAAACTGTAAAACATTTTCTTTGTTATTCACAATATTTTGACCATTTCTCAATTCATACCCATTTTCATATTATTTAAAACTCATCTGCATTTTAATCCATTCATGTTTCCAAAACCAACCACAATTTTATATTTATATTAAGAGATAGAGAGAGAGGGAGGAGAGAAAAAACACTTTAAATAACAAAATCCTTTCATGTAAAGTAATTGATTAAATAATACTCTACACGCATTGTAACACTATAAAAAGGGGCTCACAAGTAATTTACAGAACCGATGGGATCCTAAGAAATATTTTCTATCTTAAGTTGCGAGTGTGTGAAAACTGACCAAATCAAGTAAAGTGCTTACAATAAGGTTTCCAAAACCACTCATTTTACGTTCAAACATAAATTCCATTGATTCCTACCTATTCGCCTATAAACAAATAACTCATCGGATTCGACGGAATTCAATTTTTTAAACAAGGATCAATTTAAGGTGACTTCGAGACCAATTATCGTAAACACATCGAACACTTATGTTGTACAATGACCGATGACTCCAACATCCACTTGAAACTCTAGCTTACAAAATTATTTTTATGAAACTTAAAGTTGGTTTCAATTCTCGCATAGGAGTGTTAGAGGTAGATGAAGGTGTTTTCCAGTTACAACAAATCGATATGACAATTGTAAGCCAAAACCGATCACAATTTCATAAAGTGGGAACGTCACCACAAGTGACTGGAGTGTTAAAAGGGTATCGAATCTCACCTCGTTAAGGCATCTAATCAAGTTAGTCATTTTGGTTAAAAAAAACTTATGTTATATTGGGTCGACATGAATCTTGTTTGAGGTTTTTTTTTCCATTAACAGTTCAACATGGTGCTCCATGCGCATGGTTCCAAGGCTTTTTTTTTTAAGTTTAAAGAAAAATATTTTTTGGGAAAGGTAAAAGCCATATCCTTCATTCTAAGTTGCATTTATGTTTTAACATACAACATACTGAAATCCAATGCTAAACAAATAAATGATGAAATATTTAGTTTGAAGCAAGCGGAAGAGTGATCCATACCTTTTACGCTAATCCCACGATCCCCGCATTAGACGAGAGCGCATCAGCTTTAGGCATTCGGATAACAATTATGGGATCATTCACACTTACTCAAATTACTTACTCTTCCAACGTCATTTTCCACATTTTGGACACAGACTGGTACGATGCTGGCAGAGGTAAATAGCTTAGTTGGACACTATCTCATTGTATATAATTAGTGCTCATCTAGGCATCCATGTCTTTATACACCGCTTCATTGGAGGGGTGTCACAACTGTTATATCTGATGGTGTGAAAACTCCTATTTTGCCTCAAACAATCCCATACCCATGTCATCCACAACAAAACTCAAGGGGAAATTTTCTACAAAAATTCCAACTATTATAGAGCTACATTACTAAGATGACACACCTAAGAAAGATCTTGTTTGGCCCCGACTTTTAAACATACCAATGGTATTTCCTTATAACCCCAAGCGGCTCTTTCAAAAACTCATTTTGTGCATACCTGCAACCGTGGCACACCAGAGAATACATCTATAGAGGAAGAGTGAAAGAGACATCTTGCATAGAAATGTGTGGGATAGCAGGAAAAGGCACGTTCCCTGCCTTAATAATACAACTGCGTGAAAAGTGTCGCAGAGGTGACACTATACGCAACACAGGCTTCACAAAAACAGAATTGCGTCCCTTTCTCAATTTTCTGTACACAGGAAAAGTTCCTCGAAGAAACCTAGAATGTCATGCAGTTGCCCTATATAAGGCTTCTTATAAGAATGATCTGCCTCTTTTGGCGGCCATATGTGGGCGTTTTATGAAATCTATTGTGTTTAGAGATGTTCACGCGGGTGTTTTCAAGCTTGCAGTAAACTATGCAGTGAAGAAATCAGCAGGAATAAACTCATTCCTTTGCACACAAATACAAAAGAAAAATGAAAACATGAGCCAAGACATGGATGGGATTTTACCGTCTAATTTAGGTTTAGACAATTTGCGTAGAATTAATGATATAGTAAGTTATTATTTGGACAAAAGCTGGGGAAAACATTACTATTTACTTTTATTGAAATTAAAAAGCAAGGTTTGTATTAGCTATGTATTTTTTTAATGGAGTTTGTGAAACTAATTCTCAAATGTGTTAATTAAAATTTAGGTACAACCCACGATTGAACATTTTTTCCGCCACATTCAGACTATGACTTCCAAGTTGCATGATATCAAAATTGTAGACACTACTCCACCAAAAGTCAATTTTAGAAATGAAGTTGGTAGTAGTGACACAATTGCAGTAGGTTGTGGGATTCTTGACAATTCCAATTGACATCCAAGGGGTCCACTAACTTGACGAAATGGAATGGCCTTTTCCTTATTGTACTGACATAGAACATGTTTCTTTTGTTGTTAGTCTTATTTATCTAGCACAGATGTTGTGCCTTGCACACATATGCATCTTTCAGGTGCTTGAGTAGTTCTAGCCTCTTCATGGATGTAACCCATCTCTATACATGCACCTCATTCCTTCACTTCAATCCAGTTGCACCCTGGTTCCTTTTTGACTCCTCTATTTTTCATTAACCGTCTAATAAACACTACATCATCCTGTCTTCTGGCTTTAGCATATATATTTGAAAGGGGGACATATACTGCAAACACTACATCATCATATCTTCCAACTTTAGCATATATATATTTGAAAGCAGGACATATGCTTCAGTAGTATATGCTCAAATCATATAACAATAGTAATATTTATTTAAGCACTTGCAAGGGTGTGTTACAGTGTTTGTTGAGGTTTCATCCTATCAACAAAATCATTTACATGGGATTTAAGTTTTATTTTAAGTCATCCCCAGCTTTTTGTTACAACCACCATTTTCCTTAATTTAGAATGGATTCATCTTTTTTAAGTCACATTACAGATAGTGTTCAAAGGTTTGTAATTCACATATCTCTTCTCAATTTCGTTATTATCTTATATTGTGATTTATTGAAAAACCTCTTAGTTATTTATAACGCGTCTTATGGTCTATGCAATATTTTTAAACAATTTTATTAAACACTTAGGCAAGGACTGGTCACATTGCGACACTTGTTTATTTTGTATTGTTTTAAGTTTGGTCAATTTATAATTAGAATTTAGTTTAATATTATGAGCCATAAAATTACATCTTCAATCCATTAAGTTTTGTCTAAACTTTTTTTAGTCAATTGTAAAAATTTATTATTGTCGAGTCCAATTTGTGGGTCTAGTTAAAGTTGTATGTCAATGTCAAAAAGTGTCATTGTTATGTACATTTGGAGTCATTACGGAGTTAGAGTCAATATTCTTTATGTCAATGATGTCTTGTTAAAAAGTCTGAAAAAAAAAATTGCCTCACGGACTCATTTTTGAGGTAACCCTATTAGGAAATTAATATTTACAATGTAATTACTATAGTGAAGTTGTAAATAAGCAACTCGCTATTAGTTTTTTGAGTGGTTAGTCGTATATATTGTTGAAACAACAATATATCACGAATAAAATATAGGTTTGGTTTGTTAATTAATAGTTGATAGTAATATTGTTATAACCAATATTACGATATAGGTTGTTGAGACATATCGTATTCAGTCATTTGTTAGATTGAGGTGAGATATTGGTGGAGATTGCATCTCCCTAATTATAGGAAAGCCTTTTCCTAAATATTCCTAAATATTTGTAATCGTCTCGGAATAATTTAATAGAGTGAGAATATTAAATGAAATATTATATCGTCCATTGAAATTATTGTGACAATCTGAATTGAATTCGAGATTTGGTATCATAGCAGTTCGGTCAAGCCTGAGAAAACCATGGTGAGTTGAGACTAGTCAAGGGGCAACGCCATAAGCCTTTATTATTGCCCCAAGCCTATGAATTGTGTGCTTAAGGATACATGTCGTTGCATTCAGATTGGTCATATTTCTAGGTGATCTTCACTGCCACCGACGTTATAATCTCTGCAGTCATTTGCCTGTTTAGTCAAATATATCAGAGTTAAAAGCCTGCGTTGAATTTTTCATTGAAGACTTGGCTTAGAAATTGGTGAAGAAATTGATATATTCTGTGTTTTGAGTTGTGCGCTGGAAAAACGTGAAGGAGATATGATTTGGGTTCTTCTCCAGTCATGATCTGTCTAGGCGTCTTAGCGAAAGCACCGTCCTTGCATTGAGGAATCGACATCATACTGTTTGCAATCTAACTAGTAACTTGGCATTACCGTGGAGGAGGACGTGTTGTCGATGGCACAGTCCATATTGTGCATGAACCATGTTGATTGACCTGAATTGGCCAATAACAAAGAATCTGCGGTTCTGTATCTATGTGAATACATTTTGTGTTATCATCAAACCTGCCCACATGCTTCACACTCGTCAACTCCAGGACCATCAATAAATGCAGAAATATCATACGCCTGAATGAGTATATTGGTGGTTTAAGCTTTGCATCAGTATTGAGATTCAAATTGCTACATTGCAGACTACATATATTTGCATTAGACTGGCATCAGTTCGAACCTTCCATCATCCATCGACTTGTTCGCCCACCGTTTCGACACGTGACTCACGGGTATGGAGACAAGTTTTGTTTACCTCAAAAGTCTAAATGTCATGTGGTCTATGATTATAGGTTATAACTTTAGTAGTAGTTTCATTATGATTAATGAGCCTGTGGTATAAGTCTCGTCATTTTTAGTACCTGCCGCGTAGGATACTATTGTTTTTGCCTATTGCTATTAATTCACATGGCATTGCGGTTCAATATAGATATCGTAATGTTTGGGTAAATATTTACTTTAATTATTGGTGGTCTGAGGTAAATGTTTCAATTCCATCATCGATGATTGGTTGAATCTTGTTCCCTCATTGCCCGATTTCAGTCGAGCATCCACGGCAGATATGACCAGATTTAATAAAGTTTTCTTTACCTCTTCTAATTTGACATGTATCTGAGGTATTTTCTATAATTTTTCCTCTATTGGTCGTTGCAGCGGCCGCTACTCTTGTGCTATGAGATTCACACGTCGCTTCCTCCATGCAGAACCCTGTGTACATGGCAGTGTCCTAGGGAAGAAGGATTAGGAGATATCATTTTCATTTTGTTTAAAATTTGTGTCCACAAAGGTGGCGGTGACTGTGGAAGATGTGCTTATGCTGAGGTAGGGTTCTCTCCTTGTTTTATTTTCATTTCCTATTTTCATTTATCCTACTTAATGTATGTCGTAGATGCAAGGGAAAAATTAATGGTTGTGTTCAATTGTTGCTAGGTTTTTGTTGTTTCCCCATGTTGTCCCAAGAAATTGCAGCTGTTGTATGGATCTCTAACCCACATCGATCTCCGCCCTGTTCCACTTCCCACAGGAAGTGTAGATCCTGTTGTTTTAAATTTATTTATTTAATATAACCCATTTGGGGCCTTCTGGCCTGCTCATGTCCGTAGAAGAAAATGTAAAGAGGCCTCATTTTGTTGAATGACCAGCCACAAAATGTTCTGTCCTCTTTTTCCATTTTCCATTGTCTACTTTAGGCCAGATATGGATTTTGTAGGGGCCCTCTAGAGAGAAGATGAAATTCCAAAAGAATGGACTGGGTTTGATTTGGAAAGAGTTTTGTAGAGCTTTAAGGATGCTTTTTATTTCAGGGCATTTAGCATTAACATAGACATGTTGGTAAATAATCCCCCAAACATGGTAACTTGTGTGACAGTCGTCTCTATTAAAATGGATACGCTGGAATTCCATATTGCCTCTCACTTAAATGATTGTTGCATCAAATTTTGGACCAAATGTCTCCTAGTTATCTCCTACAAAAAAGAAGCCGAACCTTTTAAAATAGAATGGCATTTTAGAAATGTTTATTACTTGTTATGGTAAATGTGAAGAGGCTACTACTTGATGTTTATCATACTGTTTTGGCCTTAGCAAGGATACACATATGCTTGCATGTAACTTTTAACCTCGACTTAGGTAAAATTTCAAGTAGAGCTTTCTGTAAGCAAGTAAGCTACAACAGAGGCTTTTCATTGTGAGAATTTTGGAGTAAGATTGAAGGCTGGAAAGTTGACCTGAATCACACTTCCAATATTCAATAAAAAAATGTAATTAGGACTTTGTTTCTTCCATTGTTTTTTGATTTTGAGAAAAGAACAATTGAAATATACCCAGTGAAATCAAATTGGTGGAATAGTTTTGGGGATAACACTAATGTTTCCTGAAAAAGATTCCTTGAACACCTAAATGATATTTCATCCCTCCCATTTCTTTATGTCCTTTTAATAAGGAAAGTGGCACTTTCACACATGATGTGGGCAGAAAGAAAACACACACATGGTGTATGAAGAAAATCTAGTTTTTCAACCTTCTCCTAACTCAAGATTACTTCCATTACATGGTGATAATAGCCAAAAAAGCCAAGACACTGTTTATTTAAAGTTTATGCCTATTGAAACAAGGGAGTTTTTTTCCTTTCTTACTCAACTTAAGATGCATATATTCCATGGCTGACAGATGATGGCATGCAGATTAGCATGGCTACCAGATTTTAGGAAAACTCAATTGTCCCTCAACCAATTATGAATTCAAGTGGCTCTAGTCTTTTAATATATGTATGTTGCAGGATTTTTCTCGTTATAACAATGTCAAGTCTAAATTTGGTGTCGTATATCCTTGCTGGTTTTGTAAAAAAGTCTCTGAGTTCTTTCTGCTCAACTGTCAAGCTCTGGGAGTTGTTTTCTAATGAGTTTCATTTGTGGGAGATGGAGTTATCCTATTTTAAGCTTTCCCCTTCTTTTTTTATTACTTTGTTTGATCATTTCTGGGTAGTGGATAAAGCGGAAGGCGGTTTTCGAATAGACAAGGGTTTTCCCTCCCGTTGTGTGTTGTGTTTGCTGCGTGGTCCTACCATTTTCAACATACGGGTAATTTCCTTTTCCTTTTCTATTTTCTCACTATTTCCTTTCTTATTGGAATTTGCTATGTTATTTTCCCCAGCTCATCCATGTGTGTTAAAACACATATGTACGGGTTAACTAGGACGCTTCCTTCAAGGGTTGCAGTTTCTAAGATTTGTTTACAGGCTTTCTCTCTATCTCCATGCCTAGACATTGAGGGAAACAGTACTCTGTACAATAGCAAACTCCCAGCCTTTTCATCCCTGGATAAACCCTTGCTGACCTGTATTAATCAGAATGTGGTATTCGAAAAAATGTATTAATTTGTACATAAGGCTTTTTTCCATATCTTGATAAATCCTAATAAAATAGGTTGAATGCTTGTTTGCTAGACTTCATGAGGCATTGGATGCGGTAAGCTACAACCAACAGTGCTCATAATTCCACTTGTAGAACCCTGTAAAACATGCAGTGACCGGAAAGCTAGTTTTGGAGCCTTTTCATCCTTGGATAAACCCTTGCCGACCTGTACACTCAATATGTTCTTCTGTTCATGTGATAGTGATATCCAATGAAATACTTGATGATATCCAATCAACAGTGTTTTCATTCAATTAGCTAAGTAATAAAATATTTCATTCCCAACAAAACACAGGTAATTTAGGAACAATAATATTTTATAGTGTTCCTTATGGTTTTTCTTTTGCTTGAGGCCTTGTTTAATAGCTGGTATTTTCTTCTGAGTGTTGCTTTTCTTGAACCCACATTTCTTTTAGGCATTTTATCAAACAGTTGACGTGCCTTGTCTATGCTTCCACATCTGGATACTGCATTGTTGTATCCGAGTCGTATCAAGATACAAGAAGAAAATTTTGGTGTATCGGATTCTTATCTGTGAATTATTCGCTATGTATCCAAATGTATTGAATACACATATAGATATGACAGGGGTGTTGTGGAATATCTAGTAGCGTATGAGATAGTCAAAATCTAGAACCCGTAGGTTCTCTGCTTAACCTAACTTCTTAACCTGCTGTAGTGGATAAAATCTCTTCAAATTTTGTATAAAATTTAGGAAACACTCTTTGACCAGTGATACTGATAAGCATCTCTAATATCCCCTCTAAAATTTCTCACAACTGCTTTCAATGACTTTGGTCAGATTGGAGGTGAGGTGCATGTTGATTAAGTTTCAGCCAATGATGGGGCTTCCTAAAAATAAACCTGAATATTTAAGGGAGCTAATAGAAATTGCATTTTGCTCCAATAATTTTCAGAGTGGTAGAGATCAAAGTACAGAGATCAAACTATACAAGTTAATCCTCAATTGGAGAGAGAGAATCTCAGTACTGATAACAAGTTAACAAGAGAAGAATAAGAGCCCAACAATTCCTTAACCATTAAAAGAATCATCAAATTGCTGCAAGGTATTATGGACCCTTCACCATTATAGATGAAATTATGGATTTGCGTAAAAGTTGCAGTTTACATAGATGTTCAACAAGTGTTGAACACAGTTGAGTTGATTTATGAGAGAAGCCAGAAGCATCCAAATGACGAAAATGGAGCGTAGATCATGTAATGGTCTGATGAGCTTATAAACAAACTACCTAGGAATCTACAGCCTTTTACGAATAATATCTTGGAAGGCACAACAGAGATTGCAAACCAGGAAAAAGTAGCACGCAATTTAAACACTTAATAGATTATTATTAAGGACATATTCAACTAGAATTCTGCTATATCACTGATAATGATGATTCAGATCAATCTCCTCCACTGTCACATAAGGATTCCTATATATCACTATATATTTTACACACAACCAATTGTTTCTCTTGCCAGACTTTGATCACCCAATTTTCCTGGTTTTAACTTTGCAGGTCTGTTGTTCTACTGCATTTACGGCCTGTGTTTTAGCATTTACAAAACTATAGTGTTTCTATCCTTCAATTTCTGGAAAGTGGGTGTTCAGAAACGTATTTACATTTAGTTCTATATTTGTTTTTCCTGTTTTGTTGTAGAAAATAATACATTAGACTGAATCTTTGAATGTGGGATGGTAAGATTTGATATGATTTTAGAAGAGAGTGTCGAATACCATTTTTCTTGATTGGGTATTGGATTATCTCTAAGTTCGGCCTTCTATAAAGGCTATATAGTAGTTTACAGCCTTTTCTGAATAATGTCTTCCAAGGCACGAAGAGAGAAAAATTGCATGATGGATAGGAACCACACCCTCCAATAAGGTTGAAACCAAGAGGAATGCCCTAGGGCAAGATGTTTTTAAACCCAAAGTACAGCAGCAGATAGTCAATGACAATAACAGTGGTTCAGTCCTCACAATGAAACCTGATTTCAGGTGTTCAATATCTAAGATTCTTTAGTCAATTTGTTTTAAAATTGTCACTTAAGAGTAATCTAAATGATACTTGCTCCAAGACCTGATCAATTTATGTCTGATCATAGAACACTTACTACTATGTCTTCTTTTTCTGTTTCAGTCAGAGAATGCTTGAAATCTACAATAGCCACTTGTGAGAAGTAGTTTAAACACCAGCGATGTGTATATACTCTTAGATGTGCAAATACAGATGATACTCTATGTACATATGAACAAATACTTGTATACTTCGTTGTTCTGGAAACTGTAGATATCGTATGTATATATGTACACTTGTTAAAAGTAGTTTAAACATGCATCTACGTGTTTATGTACTGGTATATATATTTATCATAGTTAGTAGGAGATTTCAGTCATACTTCCATGTCACCGCAACTGTATCTACATCTTCTGGTGGTGACTACAGTACGAATGTATATATAATATTGCAATGCCCTTATTCATTTACTTTTGTACCCTGATTAGGAATGGCGTCCTGACATGCTCCCCGCTCTATACCTCCATTTTCTGGTGATTGTATTTATATAGAAAATAGCCATGACCTTATTCCGGGGGGGCCATGATATATATATATATATATATATATATATATATGCATAGCCATACCTGTATCCTTACCCTCCAGTGTCTCCTGGCTGATATTTATATATGTAGAGTTATTTTTTTTGCAGTGTCTCCTGGTGACTGATACTTATCTATGTATAGTTATATGTTCTAAGATGATTGATATACAATCTCTATATGCATGTCTCTATATTGAATTCCCAAAGAGCACCTTCTGAGAAGTAGTTTAGGCATGCCTCTGTGTGTATTAACTTCTTAGTTGTTCAAATTCTGATGACGTGTATAAATATGCATGCATGCTTTCTTTGTTCTGGAAATGGTAGATGTACCGTAGCATATGCATATGCCTGTGGATATTGAAATCCCAAATACTCACTTGTTAAAATTAGTTTGAACATGCACTTGTATGTTTATACTTCTTGCCACTTGTTTATACAAATGCCGATGACCCCTAACATTTGTTGTAAGCATTGAAATTCCCTACATTCTGTTAGAAATATTGTAAGCATTGAAATTTGCTACAGTGTGACAGTGGTGATGGATGTTCATGATGTATATATTTCATTCTAAGCATCAAACTCTCAATACCCACATGTTTGAAGGAGTTCATGCATGATATAACACCATGTTTATATGTTTCTGTATATACTTTTTTGTTCTAAAAATGTTGAGACATATTCAATATATACGCATATGCATATGTGTATTGAAACTCCCAATCGTTGCTTCTTAAAAGTCATTTTAAGGTGCTATATGTAAAATTTTGATATGTACATCCATGATTGTATTTCTCGGCTGCACAAAATGGCAAGGGGTATTTGTTGTGTATATTTTTTGCCTACACTCATTGAAATTCCCAATACCCACTTCTTAGTATTTACTATTTTAGACATGTGATATGTAAACTTTTGGTATATACTTCTTAGTTGTGTAAATGGTGATTGGAGTAAATAATTTGTATATGTTTTGCTGAAAACATTAAAATTCTCAATAACTACGCTTTGTAGAAGTATTTTAAACATCATATATACATATATACATATATATATATATATATATATATATATATATATATATATATATATATACATACATACTAACTTTTAATCAATTGTTTGATTGCCTACATAGATTAAAGGGTTCTAGGGAATGTCCCAATATGTGGCATTTGAAAGCTACATGAAAAGTTCAACATCTTTTAGAAAAGACATTGATATGGCAACGTATTTTGAAATCTGTTTGTTTTCTTTTTCCTTTTTCAATAGAAATTTGTTTTTTACATCTTCGTTCGAGGCATTCTATCAAACAGTTCATGTGCATTTTCAACAAATTCATATTGTGCATATCCTGCAATCATGGCATTCCATGAGCCCACATTTCTTTGAGGCATTTTATCAAACAGTTGACGTGCCTTGTCTATGCTTCCACATTTTGCATACATGTCTACCAGGCAGTTGCAACTACATCAGTCAAAATTCCTCTATCCATTATGCTTTGATGGATGTCCATACCCTGTGAATGTTTCTAAGTAATTATAACGCATTTTCAACAAACCCATTTTAGGCATATCCTGCAATCATTACTGTCAATGATAACACATTTTTTGAGGCATTCTGTCAAACAGTTCACATGCCTTGTCTATGGTTCCACATTTTTCATACAGTCTATGCTTTAATGGATGTTTCCTATTCCAAAGCTATGATTTTGGCACAGGTTGGGAGTATGTTATCAAATGTAAACTAATCGGGTTGAAGACCTGTTTGTTGCATATGGTGAAATAGTGTGATTGCCTTGAAGGATAACCATGTCTTCTGTATGTTGTAATAATTGTATTCCATGAGAAACTGTCTCATTCTTTTACTTGCTCAAACCTTAACCGACATCTATCAAAACTCTCTCTCCTTGACATGCATTTAAATATGTTTTTTTTTTAAAAAATTTGTGTGTAGCAAAGTCATTTAATCACCTTTGAGCATATGAAAGAGTGGACTGTTTTTCGTTTTGAAACTATGGTTGAAAAAGACCTGCAATTTGCAAATTGCATATGGTGTAGTAACAGAATGTGCATTTACAGGATAACCATGTCTTAGATCTTTGTACGCTGTACAATAATTGTATTCCATGAGAATTCCTAAAAAAAATGTGTCTCGTTCTTTCACTAGTTCAAACTCTTTAGGCATCTATCAAAACTCTGCATACTTGCACATACATTTAAATGCCTAAAAAAGATGTTTTATCAAAAGATTGCAGTATAGCAAATGTCATTTAATCACTCTTTGACATACTAAAACACTTTGAACATGACCTGACCATTTAAGATTTATTTTTGTTTTATTAGCATGCAACCATGCAGATTTAAATGAGGGTTACATGCTTTTAATTGAAAAGTGTAAACATAGTATCAATTGTCATGAACTATAATTTAAAAAATTTCATTTGACATGGGAATGGAAACCTGGCCTAATAACCTGACTTTTCCTCTGTGATCCAGAATGCAGGGAGATCCATAATACTATAAACCAAATGTGAAGAAAAATAAATTTCGAACTAAAAATCATCTTAGATGCTAATTAGTTACCCCTCAACAAAACATAAAATTACAATTGTGTCTAACAAAGTGTGCATACCTAATGCACATGAACTGGGTTTTGAAAGAATACATAGAAAAATATGTGGTATCAGGCATTGCCTGAGTTCGTCCCTGTCGTATCAAAGATGGGTATATTTTTTACTCCTGTCACTCCTTGACCACCACTAACAACCAACAACGTAGGAGGCATGTTTCCCTGAACCATTGCGAAGTTGTGGGATTACTAGTCTCTATTTAGCATAGCAATGATATTAACAGGGAAAGTGGTTGGAGAATACATCACGAAAACATACTAGGCTTTTGTAGAAAATATTATATTTAATTCACCTCTTTTGCTGCATGCTCTTATATAATGTGTAAACTCTCTTGTACCCTATCAATTGGAGTCTTATAGTGGAATATGTTTCTAACTGGCCTTGTTGCATCTTATGTTGCTACTGGTGTGATTTTAGTTTCTTGTTAAATTGTTTCATTAATGACACACAAAAAAATGTTGCATTTCTTCCCTTTCATATATGGCCATTGTGAGAATTTTCTCCACATATGTTTCATCATTTGCCTAGTCAACACTCAATGCATCATATAGGCGCATGCCATTCATGAGTGTTTCTTGGTTAAGAGGCCAAATTCAATTCCTTTTAGATCCAGCTTCAATATTTAAACCACAAAGTCTTCCTGATTGTATCCATAATGAACATTCACCTAAATGGAAATATTAGAAAGACCTGTTAGAAATTGTTCATTTACAGATGGATTCGTGCTTCAATAGTGTAAGTTACAGTAAAAAATGAATACTTGTGTGATAGAATAGCTAGACACAGAAATATCCTTTGCCTACAATTTGACTGTTCCATGACAAAAGATGCATAAAAAGCGGACGTATCTTACCATTTTATATTTATAGTAAATCCAAAGTTAGGTCACTATACATAGTGGAAACTAGTTGCAAACTCTTGCTGCGCTAGTGAATAAAATATCTTACTTTCTGCTTAGCATACATCACTGAAACAATTTAAAATTAAAAAATAAACTTAAATGGAAATAGTAGAATGAATTGTTTGAAAGTTTTCATTTACAAATTAATGTATCTTTCAGTAGTTTCAAGTGCAAGTATAACTATGCAGTTGATTCCAAAAAAACTTTACAATCTAACACCCTGCAATTTGTCGCTCCAAATCATCACATTATATTGTTTATGTACTTCAATTAGTAATATGGAAATCAAAGTATTTTTCTACTTCCATTTATGCATTGCTTCCTGCAACTAGTTCACCTTTTACTATTGCATTTTTCCCCCACCACATGAATGTCATTTAAAGTTCTAGTTTGTTAACCGTATTTGTGGAAAGGTAAAAAAACAAGTCATTTATGTCATCGAATTATATTGTTTATGTACTTCAATTTGTAATATGGAAATCAAAGCATTTTTGTACTTCCATTCATGCATTGGTTCCTACAATTGGTTGATCTTTTGTAATAGTACATTTGTTTAGACTTTCTTTGTAGCTGTTAGATGATAGCTGATGTGAATTTTATACAACGTTCTAGATATTTAAATAGGCTATAACACATGCCTTGAGAGAAACTGACATCTAACTCAATTGATTAAAAATATATATACTTTTCTATTCATTGTTTACATATTACACCTAACTGTTGATGCACAAATAGGTTAATGTTATATTTCTATTTATTGTGTCATATTCAGGTACAATTACCAGAACATTTGCAATTATTGTTACCTTTACATTGGCAATTACATCATAAGAATAGCATCATCTTAAAGGTTAGTAGTTTCAAAATTTACTATATGCCTATATATGGTTTTCCGCATCGATTTGTATTAACGTTGTTCCATTTATTCCATACATAGAGCTACATATACATCTTCAAAATGTGTCTTTATAATCATCCTCATTTTCTTATGTTCTATGCAATATATTTGGACACAGGTATCAAATTCTCATAACACCCCAACAAAACTGTAAGAAACTCACATTACTTTTACGGTTACATTTGTGAAGGTATGTAACAATGTCTACAATATCTTTTCAATTTTATTTAGCTTTGTATAATACATGCACATTTGAATTTTATAAAAAATTACATTGGTTACTATAGATAGCTATTCAACTTAAGGTTACGTAAGTATTTACAAAAAATGGGTAAAATTGTGAATCATATAGAAATAAAGTTTAATAATTTGCATGTACTCAAAAATAAATTGGGCAAGAGAAAACAAAGTCATAATAATATAGAAAAGCACATTAGGAAATATGAAACAACAACTTGCGAAGTTACTTTGGTTTCCAAAATAGTAACAGGACTTCTTAGTAATAAAAACACAAATGAAAAGGAAATAATTAATGTTGAAACATATATACTACAAAATATGCCACCATTTGTTGACATTGAAAGTGCATTGCAACATGATCATCTATTTCAAAGTACATCATTCAACTACAATGCAGGTGATTGTCTTTTTGACACAATTCAAGTATTGTTGCATTTTCAGTATACGTCAATTGAATTGTGTATGGGTACAATAGATTATTTTAGATCATGCTTAAACAATAGGGACCCAACAGCAATATCATCATATGAAAATGAATTGCATGTTGATATGCTTTTTGATTTGCATAGAATATATGAAAAAACACTTACTTGCATAGGATGCGGATTTCTGCAAATGAAAATAGAGATGGCATTGAAATAAGTCTATGGGGTGATACATTTTGTATCCATTGGCTGTCTAAATGGCTAAACATTTCAATTTGTATATGGTCAGTTACCCACAAAAGAAAATACCTTCACTTTAACAAAGAATCATTGACACCACCATATTCAATATTATTTCACGATAGAAACCCAACTTGTGGCCACTATGAACCTTTGTTCTGTACCATAATAATCCCACGACAAATTGTAGATATCCATACAAAGTTATCACATACTTGTAATGATCTACTTCCTATTTGGAATGCCATTGCTCCTGAAATAGAAAGCTATGGCCTTTTAAAAACACATGCATTTAGTAATGACTGTGGCGAGAGCATGTTTACTGCAATTAGTCTTTTGACAATAGAAAATTTTAATGCAATAGCTCTTCGCCGGTATATGGCACAATCTTTGACTAATGCAATTTTAGGAAAAGATACATACGCAATCAAATGCTTACAGCTATGCAGCCCAAACTTTGGCTAGCCAACAAAAAATCAAGTTTTCGACCCACAAATATATCTTTCTTTAGTTGGACTACCATATGAAACAAGAGGTATCGAAAGTAGTGATTTATGCTTGTTATGGCTTTCCCATATTTTGCAAGCAAAAATCCAAAAATGGTCAACAACAACTAAAAGAATTATTCATGTATATGACTTTTTCCTGCACCCAAAAAGAACCTTTAATGTCATATCATATGAAACAGATACAGTGCATATTCATTATGAGCCATTAAGTCATTTGCATACAACAACAAAAAATACAATGCATACAACAATAGAAAATACAATGACCAATGAAATGCAATTGACAAGAAACAATGAAAGTGGGCCAAACAAGTTTAAGCAACATTCAACATTACCATTTCCTACTGCAAAGGCAAATGTAGGCGCCAGTACAAGATTGCACCATTTTAAAGCCCATATAAGAAAAACAAAAGGAAAGGAACAAGTAACTCAACAAGAAAACAAAATAGAAAATGCAATGACCAATCAAATGCAACTGATGACAAGCAATGGAAATGGGTCAAACAAGTGTAGTCAACATACAACATTACCATTTCCTATTGTAAATGCAAATGCAGGTGCTGTTATAAAATTGCACCATTTAAAAGCCCACATAAGGAAAGTAAAAGGCCAGGAACATGCAATGCAACAACAAAACAAACAAACGGATAAAACAATTACACTATACCTCCGTGCTATAGCAGATACACCAACACATGTTTGTGCTCTTTGCGAATGTTTCCATTTTAAAAAAGACGTAACCATGATTACCAACAATACTATCAATGACTTTTCTGTCTATATCTAGTGACATATCAATAAAAAAGCTTACATTGGGGGACAAGATATGTAAGCAATGCAATAATGCCATTCAACATCAATTGCTTCCTAAATTTTCTGCTCCTTTCAACATAAGAAGAAATGGGAAAATAACTTCAGTTCATAGATTAAGCCTTTTAGAAGAAAGACTTGTTGCTTTACGTATTCCATTTGCACAAATAAGGCAACTTGGATACAAAAGATTGTAATTTGGTCTTAGTAGAACACTTATTAATGTGCCTGTTGATTTTAATCGGGCACAAGAGGCATTACCAAAGAAAATAAATGAAACTGAAACAATTGCAATTCAGATAAAAAGAAAGTTGGAATACAAAAGTGCATATCTAATAGGAAATGTTAGGCCTAACTATGTCATGCAGGCATTAATGGAACTATGTAAATGTCCCCTGTATATTGACAATCATGTAGTTGTTAATAATGATTGGCAAAGTAGCTTTGAAACGCAAGTTACAAATGTAGTAGACAACATTGAAAATATCGAAGAAATAGATTACAATCCTAATGACCTTGAGGCTGAACCCATCACAGAATCAGTTGTACATGCTTATGAAAATGCTCATTCAATAAGAGACCTTCAGGAAAATGTTCTTGCAATTGCACCATCAGAAGGATTCAAACCCTTAGGCCTTTTTGAGGACAAATTTTGTGAAGAAATGAGTTTCCCTACTTTATACTATGGAATGCACTGTGACAATGACATTACAAAAAAATTCCATTACCAAAAAATAGCAAAATGGGAGCTACTGCATTGTAGAAATGATTTTACAACTCACACTACCAATCTTTTCTTCAAAGCAATTAAAGGTATCTTACAACAAGTCTCAATCTGTGCATGGATATGCATACACAAAGGCCAATTGTAAGGGGAAAAAATATATGCCAAAGATCTTAAAAGCAAATTAGGGGTGTCAAACATCCTTAAATCATCAATAGGATTTACAAGTTTAAAAACCATCCGAACTTCACCTGATTATTTAGCAAAGACCAGGAAGAACATATTTGCAATGATAAGACAACTAGGCCCACCAACTTTTTTTATTACGCTAACAAGTGTTGATCACCTATGGACACCACTATGCAACGCACTATATGCTCTATCTGCTAAAAACAAAAGGCATAGCGAAAACATTGACGATGATAACATCGATGCAATTATAAGGAAAAACCCAGTAATTTGTAGCCGTTACTTTAATCATAAGATAAATGCATTTAAAAAATTGATGCTGACTAACGATACTCTATTTGGAAAAGTGTTGGACTTCTTCTTTGTAATAGAATTCCAAAACCGTGGAAATGAGCATGTGCATTTTATGCTTTGGATAAAGGATGCTCCTGTTTATGGCAAAATTTCACATGAAGAAATACAAACATTTATAGACAAATATATCTCTACAAATTCATCACTACTTGACACGAATTTGGTAAAAATGCAAACCCACCATCATACGGAAACATGTACAAAACACACAAACTCACATTGCATATTTAATTTCCCATTACCGCCTATGGATAAGACCACAATACTAGAACCTTTAGAAAATACAGATGCCATAACTAAAAACATAGCAAAACAATTTTTCCAAAGCCTACAAACAAAAAAATATAGCCATTGCATAACATTTACTGCATTTCTTGAAGCTCATAACTTAAGTAGGCAAACATATCTTACACTATTACAATCTCTTCTCACTCGTCCTGCCATAATCTTAAAGAGGCATCCACATGATATGTGGACAAATGCATTTTCCAGTAAAGTACCAAGCATATGGTATGCAAATACAGATGCACAGTTCATTTTAGATGTTTATTCAGCTGCAACTTACTGTACATCGTACATGACTAAATTAGACCGGAAATTAACAACTACTTTTCACAAAATTCGTGAAGAAGCAACACAAAATAATGAAAGTGAAATGCAATTCATACGCCGTCTAGGAAGTAGTTTACTTAACTACCAACAAATGTCGACACGTCAAGCAGTGCACATTGTGCTTTCACTGCCATTGCATTATGGGTCTAGGAAAACTATTTTCATAAACACATCTCCAATTACGAATAGGACATTCATTTTAAAACCTCCTAAGTTGATTGCTAAAGAACATGACAATTCTGAAAATGTTTTATGTGCTTCAATTAGTGACAAATACAATGCAAGGCCTATATCATTAGAAAACATTTGCCTAGCAGAATTTGTTGTGTACTACACAAAAACAACATAAAATATGAAACATCATAAAAAATCAAAAATCATACGTTACGTAAGATACAATAAACATGTCGATGCAAAAAACTATTACAGAGAAAAATTGATGTTGTTTATGCCATTTCATGAACTAGAAGAATCATTGAAAAATAATTTCGACACATGGTGCTCAACATTTATTGCCAATCAAACATTGGTGGAAGAGAATGAAAAACAATTCACTGCAAAAGCAGATTCTCAATGGGGAAACATAGACAATGCTGCTTACAACATTGAAAACGAACCCAACTTGACATTCGACTATGAAAATGTAAATGAACCTAATGGGCCTAAGCACTTTGAGCAATATGACATTGGAAATGACCTTCAATATGCCACCAAAAAAATAACAGTTCATAACCAACCAAACAATAGATTCAACATAAGCAAAATTCCTTTCTTAATAGATACTGAAGAGTACTTTGCTCTGCAACAACAATTAAATGAAGAACAACAAATTATAGTAAAGGATATTAGCATAAAAAAGTTGTTAGCTCCAAATGATCCATTCCATTTATTCTTAACAGGAGGCGCAGGCACAGGCAAAACGTACACTGCAAAAGTAATATACCAAGCAATCTGTTGGTTTTACAATAGGCAATTAAATAGCAACCCTCTAAAAGTGAAAGGCATTATCGTAGCATACACTAGAAAAACAACGTACAATGTCAATGGTGCAACTGTTCATTCTATTTTCCAGTTACCTTACCGAATGTCAAAGATGTTGCCATTAAACGCAAATACTCTAGATACAATGAGAAAATGCTATAGCAAGTTACAAATACTTCTAATTGATGAAGTATCATTAATTGGAAGCCACATGTTATTTAACATAGACAAACGACTATGTGAATTTATGCATAAGCCAACCAAACCCTTTGGAAATGTAAACACTATTTTCTGTGGGGACTTATACCAAGCCCAACCGATTCTAGATTCATGGTTGTTCAAAAAAGCAATCATGCACAATGAAACAATACAATATACATTTTGGCAAGACTATGTCAAATGCTTTCAATTGAACCACGTAATGTGGAAAAAAAATTGCATGTTCATATCAATCCTTAACCATATTAGGACTTGCACAAAAACAAATGCAGATATTCAATACTTGAATTACCACTGCTATAGACCCCCACCACTAGATCCAAGTTTCCCATACTTATTCCACAAAAACATCGATGTTGACCGCCACAACAAGAACATGCTTATGCTTCTGCCAGGAGAAATGTGCACACTAAATGCAATTGACTACATAGAAGCCAACCTCATTGACAATGACTTAGTAACTACCAAAAAACTAGTGCTACCAAAAACTATAATGCTAAAACAAGACATTCGAATAGAATTGATTGGCGGAAACTACAACATAAACGATGGCTTAGTGAATGTCACAGATGGAATATTCAAAGCTTTTACAACTGGAACACCAAGTTTAATTTGGATAGAATTTAGCAATATTGACATTGGTAAATGCGAACGTACCAAAATGAAAACCATGTACATAGGAAAAATCAGTAAACACTTGACTCCTATAACAAGAATTGTAAAACAAATACGAATTAGCAAACAAACTATTACCCGCCATCAATTCCCTGTACAAATAGCATGTGCCAGAACCATACATAGAGCCCAAGGCCTGACAATGAATGCACTGGATTTCGACCCTCACAAAGTAAATTCCCATGGCCTTGTATACATAGCACTTTCGCGTGTAAAAAATATTGAATCATTGTATCTTATACATAAACTACAACAAACCAACTTCGTACTATCCACTGACGTAGAAGCTGAAATGCATAGGCTTCTACATTCTTCTAAATGGGCACCATTACACAATTTCACACAGGCAAGCCCCAAACACTTGCGCATTTTCTCACTCAATACCAGAAGTTTAGCACTGCACATTCAACACATAACGCATGATTTTGCAATAATGCAATCAGACGTAGTTTGTTTACAAGAAACACAAACCGCCAAAATGACAAGCGATACAACTCTCTTGCAAATATTCGACATTGTTCCTACCATGAATATCCACGGCTCTTCTTATGTGCTGCAATAAAAAACTCAATGGACACACCATTAAAACATTTAGTACACCTCACATTGAAAGTACTACAATCGATATTTTCTATTTGAATACGCATATACGAATAGCAAACATATATTTGAAGCCATTAAGCCCGCTAATAAACATTACAAGATTCTTAGAAGTCATCACTTCTACTTTACCAACAAATATGCAACTCATAATAGTTGGTGACTTCAACATTGACATGTCAAAGGCCAAAACCAAACAAGCCCAACTTCGCAATGAAATGCAGCAACAAAACCTCTTCCTTGTACCAACCATTGCAACAACTGATAACAACACACAAATAGACCAATGCTGGATGAATATGAATATTACAGAAATCACCACTGAAATTAGCCATGCATATTGGACCGACCATAACGCACTTTTAATTTCATTCCCAGTTTTGTAACAAAGCAAAATACATACTACAAAAAGAAATTGCAAATACAAAATACATGTCAAAATACATTGGAAAAGGTATTTGTTAGTTGCACTTGTACTATGTATACAACTGAAACCATAGCTTATTTTTCATAGCTGTTACTTATTATCAAGCTTTTGTCATTGCAGACACCATGTCAGATGCAACTTCAACTTCTGAAGCTGATCTCTCATCGCAACAACCACCAAAGAGGTATGTTGCTTACACATTTCATTCTCTATTGACATTTTTGCTATCCACTTCTAATTGATTTCCTTCCTCTAATAATGTGCAAGCCAAGGAATAAAATCCCAACACTAATATCTATTGACGATATAAATAACTACAAATTCGGAGAAATTTTTGAGGGTGACATCATGGCTACATATAAAACAGTCCTCGACAAACAACGAGGAAAAGAACTGCTGCGAGTGGACCTTACAGACAAAAAAGGCGAGCTGACAATAATTGCCAACATTATGGCACCTTTTATCAAAACCCATGAACATAGAATAATCCTGCAAAAAGCCATCCGCATAACAAACTTTACCATAGCTCCAAAAAGTGACTATGACCACTGTGACTGTGACTTCATATTGCTAATCAATGAAACGACAACCATAGAATCTATTGATTCTATTTACCCTCAGCATATGTTTATCCCAAATTCAAGCATCCATCAGCTACTGTCCACTACTGACCATTATGCAACTACAACCATAGCTGCCATTTGTACATCATGCCAAAAAATAGGAAACCAATTCATCATTGACATTACAGATGGTAACTCACCCAATGACAAAGCTCGGGTAAGCCTCACACTCTCTATAACAATTATTTAATACCATTCTCCTTACAAAATAAATCAACTGTTATTGCACTTAATGGATGGCAGGTATATATTTTTTAGACACTTGCAACAGAATTCCATATGATTGAAAATAAAATCCGAAGAAAAGAACCAGCAATATACCTTTTCAAAAACCTGGCAAAGCGGAGTGAAAGCATAGACAAGAGCTTGCGGAGCACCCAATCCACCTTCGTGACCACTGTAAAAGCAAAAAGATCTCTGGAACGCCTACAACTACTTCTGGATACAACAGTGAAGGTACTGATAGCAAAGCCATTCTTAAATCAGCCTTATACTTTTCTAATGCTTTAACGCTTGCAAAACTTGCTACTGCTAATGTAATTCTCATTTTCAAACTACTGCTCCTAAAAGTTGTTTTATGCACCCTCCTACTAGTATGCTTACTCCAACAAATTCTTTTACTATTATGCTCTACACATTTTGAGTTTGCACAATTGTTGTAGATGAAGATTAAGTCTTTTCTCCTCTACTTTGGAATATGCCATTCAGTTATCTTCACGAACTCTTACAATTGAACAACTCCCAGGTTGCTGGTAACATTGACCATCCTCTGCACCATTCCTTAACAAGTGGCTTGTATATGTTTAAGTTGATACTTTTCTAGAATTATGCTATGTTGGTCAAAATAATAACCAACTGTGTTTGTTCATTACGATTTCTCTTGATAGCTTTGTGGTTTTTGAATTTTTGTTACGATTAGCACAAACTCAAAAATATCCTCATCATTATAACTGTAGTTTGTTACTTACTCATTCTTGTTTGTAGTTTGGATTACACCAAATAGTGTACAATTACTATGTCTCTTCATACTATTGCTCTGATCAACACAATTGAATTTCTATTTCTTTTCCACTTCAACTAGACATTGAGGGAAACAATACTCTATATAATAGCAAACTCCCTGTTCCCCCTTATCCATAGGCATCAGAAACTTACAGCCTCAAGCCAGTGCTACAAAGCTAGTTTTCAAGCCTTGTCATCCCTGCATAAACCCTTGCCAACCTGTATTAATCTGTGGTAGGAATTTCTGTGCTTTCAGAAGAATGTGCAGAGATCAAACTGTACAAATTACTCCTCAATTGGAGAGAGAGAATCTCAATACTGAAAACAAGTTAACAAGAGAAGAATAAGGGCCCAACAGTTCCTTCACCATTAAAAGAAGCACCAAATTACTGTAAGATATTATGGACCCTTTACCATTATAGCTGAAATTATGGATTTGTATAAAAGTTGCAGTTTAAATAGATGTTCAACAAGTGCTGAACATAGTTGAGTTGATTTATTAGAGAAGCCAGAAGCATCCAAATGAGGAAACTGGAGCGTAGATCATGTAATGGTCTGATGAGCTTATAAACAAGCTACCTAGGAATCTACATCCTTTTACGAATACTATCTTGGAAGGCACAACATAGATTGCAAACTAGGAAAAATTAGAATTTATAGTTTCATAAAATGATGTAATAGAATGAGCCTATATAAAGGCTATATAGTAGTTTACAACCTTTTCTGAATAATGTCTTCCAAGACACCAAGAGAGAAATATTGCAAGTAGACGAAGTAAAATTACAAGTTAAAATATCTTAGCTCTCATACAAGCCAATATAACCAAGAGAACAAATCATGGACACAACCAAAGGCAAGTTAAGCCAACCAGTATAGACCAAACATACTTATCATAGTTGGCAAGGTATCAACATTGGGCACCTTGACTAGATAGATGTTTCATTGATGGAAAAGGTAACACATTAATGGCAATAATAGTGGTTCCGTCCTCATAATGAAACCCGATTTCAGGTGTTCAATATCTAAGATTCTTGAGTTAATTTGTTTTAAAATTGTCACTTAAGAGTAATCTAAATGATACTTGCTCCAAGACCTGATCAATCTATGTCTGATCATAGAACACTTACTACTCTGTCTTCTTTTTCTGTTTCAGTCAAAGAATGCTTGAAACCTCCAATACCCACTTGTGAGAAGTAGTTTAAACACGAGCGCTGTGTATATACTCTTACATGTGCAAATACAGATGATGCTCTATGTACATATGAACAAATACTTGTATACTTCATTGTTTTGGAAACTGTAGATATCGTATGTATATATGTACACTTGTTAAAAGTAGTTTAAACATGCATCTACGTGTATATGTACTGGTATATATATTTATCATAATTACCAGGAGATTTCAGTCATACTTCCCTGTCGCCACAACTGTATCTACATCTTTTGCTGGTGACTGTAGTACGAATTTATATATAATATTGCAGTGCCCTTATTCATTTACTTATATTCCCTGATTAGGAATGGCGTCCTCACATGCTCCTACCTCTATACCTCCATTTTCTGGTGACTGTATTTATATATAAAATAGCCATGACCTTATTCCGCGGGGACCATGATATATATATGCATAGGCATACCTGTATCCTTACCCTCCAGTGTCTCCTGGCTGATATTTATATATGTAGAGTTATTTTCCCTGTAGTTTCTCCTGATGACTGATATTTATGTATGTATATTTATCTGTTCTAAGATGATAGATATACAATCTCTATATGCATGTCTCTATATTGAATTCCCAAACAACCCCTTATGAGAAGTAGTTTAGGCATGCTTCTGTGTGTATTAAATTCTTAGCTGTTCAAATTCTGATGACGTGTATAAATATGCATGCATGCTTTGTTTCATTTCATGACTGATTCACAACCTTACACACAGAACTATAAATTGTGTATTTACAATATTGCCTTAGCTACATGCTACTCATATGACATTAACTGAATTTTTTTGAACCATGCCACAATTATTAAACGTGTTACAACTGTATGTGCTACTTTGGACAAAATACAACATGATGGGAAACATTTCTATTATTTAGATGATACCACAAACCTCTTTAAATCTTCTAATTCTACCCAAAGACATAGGAAGTATGAAATTCTGCAAACCTATTATATCTATTTTTGGTTAATATCAAACTGTGTACCATGTCCTTATTCTAGAATGTCATGTATATCTTAAATTTCATCCAATAAAAACATAAAAGTCATTTTAAATATCTTTAAGGACTCTTTCATTTATATTTATTACAATTTTGGTGTCAAAATTCATTTTTTAACAACTTCAAACTTAATATTTTACGAAAATAATAACTACTACTCTGTGTAAGCCCGAGTAGCTTAAAAACTCTATATCTTCACAAGTACATACCTTCAAAGCTTGATACTTGGCCTGAATATCTATTTACAACCCCTCTTTAATCTTGTTCTACCATTAAATCATTATGACAATGATAATGGTATAAATCAATGACATCCTTTCTTAAATACATGTGGGAAAACAGAGTATTTAAACCCTCAGCCTTCGAATTAGAAAATTAACTCTAGTTCATTAAATAACCTCAATCATTCTCTATTCTCAAATTTTCAACTTCCTTGCCTATCTTCCATACCCATGCACACCACTTTCTTTTTTAAAATTCATCTAAACTTTATGGGTCAAAAGAAACACAGTCACAGTTCTGTTTCAAGTAGTTTAATAACATACAATAAAGATTCATGATGGAAAACACTTCAACATAATGCAATGTCCTTTCAATTATTCCTATCAGTTTAGGTTAACATGATCAAATGATTCACAACAAAGTCTCTGCTTATCACATCGAAAGAGACTTGCAATACATTGATATAGTCACATGCACAAACTTGTACCTAATCTTCCAAGATAGTAACTAAGTCTCAATTCACAATCAATCCTGATAAATGGTTTTAAAATCATCTACACATGTTCATGAAGAGGTAAACATTATTTCTTAACCACAAAGACATGATCGTTCATATCAAATACAAGGTCTTACTACAAAACAAAGCTTTATATATATATCAAACTGTACTTTTCACAAAATTTCATGCTTTCCTTCATCCACCCATCCTCCTCACAAATCCTTCCTTTGACGAATCCTCTTTCTCTCCTTTCTATCTCCCTATACGAGGTTAACTACCTCCTCATTTGAATCAATATTTATTTTAAACTCATTGCTCTATACATTTAAACCCTAACATTAATAGTCTTCGCATACCTGCATTGTAGTATGTCTAGGTTTAGTCAATTCTAACATGTACAAGGGCTAATGCTGGAGTTACTACGCCACTTAACTGTCTGCCCCTTTTTTATGAACAGGAGTTTTAATTAAATTTGATCTTAAGAATCCATTTCCACATTTTCTCAATTGATATATGTAACTTCCAAAATCCATATGCAGTATTTATATACATTTTGTATGTCAATGTATATGTATGCTGAAATTAGTTTTGCTCTTGCACAGGTTGAAGGAACATTGACCATCGCAAAGGCCTATTCTAGTCCATTTGAACCAATTTGTAAAAAATGCAGCTTGACTATTGACTGTCTACCACCATTGCATGCAGACATAGCATATTGCAGTAACCGCGAACAGGAATGCCCATATGCATATTACCACCGTCATCTATGCACCATTAAAAGCACATGCAAAACGTCCATGCAATGCATAGCTAAAAACAAGCTTCTAACTGAATTGATACCTTCTCTTACTGCTACAACATATTTGCAATACATAGAAGACAAAGAAGTTGTTATAGAACAGCTATCACACTTTGCAATGCATGGCATCTTTACAGTAGACAAAAATAACATTATCAGAGAAATGACAACTACTCCAGACGAAAGTATGTTGCCTTCACCTGCTTTTCAATTCTCAGCAATATTGCAAAAACTATATGCTCTACTCATACTAATGCTCACTTTCATTTCCTGCAGGCATTCCATCCCAATTTCAGTCACAGGAAAGCAGCTACGCATCTTCAAGCCATACACTATCATCACCATCATTTTAAGGTAAATCACTTTGCCCATCTGCACATATGTTTCAGATAACTCATTTGAAATACAAATGCAAAACAATTTGTAATACTACTCCATATTTCTTTTGTAGGTCTAAAACTGGAGCTCCACTTCCTACACCGCAACATTTTTGAACATCCAATTTGTAATAGCATAAATTGTTACTTCTCATCATTTTCTACTACCATAGTTTAATACAAACAACAATAAGCTTTATTTTGTAATTATTCATGCTATTCCAATGCCAAGATTTACCAATAACTTCCTCATTCTTGTTTCAACTCCTGTTCTTTTAAAAGCATGAACTGCATTCTCTTTTCCAATTCAATTCATACTTTCACAACTCAAACTGCATTAATTGTTATTCGCATGGAATTGTTTATTGCCAATGTCACTGCACACAGAAACCTATTGACAACAATAAAATTGTTAATAGCCAACATTACTTGCAGTTTACCCATGCTATTTTATGTTCGTCCCACGGCAGGTACTCTAGTTGCAACGCAACACTTGTTAAATATATGATAGGTTTAGTTTGTTTCTTTTATAAATAATGGTTAAAATATATTAATGTGGACAAGCTTCTATGTTGTCAAGTGTCACTAATAACAAAAATTGTCAACATCAAAGTTATTAAATCTATTGTCATTTTGTAGTCGTCATTCCAATGTTTATGAAATAGTTGTGTTGTTAAAAGTCATATTTGTATATCATTTTTATTAACTCTTTTATCAAAGGTATCAAAAGTATTTTATCGTCAATTGTAAAAGGATGTCGATATTGTAGTTGTCTAGTCAAAATAAAAAACGAGTCATTCTAAAAGTTTGAAAAATAAAAAAGATTTGCCTTACAGACGCACTATCGGCGGAATCTGACGTCTGAGTTGTAATTGAGTTCCCTGATCACATCCGGCTAAACTAGCAGCATGAAACTGGAGGACGGAGGCAACGGAGGCTGGAAGTCAATCAACGACCTCTCCTCAGTCGCCAACGACAGGGCCGCTTCACTGTTTTGGTGGCACGTGTGTGAAGTGTGTTTGTTTTTAGTTTTCAGTTGTGCTTCTTGTATTTCTTGTATGGTATGAAAAATAAGAACATAGGTTCTTTCCTGTTCACTAGTAGATGTGGCTATTCCTACATAATTCCCCTATGTGATAACATAATGAAGAACAAATAACACAGAGAAATGCAACATCATGATTCTTGAAGAGGTTGAACAGTCGGATGTGTACCTGTTCATACCTAGGTTTGTGGTTGGCCTCTAGAAAACCATTGAAGGTTATTCGGATGTGTTCCTGCTTGAGTTCCCACACTGCTTGGCCATATGTGTTCCCTAGAGTGACTGGTTGATAAGCAGATAATTTTTGAGCATGTTCTCATCCTCTTCGGTCATATGTGTTCTCGATAGCGCATGGTTAATAAGAAGTTGATGTGTTCCTACTTCTACCTTTAATTTGAGTGTTGTACCAAGATCATGAGCAAGCACGTGCGGCAAGCTGCAGAAAGAATTGTGAAAGTTCTTTTGCTACCATGTAAACATTAAGAGGGGGGAATGTTAGGAAATTAATGTTTACAATATAATTACTATAGTGAAGTTGTAAATAAACAACTCACTATTAGTTCTCTGAGTGGTTAGTTGTATATATTGTTGAAACAACAATATATCACGAATAAAATATAGGTTTGGTTTGTTAATTAATATTTGATAGTAATATTGTTATAAACAATATTACGATATAGGTTGTTGAGATATATTGTTATAACAATATATCGTATTCAGTCGTTTGTTAGATTGAGGTGAGATATTAGTGGAGATTGTATCTCCCTAATTATAGGAAAGCCTTTTTCCTATGTGTTTGTAATCGTCTCCGAATAATCTAATAGAGTGAGAATATTAAATGAAATATTATATTGTCCAAAGAAATTATTGTGACATCTAAATTGAGCTCGAGAAACCCGACATCCAGTAAGATTGTCAAAATTGTGAGGGAGATTTCTCTGTCCTAAAAATGATTTGTATGATCATATTTGATTGAGTTAGCAACATCGATGGAGGATGGAGGCAACAGAGGAAGGAGGTCATTCAGCAACATCTCGTCAGTCGCCAACGATGGGGCCGCATACAGCATTAGTGACACGTTTTTTATATTATTTCAATTGTTTGTTTTGACTGGTGTGTGCAAAAATAAAACAAGGCATTCATTCCCTACTAAAATTCGAACGAGAAGAATGTGCATCGTGTTTGCTAAGAACAATTGTATAGGAGGGTAGTGGATTGCAATGATCCTCTGACTATTGAGATTCTCTAATTGGTGTAATTCTTCATCGATCGGTTGGTGAAAGGGCATTCACTGGAAGTGAAAGTGGGGACTATTGAGTTCTCATATGTAGGTGTATTAGTGGAAGTGTGATCATCTGGTGATGGATTCGCTGTGGTGAAGCGGGTGATCATGTGCAACAAGATCTAGATGGCAATATATAAACCTAAAAGTATGTGATGGCATACAATTCTATTTTTGCTCCTTGCCCCATGTTCGCACTAAGGGGGGAATGATAGGAAATCATTATATTAGTGCTCTCGTGATCATTAATAACTTATTTGTGATAAATTAATATTGTAAATAATATTACAAATATGGTTTTTGATATTTAGTGTGTGGTTATGTGAGTTGTTTTAATGACTCACTAACCATATGATAAGAGATATACTAGGGATATATTGTTGTAAGTGGTTCTTATATTATAGCAAACCACGTCCCTATTTATTGGTGTACTAATCCTATATGAAATGAGTGAGCTTTCATTATTGTAATTTCTCTTAAGCTCGTACCAAATCTTCACCTAATTCTACGAAATTCAAATGAATGGATCAAAGGACCCAATAATAGACCCAAATGTAATTAGTCAACCTTTCCCGTAACTTATGTCTTCAATCAACCACCTCTAAGCCTATGGCATGAAAAAATTGCACATATAATGTTGTGCACTAGATGATTGTGCAATAGGCCAAACACTATGTAGAGGGATTACACATTCAACAAACATTACATAAAGAACTTGTGCACTCCAAAGAAAGCAATACTAGAGTCTATGATCCTCCATAAATATCTTTCTTCATTACACAACTCCAAAAACACACCAAAATGCTCCATAGAATGCAAACATTAATTGACCCTACTGTGTATTGATTTTGGTTAACACGTGATTGCTTGTTAGCCCGGATGCACAATGCAAGAACTCGAAGAGTTCTCCAAACAACACCATGAATGGCTTCACAAGCTGCGTGAGTCTTCATAGACTTCCAAAAGTTTAATACCGCATGGGCACAAGTAAAAATGCAAGGTCTTGGATCCTTCAACCATCAAAGGTTGCACAAAATACTTTTTTCCATCTTTCTCAACTTTGTATGTATTTTTGCAGTCACCATGATGCGTCTTCCGATCAAATTGTCAAGACCTACCAAGTAGTACATGACATGCGTCCATGGGCATGATGTCACATATCACCTCATCCTCATATCTCCCAATCTAGAATTTGACCAGACATTGCTCCTTCACTAATAATCAATATCTTTCTGCAACCACAAAATCAGTAAGGATTTAGATGCTCAATCCTCTTCAACTGCAACTCGACCACCATTTCCTCCACCACCAAATTATTGGTGCTTCCACTAAACTTTGTTAGTTTGTAGAATTTTCCTCCTAATTTCCATGTTGTCTTAAACAAGCTTTTTCTCTACTTAGGGCCAATTTCTTCTTTCTCTGGTTTAAACAATACACACTTGAACATTAATGCTTCTCCCATTGCTGGGTCTTCTTCATAACTCGTCAAGCCATATGCTTCTCCTTGCAAAATGTGTGCACTTCGCTTACCACCATTCTAGGCATGTGGGCACTCATATGCTTTATGCCTTTTCTCTCCACACCTGTAACATGTGTCATTGAATCCACGACCTCTTCCTCAAGTCACATGACCACCTCCTTGAAACATTCCTTCACTTTGTGCATTCAAACATGACCCTCTCTTATCTGTGCAAAATTATCTAGCTTTACATTGTCCACAACCTTGCACAATTTTTCTCTTTCATTGGTTAGTGCTCTACTAATTGCACGCCGATTTTTCCTTTGCCTTCAAAACATATTGATAAGCTTCTTCCAAGGAATGGACTTGCAACATATTCATCTCATCCTCCATTCCTGCATTGTTATACGCAATTCGGCTATATAACTTAAGATTTTTTCCACATCATTCTCCACATATTCTAGTCTAATGATGAATCGGTAAAATTCTCTCGTGCATTATTTCACACTAAGCTCTCTTGTCCCAATCATTACAACTTTTTGAACAAATTAAGTTGCTAATTTACATGCAAAAACTTCACTTTGAGCTTCGCCACCAACTTGTCCCATGTCTTGATCTTTTGTGTGCCTTGTTGCACTCAATTGGTCTAAATATGTTCCCACCCAAGGGATGTGTGACCTTTCAACTTCATGTATGCAAACTTGAACTTCTTGGGATCCTCCATATCTTTGCATTCAAAGTACTTTTCCATTTTTGTTATCCAATCCACCAATTATGTTGGTTCCAACTACCAAATTAACAAGAGGTGTCCAATCTTGGCTTGCTCCCTATTCTGTTGATTGCACAAAGCAAATTTTATTCTCAGGACCATCTTGCATTTCCTTTTCCTTTGCCTTTGCATTTGCAGCTCGCACTCTATGTTGCACAAGACCCCATATATCATCATTATTGTCTTCCACAACAACACATCATCATTGTAGGACTTCCATGGCTTCCAAGTGAGCTTGCATAGTTTGCACCATCTCAACCAAGTCCTCAACTCATGTGCCCTAATTATGGTGTCATATGTTCCTTCAGTGTGTCAATTTATTGTTGGCAAAATTGTCAACATTCCCCATGGAATTCATGACATGGACTAACCACCTCCCTTGGATTCATTAACTCTGGTGATTGTATCGAAGATTAATGCCTACAAGTTTTGGTCTAACGACAATCGTTTCCAACAATTGGTGTCAGAGTGAAAGGTCACAGGTTCAAATCCCCTCAGGTAACACTGAGGGGGGGTTTGTTGGCAAAACTGTCAACGCTCCCTGTGGGATTCATGACATGGACTAACCGTCTCCCTTGGATTCATTAACTCTGGCGATTGTATCGGATATTAATGCCTACAAGTTTTGGTCTAACAACAATTGTTTCCAACATTTATTACTGTTTTTTTTTCTTTCCCTAAATTCACAAACACAATCCCTACAATCTTCTACCCAACAATTTCTCAGTCAAAAGTTGCCGACACTAATCTTCTACCTACAATTTGGATTATGGAAACCCATTAAAGCTTATTGTGTCATTTCCTTCTCGTATCTTCTACGCAACAATCTCTCGATGGAGATATTTCTGCAACAATTTTCTACCCCGCAAATGTTGAAACCCACAAAATCTTTCATGCCCCTTTTTAAGGAAAGTTATCATTACTTTGATACCAAATGATGCAAACAAGGTGTGCGAATCCAATGAAGGACGACCACAAACCTTGTAGTGCACTCAAAATGCAACGAAAACATTACTTGCGTTAAATATTTATGCATCAACAAAATGATGAAATGAACACGGAGTTAAACAAAATCAAAACTTTCGGATATCTTATTCAAAGAAACAACATCAGACAAATCACCAACAATTCAACGTGCTACACAATTTCATATACTCTATAAAGTCAAATCACATGAAAAAACAGCATTTGATTATCACCTCTCATCTCATAGCTTCTTCATTCCTTTTATTCACAATGAGCATTAAGCTCGCATCTCTACTTTACCCTTAAGCATACCCTTGAGTTCTTACTTAAACTTGAACTACTCATCTACGACAATGAGCCCTACTTATATAGTCATTCATGCCACCTCCTAGGACTCCTAATTCTACGAAATTCAAATGAATGGATCAAAGGACCCAATAATAGACCCAAACATAACCAATCGGTCTTTCTCGTAACTTATGCCTTCAATCAACCAACTCTAAGTTTGAGGCATGAACAAAATTGCATAGACAATGTTGTGCACTGGATGATTGTGTGATATGTCAAACATTGTGCAGAGGGATTGCACATTAAACAAACATTACGCAAAGAACCTATGCACTCTAAAGAATGCAATACTAGAGTCCATGATCCTCCAACAAAAAGAAATACTAGACTCCAAAGAACTTGTGCATTTCTTCACTGTGTGACTCCAAAAACACAACAAAATGCTCTATAGAATGTAAACACAAATTGACTCCATTGTGCACTGATTTTGATTGACACATGATTGCTTGTGAGCTCGAATGCTCCTACATCATAAACTTGCGTGACTCCTCCCAAGATCTCACAAACTAAGGCACAACACAAAGACTCGAAGAGTTCTCCAAACAATGACATGATTGGCTTCACAAGCTACATGAGTCTTTAAAGACTTCCAAAAGCTTATTACCACATGGGTACAAGTAAAACTGCGAGGTCTCGGATCCTTCAACCATCAAAGGTTGCACAAAATACTTATTTAATACTACAAGTTTTATTGTTGATGCAAAACTACTTAGGAACTCAACCAGGAACTCAACCATCAAAATGCAAGGTCTTGGATCCCTCAATCATCAAAGGTTGCACAAAATACTTACTACAACTACTAGCTTTTGGTTGATGCAATATTATTTGTGAACCCAAATGCTCATAATTCACAACTTCATCCCTTTTTAGTGTCCCATAAAACACCTTAACAAATATCGTGACAATACACTTTCCCATCATTTACACCGATTAAAGTACCTGATTTTTTATGATTTTGTTTGTTTTTATTGTCTAGTTTCCTTATATTTGCCCCCACCAGCTGCCACAGGAAGAAACATTTTAACATGAAACCCGTTAAAACTATAGCAGATACCATCGTCACTTTTTCCCATCTCACAACTCAATTGGTAAGGGCATTCAATGTTCACGACAAAGCCATCGGTTCAAATCCCGGCAATCACCCAAAACCCCTGGGCCACAAAAAGCGTCTTCAATATTATCTTATTTTTGAGGAAAAAGACGACTTCGACACCAATATAAAATAAAATGCACACTGCAGGCCAAATTCCAATCATCCTACTAGCTACCTTTGTTTTCAGGTCACAAAAACAGCAAAGGAATGGTCTTATTCCCTATCATCGACTGAAATTTAAAACATATAAACTGTCGGATGCGTTACCGAGGAATTTTCAATGAGCAACCCATACAAATCCAGCGAATTTAAAGAAAACAGGTAGTCGACTAATTTTCTAAGGGTTCTTCTTTCAACATCCACTGAATTCAATTCTAGTTCCTATTTCTGCATGTCAATTTCAGAGCTAGGGCAATTTCTAATGTCTTGCATACCTCACCACATAATAATTCGTCATATTTGTTATATCCATAATTTGTGCTTGCCATGTTACCATAAAAGATTTGTGCTTATGCTTACAGAAAACGATGTACAAATCAATTCTTACCATGATTACACCAGAACAAAACTAAACCCCTTGCGATCTGGTCTATTTTCTGCAAATTGTAACTTGTCGGCAAATTCAAGTCCAAACTTTCTGAAGCATGTAATTTGATCCCGCCAATGATGGTTAACCTTTCCCATCTTAGCATAATTTTGAACATTTGTGCTTATGTTTGAATAATACAATGCACGAAACAATTCTCACCATGACTTCCCCGCTACAAAACTATCCCCTTGCAGATTGCCCTTTGCGACTTATTTAACTGGTCTGATTTCTGCAAATTGTAACTTGTCAGTAAATTCCATTTCAAAATTTATAAAGCATCTGGTTTGTTAACACCAATGATGGTAAAAAAAACAAGAGGTACCTGGATTTCTTCTGAGCTACAACCAGTGTTTGCATTTTGCGACATGCTTTCAATCACCTCCAATGAAATGGCAAAGTGACACAGAAGTTGAAAGTCACAATACTAATGCTCTCCCTAGATAAAGCAGCAATCCCCTATAAATTGTTTTGCCAAGGGTAAACCAGAACATGGAGTTAATAAGAGACTGCAAAAACTCGAGTTTAAGATCACTTACTTGAAAGTCGAAACTAATAGAGTCAAAAGGACTTTGTTTGCATTCAAAAGTTTGGAATTATCAGGAGCCATGCAATCCACTGTATGATCATTAAAATGGCAACAATATTTTATATATCTGGATTCTGGACTAAAATCATGTCACGCTTATCAAAAAAATGGAAATGTCCAGAAATTTCCCATAACTGTGACTTCACTAAAACATAACCAGAATTGAAGGGAAGTGAGCATGCTTGTCATCTACTTGCCCTCATTCTCCACCCATGTTTATTAGTGCCAGAAATCCTTGCCAATAGATTTACATATATAGAGAATCCCCGAAACTGAAATATAGAGAATCCCCTAGAACTGAAATATACATGTTTACCATTCATCATCAACAATTACATTTACAAGTTGAGTAACTCTAGTCTGTCTACAGAGATGAAGATCTCACCATGAATGCACTCAGTGTTGGATCATGTCTGAGACAACTTCATATCAAAATGTCACTTCTGTATAGAAATAATTGACAATCTGTATAGAGATAATTGACAATCTGTATAGAGATAATTGACAATCACGTGACAAACGATCAACAATTGTGTACAGATTCGTAATTCTGTTTCTCCTCTCATCTCCAATGAACAGGTTATTTACCTTCTCTGCCTCTTTAATAAAATAATGTACAACTCGAGGCATCCTCCATGCCTATCTTGACAGACTAGCAGCTTCTCCAACGTACTGTCTGATCAGAAAAAAAAAATATTCTACATATTTAAATGCTTATGCATACTTCAGGTTTCAAGACAAGAAACCCCAAACATACACAATGTAATAGTCATTCTTTCCTCTTGAACACTGGCCTCGAACCTTAACCATCTTTGTGTGCCATACCACCATTTTCATATGTTAACTTTGGTCTTTCACTGTAACTGTAGAGTTGTTCATATGTTGTCAAGGAGCCTGCAGCAAAATCTCCCAGTGCCTCAAATATAAATGTCAATCCTGTTTGCAAAGTGTTCAAGGTTTTATGATGAGTATGTTGCATAGCCTTATGATGTTTCACCTTCTCTTCCTCCACTTTTTTTCTAAATGAATCTATGGACATTCTCCTATCAGCCGCTATAGCTGGTCCTTGTTCCAATTCATTTTTTTCATTGAAGGAAAGGTGAGGATCGATCATCCTACCTTCTATCCTTTGCAAGGAAGCAATCCTTTTATCAAGAGCTTTGGCCAAGTTGTCAGCCTTCCGCTTCTGACGTTGCTCATCATCTTGTTGTGCCCATAAGGTCCGGATGTCTACTGCAAAGCTTCGGATGGCATGAGCAACTGCCTTCTCTGGCAATTTGTCATATGCAGGAACCCAATCCTTGCATATACTAAATAAAGGAGGAGCACCAACTCTTCGAGGGGAGAAGGATACCTTTCCCTTCAAAGAGCCTTCAGGTTCTTGAATAATGCACTTCAAGAGCCAACCATTCAGGGCTTCTACATATGCCCTTTGGGCACTGATCCAATTGCTAAAGCTTGTATGCCATTTCTGAAGCTCATTTTCTAGCTGAAGTGTTGCCTGTCGATGGGATTCACTAGAAATTTTACCACCAACAGAGCTACCAAAAGATTTGGCCTCAGCTATTATCTGGTTCTGCGTTTGATGAGATTCCAACATTACTTTCCACATTCTCCTCAGCCTGCAAAATCAATTCCCCAGAATGTTAACTGAGAAAATGTTTAAAATATTTAGCATGCATTCATAATTAACTGTAAATCATCAAACTGCACAGATGCTATCATTTATGATAATTTGACATTAAAAATCCCCAAAAGCAAGGTCCAACCTTATGCATCATAACAAGCAATTTTGAGAAGACTGACAATGTATCCAATCCGAACATGAAGAGGAAATAAAATATTATCAATGCAACCCACCAAAAATATGCATAAAACCATTTGATGGCATCAAAAACAGAGATTATCAAGCAACAATGTTTACAAGCACTTGTATTTTCTGTCAAACAAAAAGATTTCAAATTTATACAAATTACTTTGACAAAGAAATCATGGCATTACTATCAGAAATGATAACCGTAGAAGTGATTTGTCTAAGGAAATTTGGACAACAGGTCAAACACGCTACACAGTGATTCTGCAAGAGTATAAATACTTCCAGCCTTGAGTTATAGCAATCTCATTCAGCAATGACTTAATAACATATTAAACATTATTAAAGCCATCTGGAAATGATTTAACAAAGCAAGCAACAGCATAACGGTCATTTGGCACTGATAGTTATCACTGCATATACATGTTCATTTCTATCCTGTAGTGAACATTTCACTGGAAACATCAACAACCCAGAACGTAGAAAGCAAGGTGCCGGTACAGAAATTGTGACCGTATTTGGTATAAGCCTGATCACTAGCACTCTTCACTTTTTTAGACACCTTATGATATTAATAAGATACAAATCAAGAAAATGAACTCATGTAATACAGTTAACAGCCTATATTTTCCAGCAGAGATTTTCAATTTGGAAATCTGGGGCTGCAATGACAGCTTGCAAATATATTATCCATCCGTGACTAAGTAAAAAAGAAATTTTTTCGTCTAAACTGAGTCTTCCAGAGTTGTTTAAAAATCATATATAAGATTTTTAAATATGTTCCAAAAGATATTTTGTCTATCAACAGCTTCAATGCTGTGCTGGGTAATTTCCAATGCTCAGTACCGTATTTTAAAAGACATGATATGTTTAGAGTATGGGTTACTGATTTTGTTCCAACTGAAGTGCGGCATCATTCTTTGTGCCGGCCATCATTACTTTTTGTGATTAGTTTCTTAGTTAGTTTTCTGTGATTAGTTTCTTTATTTAGTTTTGACCTGACAGGTTTGCTTTGCAGGTATATTTGACTTTGCAAAACAGAGCTACTGTCTCTTTTCTGAGTTGAGCCTTAAAAAGCTTTGACTCTCCTCGATCTACCTTGATATTTTATATGGGCAAATATGTTTTTTATATAGCCAAAAGAACATTCTTATTTGTTTGTTTCTTCTACAAACATGCATTGGGTTGTACAAATAAAAAAGCCTCCAACATAACTACACCCATAACCATATAACACTTAGTGCAAGATTTGCTTACACTTTTGTGCCCTTGTTTGCGAGAATGGCCTCGATCACAACCATTCATGTTTTATAACACTAACTAATGCACAATGAAAGAATCATAGAAGGTTAATGCATCCAGAATAATTATAAAATAAAAAAGTTAAGGTTCTTCCAGTTTCTTTCAACCTGTGGCTGTTACTAAACCATTTTTGTACTGTCCTATGTGGCAATAGCAGTATTTATCCACAGGCAAACAAATTTTTGTATTTATAGAGAAATCAAAGAAATAATAATAGGACGGCTCATAAACACCAGTTAAAGTCTATGTCCGGATCCAAGTCTCTTCAATATTGTCATTGTCAATACTCCAGCCTATGTATTTCATACTATGTCTCATGCTGCTAATCATGTATGCCTTCATAATCGTAAATAGTTGCATGCAAATTATCAGAGAGTAACCACATCCACAAGCATTAATCTCAGAGACCATAGACTTCAGCACAATATAGTTCAATTGGCTCTTTTACAGGAACAAGTCACATTCTTTGTGGCACCCTTGTTATAATCTGCTGCATTCTGTAACATATACAAAACATTTATGCTAGCTATATGATAATAACATACCCAGGGTGTGCAGGTGGTTGTCTCGTGAAGAATTCAATAACAGGAGGCAGCAAGTTGGTGATCACGGCTTGGCCCTTCCATGTCGCGTGTGGTGAGAGCGAGTGAAGCCAAGTGATCCACAGCAAAACAAACAGAAGAGTGAGGTGTGTGATGTACACCACAGTGAGGCAAAAGACCGAGGTGAGTGAGTGTGCAACAAGTTGAAAGGTGTGCGGATGGGCTTCAAAGTAATAGCAGGGGACAAGACAGAGGTGATGGCGACAAGATACTGGCAAGAAAGCACCTCAGACCTCGACAATGAAGCATTATATCTTGAACTGTGTAAGTGACAAGGGGGTCTCATCTGCATTAATTATTGAAGGGGTTGTGACCCAAACAAATATTACAATGCCCAGGTAGGTAATAGTTGCATTAGCAGGCAAAAAAGAATGTTTACACATATGAGAAGCATGAGCTATTTTAGGATGGGAAGGTAAAGATTCCATGTAATGGTGTGGAACTAAAAGATAAAGTGGCTTTCACTTTTGTCAAAAGTGTAAAAGGTGGTAATGTGGTGGTGAGGAGGAAAAATTATAGACGGTGTAATTGTATTGTGAGATGGGATCTTCAAGGATCTTAAGGTTTAGGGTGTAAGAGTGCTTCATTTGAAGAATTGAAAATAGAGTATTGGGAAATCCTTCAACTTTAAGACAAAGAACCTGTATAATCAAGTGAGACAGTCTATTGCTATTGCTCCCTGACTGAACAAGTGATGGTGGGTCTAGGACACTGAAGTGCGATGGCAATGACATTGTCAAGTTATTTAGAAGCAAGATGCTAGGATGGCTAGTAATACATCAAGGTTTAGCTGTCAAAACATGGTTGAGTTACGTGAGTATTGCATATGCTTTTTGCATTGCATGTGGCAAAGAGGAGACAGTTGACCATAATTTCTCGAAGTGTTCAACAACTCGAGGGTTTTGGGCACAGTTACATGAATAGGGATACAGATGTGGAATTAGATATGGTATCAAATTCGGAGATGGCTAGTTTATAAGGCCCCCTATTATGGATATGATTGGATACAGCATATATGTATGTATGTATGTATTAGATTAAACTCACACACAAATAATACAACCCTAGACCACAAGAAAGTAGTAAGTTGGGAATTCAATGGATAAAAAAATAATTGCAGGTTGTGTAGGCCAACAGAAAATAGGTGAAATGAAAGAAATGAAACAGAGTAGGCCAAAAGAAGGTGACAGTGAAACAGATCAAGAGAATTGTAGGTTGAGCAGAGCCAATGTGAAAATTTGAAGTAAAAGAGCAAATCAACACCCTTACCTCCATATCCTCAATTGCTGCTGCTAAAATGCATTATAGTTGGTCATTTGACAATTTTTTGGCTTTAACCTTTTGAAGGGGTTTTTTGTTAATTTTTTAACTTGTAAATAAGATACGGCTCTAGATGGCTTGCGTAGAGCGTCTGGTTGTATCTGATACGGCCCAGTTAAGATTTTGTATCTGGATATGGATGGGTACAGTATCCAAGCCACACTGTACCCATATCCATGTCTGGTGCGTGGATACGCACACCCTAGCAGTGGGGGTGCCATATCCAGCAACCCTGTCAAAACATTATTTACAGGCTGAAATCAATTTCCTATTTACTACCCCTCTTGGTGAGAACCTTTTTCTAGGAGATTGTTGGATGGTCAAGAACAGCAGCGATCAGTTTTATTTGGAGGACAAGATGCAAAGCTACTTTTCAAGAAGGTACCACCCCACTTAGGTTGAAGAAGTTGCGATTTTTTAGACAAGACTTGGCTTTGTTTTTGCAAGCTACACTTCAGTGGGTTCAGAACAATGAGAATTCCTCGCTCATTGGGGCACAAGCCCAGGTTCTTTCTGTCCTTGCCAATGCAGGGAGAGATTTTCCTTTTCAATCCTACTGCTCAGCTGATCTTAATAATTTGTTCTCTTAAGTAATGTGAGATGCATTTCTTCAAAGATGAAAAAATGACGCAGTAAAGCTTCAATTGCAGGTCCCTTTTCCATTAGGGGCAAGAGAAACCAATCAAGAGTAGGATTTAATTAGGGAGTCTTGATATATGAAAAATGGAACGCAAATCATCATTAAACCCTCGTGTTTTTGTGTCAATGGTGTTCTTTATTTCCATAGCTTTTAAGTTCATTCCTGGGTTTGGTTTGATGATTAAAACGCATTCCTATTTGTATAGAAGTGTGTTTAGCTTAGGTTAGGTTGTTGCTGCAACTCTGCATTTAATTTATTTTAACTTCAAATAAACAGCCCAACAAGCAAGTGGCTTAATTCCTTTGTTTGGCATTTTATCATAAATCCATGGCAGGAGCGGTTTTGAAAAAAGAGTAATAATACCACAAAATTTAGACCGCATTAGCATAGTAATTAAAAAGATCAACCACTGGCTTCAATATTTCTAATCCCCAAAACACAACAATAGGAGCTTATCATAAACATGACTGCCGGATATGTTTTTAACATTGCAGGGGTCCCCACAAAGAAAGTTTTGACCCGTTATTTTTCCAAAAGCATAGAAATTGATCAGTAAATTCATTAATATGTTTTTCTGTATGATATGTCAGAAGTCTTAAAATGCTTCTGAACAAAGCTTATCCTTTGCTTTCACAATCTGACCCTTTTAAAGGGGATAATGTTGATCTTATACCAGCAACTACCTATAATAAATCCAGCCCTAGCTGAATCATTGTAAAAATCAACCTAAAAACTTGAACATATCTAAAAATGAAATCAGCATTAGAAAGAAAACATCTGCTCGTGAGAATAAAAGACATTAAACACAGCTAAGGAACTCATATGGCTGGAAGAGGATAGAATATCACAGGGCGTCTTAGGAAAATCAATAAATGACAAAAGCAATTAAACATCAATCATCCCTTATTCATGCCGAACAGCTTAGCTTTCAGGAAGGCACAATCACATACATATTAGTTTTCTCAGTTCTTGTCTGCATGGCAAAACACGGGCACAATACACATGGCCAGAATTTAAATATAACAGTAAATAACCTAATAGTCTAACATCAAAATGAGACATACCACTCTAACAGCTAGTTCTTGGAACCCTTAAAGCAGTATATATTTTAGGTGACTGAATAATCAAACTTGAACACTCCAGTAAAGGCCTCCAGCATATGCTGCTTCTCCCTGATGATGAGTCCAGTCCAGGAGTTGAAACATTGGAAATTAAATACTCTTACACAGTATTATCCATACGTTATCTACCAACTTGAAGATGTTTCCTATCATCACGTAGATCAGTTCCACACTGTTAAAGTTGAAATATTAATTGCAATAAGTTCTGATGAACATAACTATGGGCATTTTAACGTTTCAATCTGTAAAACTGTTGCGAATTTCACAAATACCTTTTAAATTAATGTGGTCTTCTCTAGGGCAACTTGATCCCATTGAAGATGCTAAAAGTCTCAAAAACATGTCTAGGAATAGTGGACCTATTCTTCTTATCTATGTTGCCAGGAAACGGAAACGGAAACAGGTACAAAACGCGGAAACGGCAATTTTCAAAAAACCTTGGATACGAAACATCGACGGAAACGTCCGTACAATATATTATATATATATATATATATATATATGCATAGTACTCATTTTATAATTGTAGACCATAAGAGATAATTGATAAAGCACTCAAAATATTTTGTATTCATTGAAATTTGAACTTCTAAGTTATCATGAGTCATCATTCTGGGATGGTTACAATTTCAATGATTCACATATACGATAATAATAATCTAGATTCTAGAATATATCATCTAGATTTCCTCATAATCATCTCCATGAACAGCACTAGCACCGACATCTCCACTCCCACTAGCTCCATTATCTCCCTCCCTTGAGGCAAAAGATCCTGATTCTCCTTAGTCAATAAGCAAGCAGTGAAAGATCCTGAGTCTAGGTAGTTGTATTAGGGTTAGGGTTCATTTAATGCAAGGTTTTTTCATTTTTTTAAAAGTAAAGTTGTTTTTTGTTAAAAAGCGTAGGAAATGGCAAAAACGTTTCCAGAAACGCCTGTGCCGTTTCCGGAAACGGCACAGGCATTTCCGGAAACGTTTTTGCCGTTTCCCCTCGTTTCCTTTCCCCAAAACGTTTCAGAAACATTTCTAAGGGGAAACGGCCCCCCCCCCTAGGCGTTTCCTGGCATCACAGCTAGAGTTATCAAGCATGACAAATTACAATCCCTTATGAAAAATAAAAGTAAATCATAATCCAAATAACCTGGACTGCAGGGAAACATCTAATACCCCCCCGTACCAGGTCAGAAACATACCCGGTACAGGTACGGCATATTTGAATGGAGTATTTTTGGAAATGTTAAATGCAGGTATGGAAAGTTACAGCATTGCCTGTACCCTGTACATATTTAGCCTTCTGCAGGTACTATTTGGTTACCAACCTGAATTTTTCAAGAATAGTATTTTTTTACAATTTGGGTTGAAGGTACAATTCCAAAGCATACCTCCAAATGTTCACTGAGTTACCATATGGAACAAAGGCCATACTTTTTTTCTGGTCAAATGGGGGCTGATATGCATGGTTTTTTGGGTTATCTCATGCCTTGAACCCAACATAGTCAAAGAGTTGGATATACTCATCTATTGTAAATAGTGGGTAAAAATTTTTCTTTAAATTTGTATATACATTTAGATTTTTAAATTTTTAAGCAAATATATTTAAGATCTTACCTGCTCTGTTGTCCCTGGGGGATTTTTATAGTCTATTTGGGATACAAAGCTATAGTATTTGCAATAATATTATTCACACCAATAGCCACTTAATCTATCCAAGGACACTCACTTGTAATGAATAACATATTAGTAGGTATGGAATCGGATCTGCCAATATGAACAATCTATTGTTACCATAACACCATCTCTTTAGCTCTTATCTGCTCTCTGTGTACTCTCTACTGATAAAATATGCACAGACACCAAAATAACTAAACATTTTGTGAATAGACTGGATGATGGATGCCTGAAGACTCGGAAACTTTTTGAATGCAACCTTTCCAATGTCACACTTGTAGGTTATAATGTGATAAATAATATCAATTGTTCCAGCTTTTAATAAGATAGTTGATTCGAGTAGGTTCACAGACCTACAACTCTAGCTCCGAGGTGGGAACCATATACAAGTGGGTAGCGGAAAACAGGGAAACTCAAGAAGAATATGAGATCCAGCTAAGGGTATTTATTGTAGTTTTCACTAATGATGCTAACCATGAATGGATCTTTCAAGGAGGACCTTCACTCTTTGGAGTCACTTCTTCAAGAATTTAGGAGTTTTTATGAAATCCAAGATGGCAGTAGAGTTCAGGATGACAGATCATGGGGAGGTCCATTATAGTTTTGTCTAAATTTACATTTCCATGGGTAGTACCCATTTTAAAAGCACATCAAAGTTAAGCCTCCCTGTCAAATGACCTGGATTCTTCTACATATAACAAGGGAGATTCATTGAATGTCTTAGCAATGTAACTGACAGGTGAATCTGGACAATTTGTTTTTAATAAATGGAATTTTTTTTCGAAAAAAGTTTCAAGGGGTGCGTGACCTGAGAGAAAAGATAAGAAGCATGTTAATGCAGTATTCCTTACTAATTATTCTTATTAGAGTGCTTAGAAGCCTCTCTATATGTGCAATGATCTAGTACAGAAGACCCAAATAGCATACTCTGTCAATGTTGTCATGCTGGGAAGCAATAAAAAGAATTTCCTGGGTATCAAAATGAATGAAAAGTTTCAATACATATCCAATCACAGCTTTCACATTTCTGGTTAAATGTCCACTTTTTGAATATTGGTGACGTAGATTCAAGGATGTTGATTAGAAAGCATAACATGCAATTTCTATACTTTTCTGTCACTTTACATGTATCATTTGATGGGCAAGTGAGAACCCAGGTTGCCATATCCCTTTCAACATTAAGCATAGAAAATGATCATGTGGCGGCGTATAATGTGACAAGAGAATTGATACAGTTGGGACGATTGCTTTGCGACATTTTGATGGTTAGACAAGCCCAACAGCATTGAGATGTGAAAGTTGAAGTTGCATTGCAATGATAAAGAATATCATATCCAATCACAGCTCACAAGTTAAATGTAAGTTTTTGAATATTGTGACGTAGATTGGGAAGGATGTTGATTAGCCAAATTAACAGCAAGATTACTGTTTCACAATGGGGTATCAGTATCATTTGAAGGGCAAGTGACAACCCAAGTTTTTTTGTTCCCTTTCAACATTAAAATAGAAAAAGATCATGTGGTTAGCATATAATGTGACAAGAGAATTGATACAGTTGGGACGATTCTTTGCGTTGATGGTTAGAAAGCCCAAAAGCATTGCGGATTCGAAAGTTGAAGTTGCAGTGCAATGGAAGAATTCAAGGGTTCATGCAAAACAATGGTATATTGAAGTTAAATTCATCTTGTCTATCAGCAAAGAAATGAGGAACTTTTGGAAGATGCAATTGGCTACAAGACCAAGAACCTTTGGGAGATGTATATACAAAGGAGGTACAGATAGCTAAGTTTCATAATTATCATGTATCGAATGGTATAACTAAGCCTTACTGCACTTGGTCAGTTATAAATATTCAGACAAGGTGGGAGAGTAGCCTTATAATTTACATGTCACACATTTTAATGTACGACTCTCTCTCGCTGTGTTTTGGTCATAAGCATTTCTCAATGTCATCATGAGGTTGTCACCAAGAGACTACAACATAAAGTTGGAAACAGGCAACATGTTGACGTTATTTAAAGAAATTTGAGGTCACCTCGCATAGGCAATTCAGGTTATGGAGCATGCAAGCTTGTGAAAACAAATACTTTTTTTATTACTTGAATATTCCTTAGACAGTTCAACTTACAGCACCGGTTATTGTAATTATTTTGTATTTGTACAAACATGTGTATTGTGCATGGGAAATTGTTTTGATAATGGATCCCTATACGGTGTGGAAAAATTGGGACAGTGTAAAGACTGCATTCTTCCACTTAATTCTAGTATATGGAATATCTTTAACACGTCATCACAGGACTTTTTCATAACATTTGGTCAAACAGTAGATTATTACCAAAATACCATCCTTTCTCGTCATGAAAGGTAATAATAACAGGTAAAGGTAGTTTTTAGGCCACCAAGAAAGACACCAATTTTGGTGTATGAGACCCCTTGTGGAAGCCCACAAAGGGATTATTTTTCTATCTACTTCTAGTAACATATACTAACTTGTTATCTAAAATGCACTATCAGCTCAAAATTCTTCAAAGCTTATATAAAAGGTAAAGGTAGTCATTTAGGTCCCACGAGGCAAGTCATCCAATTTTTGTGTATGAGACCCCTTGTGAAAGCCCACAAGGGGAATTATTTTTCTCGTCTACCAATACTTTCTAATAATATACTAACTTGGCAAGATTTATCACAAATTCTAATATGATTCCAGTGACAAAAACTCCAAGACAATCTACTGTAAAGAAAATCCTTACAATAGTATGTGAACAGGGATTATTACCTTAGATTGCTGTGACAGTGTCCAAAAAGGACCCTGAAAAATAGTCCAAAGTAAGTTAGACACAAGTCCTTGAAAATCTGCAATAAGTTTGCACACAATAGTATGACTTGCCGAATCAAAAAGATTACAAGTCCAAGCAAGTGAGTGAATAGAAACACATCAAATGAACTTGACTCGTCAAGACTTTGTGAGTCCAAGCATTAAGACTCAACCACCTAAAAAATATGAGGAAAGAGCTTAAAACAATGTCAAACCTCAATACATTTTGTCATTTGTTATTTGTAGTCACACAACAGGTGTAGGGCAAAGAATGTTGTTCTATAGTAGTATTGGCAAACTTGTTGATTTAATCAGGTTGAATGATCTTAGAGTCTGCTTGTTTTGTGAGAAGGGTACAAGTTAACCAAGTTATTTCAAGGTACTTGAGGAGTCACTGCTACCATGGAGTTGTCAGGAAATGAATGCATACAAGTGAAATCTAGGAAGCCATGGTTGTCCCTTAAAAATAAATAAAGCTTGGTACAGGTACAATATGTTGCAAGATGCACAAAGAAGAAAGAATACAGAAGGCAAAAACTGCACTTGCTCAAATGACACAGGCAGAGGTTTATTTATTGAGAGAGAGGTGGTTGAACAGTTATCAACCGAACAACTACATAACTGTTTTTACATTCTATATAAAGTGTTATATTTTAACACCCCCTCTTAATGACTAAACCGGAAACAAGACAAAGTTTGTCCCAAAATTTTACAAATTTCCTAAAGCCCATATGTTTAGTCATTACATTCACAGACTGTGCCATAAGTTGTACTTTAAAATCAGCAGTCCATGACTGTGTTGTGGTTGTCGAATGAAGAAGAACTGCAAAACAAAAATCTGGTCCCATGAACAAAAGATATGGCAAGTGGTCCACTGGTTCTCTGTTATGTGATTCATTGACCAGTGATGAATCACCAATGGCTGAGAGTGTCAGCCCCATCTCCAGAGTGTTGAAATCAGAACCTTAGAAGATGTGGATTGAAAAATCTATTACAGGCTTGTGTAGCCTGCTGGAGTCTGTACAAAGACTCAATTATCCTGCAATCGAAGTCACCATGATCACGTCCTTGCACCACCATGTAGTGCTCATCCAACTTTTTCAAGAAGAGAAATGTGACCATCTGTGCAGTAGGAGTTAGAACCAACTCCGCAATAGTAGGAGAAATAACCATCTCCGTCTCAGCAGTGGTCTCAACAGGAGAAACAACCATCTCATCACATCAGTGGTAGGAGTGAGAACCAACTCCTCCGTCTTATCTATTTGCTCATCTACCCCCCTCTGTTGGGAAAGATCGTTCACAACACAATGAGCAAATTGGTCATGCTCTATTGTCCTTCGAGCAAGGACCTCTGAGTGAGTGGCTGGGCATGCCATCTCACCATGCATCGTCAGTGCATTTGGAATAGTGGAGTCTCCATCCACAACAAATTGTTCTTTTGAATGAGGAAATCCATCCTCCCAAGGCATGTCCGCCTCCCGTACACCTGGTATAGTGGATACTCCCTCCACAATAGGTGCATGTAGGTTGACTGTATCCAAGTCAACAGATTTGTGAGGAATGGCTTCCTCCCAAGGCATTGCAGCCTCCTGCACATCCTGAATGGTGGAGTTGTCCTCCACATGTGCATTCATGTTGATCGCAGCCGGATCAACAAGCTGATACTGACCACCTTCCCCAATACCAAGGGAAATTATTCGTCTCTGTTTCACATCAGAGACAACACACTTCTTTCCACAAAAATCCATAGAAATATTGGGATTTTCAGTCAATTGACAAATAGATAGAAGATTCTTTTGTAAAGAAGGTACATATCTAACATTCCGTACCAACAATTTATGAGCATTATTCAATACAATGCATATATCTCCTATCCCTTCTACTGCAAGTGATTCTCCATCAGCTAGTACTACTGATTCAAAACATATATTTGCAGTAAATGAAACATACCAGTCCCTACGACATGAAAAGTGTGCAGACGCATCAGAGTCAATGATCCAACAACTGGTACCACTGTCATTCGAGCATGATGTCGTAAGACAATAAAGAGCATGCCCGTCATCCGAATCCCGTTCTTCTGCAATTGCTGCCACATGTTCCTCATTACATGGCTTTTTGTTTTGCTTCGAAAGATCATACTTCCGCTTCCGGCAATCCTTCTTGAGGTGCCCAACCTTGTGACAGTAATAGCATGTGACCTGATACCGAGTGGAAGACTCACCGGACTGACGTCTCCACTTTCCCTTTGACTGAGTGACAAGAGCACTCTCTGAATGGTCACAATTAGATTATGCCTGAAGTTGTCTCCGCTCCTTTTGCAACAGGTAGGAACTCACCTTATCAAACGTGAGTGTTTGACTTTCAGCCATTAAATGGAGTGCCTCCACAAATGACTCATACGAAGAAGGTAAGCTGTTCAAAACCAGAGCCACCATATCATCGTCGTCCACCTTTTTGTTGATGGAAGATAACTGGTCTCGGAGGTCTTTCATCCGAAGTAGGTGCTCAGACAGTGATCCACCTTCTTGTAACTTTACAGAAAAGAGCATATTTTTCAGGTATAAAACCTGACTCTTCTCTGACGTCTGATATTTATCCCTCAGACTGGTCCACAACGTGCTTGCCACAGTGGCATTCCGCACTTCCGGTATCAAATCATCCGACACCGATAACTTGAGAAGCAATAACGCTTCCTTATGACGTTTGTCATAATCCTCGAAGTTCGTTGCTGGTCGACTTTCATCGACCTTGATTATTTTATCACAATCACGAAATTCCGCAACTGTTAAAATCTTATGACTCCAAATATTGAAATTAGTACCCGTTAATTTTTGAGAGTCTGGAAGAATAAGACTTGAAATATTCGCCATTTTATTATGAAAATAATAAAAATGGAATAAAGTATTTTGTCCACCGAGTAAACCAAAAATTACTTTATTCAAAAGGGTGTTTTATGCATATACGTGGCAGCAGAAAAATACGTGGCAGCAGAGTAATATGAAACACCAAAAATCAAATAGTTTTATAAGAATGAAAAAAAAAATTGCCTTATAAAAACTTTTGCCTTGCTACCTCTGCCACGAACCACGATTTTTATTTTATTTTGCAGGTGCTTTGATTATTTTTCTGGCCCAACGATTCCAGCGACCATGATTTGCGACCAACGATGCCCACATTTTTTGCAAGTCCCAACGATTCCAGCAACCACCACGATTTTTGCGACCCACGTTTTTGCAGGAGTTGTTTCTTTCTCCCCACGCAGGCTTCTGAGACCCACGTTTTGCCTTCTGCTGGCCCACGTTTTTCCCTTCACGTTTTCGTTTTCCTCTGAGGTTTTGCGACTGCCACGACTTTGCTGGTGGCTACACCTTCAAAACACGATGCCCTCGAACCGTTTTGCCAAACTCGTGCCTTGTTAGGGCTTCCTCGAGTTTGTTGTTCGTGCCTCTTGAAGGCTTCCTCGAACTGCAACCTTTGGGACTCTGATACCAATGTCGGAAGATGCACAAAGAAGAAAGAATACAGAAGGCAAAAACTGCACTGTCCAAATGATACAGGCAGAGGTTTATTTATTGAGAGAGAGGTGGTTGAACAGTTACCAACTGAACAACTACATAACTGTTTTTACATTCTATATAATGTGTTATATTTTAACACAATGTATACCTGGTATGTGTAAGCTAAGTTGCCGCATTAGGCGAACTTGAAGGAAAAAATTTGAAATTCGCCGAATTTTAACAGTGGGTTGAAAATCGTGATTTAATTCGCGTTTTTTTCTTTTTTTGGCAATTTTTTCCACAAGGGGTCTCATACACCAAAAATGGACCCTTTCCAAAAATTGCATTTCAGAACCTAGGTACATGTGGGTATGTCACTCAACATAACCGGACATACCGGCCATACCCAGGTATTGAAACAGTTTCCCTGGGTGTTTCTAAAATGAACCCACAGGGTTCTGCCCTCAAAAACAGATATTTTCAATCAAAATAAATTCAAAAATGACTATTAAAACATTAAAAGACAAACCCTAATGCTAAAAGACACCTCCAAACTCTTTTTAAACTAGGTTGCCAAGGAAAGGGTACGGTTTGAAACACAAAAATGCCAATTTTCAAAAAACCCTTGGGTACAAAATGACATAGAAATGTCTGCACAACATATTATTAAAAAATATAAATATATATGAAAAATGCATAATACTCATCTTTAGTCCATAAAAGGTTAAACATTTTTTTTTAAAATGTCCCGTATATATACAAATCTATTTACAGCCATGCCCACGTTGGGTTTGAACCCGGATCTCTACGTTAATACAAGCCTGATCACCTCGCTGCTTGTCAATGGACCACACACCCATGGGTACAAAAGATAAAAAAGTAAAAATATTTTTAAAACACTTAAAATATTTTGATATGAAATGAAATGTATTTTGAAAAGATAATACTCAACCTCCAAAATTTGCAGAAAACTGAAAATCTGAAGTGAGCTTTTTTTTTTGCTTTTGAATGTGTTTTGTTAATTTTTTGGCATTTAAAAAAGGAAGCACCGCTGAAACAGCCCGGATACAGCAGAGACGTACCCAGGTTTGTGTTGCATTTTGGACATGTTTCGCCCACAATTCAGCACCCGTTTCTGGTGCATCCATACGCGGGTACAGTGCCTTAGGTGGTGTTTCTGAGTATCCAAGTATTTAAACAACACCACCACATTTACCTCACATCATCATTGGTCATTCGGTCTGCAGATAAAGGATGTAAATTGAAGGATGCCAAGGGTAAAGGCATGTGATTTGGGCCTGCTCTAGTGAACCACACTTAAAACTCAAGTGGCCTGATCTTTTACACTTAACATTCAACACATACTCTAATGAACCACATGATGGTTCTAATGATGCTCTCATTGAACACACTCAACAGCATTATGATTATGAAAATAATAATGAATATGCTGATTTGTCTTGATTTTTGTGTATACTTTGTAACATTTGCACAATGTACCTGTTCTAGTTCGAACAATGAATATTACTACATTTGGCATTGAATTATCAATATGTTTTGTGATTATTTGGCTTAATTTGTTTACTCTATGCATATTATATGGTCAATTTGCTTATTTAGCTATAATTTATTGCGGTCATACCCAAGCCCCCAAAATAAATCTTTGTAGTGGCCTACTAGGTCCTCATCCCCGTACCTGTACCAACTACTTAGCTTGGAAGGTTTTCAGGTGAAAAGGGAACGATAAGGAAATAAATACAACTGAAATAGGGAATGTGTCTTCTAATAAGCCATCATCTAAAGCGACTCAAAGTTGGACAGGTGGGGCTGCTTCTACTTCTAGTTCCTCTTCTGGTATTATTCCTGGTTAGCGCTCTGCAATTGAAAGTATCACCTGAAATTGGCCCAACATGAGCATGGAAGGAAAGCAATCAGCAATTGTTGGTACCATTCTAACGTTCCATTCCGTGCAACAAGCTCTTCCAAGATTGGCAGGTGAGGTTGGTGTTATTGCTAGTTTTGGAGAAGCATTCACAGCCCTTGATTATGAGGCACTTGGAGAGGAATGTAGGAAGAAGTTGTGACTCATGTGGGCTGACTCGTGTGGGCGCATTAATTTTTGACCGGCAAGCAATTTGGTGAAAAAAGTGTTTCACAACAATGTTTGATCGGAGGACCAAAAAAAGGAACAGATCACTTGTAAACTTTCTTGTCTCTTCCATGGGCAACACTGTGGTTTTAAAATTTTTGAATGCTTCAGATAAGATATAAAGTGTTGATTTACTTTGTGGTTTTGGAAGAGCTTTTCTTGCAGGTGCAGAGAGAATATGTAGTCCAAATAATTATGAGCAATGCATATTACATGGCTGCAGGAAGGCAACCTATTGAAAATACACCAGTGATTTTTGGTCTCCTTGTGCAGCTCACTGCATAGGTCTGGTGCTAGAAGACATCAGTAAACTCCATTGGGTTAGGATTGTTGTGAAAAATGCAAAAAATACATCTTGCTACGTCTACAACCATCCATGGGCCCTCAACTTGATTGGATACCAGACTAACAAAATTGAGCTTCTCTGAACTGCAATTACACAATTTACCACAAATTCCATTTTCTTGCAGGCTCTTTAAAATCTAAAAAGAGTTATTGTTAGCAAAGAATGGAAAATTTTCTCATATGCCAAGAAAACAGATAGCATTGATGTCAATCAGAATATTTTCGATGACTTATTTCGGAGGACTGCATATATGGTGATATAGGTCAGACCATTATTGAATATTTTCAACTTTGTGCAACTGCATGATTGAATTAGATTCTGATATTTAGTATATATTCAGAAACATTTTGATTGTATTTGGATGTCTTAGTTATTTTCTCGGGAAACCGAAAAGTACCTCTAGAGAAATTTCCAATTTTTTTATGATTTTGTAATTTGTCAATTCTTGGCCAAGTTTGACTTTCTTTGGAATCTCGATTTTGCCAAGTCCGAGTCTGGCTACCATGAGTTCACTAATTCTCAAGTAGTGTGCAGTTTTATAGCTGGAATATTAACTTGATAAAGTGAAAAATTTCCTCTTCAGTGGAGCATTCAATGAGGAATGGCTGTGTCATGTGGATTGACCTACATGCTCCAGTTTTGTGATAGGATATTCGGTAGCTTAAAGAAGTCGTGTTCTGTTTTATTAATGCCTGCAGAAAGCTCGCGAAACATACTTTCCAATGGTATAATCCTCATATTACAACTGTATCTATTTCCGTCTTTTCCAAGGGCTTTCATAAAGCTCTTAGGTTTGCAAGTGTGGCTGCACAATTGGGTTACAATTGTATAGTAATTTCTAATAGGCTAGTTATGTGTGGTTAGAAAGATCTTTTGATGGTACAACACAAAGGTTAACAGTTCATAACTGTTTTTAATGTTTTTGGATTGTAATAATTTGTTAGGTGTGATGGGATACCACCATATGCCAATTACTGGGTCTCTGTAGGAGATTTGACTACCTATAGCATGTAGCATGTCTCCAAAAATGACATCTCTTTGCACACAAAATACTGCACCTCGTACATCATATATGCTTAGCAATTAGGCTTGCATTCAGGCTAAGTTGCTAATGGTCTCTCTTCTCGTCTCATGTCTCAAATAGTGGAAGCCAAACTTTTGAAAGATCAACCACACTATTCAGCCATTTCCGAATGCTCGTTACAATGCATGTCAAAGGATCCATCATCCTGATATAGAATCTAATGTGCCCAAAATTCTACGGCCTAAGTCTTTTAAACATTGTGCATTATCGCTTGTACCTTTGATTTCTAGTATCCAGTTAAACAGGGTATTAAACATTAATGGAATCTGGAATTCATGAAGCATATCATAAGATGGAAAGGATGTCTCATTAACGGAGTCTGCAGGAGTACATCTCACACGCACAGTGCACACACAGCTGGTTATTGTTAAGCTGAGGTTCATAACAAACATATAACTAGGCCTATTGTGGACCCGTACAGCAACTTTCAGCTATCTAATATTTTGCACAGAAGAGCCATGTTTATTTGCTCAGTCTCTACAGCCAACTCTACAGCCTATCAGTCACTATTTGTACCTATTAAAATACATGGTTAAGAATTATAGATTTTTCCAACCCATAATCATTTGACAGGAAAAATTAGAATTATAGTTTTATAGCTTGACATTAACAGTCTTTTCCAGAGAACATGTGATATGTGAGATATTAAAAAGGCCATTCTATGGAAATAAATGTTTACTCAAAGAGTAACACAAAATCATCACTGTAGACAGTATTGCCAAAGGAACAAGGCATACCCTTGCAGTAACTCTGCAAGTTGTGGTTGCAACTCCTCGTCCCTGAGTTTCTGGATTCTCTTTGATACTAAATCAATTGCTTGAATGGCAACTCTGATTCTTGTGTGTAGATCCTTAATTGCAGCCCTTGTTTTATCAACAGCTTGAGTATCATCTCCCTTGGCATCTTGGTTCCTCAGTTGGATACACTTCCTTTCATAAGTTATTCTTGTGCGCTCCCCGGCCTGCAAAGTTGAATTTTCCACAAGACTAAAATCAATAAGAAAGAAAGAGTTATTCACCTCAGAACAGAATGAGAAGCAATTCTATCATGTTTTCATTCCTTGGGAAAAGAATTTATGGTATGCCTTATTTTATCAGAATGTTTTCGATGATTTATTTCTAAGGATAAGGAATCATACTGATAAACTAATATCATAGATCTTGTGGGAGACTCATGGTGATCAAAAATTTATCTTATTACCAACTAGTCAAACAACACATATATTGACTCGGAGTCTTAATCACCCATGAAAAACAGAGAAGTTATGAGATCACCAAACTATAGAGCAAGAAAGAGTTATTCACCTCAATACAGAATGAAAAGCAGTTTTATCATGTTTTAGTTCTTGGGAAAAGAAATTATGATCTGCATGCTTGTGAATGAGAGTTGGAAGGATGAGGAATCATACTGATAAACTAATGCCATAGATCTTGTGGAGAACGAGTGGTGGTCAGAAATTGATCTTTTATTACCAACTAGTCAGACAACACATTTCTTGGATCAGAGTCTTTATTGCCCATGAAAAACCAAGAAGCTATGAGATCGCCAAACTACATAGGTGCAAGCCCTTTTTCCCTGATCATGTCAAACAGATACTTATTCATGTTATGCTTGTGAATGAGCTTTGGAAGGATGAGGAATCATACTGATAAACTAGTGTCATAGATATTGTGGAAGACACATGGTGATCAAAAATTGATCTTATTACCAACTAGTCAAACAACACATCTTGGATCAGAGTCTTTATTACCCATGAAAAACCGAGAAGTTATGAGATTACCAAACTATAGAGGTGCAAGCCCTTTTGGCTTTTTCCCTTATCATGTCAAACAGGTGATGATTCATGTTATCCGTGTCATGCCTCGAAGCCTAAATTTAGTCTGAAGAGCAGTGCAGATATGAGATCCACAATAGAGAAAAAGATGATCGACATTCTAACATGGTTATCACAATGACCTTGTAGGTCACCAAGAACAGAGGGATGAGCCTAGACCATATATGATGCACAACTTTCCAAATGATGAGAAAGGCTTTATCGGGAACAAGTAGTTTCCAACTTTTCTCAAAGTTGATCAAGAAGGTCTTCTGTTGACAAGAATGCCATGGTAGCACTCCGGACATGGCAAAGCAAATTATGCTGCCTTCGTGAATGGCTAACAAGATCTAGAATTAGAAGTAAAATCAGAAGGCAGTATTTGTTTGAGGAAATGTGACACTTCAAATAAAACTAGAAAACTACAGAAAAGCTAACAAAGCAATATCATACAAATTAAGTGAAATGGAATCAGTCCAACTTCGAAATTCAATCAAAATAGATTTGGAAAATGTGTGCACTTGTATCATGCTTAATTTGAACAAAACATCCCAAAGCCATGCTGGATTTAGTCTTGGCACAGACACGGGAACAGCAGCAGTTCAATTGACTAGTCATAACAGATAAGAACAGAAGTCACATGACACATTCCAAATTGAACAGAAGGCCAGACCATGCACATGCATTAAAATTCATCCTGCCATCTTATACATGAAATGGTAGAATGAACTCAATAAAACAGGTAAATTTGAAAGAACTCAAGAAAGTGTCAAGTTAAATGGTGAAAATACAAGAACACGTCTAGACAGTCCACTGCCAGATGGGTATATGTCATTGCTCAAAGTGGGAAACAATGCCTGTACACAGTTATTAATGATTAAACACACCTCTAGTACCTCCAAGTTTACATCACAAAACTTTAGTAGCATGGATAAACATCTCATCTCTCGACGTTTTCGTCAAGCTTGCAACTTTGCAGTAAAGAACATTTGATGAAAAATTCCGGGTTTCTTGTAGAAACAAACATACAAAAACGTGTGAGCCCGACATAAGATGTTTTGCATTCCACCAGAACATGGTACTATCAATAAGTATATGGAATATGACCTTGTATAAATCTTATCAGAGAATTTGCTGCTATTTCATATGGATAACACAACTCACAAAGACAAAGATCTAGTATTTCAAGAATGGATTCACATTGGTTCCAATTTAACCAAGCATATCAATGACTGTAATTCAATTATCCAGGAGACTTTGTGATATAATCTTGCATACTGATGAGCCTTTTGTTATAATAGATTTATTTTGCCACCTAGGCAAGGATATAATGAAGAGAAAAATAAACCATGTTGGGAAGAAGATTTTATGAAAGTGATTATCGTGAACTTTTAATAGAGAGGTGCAGAATCAAAGCAAAATATCCAAATACCCAGTAAGGAAAAAGAATGGATACCATTATGAAGAAGTGGAATAGTCTGACATAATTCCTGAATTCCCAATACGGGTGAATTATGGAAGAGATATGTCTCATTCGGAATCTCTCATGCATGGAGTGAGATGCAAATAATGATTATTCCGTCTTAGGAAATTAAAATTCTAAAAAAAGGCTCCAGATGAAGCCTTAGGACCTTACAATCCCTGTGTTGTGGTATTTTAATACAACTCAGTTTGTTCATCTACTAAAGAACTCTATTTCTTCTGTTCTTGCCTTGCATTAGCTATAAAATTGCAGGTGATCATAGTGCATGCCAGAAGAAAGGTAAACACAACAAAGAAACTGGAGCATGAGTGCAAAAAAATATCTTATCATATACAAGCGTGGGACATAGAAATTAAAATGCAACAAGCCAGCCCTACACATATTCAATTATACCCCGGAATCATTTAATTTGTCGTCCAGTAACCAATATAACTGTAGAGTTGACATCAAACGTAATTGATAGTTGTGAATTCGTTTGCAGAGATATCTTACAATAAGCTAGAAATATGAAAGCTTTTGTATGTAATATCTTTTGGAAAACCGGTCAGTTTGCAGGAATAGGTTTTGACAGCAAAGAATGTAGATAGCCACAAAATATTGAAGAATACATGAGCTATGAAATTGATTGTGAAGGGCGCATGATCAACCACAAATCTACAAAAATAAAGAATACACAATTTGACCATTTTTAACATCGTCGATCATTACTTAATAAACTCATTGTTAATTTTCTTTGCCACAAAAGTTTGCTATAAAGAATAACCTGGTAATGAGAAGCATGCAATTTATTCAATTAAGAAAGACTGATTCTTTCTACACTCAGCTACGAAAAAAGCTAAAGCATTAAAGCTTAACAATCCGCATGGTAAATAGGCATAGTAAAATTGATCATGGGTTATATAGTATACAGTACACTCCCACAATCCCAGGCTCAAATATCATAGAACAAAATACATAAGGAATTTTCACAGTCCCTTCAACATTGACTTCACAAAAAATTCCAGTCTAATGCACAGAAAGGACTTAGGTCTCATAGAATACCTTTGATCGTCACAAAAGTATAAACACTGAGATTGTTTTGAAATGTTTTACGGTTAATTAGTAGGAACAAAATATTCTTAAAACATTCATGGTACATTTTCAAAGTCTCTGTCTCTGGAATGGTTGGACAAAGCAATCAATATCTAGAACTTTGATTACGAAACAATAAAGTGTTTTAACAGAAATGTATACCTTGACTTCATCATAGAGCTTTTTCTCCCATGCATATAGCCTTTCCAATGTCGATGCATGGCTTCCGGATATCATGCCACCATCCTCAAAAAGATTGCCACTGTTGTCATCAATTGGGTCCTTTGAACTGGATGTAAAATGAGACTTAGATAATGGAGATGACGAAGATGATGACCGATTCCAAGTTATAGCATTTAAAACCTTTGCAGAATGCTCTGCATTTTCATGCAAGAATAGAAACGTCAGATCATTCTGAAGTTCATATAAATAGATGAGAAAACAATCTCTCAACCTTAAAACAGAACACATCAAAAGTCAATTATGGTCACATTACAATAATGCAGATACTTCTGTGCAAATAAAAGATAGAAATGCTAAAAGACTGTGGCATCTAACAGTCTGAATTCCAGCACGTGCTTTACAGCAAGTAGATAAGGTACATTATGCCCATCAGCTCTTTTCTGCATGGGCAAGTTTTCATATTCACTTGCAAGTGAAAATAGTCTCATCCATATCAAAGAAAAGCAATGCACTACCCTATTTCACATGCCCATGTTATAACCAAATAGAAAATTAATTTCTCAAAGTTGATCAGTTCTCAACCACTGAGAAAACTAATTTTTCTTTTACGGAATGTAACATCCTCGACCACAGAAAAAACAATTTGTGGCTAAACGGTACTATCCTATGAATTCACAATGCTCCCACTTGTCAGTAGAAATTTATGTTCCTGAACATCATGCTATTTTCAGATACAAACAAGTTCAATCCCATGATGTATGTTTCGTCCAGTAGTTCTCCCGCAGTCGACAGTTCAAATCCCGAGGAACAGCATAAAATGGAATTGAGCTGGAAGGGCATGCCCATATTTGATATTCTACTATCTATAGCCCTTACCGGTTATTTCATGGAATTAGACTCTGTGTGATAATTAGTTTAGACTAGTCTAAAAATAAAATAGAATGTGAGTAATACCTTTGATTTCAGTCAAGCTTGACTGATAGTGCACTTTGTTTGCCTCCAGCATCCTTGCAACCTCCTTCCCGGAATCATAAGCTCTTATAAACTGGTCTTCAATGTCCCTCATAACGTCAAACAAATTCCTTGCCCTGTTTGAGTCTAAAACAGCAAGATCCTTCTTCTCTGATATAACTTCATTACTGACAGCATCGATCACTTCCACTTTCAGTTCACTTATCACTACATCCGACTCCTTCGTTTCAATAATATGCAATTTATCTTCTTCCTTATCCTCATCTCCACCCTTATCTCCCAAACTGGGATGAACAGTTTCAGATTTTTCTTGACTGTGAGATGAATAGCCTGCACATGCATTAGCCTCTACAGTCTGCTCCTCAACTTGCATTTCTCTCTCCTCCTCCTCTTCATTGGCATCCTCTCTTTGATCGTCCTCTTCCAGATCGGGAATCCCTTCTTCTTCCCTTACTTGCTTCAAATCATCGTCAGAGGTACGACTGATTCTCTTCTGCTCTTGAAAAGCGAAAGGGTCCTCCAGGGAAGCGAATGGGTTAAAGAAATCCCAAGCAAAGTTCCGAGGCGGAGAAGGTGGTGGAGGAGGGTAGTCTGGATGCCTGCTTACACTCCCATTGACAGAAAGACCAATGGAGACTTGAGGAGGTATGTTGCTACTGAAAAAATCAGTCACTCCATACTGTGGCTGAACATAAGAGTCCATTCTAATGCTGTCTGGAGAGAAAGGCCTCTCCTCATACAACATGGATCGGTTTCCCACTGATCTCAAATAATGGGGACTCTCATAATAGTGCGGCGAAGAAAACCTGTTTTCAGGTGATGTGGAAGAGCTTGAGGGGCTTTCCTTTTGTTGGGGTGGAGATTCGGGTGGCGTTTGGGATGGGGAAGGCGGTGGCAAGGGAGCTGCCGAGCCCTTATCTGGCAGAGCAATTGGTTCAGGTGTTGCCGGTGTGGGCAATGTCAGTATAGGACTGGTACCACTGTAGCCCTGCTCATCTACTAAATCTATGTTCTCCCCCTCAGCAAAAGTTTTAAGGGCAATGCCAATGTTTCTCAGAGAATGGATGTAACAAACATGAGCTGTTGCAAGAGCATACCTTTGGTCCACTGCCTGTTTCATGAACTTCTTCCTCTCCTTGCACAGCATCACTACCTCCTCATTCTCTAGCCTTGAAGTAGAGCAACCCATCTCTATATACAGACTACTCTCATTCAGAGCCTCGAATGCACCAGAAAGGCAAAATGACAAAAACCAACAAAACCTCAAAGAATGATGACAGCAACCAATCTTTTCATCATGTGGGTGGTAGCAGCTTCACAACAAGAAGCGCAGAAAACACCATAACCAGCATCATGTTCATCCCCATTACAGTCAAAAGACACTGTGTGCACTCATTTGGTCTACTTCAACTTCAACTTAAGTTATAGCTAATGATGGCGGTGTCCATGCAAAGGAGACTGATTGTAGTGATTCCGATATTGATGGGCATTGAGAGTGACACATTCCACACACTCCATAAAAGGCTCCTGATTTGCCTATCACAAGTCAGACATTATCATGACCATAATCAGAGAAAGCATGAATGGCTGCTCTGTTCCCCTTCCCACCTGGAAATAAATGCTAGAAGAAATGGGCCATGGCTTAAGAGACGGAAGAATGTTTCTTCTTGTTAACTGTAGTCAACGAGGTGAGCGAGACTGACTGCAGTTGTTAACAAACAGACATACAGTAACCCAACGGAATTGATATAAATATTTGGGGGGCCTGTCCTGAATATGGTATATAATTGGGTGCAATAATATTACTAGGGGGAATCTCGATACAGATAGCCTAGCTGCCATGCCTCTGACCGCTGATCTGGACTCTCGCCCCTCAAGACAAATTCAATTTCAAGATAAAAACAATAAACGATTAAACCAAAATAATAATTTGTTTTTCTTTTGTCCGTTATCTGACGGAAAAAGGGCGCGCCTTCGAAAGACCCACTTCGGACTCTGGCTCAATTTTCAAATTCCGTCAGTGAATCGCCCTTTTCAGTTGCTTCTGCGGATACCATCTTCCCCGATTGATGCTTTCTAGGTCTGCAACCTGCATGCTGCTTTTGGGGAATACGACGGTCAAATTCTCCGTCAAAAGCCGCTTTTGTTCATCGGGGGTCGTCAAACGTACAAAATAGGCTCACTTTTCCACAATGGGAACGTGACGATTTCGTTTCAGTTTTTGACGCCTAAGTTTTCATCGACGCCTCTTTTGGTCGTCAAAACGGTTACGAATTGCGTCAAAATGTCCATTCCTGAGAAATTTGGGTGTAAATTAAATGGCAAACCACATCGTAAGGGTATCAGAGATTGCAGACGTGACGAAAAAATTCAGACGAAGCGACGGGATTGATTTACTGCGGCCGAAAAGGTGGGAAGCGGGAGTTTTTACCTGGCATAAAAAGCACCGAAAAACTTAGCCAAAGATTTTATTTATCTGTAGGGTTAAGTTTTTTCGCACGTGCGAGCAGCCTCGGAAAAGAATCTCTCTTGTCCCCTCGTACATGCCGGGAGTTCTTGCCTAGGTATATTTATTTATTTGAACCGCTTGAGTATCACATGAAGGGGATTTTTTTTTTATAAAAAAATTGTTGTGTAAGAATTTTTGCCTTTATGAGGGGTATGGAATAAGGATGAAGGTAGGTATGTTGTGTGATCCTAGAGAGGGATAAGAGGAGGGCTGTATTAGTGAAGCTTTTGTCACCATGGGATGTCATATATATCTTTTTTTTAAAGGGAAAAGCCCTCACAATTGGGTGCACCTTGATTTATGGAAGGTTTTAAAGGTGTTTGTATGGGGTCTTTTATATGTAGAATTATTTTGGTTTTTTAAAAGGATTGGTATTTTGGCTACCCAATCGATGGTTAGAATTTAGGATTTTATTATGAACAAAGAGGAGTGTAGAGTGATTGAGCCAATGAGAATAACTTTTGGTAAGCTATTAGTTGAGAATCATTTTAATGTTAGAAGGGGCTAAGTGTCCTCTAAAACTCAGTATGGTAATTACATACAATCGATTGTTAGTTGAATAAAAAATGTAGTTGATTGTCGCTCTCTTTTATTCAGTTTTGACTTTGTGAGCTCCCACATTGCACCCAGGGATCTTTACCACATGCATTACACATATGGTTTAAAACTAATTTGTTAATGATGTGTGCTATCAATTACATGGTCAACATGAAAGTCATTTGTTGCTTGAAACAATATTCAAGTAGACATTTTGCATGTTATTAGGCCTTTCCATTGACATTGGAGTGAGGATTCTCCTAACAATCCTCTATATCTAAAACATTTAATGACTTCTTTGAGTCCCAAGTGAGTGGTAATTCATTAAACAATGACAATCTAAATTAGGGTGGACACCTCTCGGGTGAATCTTTGTTAAGAATGGGTATCACAAAATGATTGAAGATGAAAACCTCTTAGCCACCAAAGAAAGGTTCATGTTCCATCAACCTCCCTAAATATTACTTGAATGTAAAACATTTACTTCACTTCATGTTAGAAAATTGGATCCATTAAGTCCATTTCCCAAGGCCTATGATGCTAATGTATTATTTGATTATCCTAGAATCTCTTGAGACGTTCTTAAAACAAATGCATAGCATTGAGACATAATATCCAAGACCTTGTTTAAAGTAATCAAAATCAAGTAGAGCGAACCAATGGCTCAACCTAATCATATTTTGTGAACACCTCCTAATAATCTTCCAAACTATGGTAATCCACCAATAGATGACGTAAATGTTTATATGATGGATAAAAACAATGACCACAATCATTTAGTGCTCATCCACTTGATGGATTTATTGATGTGGTTACTGTTACAACAAAGAGGGGGCCTCCTCTATTTGCGTGTTATGAAAGTGACATTTTAAGTGATAACTCTTACAATGGACATAAGGCATACGAGCTTTTATTTATGAGTGATAACAAGAAACAAATAGATTTATGATTGACGATGGAAGTATTAGTGTATGCACAGAACAACTCATTAGGAACTTTAGGCTCTATCATAGAGATTTAACAAGTACCAGAACAATTATTACGTGATATAATGGATTCACTAGGAAACCACTTGTTTGCATACTCTTATCTGTCATAATGGTGTTGATGTTGTACTTGAGAACTCTAGTTTCCTTCTTTATAGCTTGACAACATGTTATTAAGCTTACTTACGTTAGTGTAACGTCGTGTCGGCCTCTCCTTTTATATAGTACATCTTAAGGGGGTTGTTAGATTCTAGAAAGGTTATAGGATCACTAAAGATAACCACGAGACATTCACTAGTGATTGTACATGTGTCCTTGCAAAACATTAAATAAATATTGACATGGATATGAATAAGGAAGATCAACTACCAATAGATTAATGCAGCTCATATACCTAGGAGGGCCAAAGGTCCTCTTCACATGAAAAATATAATACAAGATTAGCATGTGGTTCTACCTTCATGTATACCCTCCAGCTTCTTATATAGATACATAAAGAGGTTTAAGATTAAAATGGATCTCTATCTGTAGGAAATGTTATCAAAATTTAAAAACCTTATCTCGAAGATAGTCACTAAAGATAGTCTTATTTATAAGTCACTTATCATTAAGTCATTATAAATAAATATAGATAATGATGTGTACATGTATGTGCTCTATCCATCAAGGGTATAATACAAGTGCATCTTAGAGTATACAAAATTTAATGCCCTAATATGCATTAACATTCCCCAAGTAAGAAGTTACTATGTAAAGGGAGAGTGTAAAAAAGAAGTTCAGCTAACCTAAATAAGATTAGAAAAGATGTCGACAAGTTTTCAAAGAAGCAAACTATAATACTCAAGTACAATATCTACACCCCCTTTAAAACAACTTTTAGGAAATTGAGCAAGTGAGGTAAAAACTCCAATCAAATCTAAGATGTTCAATGTCATTAATTTTTTGTCTCAACTACATTTCAAACTAATAGAGTCTATTTTTTTAGTTATTTTCATTAACAATGCATGTCAACAATACCCTTCAAGAAGGTATTTTGAGATTTATAGACAATATTATGTATGCCCCATAAACCAATGGGTAGAGGAGTGTCACCCATACCTATGCATACACTTATGCAGAAGACCCATATGGTGTAATGTATCTAGTTATGCCAATAGTCACCATGTTTGTTTGTAGTCTTGGATAATATATAATATATTAAGAATAGTCTTAACAAAGGCTTTATCTTAATTTTTTTCTTGTGGATATTATATGGTGCTAAGATTTTTTTTTAATGTTGTATTTGGCAAGAATTTCTCAACCATATTATTCTTGAATGATGAATCATTATTATGATAAAAATATGATAGGTCAAATATGGGGATCATATGTGTCACGAGGAATTTGTAGATTTTTTTTCTTATAGTGGACTTTGAGAGTACAACTTCAACCCATTTTGTAAAATATTTTATGGTTATGATGATGAACTTATCACCTTATGACAATGGTGGGTTAATTTTTTCCAACTAAGTCTAACCCCCATATGGAAAATGGCAATGGTGTACAAATAGGTTGTATCTCATGCGATGGGGCATGAGTAAGGTTGACATTTATCATATAAATTTATTTAGACATAACAATCTCGTTCTATTGTATTCCAAAAGTAATTTCCATCCTAAGAAGTTTTTTATGATGCATTTTCCACTAAATTTTCCACCACATCTACCATTTTGGATCTCTTGTAATGCACTCTAGGAATTATTTTGTTCTAGACATTTAAGTACTTTTCCATTAAAGGACATCTTGAATAATACATGTATATCCAATTATGATAAATCTGAGGGCATCTTGAACAGTACCCAGTTGTCCACATAGTTTCGACGTACAATCATTTCTAGATAATTGTTTAGGTACAATCTCTTAAGATAAGTAAATGTATGGAATAGAGTACCATTATGCTTTTATTATACCACTATCTAATGCCAAAACGTATATAGAGTCCATGCCTTCCTATCTTTGTGGCAAGTTATGTCAATCTCTTAATAGTTCATATAACATGGTCATCTTTGAGATCAATAAGAACTAAGGAGATTATTTTAGTCATGTCATATATGTGTGTTTATTATGTCCTACAGGAATATTATCAATCTCAAACTCATCAAATTATATGGAATCAATTTTTATTCCTTTTATTTGATAATCTACCTAAAATTGATTAATCATGAATTGAGCCTCCATATACTTTGATAGATTCTACATGTAATGTACATACTATATAAAGTTGTAGAATTAGTGCTTCATATTTGGAAAGATTTTTTGGTACATGAAAAACTTATTATATAAGCTTGGGGCATGACCTCTTATTACAAAAGTGAAAATATCCCCATTAAAATACACAATCCATGTGTTTCTCTCTTCAACATGCATTAAAAGCTCATTTACAAATGCATCATCAATAAGAGTGAGATATAACATGGGGGCCACACCCAATTGGTTTCTTATGATTTTCCCTTTTACCAATTTCTATAATTTATGAGGTTTAGACATGTTATAATTAAGGGGAGTCTCAATACCAAAATTTTCATCCACAATTACTATCTCATTAGTGTCCATATTGTCACTAATGTGTTGTATAATCAATAGTAGCAAGAGTGTGCCAAAGAATAATATCACACTAAAGAATGTCATAAAGTAACTAGTAAATATTCCATCTAGTAGTCAAAATAGTTTAAAGGAATATTAGGAAAGTGAGTGTCAAGAATGAAAAAAAAAACATTTTTCATAAATGGTAATTGTCAAAAGTCTCATGGTAAGTACATTAAGGTTGTTGTAATCAATGAATATATCATGAGACATTTATAACAATTCAAAAAGAATGATGCCATAATGATATTTTTATAAAAATAAAAAATAAAAAATCTATTATTAAAAATATTGTCTAAGATAGGTTAACTAGGTAGGAATCCCATGATGAGTCCTAGTTAGTTAGTTATGCCAAGTCAAGGATAACCCTATCTTGGGTGATAATATTAGTTGTAAAGAATAATATGGATTATTATCGGAGAGATGGGTGGGATATGCGTTGAAAGGCCTATAAAAAGGATGTGTACTAACTCCTTCAAAAAATACATACATAGAGAGGCATTAAGAGATGCAAGTAGTGTGATTGTGAAGTTATCCTATAAAGACTATTTGAAAGGACAATGAGTGGAGTCCATGTGGAGGATGTAACATTTGATAGAAGTCATGTCCATTATTTGTGATGTAATACAAAAAACAAGTTACTAAAAAATAGTGGGTTGTTAAAATAACACGGTATTGAAAATAGTGAGATGTTAAAAATAGCACATTACCAAAAAATAGCGGGTTTCTAAAAATGTAAGGATACTAGAAAAATAGAAGGTTGCTAAAATAGTAAATTTCAAAAATTACTAAAAATATTAAGTGTAGTTAATCTAATAATATTTTTTGTCTGCATAGGAGCTAGAAAAGCAAGTTGAGTCAACTCTAGGTAGTTTTTTACTTTTATTAGCTTTTGAGTTGTGCATGACAACTCAACCTTTGAGTTGTGGTCTTATTGAAACAATCTTATTTATTTCTTATGGAATAACAAAGAATGGAATAGGTTTTTTCCCACTCAAAAATATTGTGTATAGTTTATTGCTTATTTTTTGTATTGCCACACTTTTGGATTCGTCAACTAGTATTAGAGAAATTTAAGGTCTTGGAAGAAAGAATTGAAGGTAAGAATATGTGAATTTTTCCTGTATTTAGAATTTTGTTTATGAGGAAAATGTATTTTTGAGAAGAAATATGGTTATGTGTAGTGAAAAGTCACAAAAGTTATGGAAATGGGATAAGAACACTCAAGAGGCCCCAAAAGCTTTAAACAAACTAGTCAATGGACCATCAGATAAGAGGTAAACAAGGATTTATCACTTTGCATACATTAATCTTGAAAGAAACAAGAAAATCTAACATATTTGGTAATCCTCTACTCTTGAAAGCTTTAAAATGAACCTAGATAGATTCTAAGCAATCAGTTTTATGATTATGAGAATGGGAGCTCACCATTAATGACTTAAAGGCCAATGGTTCTTCCCATTTACTCAATGCTTATGAGTGTAGTGCAATAGCAAAGCAAAAGCAATGTTAGCTTAATAAAATAATGAAGAAAAATCTCTAATCATAGCAATAATACTTTAGTTTGGCCTAGAGAGAGGAAGTGTTCTTAGAAATAGTCTAGGGGTAGCGGGTTATTTATAGTTTTCCAATTTTCAGAAATGGGAGACTTTTGGTGCATGCGGAACTAAAAAGGATTCACAAAGTTAATTAATGAGTCAAAGTAATATTTGACTAGGCTTAGAAGAGGTAAAGCATGGTTTAGGACTAGTTAAACTAGGTTAGGCTAGTTAATCTTATCTAGAGAGGAATTTAGGGTTTCAAGAGGGTTTTGAGAGTTCTAATCAATCCAATGAAATGGAATGATAGAATAGGAAGTTAGTAAAAGTGGTATAGAAGAGGGTGAGAAGATGGTCTAGCTAATAAGGGACTATATTAACCCCATTAATTGGTTTGTAGGAGAAATACGAGAAAACGAATGTTATAAACAATGAGTTAGAGGAGTCAAATTGACGAGGTATCATCAATTTGCAAGAAGGAGAATAGTTAGTGCAATATCAGGAATAATAGTGCTTTGATCAAACTACAGGTGTCTACATTTTTCCCTCTTTGGGGTGACATAAGCTATGTTACTTCAAAGAAAGTAGACAAACATAAGCAAATGAATTTTTTTGAAGGGGTAGAAGAGAAATTAATAGGATGAAGGATGCCCCCTCGAGTGTCGATGGGGTGATGGAGGAACTCGATTGACAATAAAAAATAGAACATAAGAAAGAAAAGTGTGAAGAGAAGAATAGAAAACAATAAGAAAAGGGGATATTGAGATATCCATAAACCAGTGCTTACATAAACAATTTGTAATCATCATTTTGCTTAGAATCCTCATCATCAGTCCTTATTAAAATGTAAGCATACGATGGAAGTGTAAAATGACATGAAAATCCAAGATACAAACAACCATCCATTGCTAAAACAATAACTGCATGCAACATACAAACATGCACTGCAGTACGAGAAGTAAACAAACTCACCCAACAAGGAAATAAGTATAATCACACACACTCAAACCAACAACGTTCAAGACGGTTGCACACATATTTTGTTATCAAGTTGAAATCCCAAATGTTCTGATAAATGATAAGCGTTTAAAATGATGCCCCAAGTAATTGGTATACTCAAGGGAAATTATGGAGGAAACTTAGGTCCAATGGAAAAGCAATGTGCACAGCAAAACAATACTAGACAATTCCTACCCCAGAGTATCGACAAAGTGAGCAACGTAGATTTTGTAAATGGGTTAGATATTTAGATGATACGCAGGTCAATGTTTCAAAATGCGTGGAAATGCCAACAATATCTTAGACGAATTTAATGTGAAAGACACATACTTCAGGCGCAAATGAGTTGATTTACCAATTTTAGTCCATTTTCAAAGTTTTCACAACATTTTTTCTTCTTTGTTAAATTTTTTTCAATGATTTTATAATTTTTAAATTTTTGATCGGTCAGAAGAATTTAAGAGATGAAAATATCTCCTATAAGTATACGAAAATGCCCCAAGACGAAGAGAACGAGCATTAGGTGGCAGTAAAAATGCCCCAATGAGTGCCAAAATAATTATTTAATAACAATAATCATCGTGACAGGTGATGTAGAAGAAAATACAAGAAAAGATCGCCTGGAACATTTATAAATTGCCTCAGGGAAAAGAAATGGTTGTTAGGTAGCACTTATTGCTCCAGCGTAGTGAAAATTAGTAAAAATAATTATTTAAATATAAAAATAATCGTTTTGGTGATTAGAAGAAGTGTTAGAGTGATTACAACGGAGAAAACATGTCCCAGGGGCATCACGACGGCTTAATATACCCTCCCCAAGGGGGTAAATCAGTCACGACCAATTCATTTGTAGCAAAGCTCTTGCAAATTTGCACCGTGAGCTAGTGTGAGAGCCCTGGAGTGAGATGGAAAGGCTACCAAGTAGGAGGAGACAAGCAGATCGCATCCGGGAGTACCTTCGGGACCCAACAGACAGAGCCTACGTGAGTGCCCTAACCCTACCTTGTTATTTTAGCATTTAATGTCATTTAAATCATTTTTTAGGATAGATAGGTCAAATTTTGGTGCATGCGTCAATAATATGGGTACATGCACATGTACCTATCAAAAAATGGGTATGCGCACGCTTATCTTCCAAAGGGGATGCATATACGTCGGGAGGGGGAAAATAGGGATGCACACACACGTGCACTGAAGGACATGTGCATGTGTTGAACTGGACGTGTATGCATCTTGGGTAGATATGGGTAGTTAGATAAAAAAAAGGGGGTGGCCGCACGCGTCGGGGTGGAGGCGTAGGTGTCGAAGTGGAGGTGTATACACGTTGGGCACATATGTGTCGAGATAGGCATGTATGCATTGAAGTAGGTGTGCATGCGCCAAGGGAAAGGAGATAAATTTCCCCTGCAAACATTTAGCTAATTATAGATGAAAAATAAACTAATTTGTTTGTAGAGGAAAGTGAAAAATTAGTATGTTAGAGGAAAGAAAGAAGAATTTAACCAGAAAACTAGATAGAAGTAGATAGAAATGTAACCCTAACATGTGTATCATTTTTTTATGCACAACAGATACTACTTGTCCTTCATACCCACGAGAGATATGGCCACTTGGCGATGATTGAGGCACAATTTGATGAGGATGATCAGAGGATACTGGCTATTATCCTATACATTATGGGTTTAGTTTACGTGGCTAACATGCCACAGATTACCCTGGACCACGGCCTCCTGACAGCCTTAGCTCAGAGATGGCACAGTGAGAGTTAGTGTTTTCGGCTTCCTATTAGCGAGATCAATATCACATTAGAGGACATATGGCACATCATGCGGGTCCCCATCCAGGGTGAGATGATTCAGTACTCCAGCCACCAGCCTGATATTGATCGATGCATTCTTGATCTATTCGGCGTTCCAACAATACCGTGTCACGGGATGACAGTCAGACTATCGCGGTGTATAGAGGATCCTGAGCTTGATCAGGTTGTAGTTTATCTGATGGCTTTTGTTAGTGGATTTTTACTCCCTGATAAAACCAAAGCTTCATTTCCTCTTAGCCTCATTAGAGTGATACACAGATTGATAGATGGTGATACCTACTATTGGGGTCAATGCATACTAGCGCACTTATACTGGGACCTTCATCTGATTACATACTACTATCAGAAGATGGTAGGACCAACCAGGTTAATACATATTTGGGCATGGGACCATATGGCCATTGGTTTCCTCCATGTGTTTTGAGAGCTAGAGATCTCGAGGAGCCTTCTTCTATGGGATGGGTTTCGATTAGGGATGACATACAGCCATACATGGGTGATTTCTATCATTACCACTGCAAGTTATATGATTTATAGCAAGTCACCATAGTATAGAGGCCATAAAGGCATTTCCAGTGGCCTCAAGATGGCCTAAAGCTCAACACATCGATAGTTGAGCTTTTCATGCTAGGCATCCGTAACCATATGCAGGAGATATATAGGGTAGATTAGTGTTAGCGATAGTTTGGAATCACCTAGGATGTAGCAGGGTCATAGAGTACTTCGATATGGGGCCACATATTACCTAGGACAGAGAAGGACCAGCTTCCTATAGGTGGTGCCAACTATGTAGGTACCCCAAAGACAGGTTAGAGATCCAGGATGCACTCCAGAGTATGCTCCACTATACCATGGGGTGATTTTGTGTCGCTTGACTATTCCCAGATTGGCCTATGATGTAGGAGTGAGAGCACCCCCAACGGGGACTCCTAGTGGTGATGGTGATAATGATGATGATGATAATGATGATGATCCTTTTGACGGCCAACGTCATGATAGGGGTGGGGGAAAGATTCCTCCACTATATCATCCATAGAGACAGGGGCCTAGGATTAAGCAATGACATGCACGTAGGGCTCTAGACATAGAGTTACCTCAATTAGGTATTCCAATAGGATATATACCCCATTACAACAGTTATTTCCACATCAGGGTCTGCCACCTCATGATCTAAGGGGTGGTGGTGATGATAAATATCTAGCTACACTTCAGCAGTAGCTACAGGTGGCTATAGTTTTCCAGCTTCAGGTGGAAGGTGAGAGAGACTAGGTCAGGGAACAGGTGCATGTCCTGACATTAGAGAGAGATCAAGCCAGAGCCGAGGCCACTCAGAGTGGGGATGGTATAACATGGCAACGCCAGATCAGTCATTTGGAAGCACAAGGGGCTTAGATATTGAGCCTCCTACACCATGCTTAGACTCATGAATAGAGTATTACTTCTTAGGGAGATCAGTCTCAGGCCCAAGCCCAAGGCTATATTATTCATAGGGACCAGGAACAAGCCCAGGTCGAGACTATCACTGCAGATAGAGATCGAGAGGCCACTACTGTAAGATAGGCCCACACTGATAGAGGTAGACTGATAGGAGAGAGAGATGCTACTATATAGGTAGCCACTACTTTTGGTGACACCAAGATGGTCCATGATATCATGAGAGCTAGTGGCAAGGCCTCGTATTAGAAGGTTGCCTATTTTAGAGTAGTTCTAGCAGGGCAGCAAGTGGCTACCTTTGATCAGCTATACATGATCAGGACAGGATTTCGATCACTACAGTTAGGTTGATCAGTCAGCTCAATGCAATAGCCATACTAACAGAAGGGTGGTACTCCTAGAGCCCCGTAACAACCACCACCTTTCCGTTCCCTAGGACATGGACCAAGCAGCCCCGAAGAGAGCAGGATTTGTGGTTGATCTTCCCCTTTTGTCATATGTATGTATATATACATGTCTCTTATAAAGGATGAGTTTGATCGATGTATAGATTGATGTACCATCATTTTTATTATGCCTCTTGATGAAGGCTCATTTTTTATTCATGCCCTTTAGATGGCATATTTGCATCGATGATGCATATCTGATTTTGAGATAGAAATTTATATATGTATTATATGGACATTCGATGATTTGTTACTTTGTCATGATTTGATACACCTTTATGATGATGATTTACGTTTAGCAAATGTATGAGTATATCATGATGTATGACTTTCTCATTTCCCATGTATATCTCATGTTTAGATTAGATATGTTGTATCTCATGTGTTGTTTAGATTAGATATGTTGTATCTCATGTGTTGTATTGATGATATATCTGTAGATAATATCATATGTTTCTGATTATGGGATGTTCTTATTTTTATGCTAGCATTTGCGATGATACTAGATGATATGGGTGTGGGGGGGATAGAGTTTGTGATTATGTGCAACCCCTCTTAGCCCCATTGATGATAAGATATGTGAAGATTAGCTTAGTATACATGCAAGATGTAGAACTTAGAATTTTTTGTATATATGATGTATGCGATGATGTTATATGTGATGAATGATAGATGATAGATGCGATAACAAATAGATCTGCAGTAAACAAACACACAAGCAAAAGTTGACAAAACTAAACAAATCATACACTTACAAAATAACACAACAAAATGCAACTAAAATGAAGTCATGCAAATTGCTATCAACAGATTAAATTTACATTCAATCTAATCTAAGTAAAATCAATCCTAAATATATGCACATAGCAAACGATGAAAAACACAACAATATCTTGCCATTACGGAAGTTATGAATGAACTCAATGTAATACACAATTAAATCAAACCAGATTTAATCATAAGGTAAGCAGATGAACCATTCTCTAAAATTACAACATGATATGAAAATATATAAGGACACCAAAACTATACAAACTAATAACCAAAAGCAATTTTAAATCACTACTTTGTTTTTGCGAGGACAACATTGATGTATTTTCTAATGTTTTTGGGTTATCCTAAAAGATGAGGTTTTCTAGGATACTATGTTTACGTTGTTCCCGAGGATTTCCCTAAGACAACGTTTTTGTAGCAATCGTCCCAAGGTGGGACTTCCTAAATCCCTAGAATTTTATGAATCCTTTTTCTGAATGTTTATTGGTATTTTCTAAGGTAATGTTCCGAAAGCAATGTACAAGGATGAAGAAGCGTGGATGCCCCTAGCATGATGTGGGAATATAAAAAGACAAAATGCCACACACGTATGTATGAGAAAGAGAAATGTGAAGGTTCCCCCAGTGTTAGATGGGAATATACAAAGACATATCCTTCATGCAGATATAAGATAAAACAAGCCAGATCACGGCTTTACAAGATAGACTCAGTAGGGTTCCTAGACCTAGAAAGGGAAACTAACCCTAGACAGTGGTGAGAGTTACCCATCCTGATGCAAGAGGAACTTGTGACCAGAGAATATTCCTTGAGTTCCAGAAATTGTTTTTCACCCAAAGACCTACCCAATGCACCACAATTGTGTGGTTTTCACATGTGGACAACCTATTTTTTCTTTACTGTTTTCTCAATTTTTCATGTTTTGCTTGTTTTTTCTTTGTTTTTCTACGTTTTAGGTCTTATATGATATTTGTGCCATGCTTAAGCATAGAATTGCTTGAGATGCATGGAATTCATAGGTTCTTAAATCTCTTTTCCATCTGAGTATGCCAATTTGTAGGCTCCTAATCCATACTTAGAAACCACCACATAAGGCCCTAATAGGTTAGCCTCAAATTTACCTTTCTTTTCTCTATCCTTGAAAGTGTTCTTCTGATTTTCCTTTAGTGATAGATCACCTACATAAAATTTGTAGTGGATGATCCATTTGTTGTATCCCCTTGATATTCTATTCTGATAGACCTTTAGGTGATTAAGTGGCCTTATATGCTTTTCATCCAATAGTTCTAGCTCTGCTATCTGAGCAACTCTATAGTCTTCATCCTTTTCAACGTAGTCCCTGAGATATATTCTCAAGGAGGGAAGCTCTACTTCCAAGGGAATGATGGCTTCAGTTCCATAGACTAGTGAATATTTGGTCACACCAGTAGGAGTGCGAATGGACGTTTGGTAGGCCCAGAAGCCGAGATGTATCTGTAAGTTCCAATTACAACCAGTCTTACTTACCATTTTTCCATGATCCGTACAACAGTTTTATTGGTGGCCACAACTTGTCCATTACCTTGGGGGTAAAAGGTGGTAGACCACTTGAGCTGAATATGGAAGCGTTGACATCATGTCTTAACCATTTTATTCTTGAATGATTTACCATTATCAGTGACAATGGCAGAAGGGATACCATAATGGAAAATGAGATGATTCATGATGAATTTGGAAATTTGTGCACCAATGACATAAGTGAGAGGTACAACCTCAACCCATTTGGTAAACTACTCAGTGGTAGTAATAATATCTGTGTGGCCATTTAAAATAAGACGGATGGAGCTTCCCTATGAGATCTAGGACCCATTTAGAAAATGGCCCAGGTGTCGCAATAGGCTACAAAGCTTGCGCTGGTGCATGTATCAAATTTCCATACTTTTTGCATAGCTCACATTTCTTTACAAAATTACAACAATCTGATTCCATGGTGGTCCAATAATAACCCACCCTTAGGAGATTCTTAGCCAAGACCATACCACTAGTGTGCACTCCAAAAATATCATTGTGTACTTCCCTAATAACATGGACTAAGTCAGTAACATCCAAACAACGAAGTAGATTCCTGTCGTAGCCATAATGATAGAGGGTTCCTCCTAGGAGGGTATAATGGGCTATACAGTGGATAAGGTCTTTCTTCCCAGAATGGGTACTGTCTGGGGGGAATGTGTCATCTTGTAGGTACCTAAATATAGGGTCATACCAAGGGGAGAATGGGCCAAAACTTTCACATGCTAAACACGACTCTAGCATATCATATGCAGGTATTTGCAAATTCTCTACAAAGAAGGGTTTTTTTCTTTCCTGAGGTGGAATGTGTGACAATGATCTAATTGTAGCCATAGCCTCTGTTTATCTATTGTGTGACCTTGGTTTTTATTCAAATATAATCTGTGTAAATTATTCCTTCAAGGTTTCAACTAATTTTTTGTATGGAATAAGATTTGTCATCTTTAACTTTATATTCATCATTAACTTGTTTAATGACAAGTTGGGAGTCTCTAATGATGTGTAGCTATTTGATATTCCAAGTAATATACAACTTGAGGTCAGCGATGAGTACCTCATATTTCGCAATGTTATTAGTGCAAGGGAATCCGAACCGGAATGCTCTTGGAATAACTTCACCTGTGGAAGTGATGAGCACCACTCCTACGTCGGATCTGTGGAAGGTGAACGATCTATCAAAATGAACCTACCATTCTTTAGAATCTTCAATATACATCACGGATGCATTGAGAAGATCCAAACACAAAGGTTCCATTCCTGGTACAGGAGCTTCTGCCAACTGATCAACCAATAATTTTCCTTTCAGAGACTTCTGGTTAACAAACTCAATGTCAAATTCACTAAGGAGAATGATCTAATTAGCCATACATCCCATAAGGATGGGTTTAGATAAAAGGTATTTGAGAGGGTCAACTTTGGATATTAGTGTGGTTTTATTATTTAGGAGATAGTGGCGAAGTTTCTGGAAGGTAAAGACAACTTTCAGTCATGCCTTTTCAATTTGTAGGTAATTTAACTCATAGGAAATCAAGGTGCGACTGATAATAAACTTCCCTTTCTTTAGGGTCTAGATCATATTGGGCAAGTAGTGCACCAATAGAAAATTGGGTAGCATAAATGTACAAGAGGGGAGGTTTTCCTGGGGTACGCAACATGATTACAAGTGGGTTGACAAGGTATTGTTTAAGTAGTGCAAATTCCTTTTGAGAGTCTAGTCCCTAGTTGAATGCAACATCCTTCTTCAAAATATTTGTAAATGGATGACACTTATCTAGAAGATCTGAAATAAAATGACGAATTACTAGAATTTTTCCTTGTAAACTTATCAGTTACTTGAGAGTTATAGGTGGAGGCTTTGGAAGGTCCACCTCTATCCCTCTCTATGAAATGATGAAACCTAGGAGCTTTCTTGATAAAACACCAAAGACACACTTCTTAGGGTTCAAGTGACCCTTGTAATCCCAAAGACACTAAAATATATGTCTTAGCACTTCAGGGTGCTCTCCTCTACTTTTGTATTTAGCTAGGATATCATCAACATAATCTTCCATGATTTCTTTCTTCGTTTCATCGAAGATGAGAGTCATTGCGTGTTGATAGGTGGCCCTGAAATTCTTGAGTTTGAAAGACGTGACCTTGTAACAAAATTTTCCCCAAGGGGTGATGAAATTTTTTTCTATGTTGATCTTCTTCTGTAATCTAGATCTGGTTATAACCTAAAAAACAATCCATTAAAGACAACATTTCATAACCAGCAGTGAAATCAATTATCATATCAATATAAGGCAAGGGGAAGTCATCCTTAGGACATGCCTTATTGATGTCACAGAAATCTGTGTAGATCCTTATGCTAACAAGTTTCTTCTAAATGGGTACTATGCTAGATATCCAATCTAAATAGTCAATGGGATTAATGAAATCAACAACTGTAAATTTTTCCAGTTCCTCTTTGACAAGGAGTGTAATTTTAGGGTGCATCTTTCTCAACTTCTACTTGATGGGTTTGACATCTAGGTGTACAAAAAGGTTTTACAATACTAAGTCTAGGTCCAAACCAAGCATATTTGCGTGTATGACCATGCAAATATGTCTACATATTCTCTTAATAGCTCTACAAAAACCTTATATTCTTGAGCTAAGAGTGAATCTCCCAACTTTATCATTCTAGGTTCCTCTTCTGAGCCAATATTGATATTGATAGTTTCCTCAAAAAACATCTTAGAAGCATCCTCCATCCACGTAGGATCAAGGGGAAGAGTAAGATAAACCTCCTTAGGTGGCTCATCATCATCTTTGAATGGGTGTACCATTTCATGTATAGGTTCTTCATTTTTCTTATCTATGAGTGCTTTGAAGAGTTTTCTATGAGACTTACATTTATACTTTCTACAAAGCTTCTCTGAAGTGTTCTTACTCTTAATTTATGACATTCCTATTTAATTGGCCACACATCTCTACCTCTTCTCCAAAGTATGCACAAGTTTATAGTTGAATTACAAAGCCTTTTTGTGATCTCTAGTCAGGATACAATCCCTGAGTCCCATGAATTCTATAAATGCCTCATCATTCTCAAATAAGTAGATTGGCATGTGAAATTGTTGATCCCAATCTATAATTTTGGTATATACAAGGGTTACTTGGAAATTGGTTTGAGGATTGGATCTGAATAAGGTAAGGACAGCTAAATCAAGGAATATGTTAGTGGAGGTAAGATCCTCATAGAGGTGACATTAGGAATCTGCGTCGCTATAAGAATGAGATGATTCATCCTCATGTTTAGAAGAGGTGACATCAATCTCAAAAGGTGGATCATCATGAGGTATTATCCCAAGACCATGTCTATTAGACTTGAAATGAGGGATATGAATGGGCTCTAGCCAGCCTTGTGCGTTGATTCCACATCCAAAGCTACTGTAACCCATGACAAACATCATGCAGGGATCTTTTATATAATGGGGGGGCTTGATGGCATGAAGCCATGGTACCTTCTAGGCACTTTGCTAGTGGGATCCTCTAACATATTTTCCTCAGATAGGAGACCGCTAGGGATGAAATTATCCAGTGGTTTAGGGCATTTATCTTGGGTGCTCTTGAACTGAAAGTAAGGTTTACCACGTGTCATGGGAGACACTGACAGATCTGATACTAATAAGGCATGTTGAAGAGTGAATTGTTCACCTAGGCCATACTTTGCTAACTTTTCCTCCCATGATGTAAAAGGGTTGACCAACGAAGGAAATTTTTGATTACAAGGAGTGAGTGAATCTAGATCCACATGTTCTTTGATAGCTTCCATTTGTAAAGGAACAACAATATCCGCAGAAGGGCATTCATAAGCTGAACGAGAAAAGCTATGCAACGCCCAACAATGTGTGAAGGGTTCTAGGTCACCATGAATGGTGACTACTTATCCGTCATGACACATCTTGATGCACTGATGGAAGGTTGAAGGAATGGCTTGCATGACATGGATCCATAGCCACCCTAGAAGCATGTTGTATGGAAGATCCAAGTCAAGGACATGGAATGTTGTATCATGACAAGTCGACCCTACTTCCTTCGGGACTACTATAGTTCCTACTGACTATTGCTCCTCATTATCATAGGCTGTGATCTTAATAGTTTTGGCCCCTAGATCCATTTCTGAATGGTCCAACTATTTAACCAGCTTCAAAGTACAAATATTTAGACCACATCCACCATCTACAAGTACTCTCTTGATCTGACGACGGGTAACAAATACTTCTATATATAAGGGTAAGTTGTGTTTTGGGTCGTTATGCGGCATTGCAACGTGATCAAAAGTGATATGATCGTTGGATTCAAGGTGTGCAATATGTTAGTGTAGGTCATTATTTATCCTTTTATTTATTTATTAGGATAATTCTTACACTTGTGTTAGCCTTACACATGTTGGGTTAGCTTTCTTAGGTGTACTAGTTGTGTAGAGTTAGCTTACTATGTTGAGTTAGCTTACTAGTCTTCTGGAGTTAACTTAACTACCAATATTAGTTAGTGGGATTTCTTCACCACTGATTTAGGTATTAGTTGCACTTCCCTTCTCCTATATGTACATATTTTGTATTGAGTAATTCAAGTCATTATATTGTAATGTATTGAGCATTATGGACTATGATGGATTTCCATATATGGTATTTTAGCTCTTTTGTTTTTCAAATCTAATGTGGTGTGCTATTATCATCTGAGATCGTGGCTTGGAACAATCTTCTTATCGTTCCTTTCATGGTATCAGAGTGATAGATGATGTAGACATCCATCTGTAAGTTTTTCTTTGCAAGCAAGGGTTTATTTTTTCATGTATTTGGAATTTGTTAGTACTTTTCTGCAGCATGAATTTTTATGTAAAATGGAGTGCTCCATTGGATTTGGAAGGTGTCGAAACCCTATAATCAACTATAAACTCGATCATGTTTTGAGACAGTCAAATTTGGATGCAGATCTAAACCCTATGGGTGCATTCTTTTATCCATTGGATATAAGCGTGTACCTTCCAGATGCATTCTTTTACCCTCTGGATATTTATATTTTGGATGTAGTATTTTATCCACTGGATGTAGATCTGTACCCTCTCGGTGTATTCTTTTATCCATTAAATATAAGTGTGTACCTTCCAGATGCATTTTGTTACCCTCTGGATATTTCTATCTTGGATGTAGTCTTTTATCCACTAGACACAGATATGTACCCTCTGAGTGCATTCTTTTATCCATTAGATTTAAGCGTGTACCTTCTGGATGCATTATTTTACCCTTTGGATATTTTGGTTTTGGATTCATTCTTTTATCCAGTGGACGCAGATATGCACCCTCTCAGTGCATTCTTTTATCCATTGTATATAAGAGTGTACCTTTCGGATGCATTCTTTTACCCTCTGAATATTTCTATTTTGGATGCAATCTTTTATCCATTGGACGCAGCTCTACACCCTATGGGTGCATTCTTTTATCCATTGGATATAGATGTGTACCCTCCGGATGCAATGATTTACTCTTTGGACATTTAGGTTTTGGGTGCAGGCTTTTATCCTTTGGTCGCAAGCTTGTATCATATGGATGCACACTTTTACCCTTTAAACATTTGGGTGTCACGTATACCTTTTACAAAAAATCAGCATTAAAATATTATTTTTTAATGGCAAAACCTTATAAAGCTCATAACTTTTGATCTGTAGCTTAGATTAAGGTGATCTTTATTTCGAAATTGTGTATTTTTTTGAGATATATGCATTGGTGAAATTTTTATACACATATTTCAAATGTAAAAGGTACTTTTAGTCATTGTAATATTTACATGCACTCAATTATAAAGTGCCAAATTTGGGAGGGTGTTGTAATCACTTGTGGACACAATTTCGGTTGAGTCTGACATCCTAAACTTTTGGGTGTTGCATTCTTGTATCTATGGGTGTATACATTTATATCTCTCTTGTTTGTTGAGATAGTTTAGATCTATATTTTCGAGACTTTTTTTAGCATGTTAACAATCTCTCTTGTGGGGGAGTTATTCTGGTGAAGCCCAATGTTACTTTGTTAGTGTTTGAGTAGTTGATTTTGGAAACTCATACAGATCTCTGGTGTCACTCTACCCATTTAACAATATGGGAGGGTGTGGTGTTGATACTGATTCTTTGGGTTTGTGTCATTTACTTCTTACGTGTTGATACTGCTTCTTTGGTTTTCATTTCCTTTCCTTGTTACCTTGACTTTTCTTGGATCGTGGCACTCCTATTTATTTGGATCTCATGTCCTTGCCTTGTTGCTTTGGTTATTGTTCTTGGATCTTGACACACCTATTTATAGCAGTTGATCTTACTTCTTTAGATTTTGTGTCCTTGCCTTGTTACCTTGACTTTTCTTGGATCGTGGCACTCCTATTTATTTGGATCTCATGTCCTTGCCTTGTTGCCTTGGTTGTTCTTGGACCATGACACACCTATTTGTAGCAGTTGATCAAATTATGTTTGGTATTTTTTTTACACTTTCTACATCACTCCATTGACAGTCTCCTTGCATGGAGCTATTCAGGTGAAACCCAATGTCAATTGTTTTTGAGTTCTATGATTGAGTAGTGGATTCAGACCACAGTGCACACCAAAATTCTTTGGCATTATATGAGTTTTTTGAGCCGAACTTCTTTGAATATCTTGCAGCGAGAATTTCCTCTCTACTTTGTTATTACTAGTTTTGGGTACCTTGCGGTGTCTAATTTTCTCAATTATTATATGTGGGTACCTCATCAGGCCTTGTTGTCGAGACCCACCTTTTTTTCCCACCTAAGCTATGCTTATGGAGGGTGTTAGTGTAGGTTATTATTTATCCTTTTATTTATTTATTAGGATAATTCTTACACTTGTGTTAGCCCTACACTTGTTGGGTTAGCTTGTTTAGGTGTACTAGTTGTGTAGAGTTAGCTTACTAATTGTGTCGAGTTAGCTTACTAGTCTTCTAGAGTTAACTTAACTACTAGTATTAGTTAGTGATATTTATTTACCACTAATTTAGATGTTAGTTACACTTCCCTCCTTCTATATGTACATCTTTCTTATTGAGTAATTCAAGTCATTATATTGTAATGTATTGAGCATTATGGATTATGATGGATTTCCATATATGGTATTTTAGCTCTTCTATTTTACAAATCTAATGTGGTGTGCTATTATCATGTGAGATCATGGCTTGGAAAAATATTCTTATCACTCCTTTCACAATCATGGCTTGGATGTGCATGGGATCTACATCTGTGGAGACTCCCAAACTCTACAATGTTTTATACAATATTTTTTATGGGCAGTAGATATTTTGAGGAGATCCAAGATTGATATCCTAGTGGGCGTCTTCTCTAACTATTCTATTAAATTGTACTAACCTTCCTGAGGGATATGTAGGTGATCTGGTATGATCAAACACGTGCGTCACGTCCCTATTGCACAAATTTTTCTAAGATCCTAATAGTATTGTCCTGTTCATCAGATGAATGGATGCATCCTATGAGGGAATCAAAGGGACTATCATTAGTGGGATAAACATATGTAGTAGTCCTATAGTCATTGGAAGTTTTTCTGTGATCTAGATTCCTTTTCTTTTTATCTGTATGGTTAGGGAAGGGCTCTTTGAAGATACCCATTTTCTCATTTGGACCTTGTCCAAGGTCAGGAGGAGAATTTATGACGATTTTTCCCTCTTCAATGAGGTTTTGTATGTAATGATGTAGTCTCAAGCACTTGTCCGTTTTGTGTCCTTTAACACGATGGAAGTCATATTACTCATGCTCTTTGAACCAACCTAGTTTTGGAGCATCCTCTGGATATGGTACTATTGCAGTTGGGTATTCCACCATGTTTTCGGTGTCTAGTTGTTTAAGTATAGCCGACAGTGATTCGGTTAGCTGTGTAAATGTACGTTTAGTGGGTGCTTTTGGGCGAGGTCCTTGTGAGAGCTTTGAAAGTGGACAAGTCTGCATGGTTTGGACTCTTTTGGAGTCTGTAATTCCATCGTCGATGACATGTTTGTTTTTGTTGAAGAATTTTGGTTTGTCTAAGGATTTTGCTTCATGTTTGTCTTTAATGACTCCTTCAGGAGACTTGATCCCTCAGGAATTCTGACTTGGGATCCCATGTACTAACAATATAGTATAATATGAGACCCTTATTGCAGGGATGAAATTGGCTATTAAGTGGGGTATTAGACAAGTGAACAAAATCGGTGATTCCATGATGATTTTAAAATAGGTGACAAATGAGTATAAAGTTAAAGATGAGAAAATTCTTCCATATAAGAGAATGGTTGATTCTTTGAAGGAGTTATTTGAAGAGATTACAATCCAAAAAATCCTAAGAGGATAAAATAGAACAAAATATGCTATGGCCATAATGGGGTCCATATTGAGTATCCCACCTAGGAACAATGAATTGTCATTCTTTGTTGATCATCTACGAACACCAACGTATGACATGTCAGATTCCTATTTGGTATGCAAAGTTCTTGGTCCCCTTTCCCTGTGGTGTAATGACATTTTAAAATACCTTCACAATGGAACCTTCCCGCTGACATATTCTGTGCTAACAAAAGAAACCTCATCCAATGTATAGCCCACTATACCCTACTCGGGGGCACTCTCTACCATTGATGCTATGATGGGAATCCATTGCGCTATCTCAATTTAGATGAATCCATCCTAGTAATTAAGGAGGTACATGAAGGCATCTGTGGGGCCAATACAAATGGGATCATCCTAGCTAAAAAGATACTCAGAGTAGGTTACTATTGGCCTACCATGGAGAATGATTACTGCAAATATGTTAATAAATGTTTGCAATGTCAGAAGTACGAAAATTTGATACATGAATCGGCGTAGTCATTACAGACCTTTTCCGAAACTTGCAATACAGTGTGATGTGGAGTGGTGTGTTTTTTAATCTTGCTTAACTTAATGTGGTTTTAAGTAGCACACCTTTTGACAACCTGCATGAAAACACGTATTAGAAGGTTTTGTTTTTGAAACTCCTTTCTTTGATAAGTGTTAGGTCGTATATGTACGATGTTAGTAATTTCACATTTATAAATGATATCAAGAAAGAGAGTTTATACTTTGTTTTTTATTCCTAGGATGACCAAAAAGTGTGAAGGAAGAGCATACACAACATGAAATCTCCACTAAAACAAGTTTTATGGAAAATACTTTTAAACACATTTGCAAAAGATAGAGTTAATTTTTAACCAACTTTGAAAGGTTAATATAATTAAGAAATGTAAAATAAGTGTTTTTGAAAGTGACAAGAATGTTTTTAGAAGTGTTTTTGATCCCCAAGATCACCTAGAAGGTGTGAGGAGAGAGCATACACACTTCGCAAAACTCTTTCTACCTAAGAAGACGAAACACTTAAACTATGTTGATTAAATAACCCAAAGGAACCTGCAATCACTTGTTAAAACCTACAAACAACTATAAAAAGTTAACAAATTGATCTTACAGCTTGAAGAGAAAAAAATTCAATTTTTAACTCAGACACCTGTGTGTCCAGAATGACGCATGCGTTCCCCAGTCAACGGATATGCACCCCAAAATAATAGAGACACATGGTGGAAAATTTTGACAGTGGCGTTCAACACATATGCGGGCCTAATAGATAGGTACGCTAGGGTTTCAACGGAGACGCTTGTAGTTTGACGGATGCGCTTGCAGGAAACAAAGGAGGTCAACACAGTATGTTTAAAATACACCAGTGTGTTCAAAGGCATGGGTATGTCTGACTGTCAATGAAGATGCCTATGGTTTGACAGGTACACAACCCTTTGTAAATGAACTGTTAATGAAAAAAATGACCAGACAGATGCACGACCAGTTCAACGGGTGCGCTAGGGTTTCAATGGAGACGCTTACCTCTAGGACATAGATGTGTACCCCCTAAAAAACTTGTAAAAGTCACGGAAATTAAAAAATTCAACAGTCAAACAAGTTAGTTAATGGCCACTAAATCAAATACCTAACTTCAACCCATGAAATGCCTTAGCAAAAGGATGATTAAGCCCCTCTAAAATGTGATATCTATTAAAAAACAAGCATTTAAAATATAGAAAACATAAAAATGGTTAGAAATGGACATATGAAGCTTAAAAAGACCTCCATTAATGGAGGATGGACTAAGGGTCCTACCGGGCATGCCAAATGTGTGCAATGAAAAGTCACAAAAGCTGTGAAAATGGGGTAAGAACACTCAAGAGGCCCCAAAAGCTTTAAACAAACTAGTCAATGGACCATCAGATAAGAGGTAAACAAGGATTCCTCACTTTGCATACATTAATCTTGAAAGAAACAAGAAAATATAACATATTTAGTAATCCTCTACTCTTGAAAGCTTCAAAATGAACCTAGGTAGATTCTAAGCAATCAGTTTTATGCTTATGAGCATGGGAGCTCACCATTAATGGATTCAAGGCCAATGGTTCTTCCCATTTACTCAATGCTTATGAGTGTAGTGCAATAGAAAAGCAAAAGAAATGTTAGCTTAATATAATAATGAAGAAAAATCTCTAATCATAGCAATAATACTATAGTTTAGCCTAGAGAGAGGAAGTGTTCTTAGAAATGGTCTAGGGGTAGCAGGTTATTTATAGTTTTCCAATTTTAGAAATGGGAGACTTTTGGTGCATGTGGGACTAAAAAGGAGTGACAAATTTAATTAGTGAGTCAAAGTAAGATTTGACTAGGCTTAGAAGAGGTTAATCATGGTTTAGGACTAGTTAAACTAGGTTAGGCTAGTTAATCCTATCTAGAGACGAATTTAGGGTTTCAAGAGGGTTTTGAGAGGTCTAACCAATCCAATGAAATGGAATGATAGACTAGGAAGTTAGTAAAAGTGGTATAGAAGAGGGTGAGAAGATGGTCTAGCTAATAAGGGACTATATTAACCCCATTAGTTGGTTTTTAGGAGAAATACAACCAAAAGAATGTTTTAAATGATGAGTTAGGGGAGTCGAATTGACGAGGTATAATCAATTTTCAAGAATGAGAATAGTTAGTACAATATTAGAAATAATAGTGTTTTGATCAAACTACAGGTGTCTACAATGGCAAGAAGATGAGGTTATGCAACTTAGACAAAAATAAAATCTACAAAATTTATAGAGGAGAGTGGAAGAGTTTATACAATTTGTCGCAGGAAAGAGACTAAGGCAAAAGGAAATGAAATCGACTAGGAAAGAGAGATGGAGTAACATATAATGAAGAATTAGAGACTCAAGGGAGATGGTTGTGAGGTTAAAGTTTCTTCAAGAGCAAGAGAGGAGAAATATTATGGATCACACCATGTGTTTCTAGAATGAAGAGGAAAATTATTTCTTGGAGTAAGAAGGCCTTAAACGTGATGAAATAATTTCTCAACATAGGATATTTATCTCATGTTAAGAAGACATAATAAATTTCATTGGCAATGGATTTTATGCATGGATATGGTGTAGCCAAAGATGTTCAACATGTTGTATAATTTGTTTGTATTGAACGTGAGGATGAAAGTGAAGAGGAAAAGAAGAAATTAGAAAGGGTTGAAGAGAACACTATTTTGATGGTTGATGAGAGATTGGAAGATATAAAATGCTATATGCATTAATACAATATTGAATAAGACTTTGATTTGCAATTTGTTCTAGAAATTTCTCCCATAAAGCATGATAACATTACAAGTGAATGAGCATGGCATTGATATTTAGCATTTTTGATTTAGATGAGTAGAGTAGAGATGTATAAACAAGGCATAGATTATCCTTACAAGTCAAGTATACACAATCTTGTACAAGGATAGGTGTGGTTTGATAGATAAGGAAAAATAAGAAGGCAAGTAGTACCAACTCCGAACCAAGATATTCATATTTTTTAACAAGGGAATGATGTGGTACAAAAAAAAAGTTATTAGAAATAACATGCTACTAAAAATAGTGGGTTGTTAAAAGTGGCATGTTACTCAAATTAGTAGGTTGCTAAAAATAGTGTGTTATTAAAAACACAAGGTTGCTAAAAATAGTAAATGCGGTTAACTCGAGGACTAACTTTTATTTGAAAAAGATCTAGAAAAGAAATTTGAGTTAACTTAATTAACTCTAAGTATTTTTTGGCTTTTAGCAGCTTTTTAGGTGTGCATGAAAACTCAACCTTATATTTGTGGTTTTATTTGACTACACTTACTCATTGCTTATGGAATAAAAAGGAATAGAATTGGTTCTTCCTACTCAATAATATTTCATATAGTTTATTGCTTGTTTATTTTGTGTTGTTGGACTTTACGATTCATCATTTTTGGAGGGGTTATTGTAGACACAAAATCACGTACTTGGGTACATTTCTAGGTCCTAAAAGCATACTAACATTCATATGATTCCTAAGAAAGAAAACTAGTGGTTGACAACTATCTTTGGCCTCTTTTCTTTGTTTTTTATTTTCTATTTGGTCTTATACACCCTACAGCGCAGTTGGAACTTTACTTGTTTATCTTTGATGGCTTCAGACACCAGCACCCAGCCAGGAAAACAACGCCCATGCGTTCCTTCCCCCTTAAGGGTTTATCTTTTTCACAACACATTATTTTTGGATAGTTGCACACATTCAAATGGTGGGAGAGACACATCGTTATGAGGCCTCTTAAGAGTATTAATACATAATGTAGTTTTCATCACACCACAGAGATGGGGTGAGGCAAGCCCAACTGATAACAAAAGAATTGATACCTTCAAAATGAAAAAAATCTATTAGTTATAAGTGCAATTTCATCAAAATAGCCAATATATATCAATATCCAAGAAGCTTCAAATGTAACCAAACATCAAACTTCTCACCAAACCTGTCCCAAATATTTGATCACCTTTATCCTATTTGAAATCATCTAATAACATGGAGTAGAACATTCATTAGAAAGAAAAACTCAAATTCACTTCTTTCACCTTCTTTGTTCTCCTTAAGAGATCTTATAGCCCTAAAATCATGTAACTCTTGCAGCGTTGGAAGACTCGTTAGGTTTTAAACCAAACCAAATGCATTTATAGACACCCATTTTTCCCTTACATCTTATATCTACACTTCATACCTTGAGGTTTAGTACAACTCCCTAAAACTACAAATTTATTCTCCAATTAGGCCTCTTTTCCTTGTAGCCATGTCTAAATACAAATCTTATTGTTCAATAAAATATGGAATTTTTCCTAAGAATGTAAGAACATATTCAAGCACCCTTTATCTCATTCTTGCTTTCCACCAAATTTCTTGACCTAACTCCACTCGTAAACCCTTCAACTCGATATTTCTGAGGTAAATTAGGTCTCCTTACTTATTAAGACCAAGTTTCTCAAATTTTTGTATCCTTATCCAAAGTAATGAACTCCCAAAGCACCTAAATCCATCTCTAAACACTTCATACAATCTCTTATCAAGTAAATTAACAATTCTCCTTGTTCTCTAACCTAACACAACTTTCAAGAACAACTTGTTCACCTTCTTGGTCTAAGGTCCTAAACAGAGTGTGATTTCCCTAACATGGTTTGTACCAAAAATTTCTTATATCCCAACTTTTCTCTAATTTTTAACCTTCTACAATGTCTTACATCTATGAACTAAGACTTCAATCTAGGCAAATTAACTTACTTAAGGTTTTCTTTCAATTCTTTTTCTTAACTGTGCATGACTGATCTCTAAGTCTGTGCCATGGTATAACCTTATGTTTTGGACCCTTTAACCATACTTACCACTTTATAATTCCTGTAACACCTCAAACATATTGAGAACATCCTTACAAGTTTTAACAGGGAAAGTACAAGACTCCTGTACTTTATCCTAATACCTCATTAAAATCCTCAAGACTGGGCTTATACACTATATGAATTGTATTTTGTCTTTTTAACTTATGTAACTTGATCCATCTTATTTTAAACTTAATTGGATTCTTATAAGTTCCTACCACCTTTTCCTTACTAATTTTTGGATCCTTTCACCGAGTACAAGTCAATATGCAATATATTTTAAACCTCTAAACCCTAAGGTAGGGTTTGCGCAATTCGTGAACAAAGTTTTAGTTTACCTAGTGGTTTCTTGACTAATCTAACCTCTGTCAAAGCTTTGTTAGATGATATAGTGGTTGCTTTAACCATCCCTATTTATTACAACACCAACACACTTCTAATCCACACCAACACATTCATAATCACCAATAGTCTTGGCTTAATAGTCCTTGCACATACTATATAATACAATTTATCTGTCCTTTTTGAACCTTTCTCTCTCAAATAACTATCTGTCAAACTATGGGGAGGACACAAATTATATTTCCAAGCCTTCAAAATAGTACAAAGATTTTTTCTAAACCTTGAATGCCTAAGTCATGCACGAAAATACATGAATCTCTTACCTTAAACCATGATTTTGTTAATGTTTCAGTGCAAACATACCAAAATTGTTATTTTTCATCATCTCCAAGCATCATTTTGTGAAACTTACTCTTGGAAATTCAAACAACACACCATTCCATGTAATACTAACATTTATTAAGCATACACAACACTAACACACAATTCCTCTTCATAAAACAATCAAAGCACATGCATTTCATAACTTCAATGGAAATTTGTATTATTTCATCATTCTTACATCCTAATAGATCTCCTGAGAATCTTGGCTCCTTACCATGTGTTCTCAACCTCCGAACATCCTTTAAAAACACCATCTCACTCCTTTTATAATTTATTTTTTCCTTTTAGCACCATGATTATATGCAGTTATACACTTAGTTATTCTAACTCAACTAGATTAGGAGACGAGTTTGACTTATGAAACACTATCACAAAGGGTGAAAACATCCTATTTTATTCCCATAAGGTCTTGAATGACCTTTTACATTATAAATAGTTCTTACACCTTACAATATACCTCTCCATTTTTGTTTAGAAATTAAAATTTTAAAAAGAAGCATTTTGGAGGGAAAACTCACAAAGGTCCCTAAAAACCCAAGAAGGAACACAAGGAGGTTAGGAAACACCCTAATACACCTATAAGGAATACTAATACCCAAATCAACCCAAAATTTTATGAAAACCAAAATTTTGACTTTATACATCATGATGCTCCTGCATCACCAACCTAATTGGACTAACCTCTCTTTAGGTCTTCAAGTAAAGATAGAGATAGAGTTTTTACAAAGAAGATCTCATAATCAGTTAGAAAAGTGTGATCATGAGCATCTAAAAACAAATATAGATCCCTAAGAAATAGAAATTTTAGATGTGAGAATTTAAATTTAGATTAGAGCATTAGAAGTCAAAATTGCCCAAACATGTTTTCTCTATTATGATGAATTTACCTTGTACTTAGTTTCTAAATCCAAAATTTTATAGGGATCTTAATGACACTCTACACATTCCATTTCTAGATTCAAATTCTTCTATTTAGCTTAAATATCTTATGTGATAAATTAATCATTATACATTTTAACTTGTACTCATTTATCAACTATCTATAGTTTGTATAATATGAATATTGATCAACATATGATTTAGGATATATAGGTTTATTGTATTTATGTATTTTTTGTTGTAAATCGTATTTGGACATAATGTATATATAATTTAGTTCAAAAACCTAGTTTTAATATTACATTTTAGTCAAATTGATTTATTTTTTGAATGCATTAGCCTAAATATGTGTGCCTCATCCTTAGGTTTTTAATTTATTTCCCTTAAGGTTCTGACCTCAAATATGGTTTTATGATAATACTCATCATTCTATTAGGGTTTGTACTATTTTTATAGATTTCACCAATAATTTATTTCTTCCATAACTCATTAGGAACCCCCACCTATGAGAAATTTGTACAATTCACTTATAGATAAAATGTATGCCATAAGTGAATCCTTGAACAAGCTAAGATTACATGAGAAACACTGAAATACATTATATGAGGAGTGTCTTGAAGAGTGTAATAACTAGTCCACTTGGGATGAGGATTTTAGTAATGATTTACTTCCCAATATAAATATCATACCCCACAATGTTTCAAATACAAATGACATTACTAGTGATTCACATATAGATGTAGATATACACATTAATAATGTTTCTCTTATAAATGATAGTTAATGTGTCTTTTTGACAAATGATAATTTTTAGTAAAATAATGTGTTAGTGCTCACAATATGGGTTTATCATAAACATCGTATGGATAGAATAATAACGCGAGCTATTATTATTGTGAAAATATTGTTATGTAAATGAGTTGTTTAAATAAACAATTCATGCTAAGAATCTTGGTAGTTAAAACCACTCTTGTAAATAGTTAGTAATATTAAGTTGTTATATATGTTTAAACTGAAACAAAAGAAATAGATTTATGCAAAGATAAAACAAAAAATAATACTGGTTATATTAAATCATATGAGATAATACTATTATATAGATCAAGTTGTTCATATAAACAAAGATTTAGCTTTAACTATCCACCCCACAAATGTCTCACACAATCTACATACTTGAGTTGTTTCTGTCAAATCACTATTGTTATATTATTCTCACAATAATTATCTCACTAATATAATTAACTATATAATTTTCATACTAACATTAATTTCCTAACACCTCCTAGTGTGAACATGGGGCAACGAGCATTGAAAATAGAATCATATGCCATCGCATACTTTTAGGTCTACATACTGTTGTCTAGATCTTGGGGAAAATGATCACCTAAATACCAAAACTTATCTCTCTTTCACTTCTAGTGAAATTATCACCACTTTACCATCTTCTGAATGAAGTATGAAAATCAAAGGATCTTTGCAGTCAAATGCCCTCCTATACAACTATTTTTACATATCTGCACACCTTCCATGCCATATCACAACACTTTTAAGAGATAGCATTAGGAATATCAGTCTCACACATTTCAAGTGAACAATAACATACTTCTATTCTTATTTACACACACAAATTAAAAATAAGAATTCAACCAATGTTGTATATGGCCTCGTCACTAGCGGATGATGAGAGGTCGTTGATTGACCTCCTTCCTCCATTGCCTCCATCCTTCGGTGTGATGATGCTAACTCAACAAAATGTGATCATGATGCTCAATTATTTCCACATTGTTTATTATTCCCCCCACAATGGGAAATCATTTATTTTTAGGACATCGGGTTCCACCAAAATTACATCTGTAAGGAAATTTTTTATATTTTCAAACTCTTTTACACTTTTGAGTTTTTGACAGTAGTTTTAACTGAAAAAATAATGTAAATGAATTTTGAGTCATAATTGACATTTTTCTTTTGATGAGTTGATTATTTGGATTGACGATATAGTAATTATTGACACAAGACAATAAAAGATAAAATTATATATATGATAATTTTTTTAACTTTGACTTGATTGTAAGAATAGTCTCCTAAATGACTCCCACACTAAAGTTTTTACTTACGCCAAGAGAATTAATGTCTCTTAACAAAATTAATAAATTTATATAACACTTAAGACTCTAACATTGACTCCCTTTTTTAAAATAAAAAAACTTTTATGAATAATTCTCACAAGGAATTTACTCAATGACATTGACAATTTTATTAAACTAAAAAACTATACTTTATACAACTTATAATAGTGAAAACTATTTCTTTTGACATGAAATACATCTTGTCAAAGTACTTACAGAGTACCACTCCTTTTGAATGATATATCACAATTTTTTATGATTTCAAGGCAAGTTCATTGGAACTAATTCAATATGGTGGCATTAGAGGTGAGCGACTCAGGAGTTGTGGTAGCACAAGTTTGATGAGATCATTTGATCAGAGAATAAACTGAAATAAGGGAGAGGAACCAATATTTATGCACCCTAACTTTATGAGTGCACATAGAAACCTAAACATCATATAACTGAAAACAAAAATACCCTTTAATAGATCATGCTCTCCCCATTATAAATATTTCATTTTAAAAAACAATTATGTGGAAGGGAATTTTTAATATTTAAATTTGGTAATTTGAAATACAAATAAATTTCAAGGTGCACCATTACTTAAGAGTTAAGTCATACATTTACTTTTACTTATTTGTCATCATTTGATTGGTAATTGGTTTGATATGACTTGATGTGACATATTCTATAGGGTGCATTTTTTTCAAAATTTAAGTGGGAAAGTAACATGTACTGGCTCCTTTATTTTCATCTACCCTCACATGTATTGGTCCATGCTCAAAGATTGTCTCCTCTCCATTATAATAAAAAATGTGAACTTTGTTCAAGACTGTATCATGTAAGGAGATACAAATTTGAATCCGTTAGATCGAATTTTCTATCAAATTTGTATAATAAGTCAAGATTTGAAAAAATATAACTCATAAGATTCCAAACAAAATATATCCAGATAGTAAACCCATAGATTTGTACATGGTGCTAGCATAATATAATAGATCCAATAATGTGCATTGTCACACAAGGATGGACGATTTTTTTTGAAGGATTCACACTATGGAGACTAGAATCAACGTTATGATATGATCATATTTAAGTGGAAGTTAAAGCCTTACTTTTATGCACATGATAATCACTAAAAAAAATGTAAACAAAACTAAAAATATCCAAGAAAATTATATAATCCATACACTTACGACATGTTATTTTGAGGAAATTGAAAAACTACTTGATACATCAAAGGGCCCTTTGGTGTATTGGTGATGTTGTTAGGCTTTCAATGAGCCCACCAAGGATCAAGTCTTGCTGAGTGCAAGGCCTTGAGATGCGCGACACGGAGATTCAAAACAGTTGAGGCCAGGATCGTGCCCTAGGTGACTTTGACGACGTTGATGCCCCTTACTTGTAGTTGTTTAGGCTAAAGGTGATCACTAGTTTAGTTGTATGCTTACTCATAATTCTAAATTTGCCATATGATTCCTCCAAAGTATGAGCAGAGATGCCAATAATCTATGTTATTTATTTCCCAATAAATGTGCACTACTCATCGAAAAAAAATTGATCGATACATGTGGTCTACAAATAGAGTGGTTATAGATCTATATGTAATGCTTAATTTAGGTTACACAAAGATAGACATAGATGCACAAAAGACTGGAAAGATTATATAGTAAGCGGTGAGAGTACAAGTATAGTGGTAGATCAACTATCAAGTAGCGAGAGAACAAAAAAATACCCATGAAAATAGTTTTCTTTATTGCTTAGGATGCCTCAAGAGATAGTGTTCAGGATCGTAGCACTACATTTACAATTAGAAACCACTTTACAGGTTAAAATATATATAGGTATGATTTGACAGAAGATATGTCAGTGAATCCAGTCACAATGCAACAAAGAGTGAATGAAGTTGCCCCTTGAAAAAACATGTTATCTCTACATCATAAGATGACCAGAAATCACTTTGATTCCAAATGAAACCGAAGCAACAAATTTGTGCAAAGATAAAACACAAAATAATATTATTTCTATTCTATCATACATGCTAATATAATTATATAGATCAAGCTTAGGAGTTATTTTAGGATTCCTTATTCTTAGAATTTCCCTCTTCTATATAAATGTAATGAGCCTCAATTGAATAAAATAATAGAAGAATTAGAGTATTATTGTGTGAGTAATATGAGTTCATATGATCTATATTTGAGAAGATCTACCAAATTTCACATTTGGCTGAATCTCTGAGATCTTGCATGGGATTTTAAATGATGAATGGGGCATCTCCATTTATACTCTTGGATGCTCCTATACATGGAGTTTTTCGGTGTAGAAGGAGCATTTAGTGACATAAAGGTATGTATAATATATACTTCACCATTATAATTTGTATGAGTTTGCAACAAATGGAGTGTAAATATTTTTGATTGGTGTATAATCAGAAGCTTATGAAAGTGCAAAAATAAAGAAGAAGGTTAAAATAATCATGTCAAAAACATTCCAACATATAGTGTTCAGTAAAATAAACATATTTTACTCATAAGATATCAGATTAATGTCTCATTTTTTTGGCAATATAAAGAAGAGATGCCCAATTTATCTTATTATATCATCTTCATATTATGAGTGTACATATGTTGAAATTGTTGTCAAACAGATGTTTTTGTGGTTGTAATTTCACAGTTTCTAAAAGAAAAATGCAACATATAAGTCTTTTTATGATTGGTAGATTTCATTTATGCACATTTTAAACCAAAGTTTTTAATATCCATAAAAAATAGGGCTGGTTTAGTATTTTTGAATGTTTATTGGGCCACTAATTATTTATGTCTATTAGCTTATGTGATTAGTTTTTAGTCTATAGTGTATGTTGTTATTTTATAGGTTTACACTATTTTAAATTTAAAAAGGGAATTTTCAATGTAGTTTTCCATGGTAAATGTATACCATAATATAGTGTCACAATATTTTATTTATGTCATTATGTACGTGTATTTAAAAAATAATTAAATATTACTTTTTTTGGTTGTATTTATCATCTTGTCTAGGTTAAGTGTCAATTAAAAAACTATTTGTGTCTATAGTTGTAAAAGTTTCAAATAAATGGTTTGTAAATTGGATGCATTTTTGGTGGAAACCAACATCCAAATTCAAACATTTCACAATGCGGGGGAGTTTTAAAAATAAACACAATGTGGAAATATTTGAGCTTTAATTTCCAATTGGAGGACAGAGGCAGTAGGGGTTGGAGGGCGATCAACATCTCTCATTCACCACTAACAAAGGGGTTGCAACTATAATAGTGGTACCACATTTGCACCAAAATGGATAAAGCTAGGATCAGTTCCTCAGTGGTAATGGTAACCATCCCATATTGTTTGTGATAAGAGTGGTAGTGATGTATAATGGTGGCTGCAAATGTGAGAAGAACACATTCCTCAAATATTTATTTTTTCAGGCTGTGAAGTTATTTATTATTCAATGAGTATTCTTTCCTTCATGTGTTGTGATATGGTGTGAAAGGTGTAGAAATGTAAAAAATGTCATATAAAAGGGCAATTTCCATCTAAATGAGTAGTATGTAGACATATAGTATGTGTTGGCATACAATTATGTTTTCAATTTTTCCTTACCCCATGTTCACACTAGGGGGAATGTTAGGAAAATAATTTGTTAATGCTCACATTATGGGTTTATCATAAACATTGTATGGGTAGAATAATAATGTGAGTTATTATTATTGTGAAAATATTGTTATGTAAATGAGTTGTTTAAATAAACAACTCATGGTAAGAATAGTGGTGGTTGAAACCACTCATAAAAATAGTTGTTAGTAATTATTAAGTTGTTATATAGGTTGTTTAAACAACTCATGTATGTATAATGAGTTGTTATAAGAATTATTTTAGGATTCCTTATTCTTAGGAATCCCCTCTCCTATATAAATGTAATGAGTCTTGAATGAGTAAATTAATAGAAGTAGAGTATTATTGTGTCAGTGATTTGAGTTCCTGTGTTTTATATTTGGTAAGATATACCAGCTTTTAAAATAATATTGCTTAATTTACAAATAATCATGATACAATTGATCATACTAATCTTATATTTAGTGGAGTCATACCTCTGAAGATTATCTTGAACATAGAATATGTACTTCACATAATACAATCATATGTTGTGAATGTAAATATATCAAACACACTATTAATGAGCTTAAGAAATAAATCACTTAGATGTCTTCCCACTTAAGTGAGCTATATCAATTCATGACAAGTAAGCAATAGTCTTTAGATGAAATTATTATATCTCACAAAAGTAATCATGTATGCATGCATGTTTATTCACATTTTCAATGGTAAGCATCTCCTATCCCTACATCTAAAACATACAATTAGAATCACATATTATCATGTGTACTTAGAAAAGATCTTATCAAATTACCTCCCATCTTCTTTCAACCCATATATTGCTTACTCCAAAATAACTCCCCTAGTTATTTTGACAACTTACATTCCCATTCTGGCTTTGAAAATCAAATATTGTAGGTTGTACACACTCTGGTTTTCCTTTTGGCATAATTTCCCTGGTTGCAATTCCTCACGTGCCCTTGTGCACTCTTCTCCTCTCATGTGCCTTCCACTTTTCTTCTTCATTCCTCTATCTTCTTCCATTTCCCTTGCACATGCACTCCTTACGCACCCACCTTCCTCCATAAAGTTCATGCACCCTTCACACACACCCTTGACTTAGCTTCCAAATTCAGCTAAGTCCCCTACATATTTCCTCATGTGACCCCTCTTCCTTTCTTGCTACCACACATCGTTCATTTTGATGTCATGCTCACTTGCATACTTGTCTCCTATAAATATGCATCCTTTTCTTCCACGCATGTCACCTTCATGTGCACATGTCCTATCCTCTTTTTCACACCTCTTGCTCTTTCACACGCACCTTGCACATTCTTTCTGTGACAATCACTTGTGCCATGTGGCAACCTGTCAGACTTGAGTGTGTTACACGTAACCTGTCAAAGTGTGTCATGGGAGAACTGATATTTACAACAAACCATTGCGTGACATGTGGCAGAAAAAACAAAATAATGAACAATTGGCTGAATTCTTTAGCCAATTAGCGTGTGCCACATGTCATTGTGTGTCTAGTTTACACTATAGACTTTAGATCAATCATAAATTCTACTACAGAGCTCATATTAATGCACTATTGGTCTTGTTGGAAAACTGCTGATGTGGGCTACACATTGGACCATTCAAAATAAAATTTTAGTAGGATTTGGTAGGTAAGAAATAGGGAAACACGTCATCTCAGACATTAATACACAAGATTTAGTTAGCTCAACCACCCATATTTGATTTGATTTTCCCTCCTTCCTTCTTCCACAAGCAAAAAAGACATAGGGAGGTGGATCTGACATCCTTATAGGTAGTTATTGCTTGTTTTTGGTGGTTGAATATTTGAATCCAAATTTCCCTCTTCTTTCTCCTCTCTACTCTCCTTCTTCTATATATTGCAGAGCATTTCTCATTGTAATGGTTGGACCCCTTTAGTTTTCCAAGGATTATTTAGGTATTACCTTGAATTTTGAGTTGCAGGCCTTTAGATCTGTCTCTTTGTATGTGGATATCAGCCTCATCCACCATTGTAATCGACTATGCATTTTTGGAAGTAATAAAAGCTTTGTTTTGTGGCTATTCTCTACCTTCACTCATTTTTATTGTATTTTCTTGCCTCTCTTTTGCATTGTTTATTTATTGTGCATTCTCATGTCCCTTGTAGGTTCCTTTTCCATTGTGCTTCATGAAAATGGATGTGTAAGTGTGTTTTAGACTGTGGCACACATGTCTTCCCTCTTTGTGCACATTCTCCTTCATTTTCACTCAAAGCTAACATGTTCATCCCCTTCTTTCTGGTGCTATCACCTCCTTTAGTTTAGTTTTCCCTTTTCATGCATCTCCTTCTCACCCTGGTCCCTTGGAATCATAGAGTAGAGATAGTAGCTACATTTCCCTTCCTAGGAGTAGTTTTAGTAGTAGAAATAGGTAGAGGAACTGACCTTCTCCAGAGGTTTGTCTCAAGCGTGCAAGGTCCCAAAACTTAGAGACAATCCCATGTTGCATCAAAATCCTAGTTCATCTTGATCTAGGATGGGTGCAAGTTTGAGCTCCAACAATTTTTGGCATGCCCGGTGGGACCAGTATTGAAAGCTTAAATTTCATCATTGCTAAGTTTTGGTGTGTGACTTAGTGATTTCCATCCTTTGGAGGCTTGTTTCAACACATCTGGTGACTCCCAACACTCAGATCTACTATTTTTAGTAGTCCACACACCTTTTTCATGAGAAGGATACATATTAGACAAAGCACAATAGCTGAAGATTATTTTGAGTACCTCCAGCTATCTCCAAGAAGAAGAGGTAGTAGAAAAACCATGCACACATCTCCATCTCTAGCTTGCCGTGTACTTTCCACTCCTCTTGGTAGACCTTTTGTGTGCCCTTATCATGGCAGCTCTGCCACTGTCAGAGGAATTTTTCATTCATCAATTTTACTGGCATGGAAGTCCTCTTGTTCTAAATGCGCAACATGATATGCCCACATCCGCGCTCAAAAGTATTCCCTACTTTACTGGTGAGAATCAAGTTCACTCCTGCTGAGCACATCCATGATGTGTGAATGTATGCTCTATTTACTTTGTCACACATGATGATGTAGCAGTTAGGATACTAGCATCTTCACTTAAAGGGAAAACACTTCAATGGTATAAAATCTTGAGACTTGCATCCATTACTAGCTGGGATGACCTTGGTACATCTCTTTGTAACTATTTTGAAGATAAGTTAGATCACCTGTCCTTGGTGGAGCAACTGACAACAATGAAAGAGATCACCTAATGAGCAAGATGATGATTTCAATATCAGATTTCAGAAAAATTTGGGATAGAATTCCTCAAGTGGTAAGGCCTACAACCCAACATGTTTTTTCCTTTATTATCTAAGGGCTTTAAATAGTGACATCTCAGTCATGATTCAGTCTATGTGGGGTAGAACCTTACCAGCTACTTATAACATTTCTATTAGGGTTGAAAAGAGTCTTAATTAAGTAGGGAAGTTAGCCCCTAGACCACCTATGCCCTTATTCCCAGAAATGCCTCAAGGTGCCCTAGCCTTCCATTGCTCCTATTCCTGAGCAGAGCACTCAACCCACTACCTCCACATCCTATTCTCATGCACAAAAAAAGTAGGATGAAGAAATGAAGGCCCTGATTAGAAACTTATCCAATAAAGTCATATCTTTAGAAAAATAGTAGGTGCAAGCCTTCAGAAATAATTCTAATCAAGGGTATAATCAAGGCCATCAACCCTTTAGAAATCAATATCAAATAAAAGATATGGGTAGAACCAAAAAATGATAGATGGCATGCTAATGCACACCTCCTCATTGTAAACAATCCCTCTTGTACAACCTCTTCCAGCACCCAACATAAGCCAAACACTAGTCCCAGTATAAAACAATATGGCGTAAGAGTCAAAATGGTGTTTTCCTTACAACATGCCTCACATTAGTATCACTACATGCCAATGCCTTGTGCGTACATGATTATATAATTCAAGTTACTTCAAACTGTGAACCTTCCACTAGCACACATGAATTAGAAAATCAAGAAATGCCAGAAGTTTCTCCTGAGACCAACCTTATGTTCTTTGGTGCTAAAGACTTTTGTGTAATTAATCAAGCTGTATAGTCCAAATAGACACATGCCTAAGTTGCTGATAACACAAGATTAAAAAAGAGAATGCTTGAGTCTGGCACACAACCTTCAGCTCCTGTCACACAGGCATGAAATCCTCAAAAGAAAAGAGATCTTAAGCATCAAATCACCCAACAATAGTCATGGCACACAAATTCCTATGCATGAGGTTCCACACAATGTTTCAATAGAAGTGGAACACACCCCTCCTTTGGTAGGTCAAGCCTCTGCACAAGCTAAGGCCCCTACCTCTACACCTGAACAATCAAGAAAATATGTTGTTGTGCCTCAAATGCATAAGTCAATGGGCCTTCCATTCAACATTGTGGACTAGATGAAGAAGACAAATGTAAATGTCACAATTTGGGATGCCCTGACCATTCCATCTCAGCATGACCTGTTGCATGAAGCTCTGGTGAACTTCCTGTGCTGATCCAGTTGTTCAAAATCCTCATGTTATTGTCAATATATATCAAGTAGAGGAGAAGAAAGTAAGGTTGTTAAAACCCCTCCCTTATATATGTCCTTGACAATAGGAAAACACCTTGTGCACAATTGTATGATTGACTCACGTGCACTAGTACTTCTGTTATGCCAAAGAAAATTGTTGATGTCCTAGGCCTTAAGTACATCCCCATGTCTAAAGGAGTCTTGCAACTTGATGGCTCAACTATCACCACTCTAGGAGTCATCAAGGATCTTGAGTTAACCCTCCATGCATGTCCAAGCCTCACTATAACTCAAGATGTGTCAATTATTGACCTACCTCCTTTGTTTTCCCTTTGTCTATCAAGAGATTTCACTACTAAAGTGGGTGGTTACTTGTCTTCTGATTGGTCTCATATGTTACTAAGAACAAGGTATGGTACCAGGTTTACCATACAAGATGAACCTATTTTCTCTTATCATGTTGAGTCATATGACCCATCCCCTCTCCAAGATAATTTCCTAATCCAAGAAGGCCAAGAACAAGTTTCAGTTTTAGAAGAGAAACCTATTCCCCCTCCTATACTTGATCTATCACTAGATGAATGGGTTGAGAAGTGCTATGAATTTAATCCTTATGCCACAAATCTTAAATGATTTGAAACTAGCCTTGGTACTTATTATATCCTTAAAGAAGAAGTTGTGCTTCCTAGTGCGCTAAAAAAATGAAGAAAATTATGGTCTATGGAAGTTATATTTTGATGGCTCCAGAAGCAAAAATGGCACAGGTGCAGGCATTGTTCTCATTTCTCCCAAGGATGAGAAGTTATTCTTCAAGCACACAAGTAGTTTACATGCTCCAACAACGTAGCAGAGTACAAAGTGTTGGTGTATGGTCTTATTATTGCTGAAAAGAGATAGATTAAGGTGTTGTAGATCTTTGGGGACACAAAATTGGTCATCCACCAGGTCACAAACAAGTGCACAACAAATAATAAGCTTCTCAAAGCTTATAAACATAGAGTTTGTGACCTCCTTGAGAGCTTTGATGCTCTAAATCTATGTAGGTGGTGCCAAGAAACGATGAATAAAGAAGAATATCATATGGTCATGCTTGGTTCGCAATTCTCACCTGCTAAGGATTTTATCAAAGGAAATGCACATCATGTTAAAATGGTTATCAAACCATCCATTCATGAAAATTATATCAGCTAGTAAGTGTTTGAAAGTGACACACAAATTATCCAGTTCATTCATAATGAAGTTGAGTTCTCTTCAAGCATACAAGTTAACTTGCATGACAAGCTATGGTGACCAAGTGATCCAACTAAAATACAAACAAGTTTCCTAAAGGGTTGGTCACCTTAGATAAAATTTTCAGCCTGATGATGAGTTCAAGGGTGAAGAAAAGTATATGCATGTGCAAGAAGACTGTACTCCAGTCACTATTACATGTGACAAGGATTTGTCTGCTTAGTAAAGATTGTGTGCACGATGAGAAGAAAGCCTTCATCTCTCTATGTCAAAAATAAAATGACATCTTATCATGGGAGTATGAAGACCTCAAAGGATTTGATCCAAGTGTTTCTCAACACTCCATTGACCTTGATCCTAGTATCAAGCCCATTAGACAAAAGAAAAATTGAAGGCTAGTCAATACAAGGATAGATCCCCTCATGAGGAAAGAGCTATCTAAACTCATTAAGGTGAAGATAATATTCCCCATCAAGTACTCTACTTGGGTCACAAATCTTGTTCCAGTGTGTAAAAAATATGGTGAAATAAGACTTTGTGTGATTTCAGAGATTTGAATAAGGCATGTATTAAAGGATCACTATCATTTTCCTTCTATGGAATATATTTTGCAGACTGTGGCTGGTGTGTAGCAAATATTTTCCATACTGGATGGGTATTCTTGTTTCAATCAGATCCTAGTAAAGGAGGAGGAACAACTCAAAACATCATTTACAACCAAATGGGGAACATACGCATATCATAATATTCCTTTTGGTTTTTCAAATGTAAGTGCAACATTTCAGAGAGCCATGGACATATTACTCTTCAAAGGATATATCAATGAGTTCATCCTATTTATTTGGATGACATAACTATTTTCTCAAAGCAGGGCGTGGATCATATGATGTTTGGAAAAAGTATTTGAGAGATGCATAGAATTTGGGGTGTCTCTTAACCCCAATAAGTGTAAACTTTTTCTATGTGCACAAGGAAAATTTTGGGCCATGTGGTCTCTAAGGATGGTAATTTCTATTGATCCTGAAGTGCATTTCAGCCATCCTTTCTCTCTCTTTGCCAATGCACAAGAAGGCCTTGCAATCATTCCTAGGAAAAATAAAATTTGTTAGGAGATTCATTCCTAACTTTGCAGGTCTGGTTAGGCCCATCACCCTCATGCTCAAGAAAGATACAGTCTTCAAGTGGATAGCAGAAGGAAAAGAAAGCTTCAAAAAAATCAAGCAAGAAATTTCTTGCATGCCAACACTCATCAATCTAGATTATTCAAAGGATTTCATCCTTTATGTTTATGGAGCTGATGCAAGTGTTGTTGTTGTCTTGACACAAGAAAATGAACAAGGACTGGAGTAACCAGTGGATTTCTTTAGTCAGACACTAAAGGATTATGAGTTGAAATACAGTCACATAGAAAAATAGGTCTTCACCGTCATGTGCATTAAAGAAGTTCAAAAGTATGCTCGCCACAAATCATGTCAAGGTGTTAGTTTCACACTCTGGTGTAAGAGACTTCATCATGGGAGAAAAAATCAGTGAGAAAAGAGCAAGATGGGTGACCAAAATCATGGAGTTTGATGTGACTATCAAAGCCACAAATCTGGTTAGAGGTAGCGTGCTTTGTAAGTAACTTATAGAGGATGCACCAAATGATCAAGAAACTTAATTGTTTCTCAAGGAAGAGTCTTCCCACATGCAGAACCTTGAGAAAATGAATGATCCTAGCATGCACAGTACCTGGATGAAGACATGGTAAAATTTATCTCATCTAGCGCATACCCTCCTAGTCTAAACAAAACAAAGAGGTGACATCTGAGGCTACAGTCTATTCCATATGTGATGATTGATGGTGTTCTCTTCAAAATAAATATTGATGGTGTGTTGCTGAGGTGTATTGACAACATGCAAGTTGACAAAATGTTAACATAATTTCATGATGAATTCTTTGGTGGACACTTCTCTGCCAAAGAAACAATAATGAAGATCATCAAGGTATGATAATTTTGGCCTACCCTATTCGCAGATGTGCACAAGTGGGTCATGAAATGCAAAGAATGCACTTTATTTGTAGGAAAGAATAAATTAGAAGCGCTTCCCCTCTAACCAATCCAAGTAGATCAAAATTTTGTGTAATGAGGTCTTGACTTCATAGGCATGATCAACCCTTCCTCGAGCGTTGGGCACAAATGGGTGTTGATAGCAACGGAATTACTTCACCAGATAGACAGAAGCTGTCACGCTCAAGGAATCAATTGAGAATTCATTCATCCTTGACTTTCTTCAAGGGCATTATAACAAGGTTTGGACATTCCTTAGACCATTATTTCTGATAATGCAAAAGCTTTCCTTGGTACCAAAATTTCTGATTGGGATCTTGGTCTTGGTATCTATTTGAAGACTTCTTCCAACTACTACCTACAAGGTAATGGTTTGGAAGAATCTGCTAAACAAGAACCTGATTAGAATCATGAAGCGGACAATGAATATCAACTAGAGGCAGTGGCACACAAAGGTCTCACACACGCTCTGGGTAGACAAAATCACAGTGAAGAAGGCAATAGGTACTTCACCTTACAAGCTTATTTATGGGAAGGAAGCTAGACTTCCTTTGTCTCTTGAATTTACCTTCATTAGAGCTCACCCAGTAGCTAGAGTTTGAGGGCACAGATCAGAGAGAATTAGAATGGCAGAGTTGGTTGAACTTGAAGAATTAAGAAACTCTATCATGATCAAGCTAGAACAACATCAACAATAAACAAAAGAAGTGATTTGATAAAAAGATTCTAGGCCTCAAGCTTTCAAATTTGGTGACTTAGTCTTAAAATGGGATGTTGATAGAGCTAAACTAGGGCACCATTAAAAGTTTGATGCACTTTGGAGTGGTTCATACACCATCAGTTCTTGCAAAGAGGATACATATTTTGAGTTATCTTGTCTTGATGGGGGTGCACTACCAATCCTATTCAAAGGGGTTTATCTTAATCATTTCCATTAAGTTTGTTGCATCATTGAACATATTATCATAGTTTTAATTCCTCCAAATGCACTATGCACACACATTGTTTTGTTTGTACATAGTTCTTTTCACATGTGCTCCTGCGCGGTGCACTCTTTTGTTACTTTCAGGATGTCAGTTCGGTTCAAGAAATATTCCAAAAGTTTCATCAGTTTTTGGAGTTAATACAGTTTAATAGTGCTTCAAGTGACTTTAGGGGTAGTTCTTTCAAGTTGCAGATCATAATTTGATGTTTTTAGGGCTGACTCCATGCCCAATGGATGCTTCTAAGGCTACTAATATCCTTCATCTAGCATGTAGTTGGCCTTGAAAGTCACCAAAATATTTTCCAAAAAAACTCCCCTAGTTATTTCGACAACTTACATCCCCATTCTAGCTCTGAAGCTTTAAATATTGCAGGTTACGTACACTTTGGTTGCTTCCCTTGGCATGTTTTTCTTGGCTATAGTTCTTTTCGTGTGCCCTTACGCACTCTTCTCCTCCTCACACAGCTTCATTTTCCTTTATTATTCCTTCCTATCTCTTCACATTTTCCTTACGCTGCACTCCTTCCATCTATTTCTTCCAATAGTTTGTGCACCATTTATGCACCCTTTGACTTGCCTTTCCAAATATTTGGCAGTCCTCTGCTTTCATTTTCCTTCCACCCCTTCATTTTTGTTATCGTGCATCATTAACAGATGCTGATGCACCGCCATTTGCATTACTTCTCTCCTATAAATATGCATCCTTTTTTTCTACATGCATGTTACCTTCACGTGCTTATCCTTTGCTTTCCCCTTTCCACCTCTTCTTCCACATGCACCCTTGCACATTCTTCTGCGTGACTAATTATGCCACATGGCAACCTGTTAGACTTGAGTGCATTACATGCAACCTATAAAATCATGCCAAGGGTGCACAAAATCCTTACAAATGAACCAATGTGTGACATGTGGTAGAAATGACAAAAAAAATGAATAGTTGGTGAAATCCTTCAGTCAATCAGCGTGTGCACACATGTCATCATGTGTCCATTTTACACTGCAGATCATAACCATAACTTCTGCTACAGGGCCTCAGATTAATTTTGGTCTTGTTGGAAAATGCTGATGTGGGATACATAATTAGACCATTTAAAATCAATATTTTGGTGGGATTTGGTAGGTAGAAAATAGGGAAACATCTTTCAGCCATTAATGCACATATCTAATTAACTCAACCACTAGATTTTGATTCAGATTTCCCCTCCTTCCTTCTTCCATAAGCAAAATAGACATGGGGAGGGATTTGATGACATCCTTGGTAGGTGGATTTTTAGGCATTCATTGCTTGGTTATTGGTGATTGAATTTCAAATATAGAATTTCCCTCTTCTTTCTCCTCCTCTTCTCTCCTTCTTCTATAAATGTGTAGAGCATCTACCTCATTGTAAAAGGTTGGATCCCCTTTAGTTTGTAAGGCTTTATTCCAAAAATTTTTAAGTTGTAGGCCTTCAGATTGGCTCTTTATATGTGGATATGGCCTCATCCACATTGTAATATCACCTCCTGCATTTTTTGAAGCAATAGAAGACATTTTTGTGGCTATTCTCTACCTGCTTGTTTTTATTGCTTTTCCTTGCCTTGACTTTTGCATTGTTTTTTTGTTGTCTTTCTTGGTTCCCTATTAGGTTCCTTTTATGGGATTGTGCCCCATGAAAATGTAACTGTGTAGGGTGTGTTTCAAAAAATGATACATCCTTGTCTAAAAAAATTAGGGTCTTATGCTGATTTTAGCCTCCTTCATTTTGACTTAAATGTTGCAAGTGTGTTCATCCCCCTCTTTCTGGTGGCATAAATCACCTTTTAAATTGTAGTTTAGAAACATTTTTGTTTTAGATAAAAATGCATGGCCTCCATAAGGCATGCCTCAAACCTACATTGGTCCCTTGGTTAATTAGAACTTTACTTGTATGATTTCCCTATCATTGAATTGATGTATCTCCTGGAGTATCAAATTTCTTCAGCTCCCATCCTAAAATCCAGAGTTATATCTTCCTATTTCAAACTTTATCATTGTATTTAATATTTTTTGAAACTTCATTTCCTTGTGTCAGTTGTTTTCTTGTCAAGAACCTGAACCACATTATCCCTTTTCTTCCTTGAGATTTTATGTTGGACGAATACCAGAATTATGTGGAAAACTTACCTCATATTCATTATCATTGATCTTCTTCATAATTCTACAAGTGTGAATCATCTTTTAGTTAAGCTTGTTATGTGTTCCTTTTGGAAATATCTCCTTGTTTAAATAGATTTTGTCTTCTAGTGATATTTGTTTCCATTTTGTATTTTTCATTAATTTCTTGCAATTATTCTTTATTATTTGTTACAAAATTTGAATATGTTCTATTGTAGACAGAAAATTATGAACTTATCACTTGTTGTCCAAAATAACCCCATGGTTATTTTAACAACTTACATCTTCATTCTGACTCTGAAGCTTCAACATTTTAGATTGTGCAGACTCTATGGTTCCCTTGGTACATTTTTCTTGGCTAAATTTATTCTACCTATCATCGTGTACCATTATTGTTACCTCCTCATACTTTATTCTTCCATCACATCCCCTAATGTATATTTCATGCGCTCATGCTTCCTTCTATTTCTTATATCTCTTTCCATTCCTCCTTTTCTCCTTCCTTTTGTGCCCCCACTTTCACTCCTAGTTTGTTGCACATTCCTCAATAGATGATCAAACCCACTCACGTACTTGTGTTTTGAAGTGATACACCCTTTTCTTCTACACACCTTTCCCTCTCCTACCTATTCTAGGCTTTCCCCTTCTGCTCTTCTTCATTTCGTGTGCACCCTTATGATTTCTTCTGCACCAGTCATTATACCACATTATCACCTATTAGAATTTAGTGCACTGCATTCAACCAATCAAAGTGTGCCAATATGGCACCGAATCCTTGAAATGAACAGGTGTGTAGCATATGGTAGAAAAGGAAAAACAAATGTACAGTTGGCCAAGTCCTTCAATCAATTAGCACACGTCATGTGTCATCACATGTTTAGTTTACACTGTAGATAGTATATAGCCATAACGTTTTCTATAGATTTTGGATTCCCTAAAAGTGCCTGGGATATTTTGAAATATGATGAAGTATACCACAGATTTTACTTTTCAAATATTTTTTATGTGGGAATTGGTAGGAGGAAAATAGGGAAACTTCTTTCTATTCATCAATACTCTAATCAACTCAACCACCACATTTCTACAGATTTTTTCTCCTTCTTTCTTCTACATGCCCAACATATCTAGGGAGGTACATATGACAACCTTGGAGGTGGATTTCTAGGAATTCATTGTTGGTTTTTGGTGGGTGGATTTAAAATCCAATTTTACCTTCTCTTTCTCCTCTTCTTCTCTCCTTATTTTATAAATTATAGAAATTAACTTAAGCAAACAAAGCTAATAAATGTGAAACCCTAGTTACAAAGAGGGTAAGAGGAGCCTTAACTGATTTGCAGTACAATTTGGACTATGCCGAAGTGCTAACCCAATGAATGGAGAAGTAGAAGTGTCACAAAGAGACCCAAGAAAATAAAGATATGGAGGGATAAACTGGACATGAGCACCCATAGGCTCCATAGACCAAAAATAGGTGGCTGTGACTGTGAAAAAGGTCATAAAATCATCTTTTCCAGGTTGCAAGTTATTCGTTGTCCTTCACCTTTTGTTGCTATGAGGTCACACAATGATCAATTGAGGTCGTTGGAAACCTCATATGAAGTGTATGTAAAAAACCAACCCTCATGCCTTGTAATGGATGCTAGCATGGATGCTTTGATGCTCTTGAATAGCCTTTGGATGCAACCTTAGGTGGTGATAGCTAATGATTAGTGCTTGATCATTTATTATGATCACATAACTTTATATTTATATGATTCCTTTTTTTGAATTTCGTAATTAACCCTGAAAAGGATGACTACCAAAAAGATAAGATGCTCAAATGGCTAGAAAGGACCCAAAATATGTGAACAAAGTATATTGAGGTCAGGGGTGCTCAGAGGGGACGAGAGCACCTGACACTGGCATCCTAGTTGGGCGTTGGTGTCCAAGGTGATAAATGCCAAAGTATAAAAAGGAAGACCGACTAAGTAAGGGTGTAAGACCAAAAGTGGAAATAGAAAACAAAGAAAGGTGGCCAAAGACATGGGTTCATTAGTAATTTTCTTACTTAAGAATCATATGAATAATAATATGTAATCAAGACTAGATAATTACCCAAAATGCATGATTTTGTGTCTACCTTTCCCCCCACTTTATATTGGTGAATAGATTTATTGGTAACATAAAGTAGATAGAGATGTGTACCTTATAACCATGTAGATCATTGTTGAAAGTGTGCCGAGGGACAACACAAAGCGTGGAGTGATAAAAGTATGAAGAATGGATGATAAGGAGGAGAAAATGCAAAAAATGGCCATGAAAATGAACTTAACGTGGATGTTGTTGATGTCTATGTTATTGTTGTTGATGTTATTTTTGTTGATGTTGTTGTTTATGATGTTTGTTAATGTTGTTGACTACCACTTCCCATACAAACATACCTGAAAAAGAGAAGAATGAACAAGTAGTCAAATACGTGTGTATATGTATAAAAAATATGTAAAGAAGTATGTAAAAGCACTGAAAATGTGAAAAAAGGAACATGTGCACCTGATCTGTGATGAGGAAAGAGTGTAGAAAATATCCTGAAGATGTTATAGACGAATGGGTTTTTCAGGTGATCTCACGCCAATGATATGGAAGAAGTGTAGGGAGAAAATTCCAATGTTATTCTCCAACCTTCAACCGCTTACCACAATGTAGAACACCACTGTAGATGGTGTGTATAAACACAAGTGCTAAGGATTGTGTGCCTTGTAAAAGCCGATGTGTTGAGTTATGTAGACTATGTTGAACTACCAATTGATGTGTAATTGCCCCATGGTTACAGGAATCTAGGAAGGACCATTATGTGCTAAGGACCCAAGTCTGATTCTGAGCCCTGAAACTAAAAACTATGTTGTACCGGTATTGTGTTGTGCTATGTATAATGTTGTATGGGGTGACTGATTCACCCAAATGATGCTCCCCCTCGTTTGGGGTGCATGCGATGTCACTGAAGGAGTATGCAGCCCAAAGGAGGACCGATTGCTATGTTGAAATTGTGCCCTGTAGGGGGAAGAGAATGTGCTTGGTAGAAACCAAGGCACACATAAAAAAAGTGGCTAGGAGACAAGTGTTAGTAAAAACAAAGAAAAAATATATGTCAAATAGGCAATATGTAAGCTAAGATGAAAAAAGATAATGTAAACATGTAAGAAGACAAAGTAGACAACAAAAATTGAGTTATAAACATGGGACATCATGCATGATGTCACAAGACAATTAAGGTTGATGAAGCCTAAAACATACAGTGTGCAAACCAGACAAAGGGAAAATCCCGTAAACAATGGCATACAAAGACAAGATAGAACAAGTAGTGTAACAGACAATCATGGTGGAAAATAGACCTGTAAAACAAATGTTGCACATGAAGCACCTGTTAGCATGCTAGAAAGATAAAAAGTATGTCAAGGCATGTATAATTCGATAAAGTAATGTGCTATGAAAAATGAAACAATAGCACATGTAATGTACGAAAGTGGATGCCCCCGGGAGCCGTTGTGGGACTGGTGATATGTATTGTGCCAATCATGCATGTTGCGTGTAATAGATCTGTATAATCTGTGATCACAACTAGAAAGCAAGTGAACATGCATGTGTGTATGGAAATATGATGACATACAAGATATCTATCTAGCATGTGTAATAAATCGTACATGTAAAAACATAAGTAAACAAGAGTAAATGTAACAAAAATATGTATTATGTTGTGGATAAGACAAATGGAATGTAGAGTGAATGATAGGAGCAACGCACCCCCCAAGTGAATGTGTATGTATGCAATGAGGTTTGTTTATTTTTTTCCCCTCAAAAGTCAAGAATGAACCGTAATTGAGTGTGTGTCATCGGGAAATGGTTTAAGTTATGTGTATTAGAAAGATATGATCATCTAAGCGCAAAGTGTAGAGTGTAAATGCGTGAGTGAATGAGCAAGTTGATTAAACACGTGAGTGTGAGGAGGTCCATTTGAGATGTAGACCCTCAATAGTCAAGTATGGACCATGAACTAGAGTGCGTCATAGGGTAATGACCGCAGTGTGTGAAAGTAGATGTCAAAAATATATATTGTGAATGTGTAGAGTTGATCCTGCGAGAAGGAGATGAATATGTGAGATGTGAAGTGTGTAATGTGATGCGTAGGATGTAGTATGTAGTATGTTGCATGTTTTATGTTGTGTGTGATGTTCATGTCTATATGATTCCCTCAACAATCAAGTGTGAACCATAACATGAGAGTGCGTCATTGGGTGGTGATGATACAAAGGTGTATCAAGTGGTTTGTAATGATGCGTATGATATATTAGACATTTAAGCATGGAGCATCAGGTGCATGAGATGATAGAAACATTTAATAATAATGAAAGTGGGGAGAATATGCGGGATTCCCCCCAAGTGTGCCAAAGGTGAAGATCTATGAGTGGACATAAGAGGTACCATGACATTGTAGGAGAGCGTCGTTTGTATCATGATAAGAGAGAGGGCCAACACAATGGTAGGTTGAAGCAACAGTAGCACCATGCGATGGTGGAAAAATTTGAAATGTGTCTTGGCCATGAGTAGAAGGAGTAGTTGTTTTGACAAAAGTGATTAGTTATAGCTTATGTGGAATTGATGACGTTGTCAAAGACTTAATAGGAGAAGAATGTGGAATGATTTTGAGAGGCGTTTGCTTAGTTTGACTTGGTGATGCAGTAGAAAGCTTCAAAGGAGGTGTTGAGCTTATTTTTAGAGGAGGTTACTGAGGTTGACTTGATAGCGTTTTAGATGACTTGAGAGGAGGCGAACTGAGACTAATTTTGAGAGGCGGTTGTTTAGTAGCTATTTGACTTATTGTGGAAGGAACTTGAGTAATGATGGTATGATGCTCATTAGACATAGATGAATCAAATTTAGGAACCATGTGAGATTTATCATTTAGAGATGGGCATGTATTAGAATGTTGTGCAGTGAATGAGAGAAAACCCTGACGCAAAAGGTGTTTGATACTTCAGTTTAAAACATAAAAATCATTTTCATTATGTCCATTGATTTGATAATAGTTTCAATATGAAATACCTTTATATTTTGCAGGTCGATAAGGAGGATAACAATGAGTAGATGGAAAGTAGATTAATTGATTAGTTATGAGCTGCAGAAGAATATCTTGTTGCTTAGCATTGAGATTAAACTTGAGAGGAGCAAGGAGCAGTAAGACGTGGGGTTCACTAATATGAGAACATGTAAAATACATAGAATGAGGATGTGAAGAAGAACTAGCATGAGCCTGAGAAGCATCCTTATGATGTTGGATTTTAAATTTAAGAGATGCAATCGTGGATTCCATAGCTTGAAATTTATCTTGAAATAAAGAATGAAGAGATTGAATGGATTCATAAATAGATTGATTGGAATTGGAACCAAGAGAGTAATCAGAAAGATGATCGAAGATCTAATTAACTTGAGTGGGAAACATGTCAATAGATAGATACATTGTGTCTAGGGTTTTGTGGAGAGCATCTTTATAAGATGGGTGCATTTAGAGAAATTGAAGCAAAGAGACATGAGGTCGCATAATGATCGTAAGGTCGCATAAAAAGGCAGACTAAGAAAGTAAGGGTGTAAGACCAAAAGTGGAAACAAAAAGCAAAGAAAGGTGGCCAAAGACATGGCTTAATTAGTAATTTTATTACTTAGGAATAATATGAATAGTACTATTTAATCATGACTAGATAATTACCCAAAGTGCGTGATTTTGTGTCTACAATAGTGGTATGCGACTAAGACCTATAAATGTACACATAGTGCGCGATTTAGTGTCTACATTTTCCCCCACTTTATGCTATTGATTGAATTCTTGATAAAATAAAGTAGATAGAAGATGCATACCTAATAACCATGTAAATCGATGGAAAAAGGAGTGGTAAGAGAGACAAGAAAAAACGTGGAGTGATAAAAAGTGAAGTGTGGAAGTTAGAGAAGAGGAAGTGAAAATGATGATGAATCTAGGGGTGAAAGCATATGTGTAGATGTCATGTCATACCTGTTGTTGATTTCTTTTGATGTGTGATGTTGTGACTACTACTTCCCATAAGGATGAACCTATTGTTGATGTCATTTGAGGTGTGATGTTGTGACTATTTCTTCCCATAAGGACACGGATTTGCAAAAGAGAAGAACAAACAAGTAGTCAAATGTTGTGTATATGAAAAATTTCAATCCAAACGATGCAAAAAGTGTGTAATAATGTATGTAAAAGTGTGAAAAAGAAACATGTGTACCTGATTCATTATGAATGAAAGAGATAGAAAGAATCCTGAATATGTTGTAGAAGAACAATTTTTTATGGGCAATCTCACGTCGAGAGTGAGTTTTTTCAAGCAATCTCACGCTAATTGTGTCAAGTACGAGTTTTTTGGGGAGATCTCATGCCAAGTACATGGAAGAAGTGTAAGGAGAAATTTCTAGTGTTATTCTCCAATCTGTGACTATTTCCCGAAGTATAAAAACTAATGTACAGATGGTGTGTGTCAAATCTAATCCATTTTCGATCCAATGTGAAAGTAGAAAAGAATGTGCAATACTTGCATACCGAATGTCTGAAGGACTACCTGTCTTGTAAAATCCGTTGAGTAAACTACCAAACACTGTGATGAACTGAGAAAATCCATGTGTAACTGACCCCTGGTCACAAGTGTTCTAGGAAGGGTCAGGGGCATGCCTAGTTACTATTGTCTAGTGCTCAGGCATCTAGTGTTTGCGTCATGCTGAAGACCCAAATTAGATTCTAGGACCATTGTCTGAAATTAAAGATTATGTTATGTCGGTACTTAAACTGTGTTATACTATGACTATGAGACTATTGTATGTGGTGGCTGATTCACCCGATGGATGCCCCCCTCGTTTGGGGTGCATGCGACGTCGTAAGGATGTATGCAACCCAAAGGAGGACCAATTCGTTAAACTGTAACTAATACCCTACAAGGGGGAGGAAGTGTGCTTGGTATAAATGAACGCACACACAAGAAAAATGGATAGGAAATAATTGTTAGTGTAAACAAGATAAAAAATCATGTAGAAATCAATATGTAAGCTAGGACGCAAGAAGACAATGTAAACACACAATAGTGAAAAAAAAATAGACCACGAAAAGTGGGGTGTAAACATGGGACATCAATCACAATGTCATAATAAAATTGAGGCCAAAGTGGTCAAAACCATAAAATTTGCACACAAGACCAAGGGAAAAACCTGTAAACAATGACATACAATAACAAATCATGGAAAACATTGAGAAATAGAATAACTGACACCCATGGTAACAAATAGTTCATACAAGACAAATGTTGCACATGAAGCACTTGTTATAATGTTAAAAAGATAAAAGGTATGTCAAGGCATGTATGGTCTGATATAATAGTGTGCTAATATGAAATAGGAAATAACATAAATAAAAAAATAGCACCCGTGATGAGTACAAAAGTGGATTCCCCCAGGAGTCGTTGCGGGATTAGTAAGAGGTACTATGCCAAACATCCATGGTACGTGTAATAATCGATGTAAATTTTGTGATCAAAAATATAAGTCATGTGAACGCACATGCGGATATAGAAATATGATGACATAAAAAGTATCTTTCTAGCATGTGTAATAAAGTGTACATGTAACAAGTAAATGCAAGTAAGACTAAGTGCGACCAAGATATGTAATATGTTGTGGATGAGATGTAATGGAATGTAGTGTGAATGTGATAGGAGAAACATGCCCCCCGAGTGGATGTGTATGCATGAGATAAGTTTCATTTATACATGCCCCCTCAGTAGTAAAGAATGAACCATAGAATAAGAGTGTGCCATCGGGAAATAGTTTGGAAACCTTAGCAGTCGAGTATGAACCATGGGACTAGAGTGTGTCATAGGGTATTGAGCGCAACACATAGAAGTAGATGTAAGAAAGATGTGTCATGAATGCATAGAGTGTGCAGTGTGTATAATGCACAATAGGAGCTGCGTAGAAAGAGATGTGATGAATGCATGATGTGTGAAATGTGTACAGTGTATGAGGTTCATGTGTATAGTATTCATAAAAATAGTCAAGTGTGAACTAAAGCACGAGAGTGCATCACAGGGTAATGATAATACAAATGTATCAAGATGTGCAAGAAGCGTGTGAGAGACTAGATACAAAGTAAGAAGTGAAATAGTAGAATTGTGAGACACCTAATGATGTTGGACGGGGGGAAGTGTGTGTGATTTCCCCCAAGTGAATGATGATGAGAATGATCAAGTAATGTCGTCTAAGAGATCATCATTGTCACGGTCAAAACCAAATGGAAATGCATCCAAAACTTGATAAGCTATAGTATGAGGTTGATCAAGTAAAGAGCCATTGCATCGTAGATTTTACATGCCCATTACGTATTCTTCATCTGTGAAAGGTGTTGGTGGAAATCCATGTGCATCCCAATGAGTGAGATTTGGTGAATAGCTGAGAAATGAATCATTACAGATAAAAACACGGCGGAAGGGCATGGGAAATAAGATGTCAATATGATAAGAATTGAGAGAACCACTGATGTAATCAAGCCAATATTTCCCTAGAGTGAGTGGAGAAGTGTGGGAGGTGTGTGTAATTAAGATTGATAGATGAAATACTCAGAGGCCATAAGTAGCAGTAATGTAAACATACCCATGATATAAATGAGGAGCATGCGGTGGAGGGATGAGATCATCTAGAGTAAATCCAAGACGAGTCAAGCCATCATATGTGTAGACAATGTCAGAACAAGTATGATTTAATGGAATGTGCGGCCAATAAACATTATGCATGAAAATTGTGCATATGAAAGGAGGACTAGTGGATGTGGGTTACTCACAAGGGGAAAATGGGGGTGGTATGACATCTGATGTATGAACAAACCCCTGATAAAGCACTCTAGCATTAGTAGATGAAGGAGGTGAGCCTGAAGTGAATGGAATAACATCTAAGGTGTATATAGTTACCTTGAGTGGAGATAAATTGGCTGTATAATTCGCGGGTCACGTGTCAGGAGCCAAATGGATAGTAGTAGAAGTTGGAATGGGAAATGCAATGGTTGTATCTAAATTACAATATTGGAATGGGATACTATCAGTGGGAACAGAGTATTCAATGCCCTCATGTAAGAATTTGACACAAGGATGAACTTAGAAGGTACTGCTTGATTTTTGTGCAGTCATGGCCTACCGAGTAAAAAATTATATGTGACTGGAAAATCAATGACAAAGAAGACTGTAAGAATTTTTTTTGGCCCAAAAGTAATAGGCAAAGTAATAGTGCTAAGGCATGGACGTTTAGTAGAATCATATTCCCAAAAAGAAATTATTGCTAGGTTGAGATTAGCTACTAAAATGCCTAGAGCTTGAATGAATGAGAATGAACATAGGCTGAGCTCATATCCATTCTCGAATAAAATTCATTTAACACCATAGTAGTATTATTTTACTCACAATATCCCAAGGTGTGTTGGCACATCACTAAGCCAAAACTGAGCTCTCACCCAAAGCGCGCAAGGGTATTAAGACCCTCTTTTATGACAACTTGTTTAAGGAGTTAGCATGATGATACAAATATTTCAAATCCATAATATCCATTCAAGAATAACGCATAACATGAAATAGATCTAGATATTAACCATATGCAAGATTAACTCATACAAGAATCAAGATTAATGTTACCATGCAAAAACCAATCACAGATATGAAAACAACCAATATCCAACCACAAAGATCCATTATATTAATTACTGTAAAACACAAAAGCTGCATACATACATAGTAATGTCACCATAAGTCATGTGCGCTCATAAACCAACATCATAACTCTATTACAAAACTGAATCTCTAAACCATGCAAATCAATACATATTTATAGGTAGTGGGGACTTGCCCTTCACTACTCATGCACTCTCCAAAAATAGGCTACATGCTAAGAATAGTCATGTGCCCTTACATGATAAATACAAAAGCATGCACAATTTCTAATAATAGATTATCTAATAATATAACCACATTCTAATCCTATTAATATTACAAAACTATGCATGTCGCTTGATCTTCCACTTATCCAAAATAGCCTTTGCGTGCTTTCCAAGTCTTCTACAAAATGTGCTCCACACTCAACATCCATATTTAGTCTCATATTGAAAATGGCTAAGCCCTAACTTTATGATTTCCTGAGCGCGCCCTACTCCACTATAATTTTGCACGCATATACGCACCCTATGTCTGCGCACCCAATTCTTATGCACCTTCATTACTTAGGCTACAATTCATCAGCCCAACATTAGCCCACACTTGCTTCATTATCCATCCCTAGAAATGGGTAATCATGATCCATCTCTCCATGAATAAAGAATAAATAATGAAATAATATCTACATAAAAAGAATGAAAGAATACTTGGGTGCTCTATCCTTCCACAGGTAGAATTAACTCTAGATATTCAGCTTTGACCTCTGCTTCTAACTCATTCCAATCACTTAGCACCTTATTAGTTTTTTTGGGGATGTCTGTCAGTACCCCATCCAACTCATCCAAATTCATGTTCTCACCTTCATTTTGCAACACCCTGAGAACATTTTCTAGGCTCGAGATCATCCCTTCCATAACATCCATCCACCATGCGATGAGTTTTCCAATCTCCTTGATCATTTCCTTGTGAGGGTCTTGGGCTGCTGCAAGTGCATCACACTTTTCTGCTACCAAAGTGATCCTCTCCTCACACCCAAGTGTTTTATTCTTTACTTCCTTAAGGACCTCATCCTCCTCTTCCATATTCCTTGTCTTTATTATTACGTAAGGTACCACGCACATATTCAATACCAAATCTATCTTTTTCAATTCGTCCTTCAAGGTTTGCAATATAGACTCATAACTTGTAATCATGCACGTTATTGTTTCCTTGGAATTTTCTACCTGTGTTGCAATATCCTTTGGTTTTGGAATGTGCATTAGACCTTCATCCATCACCATATGAATAAGTGTGCACAAATAGTGCATTATAGAGGGGAAATTTTTCGACACTTTATCTTCCAGATGTGGCCTTGCCTTCAAAATTTCATCTCCAATTTTTTCTGCCATACTCACTAATGTGCTCACCTTTTCCTCAATGGTCTCATTTTCCTCTGTTAGGTGTTTTATCTTTGTATCTTTATCTTTTCTATCTTCTAGAACCCCAAATAGTTTCCAATTTATCTATGTTTCTGCACGTAACTTCTATAAATACCTTCGTTAGTGTATTGCTAACCTATTCATTTGACATATGAGTAGGCTTAATTGTTACATGGCGTGAGTATGGCACTTTTCTCATTCTCCGCAAGACACATGATTCTTCACACACGATGAAATTAGGCTCATCCATGCGAGTCTGCGTGGTCCATGATACTTCCATGTGCACGTGGTCACCATCTCTGAGTCCATCAATTCCTAGCCATACAGGTCCTTAGGCTCCAAAGTGCTTTGGAACCTAGCACATATAATTTTTGTTTGGTCATTGACATACCCAACTGTAGGATTCTCATATACTCCTTCATCCTTCTCCTTTCCTGAGTGCTTACCTTTGGGAACGTGTATGCCCATATCAAGAACTGGTCCTTCACCTATTTGTGTAGTAGTAGGTGCACCAGATGGTTCACCCTTATCTTCACTCCTCTCTACATCAACAGTGTTAGCGCCCACTTTGTGTTCCCCTAATCCTCCTACATCATCTCTCAATTCTTCATCCTGAGTTTCCTCAACATTCTCAGTATCATCCTGGGTCTTCGGCACATTGTCATCTAATTTTTCTCCCTCACTATCCTTCCTGGGAATGTACTTGTGCCTTTTTTTCTTCTCTGGTTCTTCCTTCATAGGGGAGTGTCTAGGAGATCTCCTAAGGGGTTGTGATGGCCCCATGCCTTGAGTTTTGGTTCTTCTCAACACTCTTTTGTACCGTGGGTCCCCAATGCCCTATTTTATATTTACCTTCATAGCGTCTGTTTCCACCACTTCTTCTTCCTCACCTTCTTCTTTTCCAAGAGGTGTCAGATCACTCTCTTTTCTCCCATAGTTGGTTATTTCCTACTCCCATGCTCCAAGCCACCACTGTCTTCTTTAAGTTCTTCTTCTTCTTCTTCATCACTAAGGGGTGAAATGGGCTCCTCATCCTGCATCATGCCCACAATATGTTTCCCCTTGGGTGGTCCAGGGAGCTTGAATTCATTTTCAACATACTTTTCATTTTCCAACTTGGGTGTGAGGTAAATGTATACAAGAGCTGCCCTAGACTTCCCAATTTCCAAAACTCATAGCTTTAATATTAATATCATCTAAAATCATTTTTTCAATGTATATAGACTTACTCGAGTAGACATATGTATTCCGAAGTGTATGATAGTCACAATCCACTTTGTCTTTATTTAAGAACAACCTTCACACTGTTTGAAAATCTGTGCACTAAGGCCTGAAAATAGCATGTGGTGAAGGCATATGGGAGCTTGCACCATGGGCTCCACTTTCCATCCTTCATGCCAAAATGCCCTATGCAAAAATGTTGGTAAACTAAAAATTGTACCTATTTTTCCAATACCAAAGGAAGATCCTTAGGTATTCTCCATTCCTCCTCAAACACAGCACACAGGTGCACATACCAAAGTTTTATTCTCTACTTATAGGCTCTGCTCATGGATCCATCACATGTGTACTTTGCAAATCTATCTGCAAGATATTTCTTTTCTTCTAGGTATTGCCACATCTTATCTTTTGGCCTGTCAGGAACTCCAATTTCTATAAAAACAAGAGACAGAAGGATCACACCAAAACTTATCTTCTCACCTTGGTGTGCCTCTTCAACAATGGTCTCAACAATGAAGCTAGCCAAATTGTATACTACTCCTTTTGTCATCTTCTTTGCAATGTGTAACCATGCCTTATTCACCTACGACCAATGCTCTTGATTGTTCAACTTAGTAAGTATGTGTGCTACCACCTGAATAACTGGGTACTTCTGAAACTTGGGGATGTCCATCCCACACCCTCCCTTCATGTATCCTAGCACTTTCTTGGTTGCTTCTATTGCCTCCTTATCAGTGAGGTCACTACCTATTTCAGTACCCAAACTCCTCAATCCTACCAGTCTCCCAATCAGGGGTGTGGTAAGCCTCATTCTTCACCCAACAAAGTAAAATAAGTCCTCATGGACTTTACTCATCAACCATTGATATAACTTTTTTGGTTTACCAAAGTAAGGGAGTTCATAAAGTTACGAAACTCCTACATTTGACAATAATTTTTCCCCCGCATCATCATATACAGTCCATATCGTTCTTTATTCTCATAGTTTTCTTTATTACCAACGACTTGTCCAATTCATCTTTGTTATCCTTAGTTATATGGTTATAGTCACTTACTTTGTAACGTCAAACATGTGATTCTCAATGGTGGCCCATAAAAACCCCTTCTAGATACTGCATCTCTAAAAATCATCTTTCGGGGGTGTCTTCAACTTCTACTTCAACTTCCTTCTATTTTCTGCCCCTTGTAGCCACTCCAGGTGCTCGCTTAGGTGCCATAACGACTATAAAAGTGTGTTTTTGTAGTTAATTTAAGCTCTACAACTCAAAACCCACGTGCCCTAGCTCAAAATCCATGTGCCCTCAAACCCTAACTCCAATTTTTCCTCCTCGCATGCCTTTGTTTCACTCAAACACTTCTTCCAATGGAGCGCCAACCAATCCCATGCACAAATCCATTTGGTTCAGTTTCGTATTACAACTCTTCACACTTATTTCACACCTCACTCTTAGCTCGCTCTTCAAATCGCTCAAATTATTTGTAATCGCAAGGTAAAAATGATATCACAACACCACTTTTTATAGTGTTTGTAATTTTTTCTACATTTATTGCTCTCCACCTACCACCATACTCAACATTAAATTGGCATTTCTTTCCTTTTTTCGAGTTGATTTTTCCATGCCCCAGTCATAACCTTCTGGCGTGCCCACTACTTCTTGGCCACAAACCTCCTTTCACATGCCTTCATGCGCCAAAGTACCTATCCACTGTGCCTTTCACCAAGTAGTTTCCACTTCTGTAGCCTACCTCGTGTTACATTATGCATCCATTCATCCATATGTGGTCTTCATTCATGAACAATCTTTTTGTATCCACACCTTTCCTTTAAGAACCTACACAATATTTCTTTATGCATACCCATCTTTTTTCAAACTTGATCCATTTATCCTGTATACACTCCACCCCACACTAAAAGTATGTGTGGTCCTCTGTGCATGAATTCAATAGATAGTAATCATCTTCTGGCACAAGCACGCTTATTACACAAAACACTGAACTAAATTGAAAAAACATAGCAATGATGAAAGGAAACACATACAAAAGAAATACATTAAAGGAAAACTAATCTAATGGCAATACTACCTTATTACAAACACCGAGAAGACTTATTTATAGTAGGGCTTCAACCTACTCCCGTTGAAGTAACTAGGTAACTGTGTCCCATCCAACGCCTGTAACTAGCAAGCACCTGAATCAAGTATATAAGTCACAACATACAGTCCCAACCAATGCACTTTGAGCTTTCCAAGGTGGCACAAGAACTTGGAGTCATAAAGAAGAACCATTTGTCCAACTTCAAGCTTCTTATCCTTAATATGCCTATCATGTCATGCCTTTTGCCTGGCCTTTTCTATCTTCTGACTCCATCAAGAAATGGCACGCCTTTCATCCAACTACATCAATTTATCAATGCACTCTTCAAGTGTTTTCTCATCATCCAAACCTCCTATGCATGCAATACATAGAGGAGGTAACATGAACTCTATAGTAAAAATGGCCTCCGTGCCAAACACCAACTGAAAGGGTGTGGCTTTGTTCAATCTTTTATAAGTTGTCTTGTATGCCCAAAGTACAACAGAGACTTTATCATCCTAGTCTTTCCTTCCAACATCACAAATCTTAGTCAATGTATGTCCTAATATCTTGTTGAAAGCCTCAACAGTTCCATTTTCCTGTGGGTGATAGGGTGTTGTTTTATGGTGTGCCACCATAAATTCTGCCAATAATATCCTGATTGTCTCATTAAGAAAATGAGTAGTCCTATAATTTGTCAAACTCAATGGGCATCCATACCTACTGATAATGTTCTCCCACATAAACCTTGTTGCTGTAGATGCCTTGCAATCCTTTGTAGGCATCACTTCTACCCACCTTGTAAGATAATATGTACAATTTATAATGTAGCGCGATCCAGTCCTGCGTGGGTGGGGAAATAGGACCCACAAAGTCAATTTCCCACTTTTCAAAAGGTTCTGCACTAGCAATAGGCCTTAAAGGCATTTCATCTCTATGCCTAGGCTTTCCAAGGCACTGAAAATGATCACAAGCCTTACAATATTCTTTACAATCCTTATACAATGTTTCCCACCATAGGCCAGCTAATAAAATCTTGCGTGTGGTAGCATCTCCTGCATAATGTCCACCTGCAATCCCACCATGAGCTTCCTCCATAATAGATTCATGCTCATGCTCAAGTACACATCGACATAAAATCTCATCCTGACCTAGTTTTTATAAATCTCCACTAATCAACATATAAGGCGCAACATGTATGGCAAGTTGTTTCTTCTCTAAACTCTTCATCCCTTCAGGTGCCACACCAGTATGTAAAAAAACAACAATATCTTCTAAGTCAAAGGGCATGTGGTTCAATCTGAATAGCTGGGAATCTGGCATTGTATCCTTAATTCTCTACGCATCCTCACCTGAATTAATCCTTGATAAATGATCTGGTCCAGAATTGCTCTTTCCTGGCTTAACCACCACTGTAAAGTCAAATTCCTGAAACAACAGAATCCAACGACATATGTGCCCCTACAAAATGGGCTTGTTCACCAAGTACTTAAGTGTCATGTGATATGTATAGAATATAAATGGTGTTGCCAACAACTATTTTTGAAACTTATGCAACGAGTAAGTCATAGACAAGGCCTCACGCTCTGTAGTTGTATAATTTTGTTCAGATGGTGTTAACTTCCTGCTTGTAAAACAAATAGGATGATCAACAATACCTTCTCCAAGGTGGGCTAATACCGTGCCAATGGCCATGCCAGAGGCATCCACATGCACATGAAAAGGTTTGGTCCATGAAGGAAAGCATAGAATAGGTGTTGTAGTAAGCCTTTCCTTCAATGTCTCAAACATGTGCATTTGTGCTTCACCCCAATGAACTTTTCCTTTACCCTTCAATAACTCCCCCAAGGGTGTGGAAATCTTAGCATAACCTTTGATAAAATTCCTGTAATAACCTGTGTGCCCCAAGAATCTATGCACCTCACTCTAGTTAGTAGGTTCCTCTAAGCCCAAAATAACAACAACCTTAGCAGGATCTACCAACAAGCCTTCTTTACAGATAATATGTCCCAAAAAAGTCCCAAAGGGTGTAGCAAAAAATGCACTTCTTAATGTTTAAGGAGATGCTCAACTGTCGGCACCTCTCAAACATAAGTCTTAAATTATCACAATGATCTTTCACTAGCCCATAAATTGTCCAATCATCCAAGTAAACCTACAAAAACTTATGAATGAAGTCTTGGAATGCTTACACAACAATGCGTGAAAATACTACAGGCGCATTCTTCAATCCAAAAGGCATAACTATGTATGCAAAACTTCCCCACTCAGTGGTGAAATTTTTCTTCTCTTGATCCTCTTTAGCAATCCTCACCTGATGATATCCAAGAAAATCCATCAGTGAAGGAGTAGATCTCGTGCCCTGCAACACCTTCCAGAATCTCTTCAATAAAAGGTGTGGGAAAGGGATCTATTACACATGCAACATTCAACTCCCTATAATCCACAAAAATTCTTATCCTTCCATCTTTATATACTTATCACCATAGGGCTAACCCACTCTGACTCCTCAATGGGCTCAATGATCCCAGATTTCAACATCTTATCAATTTCCTCCTTTACCTTGACGCATAGATTAGGATTCATCCTGTAAGGCCTCTTCCTAACTGGGTGCACACCTTCCTTTAACTTGATCCTCATCTCACCCAAAGAGTTGATGTACCTCCTTTTAACTCATGATATCCTCTATAGGAAATAAGTCATGGAAGTCACGCAACAACTCAATTATCTTTGTAACCTTTGATTCAGACCAATAATCTCCAATGATGGCCTCCTTAGGTTCAGCATTTGTCCCAATGTTGACCTTATTCATTTTCATAGGCTCATGATACATGCACACCTTCTCATCTACACTGTCTAAGACCTCATGCATACCCTCAATATGATCAACATCTAGATTCTCCACTTCTTCATCATCAATCACGTAGACCATCTTACCTTTTTCTTTTTCTAGGCAGGCACGCCCAAGTTGTTCTTCATTTGTCTCTTCTTCTTCAAAACACACCTCCAGATCTGACTCACCTAGTAACTCTTGAATAAGTTCCTCAGCCTTTGCACAATCTCCCATAGTCAAGTGCTTCATAACCTGTAATGCCTCATTCAATCCAGAGGTTTAGTAGAAAAATAGGTCAAAGGTTTGAATCATACCTGCAGTCAATTCTTGTCGATTCCTTGTTTCTCTATTCAACACTGCATAGACATACCATGAGCACGCGCAACCTCGCAAGGTGAAGTAGAGATTGTGCACCCATAGTGAAGGTGGTAAGGCCTCCTACCCCTCTATCTAAAGTCTCTCACATTACCGAACATGATGTGAAGCAGAATCCTTCCCATGGAATTCACATGTCTTGGTAGGCACATTGCTTCGAAGACATCTAGTAGAGATGGTGATTCTCACTTCTTCACCACTCTAAAAGACCATCTCTGTGTACCATCCACCAGTGTTGCTATCCCATGTAAGGTATACACTAGCATATTCCTTCTTTCCACTTGGTTTGTCCACTAGGATTCCATAGCGCATAAAAATACTTCAGGGATTTCCCTTCACCAGTGTACCTTGGTACCTGGTTACTGCCTAAATGCCTAACACAGCGTGGTCTACTTATGCACGTAACTGCACTCTTCATCTCATGCCCAATCATTTCATAAGTCCCACATGCCCAGTTGTCACAAGCAATGATGGTTATATCACTCATAGACTATGCATCATCCCACTGAATAACTCCTTCCTTTGATGGCTCAAGCACTTCAGGATCTCTAATGGTGCGCACATAAATTCTATTCAAATCCTCTTCACTCAAAGGTTCTACATAAGGTGCATCTTTTCCATCCATCAAAGGAATGATCATGTGCTCTTCCTTGTTCTCAAAATTGATATATCCTTTATTAAATCACAGATCAGCATTATTCACATAACACCAAGGGTGCCCAAGAAATGTTGGAAAACTATCTGCCTCTGCAAGCGCCAAGACCTCAAAGTCCCTAGTAAACTTGACCCCTTCTATAGTAATAGTAGCATCCTTCAAGAATCCAATGGGCATGGCTTTAGTCATGTTTTCCATAAACAACACATTTGAAGATGGTTGTAATGGTGGCCTCCCCATCTGATTCCATGCATCCAAGGTGAGTACATTCACTTCTGCACCTGTATCAATCAAAATGTTACTCAACAGCCATTCATCAACAACTACATTCAGAGTGATCTCTTTGTCATAATCCAGACTGTGAGGAGGTAAGTTAGCATGTAAAATTTATCTCTCGTGCTCAACTCCAATGCGTGTGACATCTTCCCCCTTAGCCATTCCCCCAATAAAGGAATGATGTTTTCTTTTTGCAACATCTTACAAACCTCCTTCAAATCATCAACATCCTTCTAAGGAAGCTCAACTATTTTTCCTACTCCAACTTCTGTAACTTCTCTTTTAAGCATTGTATCTCACCCTGTAAGTTTCTAATAACTTCCATGGTTTCTTGATAAACTTCCTTTCTGATGAGTAGGGTCTGGATACTTTGCATGCAATACCTCCTCTTTTGTAATAATAGGCTTTTGCTTTGGAACTTCCCTCGCGCACGCAGCCTCAAAGCACGTGTAGTGACTAACATAGGTACCATCTTAGGATCAGGCGCTAACTTCAGCATCCACTAACCTTAGACAGTGTGTTATACTCTAACCATTCCCATGCCCTTATCCTTTTTGTGATTCTTTCTAAGGTGCTCATACAAATATGGGATTTCTTCATAATTATGGTTCTTTCTGCAAAATGAGAAAATAAAATTTTGAGGGAATTTGCACTTATAATGATCAGGGGATCCACATGTATAACATGTTCCATAGGAGAACTCACTTCTTCCACTACCGTGACCTCAACCTCTGAATCCTCCATGGTAGCCTCTACCTCTACCTCTACCTCTACCTCACCACCTCTATCAGAGCACCCTTCATTGTAACTATGATCATGATGCTCACCTTTCTCCTTAGAATTGTTTGCAACACTGGTCTGACATACACCAGTATCAATAGCATCATGAATCTGATCAATCAACCTACAATTCTTTGTATCATGAGTGGTAGACCTGTAAATCTTACAGTAAGATGACATGTTCTTCCTTATCATGTGTTGCAACAATGGGAACCTACTTGAATCATGATCCAAGTGACAGATCTCATAGTCCAGCAACATGATCATGCACTAATTTATGAGGGAAACTATCCTTAGTATGTCCTTCTACTTCACAAGTTGTGCACCAAATACCACTTTGTGTCTCATGAGATGCTAAATTAGCTGACAAATTTCTCCAACTATTTTTCCATAGTTACAATTTGAGCCTCCTAAAATGAGCTAACTCCAGTGTATATGTTCCCAACTGCCTCAGTGCGTAGAGCTACCTCAAGCACCTCGCATGGGTCTGTATAAGTCTTGTGTGAGAATTCCCTTTTAAAAGGTGTGATCAAACCTCCAATGAACCATTGAGCATGTTGACTTGGGTGAATATCGTAAGATAACTTTGAAAATAAAGTTTTAAAGTGGGTATCATACTCCCTTACGCTCTTCAGCCATGCCCTGTTTGATGTCCTTCAACGCACTGATGCTACTTCTACTCAAACTCAGGTATATAGAACTCTACTACTAAAGCATCTTGCAATGTAGTATAGTCCACACAAGTCTGGTTCAGATCATATTTCATGTACCAACTATGCACGCACCCTTACAAAGTAGTAGACAAATTGACTTGCCTTATGCTCTAGAGCTGTAATCCCCTTAGTGTACCATAGTATTTCAGACATATACACGTGCTCAGCTGCATCTTCAATTCCTCTATATCCTGGGAGATAAAGAGACATCTCAAAATAGACTTGTTGGGGTTGGTGCAGACCATGTCCACCAAATCCAGAACCTTTATTACTTCACATGTTCCCTCCTCCTCCTCTAGAACCACTAGACCCACTGGATCTCAAGCCACCTGATCCTCCTAATCCCCCTCCTGTAGAAGGAAATGGACCAGAGGATGCATTGCCTTGTGTTCCAATAGTTGTGCTAAACTGAACTCCCATGACTTGTGAAGTTGTACAAATTCCGGATGTAATACCAACGTTATACGTACCCACATTTTGTGCTAATGACACGCCAGAAAATATACCTCCAACCAAACCTCTAAATAATACAAACGATGATTATGTCACCATAGATGAATGACCTACCTGATTAACTCCTAAAATTAATGGAAAATGAAATCTACGTATTGCTACTGAAGCACCTATACTAACATGATTCTCAATAACTGTCTCAGGAAATGGAACACCAAGTGTAAGGGCTAGGTCACCAAGTAGGATCACATGCGCGCATGTAGTTCTTAGTTGTTCCTTAGGCACACTCTTATCTGAAGCCAAAGAGGGTTCTCTGCCATGCTTTCCCAAATGGGGGAGTTCTAGATGCTCTGGCTCCACATCTTCCACGTGAGCTCCAAATCCTTCATGAGCCAAGTCCCTCTTGCATGCTTCATTAAAATTAAGTCATCGTTTTTTTTCCTTTCTGCAGCTAGGTTTTCCATCTTTCAACACACCCGGTCCTACCCCTGCGTGTGGTGGGGTTTAGCTAGCCATAGGATGTTGTTCCAAATCTAGGGTGACGATCAAGATTTTAATCGCTAAAGGGATAATGCACAAATAAGATCCTCTAGGTTAACGCAGGAACTGAAACTCAGCAACCTCTAGACAAGAATAAGTAGAAACTACGTATTCCATAATATAGCTATTCAAAACACTACTCCACCAATGATCTACAACATGTTTCCATGTAAAATTAATATCATGCAGAGCCTGGAATTCTTCTTATGTCCAAACAAGTGCTCTAAAATTCCAATTTCTATTTGATGCATATGCTACTAGCCACACGTACAACTCTATTGAGAAACAATTGAAAAACTTCTCATAGAGCTCATGATATAAATTCTATTCAACTCACGCATGTGCATAAAATTCAAGTTCGGTGTTAAATCTGTGAGCATACTCTTCCTCTATATTGTCTAACTAATCCTCAATGATGGCCAAAGTCAACTGATACATCTTCATCATGCAACATCCTAGAAAACAACTAGAAAAGAGTTCCCGACAATGAAACCAAAATGTCGTCTTATTTTACCCACAACAACTCAAGGCGTGCTGACACATCACTCAACCAAAAATGAGTGCTCACTCAAAGCATGCAAGGGTAAAAAATCCCTCTTTTATGGCATATTGTTTAAGGAGTTAGCATGATCATACAAATATTCCAAATCCATAATATCCATTCAAGAATAACACATAACATGAATTAGATTTAGATATTAACCATATGCAAGATTAACTCATACAAGAATTAAGATTAACTTTACCATGTAAAAATAGTCACATATATGTCAAAAACCAATATCCAACCACAAAGATGCATTATATTAATTGCTGTAAAACACAAAAGTTGCATACATACATAGTAATGTCACCATAAGTCATGCGTGCTCATAAATCAACATCATAACTCTATTTTTGAACTGAATCTCTAAACCATGTAAATCACTACATATTTATAGGTAGTGGGGACTTTCCCTTCACTACTCATGCACTCTTAAAAAATAGGCTACATGCTAAGAATATCCATGCACCCTTACATGATAAATATAATAACATGAAAAGTTGCTAATAATATATTATCTAATAATATAACCATAGTCTAATCCTATTACTAGCTCAAAACTATGCATGTCGTTTGATCTTCCACTTATCCAAAATGGCCTTTGAGTTCTTTCCAAGTTGTCTACAAAATGTGCTCTGCACTCAACATCCATATTTAACCGCATACTAAAAATGGCTAAGTCCTGACTTTATGATTTCTTGGGTGCACCCTGTTCCACTATAATTATACATGCATATACACACCCTATGTCTGCGCGCCAAATCCTTATGCACCTTTAGTACTTATGATGCAATTCATCAACCACACAACCATAGTTTCTAATGCATATGTGTATATAAAAAGGAGGACCAATGTCATAAATAGAAAGATTATCAGCTATGGTTGATGGAAAATCAAGGTGCTAACAAAATACATCCACAAATATTTGATAAAGTATGTCTGGATCAATATTAGTAGGTATGAAAGTATTAGTCAAGAGAGTAATAATTTTAGCATGACGCTTCAGATTGGCTAGTAAGAAATCATGAATGGAAATAGCCATGATCAAAGCAAATGAAAAAATATGAAACCCTAGTTGCAAATGAAGGGATATAATACTTAGCTGATTTGCAGTGATGCAAAATTTATGACGAGCTGGCGAATCAATGAACAAGAGGAGGAAAATGTCACTCTCAATATCATAAAATTGTGTAATTGTAGGATCTACCTAGACTGGGGTGCTTGGACAAGGTCACGGGTGCCTGGGGTGTTATAGTCCTCCTTTGGGTGCCTGTGACTACTCAGAACTTTAGAAAACCAACTTCGCAGGGTCATGAGATGTTGATTGGATGTTGCCTTTAATTGAATGTATGTTGTTGTACTTCACTTCTGTTCACTTGAAACCTGTAAGAAGAAAGAGCACCTAGAAAACCCCTAAACACATCAAATCTTACAAAGAAAAAGATGCATATGGGGATTCAGATTGACCTCAACAGTCACTCGAATCTATGTAGCTCTGTGTGCGTGCGTGTGTAAAATTGTTCCCTAGATGGCTGTTGTTCCAGACGCACTTGAATAGAGAGAAATAACTAGATGTAGAAAATGTAGATAGATGTGTGCATGGAAAAATGAACTTCCCCTCCTATGCATGTATGTAGAAATAACAATCCCTTGTCCCTTGTGTGAAGATAGATGGATGATTGAATGCTCTTATATGCAATCTTAGGTGGTGATAGAATGCTTAGTGATTGGTCCTTTATTATGGTCACATAGCTTTGTATTTATATGATTCCCTTGTTTTAATTTTGTAATTAACCACTAAAAGGCCGACCCATAGGAAATAAAGATGCCCAAAATCTAAAAAGGACCCAAAAGAGGTGAGAAAGATACAAAGAGGTTGGGGCACCCAGAGGGGACGTGGGCACCTGACGCTGGTGTCCAGACTCAAAGAAACTAAAGTATCAAAGGTCAGACTGGGAAGTAGGGTGTTTAAGAACAAGTAGGAAACCATAAATAAAGCAAAGATGCCAAAGACAGTGGTCAATTAGTACGTTTCTTGCTTAGGAATAATATGAATAGTGGTATGTGACTAGGACCTAAAAATGTACCTAAAGTGAGTGATTTAGTGTCTACACTCAAATGTTTCAAAAATAATCAAATGACCACTTCAAAACATGTAGCACACACTAATATAACTTCCATATAAGCATGTTGCGACTCCTACTTCTCTTTATATGCATCATGTGTTATCTATCCATACGTGATACAAAATATTTAGGTAGAAACCATATGGATGTGACCCTTGAGATACTACATACAATCTCATTTTTACAAGGAGAGTATAATTATTATGACTACATGGGACCAAAGCATATATTCAAATTACACCATTGATGAATATAGAATTGAGTATCATATTACACATAAATATATTCTATATTTTATATGTCATCACAAATTATTAAGAAAAATACTTTGTATTCCTCACATAACACACATTTAGATATATCGCATCACATTGAGATGACCACTGGTTAGCCTGTTAGGAAGATCTATACAATTTATTTTACACAAATAATCTTAGCATTTCTATTTGACACGCTCTCCCTAGTCCTAAACAATGCAGTTACCCGATGATGAAAAATATTTCATAGGTCTAATGTGATTTATGAGGGAACAACATGTTTTTATAGCTTATTCCCTAAGGCCATTAATAACCTATTCCCTAAGGTCATTAATAATTATTATAATTATTAGTTCTATGTTTTTTAGTCTCATATTCCAAAAATACAAAACGAAACAACAGTATGAAAACTACAAAATGAGGATATACATGTGACATTTTTATTAATTACATAGATTTGAGCCTTATGATCATTTATATTTAGCACTCTACATTAAATTTAGCACATTAACTTCATAAAACACAAAGGATTGATGAAGATATACATACACTCTATGTGAATCACAAGCACCTTGATCAGGAAGCACATGAAGAAAAACATGTGGCAAATATTTGTGTGCTAATAAGGATGGAAACTATTACATGTTCTTTTATTAGTGCCCAAAGAAAAGGGAAGCCACAAAGGAAGGAAAAGAGGAAGAGAGTGATGAGAAGATGGTCATGCCTAAGAATGAGATACTGAGTGATAAAGAAACATTAGAGCACATAAAGTGGGTACGTGTTGTCATGTAAAATGTTTAGCATAAAAATTCAATTTTTTTGTCGTAACAACCTAGTCCTCATTTGAAAATCCCTCTCTTGGTCAATGTAAACTTGTCCTTCGGCCAAATCAGTTACTTTTTCACCCTCATAATGGATAGAAGGAATGTGATAATGTTATTTTCAAGTGTTTCATGTGCAGGTGTTTGAAATGGTGTGACAAGATCAACTCTTTCATTCAATAAAGTTCTTTTGAAGACTAGTTCTCTGACAAGCCTATAAAGGAAAGTATTGGCCATTTCAAGGTAGGTGTGCACCCTCTAGGAAGGTTTCAAAGGCTCATAATCATCCAGAGGTGGTATTGGAGATAAAATAAGGTTTTAGAAGTGATTTAGGAATATTTAGGGAATATTTGGAGGTTTAGGGATAGACTGTGTAAAAGTGGGGTTTTTAGGTGTAAGGAGTGAAGGGTCAAAATATGAACATGAACTTATCCAGCTGATTCCAGGAGCTCCATAAGGAGTAATGAGGAAATAAAAATATTAATTAGAAAGCTAAATTAATTCCATACATGGTGGAATTACCACATTTTCTCCAATGCCTAAGCACTTCTCAAGGAATCTCAATATTTCTAGGCACACCCAATTGTCCCGAAGACAAAGGAATTTTTTTTTGGAGTTTCAAAAGAATTTAAGTCTGAAAACCATTCCATCATTCTTTAAATTCTCTTGGGATTCAAAATTATATAAAATTTTATGTGAAAAAATCATCTTGAGCTCAGATAATTGTGTCGTTAAGTTCTCTCTTGTGTAAGGTATGCTTCTCGTACTTAGCCAAATTTTGGAGTGACATATGCCAACTTCAGACTACATGGTGAAATTTTATGTCCCTATTGTAAATTTACCAAGGGGAAATATGGGACACAAATTATTCCTAGCTCAACCCTCCCCTCTGGTCCCCCATGTGACCCTCTTCAGCCCAACGAAGTGGTTAACTGGCCAAGCCCTTCTTCCCAAGACTGCACCAGATCATGCCAAGTGAACAATCTTGCTCAAAGAAAATTTTCGTGTCCCTCTTGCCTCTTTTCAAAGGGAAAAAATGGAATTTTTCCCCCATTCTCAGCCCCTTCTATGGTTCCTAACATGACCAGTTTTTAACCCCCACATGCCCAAACAAGTTTTCTCAATCTTCCTCTCCTCGCACCACAAGATGAGTAGTGTCAACATTTGGTCAAAGTTTATTTATGATTCGATCTTGTAACTTTTACCAAGGGGACAAAAATCACACAATTTTTTTTCTAAGAGCAAGATATACAACCCTGGTTCCAACCCCACCATGCTTGCACTCACCCATGATCAAGTTGGGGTCAACAGGAAGTCATGAAAACAAAGTAAGCTCACTTTTGACCTAACTTATTGAAATTTTTCATCCATCACCCATTTATTCACATGTAAAAACTTAAAATGACATCTGATAATTACATCCATGCTTCCAAAAACATTCCATAACAACCATGACCATGAATACTAAGTGTTGCACAATTTCTCCATCCGAAAATTGAAGTACGAGATCCCTATGTGAAGTGGAACACAAGTTGAGCTTAAGTTTTCACACAGTTGGTCACTTGGATAAATTTAATGTTGTTAAATATTCAAGCCTCCATTAATGGCTACCATGACATAGAAGAAAAAGGAATTCTAGGCCCTTATTCACTTCCCGAGGATCCTACAGGTGGGATCACTTTAAAATTGTAGAAGGGAGTATGATCTAGGAGTGGAATTGATTCAAAAAATTTAGAGGAATATAAACCAAGCTAATGGGTACTTGAGATGACCTTTATTTTGTGTTGAAACTTACAAGAGAGGATTCTATGCTTGATAATAGTAGAAGGAAAACCTAGTGAGGGTTTGTGAGAAACATTGCAAAAGGTGATGTATAAAGAACAATACAAGGAGTGATAGGTTGAGACTTTGTATACAATCTAGGTATGAGGAAGAGTAACTAATAGTGGTGCTAGCTCATTGTGGGTGTTTTCAATCTACTTCAACCCTTGGTGGACCAAATGCATTGTCTTAAGGGCATTGGTTTGTAAGTTTGGGAAAGTAAATGAAAGATTGAATTCTTGACTCTTTTCCATTAAATTTTGGGGATGATCTTGTGTTGTCTAACATAATTGGACAGGGTGCAAGATGGAAGAAGGTGATAGAAGACTAAAAAATCCAAATTGGATTGCTCAAATGAAGAACATATGAAGAGCGAGTGATGGAAATGTTGATGAAAGGTGAGTAAAGGACTTACGATCACCATAGTTCACGTAGTAGTATCTCTTTTCAAATTAATAAGTAGGGTATGAGATGAATTAGAGCCTTCCAAGTGATTGCTAATCTAAATTTTTACATTGAATTCAAGTTAAGGACATTAAAAAAAACCTTGTATGATCCTCCCTTTGCAAAGTAAGGTAGAAGTGAAGTTTTTAAACATCTTGGTAACTAATTAATTGAGTGATTTTATGAGTTTTCACTACATCATTTGGTATTAGAGTGTGACTTAGATTCTTGAAAAGGAAAATATATTGTTTTAAGAGTGATTGAAGGGAAGATAAGAAGGATGGTGCAAGTAAGAGAGTTGAAACAACTTGTTTGGGAATCAACGATGGAAATAATGATGGAAATTTTATTGATAAGGTTAAAAAACATGGAGGAAACTTAGATAAATATGAGTATTGAAATGAGTTACATGTAAAGAGATGGGGCAAGAAATAGGGTTCCATTTGTAGACAAATTCTACAAGTGCCAGAGGTATGCAAGAAAAAAATCATATGAGTGTTATGGGATGAATACAGAGATGAGAAAGTATGAAAAAATTGTTGATCAGATGACACAAGATAGAGGTAAGTCATTTTGTGTACAAGAGTGATTTTGAAACCAAATAAAGTGGTAAATGATGTAACTCAAAGGAGATGCTTGTTTATAACTATTTGTAAAGAAAAAGGAAAATGTTGTGATGTAGTCATTGATAGTGGAATTATTGAGAATATTTTCTCATTTGAGATGGTAGAGAAGTTAGGATTGAAAACCACTATGCACCCTAACCCCTATTAGGTATCATGGACGCAAAAAGGACATCACATCTTGGTTAGGGAATAATGTCAGGTAGAGTTTTAGATTGCAAGGTATAAGAACATTGTGCTATGATATTTAGTTCATATGGATGTTTGTCATGTTTTATTAGGCAGACCATGGAAATATGATAGGAAACCAATCCATAATGGTAAGAAGAATACATATAGTAGCAAATGGAGTTATCCACACTCTTCAACCTATCAAAGGTGAACAAGAAACACAAGTAGGACTAGTGATGATGATGATAGCCAAGAAGTTCTTGATAGAGACTAGAAAAACATGCAAAAAGACATTATACATGGCTGTTAAGCCACAAAAATTAGAATTGAGTAATGGATTTGATAGTGATAGATTTCATGTGTTTAGAGAGATTGAGATGGTTTCAATACAAGAAGAGGTGAATGACGAAGATGAAGGAGAAAGAAAAGAAAGAGATGAGAGAGAGAGAGAGAAGTGAAGCACATGCTAAAGTTCCTGAGGACTAGCAGAGAGATCTAGTGTGAGAGGAATTAGATGATGAAGTTATATAGGTGAAGATAGGGTGAAAATTTTGTGTGAAGATGTGAATGGTAAATAAGAAAAATAGGTCATTAAGAAAGAAAATGAGGCATGCAAGCCTCTTGATTTTGAACCTAACATTGTTTTGAATTTTAGTTTTGTAGGTACAAGTGAAAGAAAAGAAGATCATGAAAATATTAATAAAGTTGAAGACCAGGAAGAGAAAAGTTACTAAGAGTGAGGAAATTAGTGATGGAATATTGTTAAAAACAATACTAGGAGAAAACGACTTACAAATTTTAGGAAATATTCAAAGAAAATCAGCTGAAAGAGACTAACAAAAAGTTAAGATGGAGGAAGACAAATCAAAGCAAGTTGACCCTAGCCAACAACAACTGTTATTTTATAATTTTACAAAGGAAATCATTGAAGAAGGATTAAAATAAGATGAGCAGTATAGTTTCATATATTTTAATGATGAAGAAACAACATATATGAACTTTAAACAAGAATGCATACCCTTACATACAATTCAAAATACTATATACAGTCCTAAAGTAATACATGGATCCAAAACTTGAATATTTCAGAGAAGAATCAATTGATAGAAGAAAAAAGACAACTGATAGAAGTGCAAGAGAGTGGGTATTTAGTCAAAATAAATTTTCAAGGGGTCACTTTCAATTGAAAACAGAGAAAGAAGAATAAGAACAAAGGAAGCTAGTAAAAAGTATGGGGAAATAATTTTTTCCCCCTTAGGAGTATGATGTAGGAGCATCACTCCTAGCTTGTACATAGGACTATCAAGATCAATTTTGGATTTCAAAATTATGTTGATAGGTTTAGGAGGTCATTTTATGTCATCCTAGTGTGTTTTTCTTGGTCTAGCCTTCTCAAAATTTGAATTATGCAATTTCCCTCCTAAAGTGTAATTTTTAAATTTAAGGCTATTTTGGATTGATATAAGGCTGTAATGAATCTTATGGGTCCTTTATAGTTGTCATATATGTAAAAACCCTATAGAGTCCTAGGAATCTTGAAGTGTGTGTGTGTGTGTGTGTGTGTGTGTGTGTGTGTGTGTGTGTGTGTGTGTGTGTGTGTGTGTGTGTGTGTGTGTGTGTTAAGTGTTTTGCACTTGGGGTTCTAACCAAGTGCTTAAGTGGATTCAAGTACTAAACATGCAATTAAGTGGGAAAATTGCTTGTATTTAGTCAACAACTGAATAAGAGGCTATAAAAGACAAAATGCAACTTATTTAGGAATTCCCATTTGAATGGAAGTCATAAAATATTCAAGGAGAGTATGGAAAATGTGTTTTCTTGTGAGTAAATTCTTGGCACAGTAGTGTGTTATACATTTGTGTGTTGTTGTGGAGCATTGTACGTGATGCATGTCTTTGTAACTAGTGAGAGGATATGAGATAAGCATATTTAGTGAATTTTTAAGATTTTGTAGCTTGTGTATGTGATAATACCTTTTGGGAAATAATGTGAAGCCTTGTAATTGTTGTGTGAGGTTTATTGTGTTTTTTTAGAAGGCTAAATCTGATTATTAAGAGGATAGAGGAAAAATATGGTTTGGGGGAGTGAGACCCATGCTTGAAAATACTAAATGAGTGATAGCATAATGTTGGAATTCTAGTGGTTGTGAGTTTATAGTAACTAAGTATTGGAAACACTATGTATGTGCTGATAGGAAAGATTGAGAAAGTTAAATAAAATGTGTGAGTGTTTTGGGTAGCAAGAGGTCCAAAGGTGATCATTAATAAATGAATTATGTCTATGAAGCTCATGCATAAGGTTTCAAGGAGATGCATGTGGATGACTTGACACAATAAAATATCCATAGTAGAAGACAAGGTACTATTTTGAGTTGGAACTCGAGTGATCCTAACTATCATTAGCAAGACTGTGCAAAAGTTTGTATGATTTCAAGGATTAGAAAAAGAATGAACCATGTATGATAAAGTTTTTGTAATGAATGCTCAGTGACCAATCCTCGAAGGTAAGTCAAGGGTTTATATTAGTTGTTGGCATATATGCTCAAAACCCTACCTATTTAGGGTAAGCCAGTAAGAAAAATGTTGTTGGAGAGATCTAAGAGCTAGGTAACACTTAATGGTAAGAAAATAACCTATATAATGTTTAAATAGACCTTCATAAAAAATTTCAAGCTTTGAATCGAATCAAAATGGTATCTAGAACAAAAAGAAGCCTCTTGAGCTGAGGAAAGACCCAATTAGGGTTTAGTGACAAAACAGTGTACCAAAACCTCTGAGAAGGGAATTTTTATCTGAAATTGAATAAAAATCATGTTGAGTAAGTCCACAAGGTGATTGAGAAATAATATTAGGAAACCACAGGGTGGAATGCAAAATTTAGCTGACAGTAGCTAGGTGGACACTGTGACAGGGTCTAGAAGCCTAACTGTGAAGGATGGAATACAAATGGATCATGATCTAGGAGTGGAATTGATTCAAGAAAATTTAGAGGAATATAAAACAAGATAATTGGTACTTGAGATGACCTTTCTTTTGTGTTGAAACTTACTAGAGAGGATTCTATACTTGACAGTAGTAGGAGGTAGACCTAGTGAGGGTTTGTGAGCAAGATTGCAAAAGGTGATGTATAGAGAACAATACAAGGAGTGAGAGGTTCAATCTTTATATACACCTTAGGTATGAGAAAGAGTAAATAATAGTGGCACTAGCTCATTGTGGGTGTTTTCAATCTACTTCAACCTTTGGTGGACCAAATGCATTGTCTTGAGGGCATTGGTTTATAAATTTGGGAAAGTAAATGAAAGGTTGAATTCTTGACTCTTTTCCACTAAATTTGGGGGATGATCTAGTGTTGTGTAATGTGATTGAATAGGGTGTAGGATGGAAGAAGGTGATAGAATACTAAAAAATCCAAATTGGATTACTCAAATACAGAACAAATGAAGAGGGAGTGATGGAAATGTTGATGAAAGGTGCGTAAAGGACTTAAGATCACCATAGTTCATGTAGTAGTATCTATTTTCAGAGTAAGAAGTAGGGTATGAGATGAATTAGAACCTTCCAAGTGATGTCTAATCTAAACTATTACATTGAAGTCAAGTTAAGCACATTAAAAAAACCTTGTATGATCCTCCCTTTGCAGAGTAAGGTAGAAGTTTGTAAACATCTTGGTAACTGATTAACTGAGTGATTTTATGCTTTTGAACTGCATCAGAAAACCATGCCTGAATTATCCAAAACATCAGTTGTGCCCTAAACGAACCGAGTTATTTCCCATACAACCCTCTCTTCTAATGAAAAATCATGCCAATTTAAGAGAGATTTACCCTCTCAACTTTTCTCTTAACCTTTCCTAGGATAAGGATTTTTATAGATTCTTCAAACTCTACGTTAAAACACATGTATCTTAGGATAATCAACCATTTCACAAGATAAATTACATACAGACTCAAACACTTAGTGCCGCTCATGTAATCACCAACTACCACAACCATATGCCAAGTTTGGAAAATAATCATGCAGCTTCTAGTTAGGGTTTCAAATTCTCCACTCATCTCACCCAAGAAAAACAATAATAATAGCTTCACAAGGCCAAAATTCCCTTTTTAAGCATATTTAAAAACTTTACAAATACCTTTTAATATTTTATTTGGTTAGTGACCCTCACGTTTCCACTGGAGGTGTTTAAAACAAATAAACATTCCTTTTTAAAAAGTCAACCATATTAAAACATTAATCCCTTTTTTACATATAATAATGTTCCAATAATAATCATGTTCCAAGCACTTATAACACATGAGGGGTTTACGAATTATTTCTATTTTAATTTCCAAGTCAACAAACTATTAAGCCTCTTCCAAAAGACGATAACAATGATAGTGAATTTAATAATGTAACCAAACACGATAAAATACGCCCTTTTATAATAATATTAGAAAAACCCAAATAACACTTATACTTTAATTCCAAGGTTAACAACTATTTAATCCTCTATAGGAATGAGAGCCTAATACATTGATATGATGGATTCATTTTAATGGTTTCCACATAATCCCACACAAGGGTCCACTTAGTTCATGAATTTACCCAAAATTCACGCAATTGATGTGTCGAGGATAAAATATAATGTATAGATCATGTCAAAAATATAGAAAAATTCCATCATCTATATATTTAAATAGGTGATGCCAATGTGAGTTAATACTCCCGACGATCAACCAAACTTATTAACGCAAATCTTATGACATGATGTATTGCTATGCCTTTACCTTTACTAATATATTCTGGCCTATGGATGACCTATTGACGGCCTACACAGACGCCAATTTTTGGGGTCAAATAACGAGATGTGACAAAAATGGTTTTTGACAAGATCTTAATAAGGCCTCCAACACTTAAAAATGATATTTGAATTCAATCGTAGCGTATGAGATTGATCTAGGGTATAAAATAGAGATGCGTTTAGAATTTATATTTCTATAATACTATAATACATTGATGATTTAATGATTAGGGCTCAAAATTATTCTTAAAGTGTGCCTTAGTGTGTTCCCCTAAATGATCAAAGATATCCTTAATAAGTTTAGGTGTATGTGTTTTTATATTTAAATTGTGTGGGAGTGATTTCCTACTCAATGAACCGCAAAATTCTAAGGTAACATATGTATTTGAAAATTTTACCATTGCAAGTACGACAAAATAAATCATTGTCCTTGGACAAAATCGTTAGTCAAAATTTTCCTCTATCAAACAATTCTCTCTAGGATTATCTTGGGACATAATCAAATACATTAGGTGAATACATTGGATTATATAGATTTGATTTGCACAGGGTGCACATGTTCTAGAAGTGCTAAAATGGTGGAAATAATTTGATCTAATCACAATCTAGTGGACTTAGAATGTGGGAATTAAGTGAGGAGTCTTTAAATTAAGTGATTTAAGTTTATAAATGGGATAATACTGGAATAAATTTTAAATTATCATTTCCAAGAACCATAGGTCCAAATTTCAGGGACCACATAACCACATGTTGCATCAATTTGGTATCTATCTCCCTATCTGCATTGTCGTGATCCATGTCATGCATATACTTGGGTAAATAACCCTTATACATGTTTTAACATTATTTATATCTTGTTCACATATAGGAATATCCTATTTTAAGTTTATAATCATTATATAATTCCCACAAAGGGGAGTGATACTCATGCAATTACAATGAATACACGTGGGATTATATCTTTCATAGAAAATTCATGCTACGCCTATGATTAGATTAATGCAACCTCACCTATATGGGATTTACTTTTCTATGATTATTTTACTTATATTAGGCATGAAAGGGTCATATTATTCTTGTGCTTACATAGATTATATCTCAATATAACATGGTATTTTTACTATTGTTCTTACATTGCTTATACTCAATCTTACATAGAAATATTAATTATTACATGAATGATTTAATGATGTTATCTTATTGTGATTTACATCACCTCTATATTTTATTATATTACGTACGTTGAATTTAATCCCTTTCCTTTGAGATATGTGATTCATAGGTTTATCCCATACCTAAAAAAGGATGCATATATTCTACTAATAATATCTCTAGACGTCCAAGACACTCTTTTTCTCCCTCCTATAGAAACAATCACATGATGATTATCTAGGAAGTTTAACTCATTTTACACTTGGTATCACCACAAGATACACCCACACATATTCAGATATAACACATATTCTAAGACATAAGTTTTAGAAAGGTATCTTTAATGTTTATACCATAGCCAAGAGTAGTTATTCCTATTATATTTTTCATATATTTTTAATAATTCCTTGACTACATATTTATATAGAAACTAATTAATTTTAACATGTTGCATATTCTATAGAGGCACATATTTATATATCCCAGACACATGAATGCATATGTTAGTTTTAGAATCTTCTTATCCCTCCACTATGGAGATTGGGTGATCTCTCTCTCTCTCTCTCTCTCCCTCTCTCACACACACACATTATGAATTTTATCTTGATATTATTCTCATACTCATTTTGAGAACTCCTAATAGGTGGTGAGATGACCACAACTTCTTTATATTTACATGATTGGCTTTAATTTGATATATGTACATGGATACATATCAAAGTGGGAACATTATGTAGAACCTAATTTTTGTGTTATACTAGTTAATTACTATATTAGTAGTGTATTTATTGATTATTGGTCTATATTAGGATCATGTTGGTATGTGTTCCTTATGTTATTTGAATTTTAAAGAGTTTAATTGTAGAATTATGATCGATTTTTTATATTTGTGAATTTATGTCTCTTTTTTCGACTCTTTATTCTTCTCCATATGACCCTATTTATTTCTCCTTCATCATTTTCTCTCTCTCTTCATCTTTTTTGTTTTGGGAGTCTTACCAAAATCACACCACTACAATCTTGTTCATCTATTTGGTGGGCACTTTTGATCATTGTTTTAGGTATCTTAGGGTATCGATACATTTTTCTAGCTTTTCCCAAGTGTTTTGTATCAACGTGCACCAACAAGATTTTAATTTGAATGCGAGAATTCTATAAATAAAAAACTGCATTAGTGAATTTAGGAAAAATGGAGTAAGGAATGATAAAGTTGTGAAAGAAAGTTTTTTGATTAACTAGAGAAGTATAAACATGCACAAATCATCATTCAAGTATTTAGATAAAAGCATATAAAAATTTTCTTGTGACATTCATTGAAAGGATAAGGGGGGGGGGACACTTGCATTACATAATAATTTGTGTTGAATATCATTAGCTATGTTGATTTTTGAATTGTTCAAAAAAACAAGGGGATGATAATAGTGGATGGATAACAAATGTACCTACTAACAACCTTTATTTTATGTTCTTATAATCAAGGGCATGTGCATGGAAATGAGGGATTAAAAAGTAGCCAAAAACATGTTTGATAGATATTTTTAACATAGTGTGCTTTTGTTATGGCTCGATCATGTTATAACGTGAGCACATTATGGATTGGTAATTCTAAGCCATACTATGAACACATTTTTTACTATGTAAAATTTAATTTTCACTTTGAAAATGATGTGAATGATTTATAACGCTAATACATTTTGTTTTCTTTGTTTTGTAAACCACCCACCCTTTGGCATGGATATATAAGCCTAAGGGTTAGCTTATCTATTTAGTGATTAAATTGATGTTTTATTAAAAACATAAGAATATCGAGTGTACACCCCATATTGTCATGTGTTTAGAGACAATATTACAAAAAATACAACTACAACGTCGACATTGTCTTATATTTGTGTTGATGTAATTGTTTCAAAAATTTAAATAGTTTAAGGTTTTCATCCTTGATTTCTTTTAGTGGTGTCTTCATTTTTCACTAAAACACATGTATTTTTTTTCTACGTAATTTTTGATTTGCTCATCAAAATTAAAAAAATACATCGACATGATATACGCTCCATTCTACACACATTCAAAAAAATAAAAAATTGATTTTTAATTATTTTTCTCAAATTTGAGGGGGTGTACACATGATTGTTACATTTTTCAGGATGTGTCCTATTTGAAACTTAGTAAAATAATACATGCATTGAAAAATTAAGAAAAAATAATAGGAATTCATACATAATCTTAGATAAAATTCTACTGAATGGATTTGTAAAATAATTTTTGGAAGTTTAAAAATGTGGGGATGTACATGTGACACTATGTTATATATTTAACACAAAATGAGGACCAATTTTTGTGTGCACCACATTTGACCCTCTTAATTTCCACCATTTAAAACAAAACTGATAGTTTAGAAACTAGATTCTGAGCACTATGGTTCTTGTTCTTATCAAATAATTGAATTTTGAGCATATCCATGTCAAGTTCCTTGTTGAAGTTTATTTTTTTCTAATTTTAGGAAAAGTGGCCACTTTTGATCCCATTTTGGTCCCCCATTTCCATGCACATACCCTCAAATTAGGGTTTCAAGGAATGAGATTGAGTTTTTTTCTCTTTACGGTGGGTCATTAAATACTTTTCGTTGCATCTAACAATTGTTAGAATTATGATTTATGGTTTTGGTTGTGCCAATAAGGGAGCACTAAAATTTTATTCAAGGTGCTTTATTTTACATAATCTTTCTAGGCATGCTTCACATTGGAGTTAAAACTATTTTTTGTTGAATGTTTTTAATGATTAGCTATGAAATTGTGTATAAATTTATATCACTTTAAAGCCCTAATTCTCTATAGGATTTCAATTATTTTAACTTTTCCGATTTAATAAAGAAAGAAAGAAAAGTAACCAGGCTTGATTTTTCATGTTACATGTGTTTACGCTTGATTTCAATGCGTTGTGGTCAGTTTAATGAATTTGTTTATATATAACCAATTTTGACATCTACATAGCTTTACAAAATAGCTCCTTGCTTAAAGGAACTAAACATACATATTCATAGGGTAATATATTATATAAATTAATAGATGATATAAATTATCTTCACCATATATTTCAAAAATTATATCCATTCCTCATTTTATGGTTTTATTGAAAACATGTGGACACATGATTTTGTAAGGGCTATTTATTAGTCATAAAATTGTATTATTATAGGGTACTTGTGTGTTTTTCAATTATTAGTCAGATTATGTAACACCCATGTTATAATTCAACAAACTAAGGGTTTTTTTAATTTAAACCCTTAACTACCTTTTTATACCTTCAATGATTTTAAGCATGTAGTAGATAAAATCCAACATAATAATAATTACAAAATCTTTTAATTCTTTTTTATGCTATAATAAATAACATTATTACTTAGCTCAATACTAAGTAATCCAACATTATTAATATTCCATAATCCATTTTGACAACATACAATAACCATGTGCAACTACAAAGGGTTCTAGATCCTTCTTGATCTCCCTTCAACATTCTATACGACCTAGTATGCATTGTATACCTTTGGTTAAATCTTTTTATAGGTCCTGAGAACATGCACATCTTCTTTGTGTCATCCAGTAAAGTATGCAAGTACTTCCCTCTATCTCAAAACACTACTAAAAGAAGAAATAGTGAAAAGACAATGCAATTAGTCATTTTCACTTCTATGCCCATAGTTATTAGGCATTGTGCTAGGAAGCCAGTTTCAAGACTGCACACTAGCCTATGAAAACTATCTTCCATTCACCACACAACTGTCTCAATATAGTTATTATGATTATTTTTCATTGTTTAAGAAATTAAATTATAGTTCTAAATTTACAGGGATCATGAATTGATATTCGGGTCACATGAATCCTGTCAATCCCATCTTAGGATCCCTTCAGGAAAGTTTTTTCTCACGAAATGACTTACATCATTATGTGTTCATTACCCTCCTCGTAACCATCCTGAGATGACACCAAAAAGGTTCATACGAAACAAATGTATTCTCATGATACATACCCTTATTATTAATTCGTTATGCTTTCATCCTAGGGATAGGTTAGACTTGAGTTTCATTATGTTATCAAATTCACGAAAAAGGTGTACAGTAACTCAACAAGTCACCAACTAGTATAAATACCTCGTATAATATGTCATAAGGTAATATATGTCAGCCTACGATGATTGAATTAACTTAGTTAAGCATAAGAATAAACACATTCATAACGGTAAAATAGATAGTACTTATGATCATCTATAGTCACTTAATCATATTTTTAAACTGAAGTTAATTAGGTACATTTTTACTATTTCTTATAATTGTTACAATGTTCCTTTTGTTTCATACTTATAAAATGATACATATCATCTTATTGATTTATAGTGAACTAATGAAACATATATATCTTATTAACATACATATCTTCTATAAGTACAATGTTATATTTCCTTGTTTCATCTTACTATTTTTTTCATTTAATTATATTGTTTCACAAGCATACTTAGTCCATCATAATGACATCATAAAGCAATTGTGTTAACATATTATAATCTCAATTGTAATAAATGCTTTACTGTAAAACAAAAGTACAAGTATATTAGTTTTCACAATCATAATGATCCGAATAGCCATCATTAAATTATCAATTAGTAGGAATAGTACATGATCATGAGATGATTATCGGAAGATAATCATTGATTATATTAGGCCAAATTATCTTAAAACAATCTGTGAATTAATACATTTGTAGTAAATTATATACAATAATCTGAACACAGATAAGTAGTAATCATTTCATGATGATATCATGCTTAATAATCAATACAATAACTTCATAATGTTTACCTCATCCTGCATGTTATAAGAGTGAGAAAATAGGTTGCATGGTCAGTTCATTGAACTGCCATGAATTATTGACTCAAGATCATGTTATATCATTATAAAAAAAATTATGTAAATTGGTTACCTATCCCTTTCTTTTATATTACATTAAATTAATTAACGTAAAGAAATCAAACAATGTCATATTGCAATCTCAGTACTATTCTTACAATCAACAATAAAATGCAATACAAAATCATACAGTCTTATCAAAATGAAGGTACTAGTAAGAAAATGTTTCTAATCAAAACATATTTAATCAATTTCTACCACAATAATTAGTTGTGCATAAGTCTCACAACTTATAATCAATATCAAAATAGATGTAATCTAGAAAAGGAATAAACAGTCATTTCCTGTCAACCTAAGCCAACTCTTTTCTCAAATATGTTAAGGTTTGTAACCACCCAACAAGACAAGAATAAAATAGATTAGGAAACGAAATGATTAAAAATCCTTATAACACAACTGATTAAAGAATATATTTTAATAAAATAAAACTATGTTAATACATAACTCGAGAGAGAGATTATCCAACACTCAGTATTTTCTTGGTGAACTCGTGAGAGATTTATTCTTCACAATCCAATAATCAGGAATAGAACACAAATCCAAAATATCCCACAACCTTGAAATAAAGTCAACTAATATATATTTATACATCTTATTATAGAAAAATATATTACTACCCCGCTCGGGAGAGCTACCAGTCTGTTATTACTTTACTTGGCAAGCTTGAGGATCTTTACAAAGGTCATTAAATCACATACATGAATACAAGACGTTAAAACATGTATTGCAGGTATGTTTATTAATATACCTAGATCAACCCATGAAATAAATTTTATAACTCGACTCCGTCAACTAATGAACATTGGTGCATGTCATGAGACTCCATGACAACTTGACTAATGCATATACAACAGAGTAGTAGATGCCTATCCACTAACCCATAACCCCAAAAGGTGTAAGAGACCACGCAGGTTAGAGTTGTACCCATACACATGCAAAATAACCACTCCCAAAGTGAACAAGAGTAATACATTTTCTACAATATAGTATTATTAAAACAAGAGAGAAATACATACTCATTACCTTAACAATATATAGGACAAAGTCAATTTGTTCAAACAATGATATGGTAAAGAATCTCACGAACACCTAGAATGGACTGACAATATTAACAAATTATCACAATATACCCAAATACCTATTCCCAGTTCAATTTAAGAAAAGATTAACCAGATAAAAAATTACCCATGAAATGGCAATGTTCCAATATAAGTTTATTTTCCAAAACTCAGTGATTTGTCACACATATTTTCTATATTTTCAAATAGGGAAGAAGAAACAAATATATATCCTATATCCCATAATGAATCAACTAGATTAAAGTTAGGATAATTCATTCGTGTGATTGATTTCATATTTCAAAAATATTTCTCATTTTCTTGCCTCCAAATCTGATTCAGTTCTATAAAAACTAGCAAAGTTTCCTCAAAACGTCTAACCATTATAAACAAATCAAATTCCATTGATGCAAAAGAATTACGACATGTCAAATCCGAGGATTTAAGCACATTAACCATTTTATAAAATTTAATATTAATTAATTTAATATAAAAGTAAGGACACATGGAATAATTCTAAGGGCTAAAGGAAGGACACATGGCGTAATTTCGCCAGATTTTCAATCAAATGTATTTCGTGGACCTCAATTCCATGGAATAAATCGAGTTTTAAATAAAGGTTTTGGGTCGAGACAAGGTTGAGGTAGTCAAAGGAGGAACGTGGAAAAGTAAAAGGTAGACATGATGGAAAGAAGGAAATAATCACAAAGGCACACATAGGCAAATCTGAAGCAAATCATAAATTGCCACATGTTAACTTGTTGTTCCTCTCGAGATGCACACCTTTATATGGCCATAAATTTATCTCCACAACTCAACTTTAGGAAAATTTGGTCTCATTGGAAAGGTATCTTCGAGATCTTTAACACAACATCATTAGATTCAAGAATTGATGGCATTTTGTGAGAGAAAAAGAGGAAAAATAGTTTGGGTATTAGAAATGTAGTTCCAGAATCCCAAACACTAGATTAAATTTATTTATTTATTTGAAACCTTTTGAACCCGCTCTTATGCCATGTCAAATCCGAGGGGTTAAAAACATTAATCATTAAATAAGATTCAATATTAATTAAATTAATGTAAAAAAATATTATAACAACATTATAACAAATGCAATAAAATAAAATAACACAAACACAAAGATTTAACATGGAAAACCCCCAAAGGGCTAAAAAACCATGAAAAGAGATAATTCCATTAATGAGAAAGATAATTACAGTGCATATCTCCTTCCTCACTTCTCTTCACCAATCAACCATCGTGAATTAAATGATCATGCCGCATGATCGTATTTATTTGACACCATGGGTCATGAACCAATTAAGTGACGTGATGTGACTTTATAAAAAGGAACCCCAATTTAAATATTGATTAATAATAATCAATTAAACATAGTTTATATTAAATAATAAAGAATATAAATATTCTTGATTATTTAATTATAAACTAAGGTCTATATGCACTTAATATTACGTTCTAAAATGACATATATTTTTAGCACAAAAGACCCATTTTTATCTCAATTTTAAATAGCTTGCAAAAACTCTATGCACAGATCACCAAAAGATCTCAATAATGAAATAGAAAATAATAAAAAATGAAATAATATTGCATGCCTAAGGCTTCCCAAGGAAGTTTCCCTAACACAAAAATGTTGTGCATGCATTGAATGCATATAATTCTTGCAGTGCTAGTGCATAGTATGGCCTAGTTTTCTTTTATTTTACCTCCAATTGATAATGGCGGTGCATTCAAGCGGTCCCATATTTCTTTAAACTAAATAATAACCATAACTTTCATGATGGAAAATGTCCATAATAATAGTCAAACAATCTATGCTTAATAATTACCAACCTTGCCTGGTGATTTAAAAAATCGGCCTAAGACTTGAAAACAAAACCATTAAATTTCCCAAGTTTGCATGAGGTCGACCAATGACCAGATTATATTTAATAAACATTCACAATGCTAAAAGATATGGTTGAATACCATACTCAATAACATTTAGAAAATATGCATTGGGGTCTTAGACCCATTATCACAAATCATATCTTGCTAAGCTTTGAATGGTCAATGACCTTAAATAAATACCATTAACCATGCAATTTTATATAGTCAAAAACCCTTAAAAAACAACAGGTATCAAGCGAGGCATTGAATTACAAATTAATGCATTATATAGAACAATGTTAAATTTAGCAATCTGCATGGTGAGTATCATGGTTTCCAACATTCAATCGTTTAGATGCAATCATAGTCAATGACCTTGTCAAATAAATCAGTCAACTTACCTATATTGCCTTGAAATGATCAACTCAACGTTACGGTCTAAGACCATTGTTGCGATAATAAAATGATAAACCAAAACTTCACAATAATAACTATTCCTAACATAGAAATAATAAAAGGTATAGAAATGTAATAAACTTGTCATTCATATAGAAAATAATATTTACGTTACTATTCATTGCTAAGCAAGGTAATCAAACAAGTGACATTTACCTTGTGATCATTTTATAAACCTTGTCCTGAGTAACGATGAAGACCATATTAATACCTTGCGGTCGATGATTGACATAACAATCTCAAAATAGTTAGTTATATTACTAAAACAATAATAATTATTTCCAAGCACCAACAAATGCAAAGTACAACCATGTAAAATATTTTTCACCATTACGAATCATCACATATAACAAACAAGGTGTAATCATCCAAGTAAGTACTGTAAAATAACTACGATGTACTTCCATCATAGAAGATGTAAATACGGGGTGTGACATACTTCTCACCTTAATGAATCATCGTTCTAATGATTTAACTCGTGAATAACAAATATATTAATAAAAATAGATCCCTCCAACACTGCTAAGGAAAACTGTCCACGCTTTTACACAAAAACTTGAAACTTTTCAGATTTTAGTTTATCATTATTAATAATTTATTGGCTGTAACATCCTTAAAATCATCTAGGTTTTCCAAATAGTCAACAATATGGTAGAATTATGTCTTTTAACCAAAATATGAAATAATATCAAATATATCATAACAAATTGTCAAATGTAAGTTTTCATTACTGAAACAAATAAGAAAAGTACTATTTTTAATTCCTCCAAGTCTTCATAAGATATTTAGTTCATTAGAAAACTTGTCATTTTAGACCTTGAATCATGAGATTTATTGGATTCAATAATGCAACAACAAATTTCCGCTCTCAGGATGGTTTTTATCAAAATTAATTCTATAGTTTTGCTCTTATCTTATTTTGAATGCTATATTTTAGATATCTTTATCCTTTAAACATAGATGTTGATAAACTAATCATTAATTGACCCTTGAATAATCAGATAAGGATTTGGTAATAGTTTCATTCCAGGTTTGATATATAGGGTGAAATCAATTCACGTTTTAAGAGAAAGTTCCTTTCTATGCCCTGTATGATTCCTATTTTCTGCATACCTTCAAGGCATTTTTTTTTCAAACCAATAAACCACTAAATTATGTTAGGACAGTCAATATTAGTCATTAATTCATAAGTACCTAAATGAGCTTAAGTATAACTCCAATTCCGTGATGAATTTAAACAATGTCAATGTTGCATTGACAAATATAGGTCTATAATTTCGACAAAATTCTTCTTAAATGGTAAAGACCATATTTCTCATTCATTTTTTAGCTAATTACTAGATATAAAGAACTCAGTTGTACTAGCATCACACCAAAACATCAACAAGACGTCCTCCATAACTTACCTGACATTTCATTAGGATTAACTTGTTCCTCTACTTAGTAGTTAGCCACTGTAGCGTGCATCATCAGTTATTGATTGTTACATTGATTCTTTTGGGAACAATTATTAACATAATGCTCACCACCACAATTGAAACATCCCCTTATAGGTCCTTTTTGACTCCACCCATTTTTACCAGGAGAAACATTGTTTCAATCTTTCTTTTTTGTATTTACAACATGTTTTACTGTTGTTTTCCTCATGATAGTCCACATTTTACTGCCATATTTCTTCCACCACATTTTCCTACAAGTCAATTGTGAAGAAGAGCTAACGCTTTTATTTTACTCTTCCTTTTTATGAGTTGAAATTTCTTATGGATTCTATTACAACCCACTGGATTTTCTGAACATTGCTTTCACAATAGAAAGTACATGTTTATCTACTTCATCTACGCTATTTGGCTTAAATTACTTATTAAATTTACAGATCCAAAACATGTAGTCATTAGATAATTTAAAATTCAAGTGATTCCCTCACTAATTGCTATCAATAAGTTTAAGTTTTTTTTTCCTTGAACTTATCATTTTCACCCCTTACTAGCTGCTCTAAGGCAGCTGTTATCCATTTTTGCACCCCCCCTTGTAAAATGGATCAACCTACAAGTATGGGCATTGATAATTAATCAGATAAGTTTACAAGCTCTCCACGGCGAAGGTTTGGAGCAGGATTTGCATTAATGGTCAAACTGGAAAAATCTATGGATTATTGCCGTGCTGTCACGCGTCAACCACTTCCTCGTGTCACATATCAACCACACCTTGTTGTCATGAATAAACCACTTCCTCCTGTCACGCGTCAACCACACCTTGTTGTCACGTGTCAACTACTTCCTCTTGTTGTGCGTCAACCGCTTCCTCCACCACGCCTTGCTATTGCACATCAACCACTTCCTCCTGTCACACGTCAACCACACCTTGTTGTCATGTGTCAAACATTCTCCTTGACATGCGTCAATGCTCGCTTCCTATCATATGTCAACCTCCCTCCTTGATGCACATCATTCTACCTTCCCCATCACCATTTCCCTCTTGTCACGCATTAGCATCACCTCCTATCCCACGTCAACCTCCTTTTGTTGTCATGCATCAATATCCCCTTGTTGTCGTGTGGCAACATTTCTTCTTGTCACGCGACAAGTATTTTCCTCGTCAGCATCGAATTTTCCCTTCTTATTGTGCGTCAGCTTATGGTTTCCGTCTGGTGACAACAAAGAGTTTAAGATATGGCCAAAAATTAATGATACTGTACAAGGTAGCTCAACAATAGGATTAATGAGGTATGACACCCCTGTTCACGGTGCAAGAAATGTACCATTGAAAAGTGAACCATCATGGCTGCCCATACCTACGTACATGTATTTAATGAAGGATGTTGGTTGGTGGATCCTTTTCTATATATATATATATATATATATGTAAATTCCCCTCATTTGAAGGTGGGAGATATTTTGAAATTGTAAAGGAACTCTGCCAAAATTGTTCCAGCACTTTTGTGAGCTGCAGGCCTCAAATTTATGCATTTTGTAAAGGATTCTTGCCTTGTACCTTTACTGTAATGGATTGTGCATCATCTTAAGAAATAAAATTAATGTTTTGTGGATTTTCTTGCCCTGTCTTGATTTATATTGCATTTCTTGCCTTCTATTCTATTTTGTAGGTATATTGTGCATATTGTGTTCCTTTGCAAGGCTTAAAATTTTTGTGCTCCATGAGATTGGAGATTTGAATGTATTTTGGGACTGTGGCATTTTATCTACCCTCTTCTTCCCCATTTCCCTCCACTTTCACTCACTAGGAATTTCTCTGCCCTTGTTTTGGTGATATCGCCTCCCTTAGTTTAGGATTTACATTTTATGTATTTCTCTCCCTTTGGTCCCTTGGAATTGATAGTTTAGGAGTAGGTTAGCATTAGAATAGGTCAGGAACCAACCTTCTCTAGAGGTTTGTCTCAATCACAAGGGTCCCACTCCTTGAGAAAATCCCATGTTAGTCAAAAGTAGAGTTTTGTAATGTGTAAATCCCAGGATGCTACTTTTCTGACATAACAACAACTATCCAGTTTCAGGTTTCCTGAAGGATTGTTATAATTTTATCTAACTTCTTAACCACTGAACCTACAGTATAAAATGTTCCATTTCATTTCCCATAGTTTATCCTTCTCAAAACCATCTTATTCTTTTAATAAGAATAAGATGTTCAGTTAGCGTAAGGACCCATTAAGTACAAGAGTTGTAAATATTCAACTCTGATACCAAAATGTAACACCCATATTATACTTCAAAAAACTAAGGGATTTTTTTTATTAAAACCCTTAGTTACCTTTTTATGCCTTCAACGATTTTCAACATGCAACAAATAAAATCCAACATAATAATTAAAAATATTTTAATTCTTTTTATGTTATAATGAACAACATTATTACTTAGCTCAATACTAAGTAATCCAACATTATTAATATCCCAGAATCCATATCGACAACATACAATAACCATGTACAATTGCAAAGAGTTTTACGTCCTTCTTGATCTCCCTTCAACACTCTATTTGAGCCAATATACATTGTATACCTTTGGTTAAACCTTTTTATAGGTCCTGAGAACTTGTGCATATTTTTTGTGACAACTAGTAAAGTATGCAAGTACTTCCCTCCATCTTATAACACTACTGAAAGAAGAAATGGTGAAAATACAATGCAATCATTAATTTGCAATACTATGAACATTTTTATTAGGAATTGCGCTAGCAATCCAGTTTTAAGAGTGCACACTAGCCTACGAAAATTGTCTTCCATTCACTACACAATTATCTCAATATAGTTATCAGGATTATTTTTCATTGTTTAAGAAATTAAATTACATTTCTAAAGCTACAACGATCATGAATCGATATTCAGGTCACATGAATCATGTTAGTCACATCTTAGGATCCCTCCAGGAAAGGTTACACTCATGAAATGACTTACGCCATTACGTGTTTGTTACCCTCCCCATATCCATCCTGAGTTGGCATAGACAAGCTTCATACAACATGAAAGTCATCTCATGACCTACGCTTCATTTTTAATTTGTTATGCTTTCATCCTAGGGATAGGTTATACTTGAGTTTCATTATGCTAGCCAATTTACGATAAAGGTGTATAATAACTCAATGAGTCACAAAATAGTGTAAATACCTCATACCGCATGTCGTAAGGTAACCTATGTCAACCTACGATGATTGAATTAGCTTAGTTAAGCATAAGAATAAACCAATTCATAATGATAAAATAGATAATACTTATGACCATCTATACTCACTTAATCATATTAGTACACTTAAGCTAATTATGTACATTTGTACTACTTATTATAATTGTTACAATGTTCCTTTTGTTTCATACTTATAAACTAATACATATAATCTTGTTCATTTATGGTGAACTAGTGAAACAAATATATCTTATTAATATATTTATCTTCTATAGGTACAATGTTATATTTCCTTGTTTCGTCTTATTATTTTCGTCGTTTAACTATATTGTTTCACAAGCATAATTAATCCATCATAATGACATCATAAAGCAACTATGTTAACACATTATAACCTCAATTGTAATAAATGCTTTGATGTAAAATAATGGTACAAGTATGTCACTTTTCGAAATCATAATGATCCAAACAAACATCATTAACTTATCAATTAGTAGCAATAGTACATGATCATGAGATGATTATCGGAAGATAATAATTGAATATACTACGCCAAATTACCTTAAAACAATCTGTTAAGTAATACATTTACATTACATTATATATAATAATATGAACATGGATAAGTAGTAATCATTTCATGATGGTATCATGCTAATAATCAATTCAATCACTTCATAATGTTTACCTCATCTTGTATATTGTAGGAGGGAGAAAATAGGTTGCATGGTCAGTTAATTGAAATGACATGAATTATCGACTCTAAATCATGTTGCATCATTATGAAACAAATAATATAAATTGGTTACCAATCCCTTTATTTTATATTACATTAAATCAATTAACATAAAGAAATCAAACAATGTAATATTGCAATATCAATACTATTCTTACAATCAATAACAAACTTTAATAAAAAATCATACAGTCCTATTAAAATGAAGATACCTGTAAGGCAATGTTTCTAATAAAAAAATCTATGATCAAGTTCTACCACAGTAATCAATTGTGCATAAGTCTTAGAACTTATAATCAATATTAAAATAGATGTAATTTAGACAAGGAATACATAGCCATGTCTAGTCAACCTATGTCAACTCTTTTCTCAAATATGCTAAGGTTTGTAACTTCTCGGCAAGAAAAAAATAGAATATATTACAAAACTAAAGGATTAAACATTCTTATGACACAACCAATTAAACAATATATTTAATAAAGAAAAAATATGTTAATACCCATCTTGAGAGAGAGAGAGAGAGATGATCTAACACTTAGTATTTTCTTGGTGAGCTCATGAGAGCTCTATTATTCACAATCCAATAATCAAGAATAGAACAAAAATATAAAGTGTATATATATATATGTATCTCATTATAGAAAAAATATATTACTACCCCACTCGAGAGAGTTATCAGTCTGCTATTACTTTACTTGGCTAGCTTAAAGGTCTTTACAAAGCTTATTAAATCACCTACATGAATACAATACTTTAAAACAAGTATTGCAGGTATGTTTATTAATATACCCAGATCGATTGATGAAAGAAATCTAACAAATCGACTCCGTCAACCAAGGAACCTTAATGCATGTCATAAGACTCCATGACTGAAATAATGCATAGACAACGAAGTAGCAAACATCTATCCACTAACCCATAACCCCAAAAGGTGTAAGAGACCATGCAGGTCGTATTTTTACCCATACACATACAAAAGAACCACTCCCAATCTGAACAAGAGTAATACAATTTATGTAATCCATTATTATTAAAACAAGAGAGAAATACATACTCATTATCCTAATAGTATCTAGGTCATATTCAACTTTTTCAAAAACTGATATGAAAAAGAATCTCATGAAAACCAAAAATGGATTGGCACTATTAACAAACAATCACAATATACCCAAATACCTAGGCCTAGTCTGAGTTAGGCAAAAATAAACTAGATTAAAAATTACCCATCAAATGACAATGCTACAATCTAAGTTTATTTTCCAAAACACAGTGATTTGTCACACATATTTTCTAGATTTTAAAACAGGGAAGAAGAAATAAATATATATTCTATATCTCTTAATGAATCAACAAATAAAAGTTAGGATAATTCATGCCTATGATCGATTTGATATTTAATAAAAATATCTTGTTTTCTTGCCTCTAAAATCGAGTCAATTCCACAAAAACCAACAGAGTTTCCTCAAAACGTCTAATCATTATAAACAAATCAAATTCCATTAATGCCCAAGAATTATGGAATCTATTTTTAGCATAGAAGACCCATACTTATCTCAATTGTAAATAGCTTACAAAACCTCCATGCACAACTCACAAAAAGAGCTCAAGAATGAAAGAGAAACAATGAAAATGAAACAATATTGCATGCCTAAGGCTTCCCGAACCCAAAGATGTCATGCATGCATTGAATGCATTTAATTTTGTAGTTCCAACACATATTATGGCCTGAATTTCTTTTATTTTACCTCTAATTGATAAGGTGGTGCATTCATATGGTTCCAGATTTCTGTAAACTAAATAATAACCAAATATTGCATGATGGAAAATGTCCAAAAATAGTCAAACAATCTATGCTTAAAACTTATCAAACTTGCATGGTGATTTAAAAAATCGGCCAAATACTTGACAACAAAAGCATTAAATTTCCCAAGTTTGGATGAGTTCGACCAACGACCAAATTATATTTAATAAACATTCACAATGCTAAAAGATATGGTCGAAGACCATACTCAATAACATTAAAAAAAATGCATTGGGTTCTTAGACCCATTATCAAAAATCATATCTTGATAAGCTTTGAAAGATCAATGACCTTAGATAAATAACATTAACACTACAATTTTATATAGTCAACAACCCTTAAACAAATGACATGTATTAACCAAGGCATTTAATTATGGCATAAGGCCTGATATAGAACAATGTTAAATTTTCCAACCTCCATGGTGAGTATCATGGTTCCCAACATCCAATCATTTAGATGCAATCACAGTCAATGTCCTTGTCAAATAAATCAATCAACTTACATATATTGCCTTGAAATGATTAACTTAAAGTTACTCTCTAAGACCACTATTGCGATAATAAAATGATAAATCAAAACATCACAATAATAACTATTCCCAACATATAAATAATACAAGGTATAACAATGTAACAGACTTGTCATTCATATAGACAATAATATTTACATTACTATTCATTACTAAGAAAGGTAATCAAACAAGTGGCATTTACCTTGTCATCATTTTATAAACCTTTTTCCTGAGTAACGACAAAGACCATATTAATACCTTGCGGTCGATGGTCGACATAACAATCTCAAAGTGGTTAGTTTTGTCACAAAAATAATAATAATTATTTCCAAGCACCAACAAATGCAAAGTACAACAATGTAAAATATTTTTCGACATTACGAATCATCACATACACCAAACAAGGTGTACAATCATCCAATAAAGTACTACAAAATAACGATGATGTACTACCATCATAACAGATGTAAATACAGGGTGTGACAAATTATGATCATATTAGCACATATCTCTTTCCTTAATTTTATATAGACCTCATTTTTTCTTACTAACAATTTAATTTTTTATAAGATGTTGACCATTTAATCCTTTAAGTACATTCCTTAAGGGGTGCATCAAGAAAGAGTTGTGGTTGGTTAGTAATACCTTATAAGATATTGGTAGGGAACTTTTCATTTCCTTCCTACTATCTGTTAGAACATTAATATTAATTGTTCTATATATAAACTATAGTTTATAATTAAATAAATATGAATATATAATATTTTTTATTTATTTAATATAAACTTTAGGTTTATGGTTAAACTGATTATTGAAATCAATTAATATGTGGAGGGTTGCTTCACGAGAAGTCACACCTGGTAACTCCAATAGGGCTCTCGAGGTCCGTTAAAATCAATTGGGTGAATTGAATTAATATGGAGATGAGTGAGGTGATGGAGTTATTTATTGGACTATAATTTTGTTTCTCACAATTAATGGAAATCTTACCTTTGTCTGTGGTTTTTTACCCTTCAGGGTTTTCCACGTTAAAACTTTGTGTTTGTGTTACATTTAATTATCATGTTTTATATTATAGTTTATTTTGCAATAGTTGATAAACTATATAATAATTAATTAATGGTTAAATTCTTGGACCTCACATGGCACCAGAGCGGATAGGTTAGATAATTTAAATTATTAATTTATTAAATTATGTTTAACAACTGTGTCGATTGGTAGCTGGTTACAACCCATGGGATATTTAAATAATCCCCATTAAATTATTTTTGATACTCGTATACTTTGTCAAGAAAATTTCAAGGTTTATTTGGTTAGAGCAGGCCCTCTCTAAGTGCAGGTAAGTCTATGTAAATTTTTTGGCATGGATTTAATTTTTTGATAATGTTTGTATGGTTGCAAGAAAATCAATTTTCCAAGGTTAATTAGGAAGGTATCCAAGTAGGAGAAAAACTCCAATTTTATAGGCTCGTAAATTCTCCCATTGGTCTATGACACACAAGTGTTGGTTTTGGACCATTCTACATATATTCATGTGTTAATTAAAATAATTATCTTTCGTGTTGACATGTGTGTTATCATTGATGTAAAATGTCCATTAATGAAAATGAAGGATGTGATAGGGTGTCATGATGATGTCCTAGATGCTTGATCTAGTGTGTGATGATGAGGTATAGTCATCATGGTGTGCATAAGTATGCATGAGTGGTAATGGTGTAAGTTGCTTGGTCTAGTAGGCCTAATCACAAGGTCTAGTCAGCTTAGATGATGGAATGAAGGCATGAGGTAGATGTATGAGCATGATAGAGGCTTGGATAGAATGAGGAGAGTGTTCTAAAGCACTCATATAAGCTTCATAAGGTGTATGCAATCTTTGAGCATGATTATAGGTCTTCATCTAGACCTAGTTCTTGAGTTTGGAGGCATAATAAGGTATTTCAATCACTTACATGGGTTTTTGGGCCCATGATAACATGTAAAGGTATGAGAAATGTTTTCTCAAAGGTGTGAGGTCATTTTTAAGTGCCTTGAAGCAAAGACATGATGTTTATCTACTTTGTTTAGACCTACACTAGACCTAACTCAAGGACCTAGTTGGGAAAGTCTTAGTGGTTGAGAAGATACAAGGATATTTGTGAACAATTAATGATTAAAGATGTTTAGAGAGGATATTTTGGTGATACGGGAAAAAATTCAAGGTTGCATGGTGAATATTTTGCAAGTTATGTTTATTTTAGTCCTACCCAGTCTAAGAATACATGTTTTCTAGCTCAATATGAAATGTTTTACATTGGTTGACACATGTAAAGTCTAAATGGTACCCTAATAATTTTATGGATTTCGAAGTATGGATTTTAGAAAATGTCAGAGTTGGAACGAGGTTAAATGAGTGTCTATACTTTATGAACAAATGTTAAGAAGGTAATCAGGTCAAAAACCCTAGTTAAACCCTAGTTAACTAGCGATGGTGGAAATATTATTCGTAAAATTCCATAATGTATTGAATCATAAAATGTGATGATTTGAGGATGGAGAGGACTCTCCCAAATTTTTGATGGTGGTGGTTTGGTGACTTAATTGTAGGTGGTGCCCACTCAAATATGATAGTTTTTTAAAAAAATTGATTTTCTCTCATAATTTCCATTTGACCTATGATCTAAATTGTTATTTTCAGTTTATAGGGATAAATGATATATTTTTGGAGTGATTTAATATCCTTGTGAATTATTTTGATGCTCTACACAAGTCAAAACATGAAGACTGGTTGTTAGGGCTAAAAGGCAGTTTTAACAATTATGAAGGATGGATGTTCTTGGGCATGTATGGCCTAAGTTGATGATGCTAATAGATATGTAAGTGTTTTTTATATCCAATGTGATTTTTTTTAGGTGTTGGTTGAACTTTTGAAGTGAGATGAGGTGGCATGGATGAGGTCACAAGTTGACCTAGTTTGACGTGTTCAAGACAACAATGCTTTGGTTTGAAGATTGGCCTGAAAGAACAATATTTTGGACTGGTTCATGATGCATATCAATTTTAGAGTGAAGAGGGATGAAAATTAGTCCTATTCCATGCATTTATATCTCTTTAATTTTTCATAAAGTGTGAGACATGGTCAAGCTAGAAAAGCTAGTTTTTTGGCAGTTTAAGTTGCTTGAAGGTCAAAGAGGTTGTTAGAGTAGGTATTTACCTTAACTCATGTTCACCTAGGTACTTTATTTACCTTTAAAGTATTTATCCTCACCCAATTATGTGTGTGGATATTTCTTTTATCTTATTTAGATATTAGGAGATATTATCTAGTTGTTAGGTATAGTTCTTTCCTTGATCTATTGTATTGACTAGTTCTTTCCATGATCTATGGTATTGACTAGATCCTTGATGTCTAGTTCTCTCCTAAATCTATTGTCTTTACTAATTCTTTGATGACTAATTATTTCCTTGATTTATGGCTTGATCTACGACCTTGACTGGTTCTTAGATTGTTATTCCTTGCTTATTTAAGCAAGACCCATTCTCATTGTATTGCATTGAGTTCCATAATAATATATGATATTTCTACTCATTTGTTTGCAAAGGTTTATGTAAATTTATTCTAGCGAATTAATTTCATCTTATTGATCGTGGTGTTTGATTAGCATTTGTGTTCTTGGCTTGGTACGATCTGGTTATCATTCCTTTTAGAGGCGTGGATGGATTTATGGGTTGATGTATAACATAGTTATATGTGTTTCTTGTTTCATTGTATCTCCAATTAGTTGTTTCATTCCAATTTTGATGTTTGTGGTGAGTTTTGGGTCTTCATATTTGAATATTGGTCTGTTGAAGGTGCCCAATTTGAGTAGGAAACAATCATACTTGATGGTGTCATTACGGAAATGTATGATGAAGAAGTTTGAGAGCTGATGGAAGATGTTATGAGGGTTTTTTACATGTTTAGAGATTCTTTAGTCTTGAAAAATAAATTTTGTGTGATCGGTGTTCATGGAGTGCTCAGTGAAGGAGAAAATAGCCTTTTAGGCCTAGTTGTACATTGTGCCCGTCTTGGTGCATTATCGACCCATATGGGTCCTTGTTATTTTTTTATATGAATTTTTAGATGTAATTTTTTGTTGGCATGACTGACCTTGAGGGTCATGGACGACCTAGTATTGTTTAGGAGATGAATCACATATTTAAGTGAGTGTATGTGTTCATTTTTAACAAGTTGTGTGAGAGGGAAAAGTGTGAGCCTAAGAGAGAGTGTGAAGGAGGTTTAAGGGCATAAAGACAAAAATGAGAGAGAGTATGAATGTATTAAGAGAGTTGAGAAGAATATGAGCAAGGGAAATAGGTATTATCATCCCATGAAGAAGTAAGTTTGAGAGAAGTAGAAGAAAGTGTGTTTGAAGAGGGGTTTGAGAGAGTGGAGCTGAAATTGTGATCACTATTAGTTGTAATAGAAACATTCCATCAGTGGTCTTCATATTCAGGTGGTTGAGTTGGTTCTTGATCACCTTAGGGGGTTGGTGCATCCTTGCAAGGTTGGTTCCTTTCTAAATAGGGGTTGGTGCTCCTTTTGGGATTGGTGTCTCACTAAAAAAATATTGTATGATGTGTCATATTCATGCAAGCCTTTTGGTTTGAGTAATATAATCAAAAGTTTCAGTGAGTTTTCTTCCCCTTGAGGGTTTCCCACTTCATATTTGGTGTCTTGTGTGCTCTTTCATTCATGTGTATGGTTGATCATGCTTAATGTGTTCTCAATAGTTAATAAAATTTAATTTGATGGTTTGAATGATATATGCAACTTAAAGGAAATTTTAAAAGGTTTTTGAAGGACTGATTCATCCCCCCTCTCAATCCATTGTGCTTCCAACATTTCCAACCCTAAAAAATAATAGACTTGGATAGATTATTTAATTCATTTCAGACTTTAAATTAATTAAAACGTATGTTATGGTATTGATTAAATGGGTATCCATTGGCATTGACCACTTAAACTCTAACCACTCCATCTTTTATTGACTAAGTGGCCCCAATTATGTTTTTTGGTAAAACATTTTTTTAATAAAACTATAAACCTTTATACTAACTTGAGGGTTATTTAAACTTAAAATTATTTTCTAACATTGACAATAAAAAAGGCATGTCTTTTTTTAAACCCACACGAAGTGGGAAAGACCCCCAATAATGGGATTAAATCCCATGGTGGTCTATAAGATTGAATGAGAGATAGAGTTCAAAAAGCCTATGTAATATGATGGTAAGAAAAATTTATGGAATTTAACTGATATAAAATAAGATAACAATGTGAAATAAATACAAATTCTAACCTTGATAATGGAATGAAGATAAGAGATCTCCCAAGGAAGTTGATTGGTGATCTGATAGAGTTCCCAAGGGTCCTGATAGCTTTGGTTGTAGTGTGTTGATAGATTTGAAAATTGTGATGTCGTTTATAGGAGCAACAATTCATCCTCACACATAGATTTGATTAACTAGACCAGGGAGCCAATGGTTGGCTAAATAGGATTGACGATGTCCACAAATATTTCCGATGATCATGGATCTTTGTCAATTTCATCTTAGAGGTTAAAACCAACAAAAAGGGATAATGGTTTAAACAACTTACCATCTAAGATGTTAGGTTGTTGAAAAACGGTGGGAGGCTAGGGATTCAGGTTATAAGATTTTACTAAGATCTAGGGTAAGTATGGTAAAATCAGGCTCTAGGTTTAGGAGTTAAGTGGTTAAATAGGTTTTAAGTCATATAAATAGGTTTTATGTAGGTAAATAGGATATTACGATGGTAAATTATATGATACTTTAGGATAGAGATGATCAATGATAGGTAATGAAAAATTAATTGAAATGTGTGTCGGGTCACCTAGGGGTAAAAAAGTGGTGTCTACAGTTTTTGTAAGAAATTAGTGACAAGGCTAATTTTGACGTGAAAGAGGGAAAAAACTCCGAAATTCGAGTGTGTATTTTCACCTACAGAACAACAAGGGGATTTTCTAATACTATTTGAAATTATTTTCCTTTGTAAAAACTAAAATTTTTATTGAAAAGTGAAGAATAAGGGTTTTGAACATTCAATAATTTCGTGATAAACTTGTCTTTGCTCTTGAATTCATTTTTTTGAAAGCCTGAAAATGGGTTCTAATCACTCTCAGTAAATTAACAAGATGTAGATATTGAATGAGACAAACTACATCTAAAAAATTAGACTGAAGGCGGAATTCATGGCATGCAAACTCTAGAATTGTCGTAGATGGTATGGAGAAGGTGCCGACCAGATAGATTTGTGATGATAAACAACGTATCCGACATTTCAACATAATAGTGAAAGAAGCAATGCCAATCATACTGCGAAGCGTGTAGGATAACTTCCTACTTCACATTGGAAACCATAGGAAATTCCAAGTGAACCTTGAAAATTGTTAGAATCAATGCACAAAGGTACACACATTGTCAAAAAATAAAAAATAAATTCTTGAGTTGATGAAAAATCCAATGAAGGGAGATGAAAAAGGTGACTAATTTTATATATTCAAAATTAAAAACATTAAATATCAATAAGATGGATGTAGCTATAATTTGATTCATGATAAACTATTGTATTTTATTATTCAAATGTACATCCATGAGAGATTTATGAAATTTTATTTCCATTCTAAATTCAAAATATCAAACTGAACAAGATATTCCTGACATTTCTACTTTGAGTGCTATCCTAATCCAGAGAAGAGAAGGTCATGTTGAAATTTGATTTGAAGGAGAATGTCACTCAGGAACTTCTTGCACTAAAACCTAAGAATAAACCATCTAGGTTTAACAAGAATCAAAAATCAAATTTTAAACCTCATAGTAAAGATAGGAAATCAAGGAATAATCATTTAAGAGTCATTTTTGATGGGAAAGGTCACAATTGTTGGAAATTTGGTCACAAAAAGTAAGGCTATACGGATAAAAAAAAAGCCAAATTTAAAAAATCTAAAAAGTAAATAAACTAAATCATGAATCAAAACAAAAATCAAAATGACAATAAATTTTTTATTGTAGTTACTTTGTATGCTTGCATTAGTCACTACCAAAGAAAACAAATGGATATTAGATAGTGGTGCATCTAGTCACATGCCATATATATATTTAATATTCTAACTAATATCATAGAATATAATGATAAAATCTATTTAGATGATCATTCCATTCTCAATGTTCAGTGTCAAGGAAAAGACAAACAAATTCAATGGTTTTATAAGTGATGTTTTGTGTGTTCCTAAATTGAAAATGAATTTGCTTTCTTGTTCACAACTAACTCAAAATAATTATAGTGTAATTTTACTAAAATATAAATAATTCATTAACAATGAGTTAGATGTTACTATTTCTGAAGGCATACAAAAGAATGGTTTATATATTTTTAAAGGTTTTGCATTTGATTCATGTTTTTCTACTCAAAATAGGAATTATTTACAGTTTTGGCATGAAATATTATGCCATGTTAACTTTAGGAGCATGTATAACATGTATTGGATCAATATTGTTATTGGTCTACCACCTATCTCTCATGCCTGAGAAACTTGTGAAGGGTGCTTACATGGTAAGCAATCAACAAACCCCTTCCTTAGTCATCATAAAGCAAACCCCTCAGAACCTTTGGAACTTGTCCATAGTGATGTTAGAGAACCTTTAGAAGTTGCTTCCCTAAATGGTTCAATGTATGCTATTAATTTCATTGATGATTATTCTTGCATGATTTGGTCATTCTTTATTAAAAACAAATAAGATATGTTATCTAAATTTAAAGCCTTTGTTAAAAATCAGTTATATCACAAAATTAAAAGGCTTAAGGCATGTAATGAAGATATATATGTTGATATTAAAACATTTCTAAAAATCTAAATTAGTATGTGATTACTAAAAATAGTATTATATGCATATCAAAACGACACTTGGGGATGCTCTTGTATCTATATTGGAGATGCCCAATACTAATTGCATCTAATATTGTTTCAAGATTTAAATGTTGAAGTTTTTTTCAAAAAATTAATTGGAAATATGACATGGTTGATTATAAACATATTTTCATTAAAATTTGGTATACAACTTGATTTTAAACTTATTGATGTAGGATTCATATATGGCTAAAAGTGAAATCAATAATGATTTATATTGTGTTTATTATGAGAATTCATGTTATGGATATTACGATTCTGACCATGATGGTGATGTGATAGATAAAAAATATACAACTGGATATGTGTTTAAGTTTGGTATAGGTGCCAATACTTGGAGTAGAAAGAAGCAGCCAACTGTCTCCATATCTTTTACCGAGGCAAAATATAGAAGTGCGATGGAAGTAAAAAAAGAAGCCATGTGGCTAAAACAATTGTTGGAAGATATTTACATGGAATTTAAAGGAATTACTCCTCTTATACATGTGGTATTCATTTGTATTTCTCTAACTAATAATCCAGTTCAACACCAAAGAATGAAGCCTATAAATATACATTTGCATTTCATTCAAGAGAAGGCACTTTGCAGTGATATAGATTTTCAATACTTCTTGAATGAAGATCAAGTTGCATATATGTTTATGAAGCCACAGTGTGCTATAAAGTTATGTAAGTTTCGTGCAATGATTGACATTTCAGAGTTTTCATTGATGGGGAGTGTGCATAACAATTCTACCTCCTAACATCCGGCCATGTGTTTTATCCTTCACCTCTATACTTCTAATCCAAATTTAAAGCATTGTAAAAGATATTTTTTATGATCTTAGTAGACTTATCACTCTAAGTTTATTGTGTAGTCCAATAATGTTGCATCATGTTGTAAACGAGGTCCTTACTTTATAAAAGGCTCCTAGAGATGCTGGTATAGATTTTCCATGAGAAACTGTGAGATGTAGTCTCTCAAATCGTACTTAGCCTAAATCATCAATTTTGATTTATGGATTCCAAATCCTTCAAATGTGACATGCTAGTGTAAACCCTCAATGTGGTTTAAGGATTGTAATCATGTTGTATAAATAGGTAATTTTGACATATAAACCCCACTTAGTATTAAGGGAGGGTGTTAGAACATTAGTATTAAGTATTTTATATATAAACACCGGTTATAATTAATTAAATAAGATTATATAATATTTTTATTTATTAAATATATAATTTAGGTTTATGGTTAAATTGATTATTAAATCCAATTAATATGTGGAGGGGTGATTCATGAGAAGTCACACCTGGTAAGTCCACTTATATAGGGCTCTCGGGGCCCAGTAAAATCAATTGGGAAAATTGAATTAATATGGAGATGAGTGAGGTGATGGAGTTATTTACTGGAATGTAATTTTTTTCTCACCATTGATGGAAATCTTAGCTTTGTCCGTGGTTTTTTACCTTTTGGGGTTTTCCACGTTAAAACTTTGTGTTTGTGTTATATTTAATTCTCATGTTTATATTATAGTTTATTTTGCAATAGTTGATAAATTATGCAGTAATTAATTAATGGTTAAATGCTCAGACCTCACACTATCACTATACCACAAATTTCTACCTTAATATACCACTGCATATCAACTTTAGATCACCTTCACACCTAATCCATGTGTTTTGCTTCACACTTCATTCTCTCTCTTCTCCTTTACCTCTATTAGATTAATCGAAGTCAATGTCATCGACCATGTATGATGACATATGGTGGATATCCCCTTTCGAATGACATCATTAACCATAGCCAATGGAATTGGATAATTTAATTAATGAATTTAGGTTATGTTCCTTTATTTATAGGCATAATTATTATCATTTCTCAATTTATATCATTGAATAGTCTTCTCTACATGCACTTAAAAATATTCCATTAAAGGTTAAGGATCTTATAGTTTAATGGAAATTATATTTTGAGGTCATCATTGGGGCATTGGGTTACTAGGGGTGTTAATAATATTTGATGAAATAGTGAGGTCTAACTTAGTATTTAGAGTTCCCATCTTTGGTCTACCTAGGTATTCTACCTATTATTTTTTTTATCGACTCATAATAATCTCTCACCGGGTTATATAAAAAAAGGTGGGGGATTAATATAACAATCATGTCTACACAAAGATCTAAGTATTCCTAACCTTAAAATATTTCCTTTATGTTGGTCTAATTGCTTAATGATACATCATATATTAGAATAGGATAATGCACCATGTCTTTTAAATTAAATTATGTCTCTTTTTTATAACACACGTTTATTGGTGGTTTACTGCCTATTGGAATTATACTCATTAATTTACAATTATCCCTTTCTTACAATCCTGAGGATACTAGTAAGAACCCATCCCTATATCTTTGATATAGGAATTGGAACCCTATTCCTTCGATATTAGTTGTGATTACTATCTTATGGGTCCAAAAATATCTAAACACCTTGGTATATATATTTCTTATGTGTTGGATCTCTAGTATAATACCATATATAATTAGAAGACCATAGTAGAACTAACACATAAGCAAGATATATCAAATGGGGTGTAGATAATCATGGATATATAATAGAATAATCTGTACTCAATATCAAATGTATATGGTTAGAAAGCCTATATCAAAGCTACATTGATAAGGTCTTATTAGGGTCCTAAGAGTTGTAAGTAGGGTTAATCCTAATCTAAGAGTTGTAATTCCATTAGGTAGTAATTATGTGTTACAAAGAGAGAAATAATGTATCAAACAAATATATACTACACTATCCTAGTCTAATACATAATACATTAGAATAATCAGTCACAAGATTTTGAAGGAAATATTTTGGGCTTAGGGATACTTACCTTCACATGGTCAGTATTGATGCATTAATCTCCCTCTTTAGTTTGTAGCCCATTGTAATCCATGTGTTTTGCTTCACACTTCATTCTCTCTCTTCTCCTCCATGGTGTTTTATGGGACACATCCAACACATGAAACTTATTCCAATCATGAGACATATTTAGGACATTTATTAGCTCTACTTTATTTAGATCACATCATAATTATTAAACTTTTTAATCTCTAAAACAAGTATCTAAAAAATGTAAGCAAGAGTCACCACATGTTTTGGGACTTGAAATTGTAGAGAGACATTCTCACATTTGTCAAAAAAATTGAATGCATAGTTTCTAATAAATGTTTTTCCTAGATTTTAGAAAATTATTTTTTCTTGAGAATTTATCTATAAAAAAATTTCTCACAGGATTCGCATGAATATCAACATAAATTCAGAGATGTTGGAGACTCACATAGGGGTTTGTAGGGGCACATGTTTCTAGATCCATGACTACATAGGAGTATCAAATTTAGTTTTAGATATCTTCACAACCCACTTTAGAAGAATTAGGTGATATGTATCTCTTTTTAAATTTCAAAGCACTATTAGTTTGGAATTAGTTTTTGTGTATCTTTAGATGTTTCCAAGATATCTAGATGTAAAGCTATATGTTCCTATGTATCTATACCATGCCATTTTTATTTTACACACACACACACACACACACACACACACACACACACACACACACACACACACACACACACACACACACACACACAAAAGAGGGGCGTTATATGTACACCTAGTTAATTTACAAGGGCTTTTATTAGGCCTAATTTTTTTTTAGGATACTAGTGTATTTTTCGATTATTGAACTAGATTAGTTTATCATTGGAACATTTCCCTATCTTTTGGTCATTCCTTATTGTTTTCTCCATATTTTTCTCATCTTTCTCTCTCTTCTATATGTTCCCAAGGTGTTTAAGTGACCTACCATAACCTTAATTCTATAATTATATGGGTTTAATTTGCATGGACTCTTACAAAATTTCTTTGGGTACCCAATTTTCTTGCATCTTCTTTATCAAGTTCTCTTCCTGTTGGGTTTTACCAACATAACATAACCAAAGGGGTGTCTATAGTCATGAATCTATAAGAGATTAATACACACCAATTTAATAAGAATGATATATGGCTCCAAATCCTATACGAAATATATGGGTATGGAGTCTTACTAGGAATCTAAGGGTTGTATGCAAGAGCTAATCCTAAACCAAGGGTTGTAATGCCATTGAACGATAAACATGTGATATAAAAAGAACAATAATATAATAGACAAAGATATGCTAAAATTTCCTAGTATAATACATAATACATTAAAATAATCAATCAAATTAATATAAAGAAAGAATATTAGGGTTCTAATACGTACTTTCACATGGAAACTATTGGTGCATTAATCCCCTTCTTTGTTTGTAGTACCTTGTGAGAGATTGTTGTGGGAGGATCACAAGAGGGATATGTAGACAACTTGAGTAAACCAAATTTTAGGACTCCCTGTCTTTTGAGATACATGTTTCATAAGCTCATCTAACATCTCAAGAAGGGGATATATAATTAACCCATTTTTTTTCTCTAAACTAGAAGACCTATGATTTTTAGTATTATTTTTTTCCAATAGAGGGGGAAGGGGTGGGGGGAATTACATAGTATTTTTCTAAGACATAGCCAACACATGAAACTTATTCCAAACATGAGGGACATTTATCAACCCAATTTTTCTAAAATTTTACATCAAATTTATTCATCTTTGATTTTTATAGCTAAAGATTATACTAATAATGCATCCTTGATTCATCACATATTTCAAGACTTGGAATTTTATAGAGGCATTCTCACATTTTATGAACAAAATGAATTAATTGTTTGTAATTAATTTTCCATAGATTTTATCATATTTTATTGTATGGGAATTTATCTATATATATTTTTGTGTCGGTTTCATAGGAACACTGGCAGATCTAGAGATGAACTAAAGATTCACATAAGCATTTGTAGGGGCACATGTTTCTAGATACTTGATCATAGGAGTGTGGATGACAATTCTAGGATATCTTCATAACCCTCTTTAGTGGAATAAGGTGATATGCCTCTCTTTTAAGATTTTAGTGTACTATTTTTTTGGCATTGGGTTATGTGTACTCTTATAGGTTTCCAAGAGACATGGGTGCATAGCTATATGTTTCTATGTAATGACATTGTGTGTTTTTTTTACTTTTATCTGTATACCTACACACATCAAAACAAGACATTATGTAGACACCTAATTCTAGTACAAGGATATTTTCTGGTCTGAAATTACATTATGAACTAGGGCACTTGTGTATTTATTGATCATTGGACCAAACTAGGATATTATTCTAACATGTTTCCCTATCTTTAGATGTTCCTTATTGTGTCTTCCCTATTTTCTCTCTCATCGTTCTCTCTTCTCCACATTTCCTTGTGTCTAAGTGTTTTGCCATAACTATTACTATACAATGATAGGGATTTGTTTTGTGTGGGCCCTTCTAACCCTTCTTTGGTTTCAAAGGTTTTCGATCCTTTTTTGTTGGGTTCTTTGCCCATTGTATTTAGAAGTCTATAACTATACAAATACATTAGTGCATTAATAAAGAAGTGAACAATAAAAGAACATCCTCGTGCTAAACAATTATTGCAAGCATTTAGAACATGCATTCAAATATCTTAGGAAATCTGAAGAACATCTAACATTTATCGTGTGTTACATAAAACAAAGTATTGAAAACGAAAGAGTTGGGTGTTTGTGTGACACTAGACTGCATGTTGAGTGCATTATATTTGGAGAGTTGGTTCAAAGATTATACATCTTAGGTGGCTAACAATAACATAGGGATAACACAGGCCCTCGAGTACATCCCCCATTTTTTGTGTCTATGTTAGGAGTTGTGCCATCATTAGGGTTTTGAAGCAATTAATTTTTCCAAAGATATGTGTAGAACTTTGGAAAAGTGAGAGAGACTTTTGGAGCCTTGAAACTGAAAAATATGATTGTTAAATGAGTGTATGCCCATGCGACAATTACTAGAACTATCTGGTTCTGGTCCAGAAAGAATATATAATGAATATTCTATACTTATTCCAATCAAACTAAATCTTATTTACCTTGCTATCTGAAATCTATATTACTTATTTTTTACAACTATCTTTAAATTCACCACAAATCAATTTTTAAAATTATTTATGCCAATAAATAAGATTTATTATTGAACTTTGATTAAAAGTAATTGCAATATTTATGGATAGATGTATTGCAATTGTGATGTGAACCCACTTTCCCATAAAACACGATTGAAATATACCCTCTATTACAATATAAACCTTTCTTTATTTTGACTTATTTCAGGATCTCTACTTTTATATATACTTTGTGGCAGGATCTCTATTTTTATAATCTCTGTCACTGAAATACACATTTTCCAAAAGAACCCGGGGAAAAAAACAAGGCCACTAACATGTAAAGACAAACCACAATAAGTTATAATACCAGTAACGTAATTATGACGTCCATCGTTTATGAATCTCTGCCTACCATGACACTCTTACAGATGTTAGATTTGTACTACCTGCTAAAAATTTCACATGAATGGCACATGGACTGTCTTTTCTATTCTATCTTTGACGCGCTGACCAATAATGACTCCACAGGAATGTGGTGGCCTTGTTATTTTCTTGGAGTTTGTTGCAGACATTATAAATTTTAATGTTACCATAATAATCTCACAATGATACTTGAAAACTGTAATGGAGTTTTTCAATCATAACAGACTAACAAGAAGTTAAAATGATATTATTGCACTAGAACAGCAGCGATTACAAACTAATGTAAGGATGAATGGTGTATCAATCATGATGTTGCTAACAGGCTGGTTTTCATGTTGGTTGTCCTTTTTTTTGAGATTGGTTTGATTTGAATTTTTCAATCAAAAAGTTTATCATAGATTTGAAAAAATATTTTTAAAAAAATGGGTTTGAGATTTTATTGTATAGTTAAGATATTATACTAAATTTATAATTAGTAATGTACTTTTTTTGTATTATTAATAGAAAGTCGCTTTTCAATCAAAAAGTTTATCATAGATTTGAAAAAATATTTTTAAAAAAATGGGTTTGAGATTTTATTGTATAGTTAAGATATTATACTTGAGTCTAAATTTTACGATATAATTAAGAAATTAAGATCGTTTAAATAACTTATTTAAGTCAAAAAAATTGATTTTTGTTTTAGTTGTCTAAATATATGGTTAAAATAAATACCAATAGTTAAATCAAATATAAATTAACCCAAAATATATATTTTTGAAAAATGTAGAGAGATATTTATTTCAAGGTCTTTATTTTTGGATTCTTACATGTTATGCTGAACAACAATTTTATTATTTTCTTTCCAAAATTTCTATTGAGTAGTAAATAATCATGTCAATTAAGATGTATCATTGACTCTGGTCAAAATGTTATTTTGGAAAAAAATTAGGCTTTAAATTCAACCATAGACTCAAGATATTAGTTTTTCAAGCCACCTCTCTACAAAAAAGAACAAAACTCGTAAGTGATGGTTAAATGGACGTTGAATTCAAGGTTGAAATTTCTCTATGACTAGTTAAATAGACGTAAAATTTAACTTTGAAAGTTCTTTATGACAGTCAAATGGACGTCAAATTTAAGGTTGAATTTTCTAAATAAAAATAAAATGGATATTAAATTTAAAGTCAAATATTTTTATTAAGGATAAACTCTTTTTACTGGAACTATGAATTAGGAAACACTTTTAACGAGAGCTTTTAACAGTCTCTAGGACACAATAAGGGGTCAAGTTCCCAAAAGTTACCACATTATCAAAACTAACCCACATGACCCAACAAAAAGCCGATGTTATCACTCAATAGACCAACAATACTAACCAACACAAAAATCAATGAGAATACTACTTAGTTAAATAACTTAGCAAACCAATAGTAAAAGAGCAACAATAGAACAACACACTTCCACCTAAAAATGGGACAATGCAAACCCCCTAAAAGAAAATAAAGAGAGACAAAAAGTTAACCTTATGTAATAGCTTATTTCCTACCTATTTAGAGAAGAGGTCCTCTATCATTCATTTAAAATTAAAATTTAATTGCTAACAATTCATAGACATTTTTCATCTACCACAACCCCCTGGAGGCTCAACAATTATTATAGAATACCTATGGATATAATTATCCCTTGATAATTACCAAACAACTCGCCCAAACCAAAAATAATGGGTCACAAGTATGGTTAAATGTATATATATTAAAAAAATTCAAACCATTATAAATGAAAGTGGATCCTCAATCATGGAAAGTTTAGATAGGAATTAATAAGACTACGGGGAAATAAATTGAAACACCGTGATTCATATCCTAAGGGGGTTGAGGATGATTGAACCCTACATTCCTTTGTAGTACACGTGTGCAAGTTTGTACTTAGCAAAAGTGGCATCATGAGATGTTAAAAATTTATGAAATGTACCTTATGTTCTACTAGTTATAGCAAGTGATCTGCACATGCCATGCTACTTACCTAATAATGAGATTCTGTGCATGGTATGTGCTTTTTGTAGTTAAAAGGTATTAAATTGTACGTTGTAATGTGTATTTATCTATGCATATAATAGTATGATAAAAAAAAAAGGGAAAGAATGTATTTAGAAATGACTTTTCTATTATTAATTTGTATGGGGAGTCTTATGGAAGCATATGTTAATCAGAGCTCAAATTTGAAGGGTTTTTCATATTTTAATGTGAGAGATTAGGTAATCGTCAACGATAAATTAAATAATATATTATTTATTAATTTAAAAAGAAAATATTAATTATATTTTAATATATATTTGATTAATTAAAATTAAAATATAAAAAGTTTAACTAATTAAATATATAATATTTAACTAAAAGTTTGAAAGGTATTTGAATTAAATAATTAAGATTTAATATAATAATTACGTAAGTTATAAATTGACAAATCCTTGTAATAGATTGATAAGTTTTGAACATAGAAAAATCAAAATTTCATCAGGAGATATGAACATCACGCACTTAAGTAATCCTAGTGCAACATCTTTCAAATCGTTTTGTGCATAGTAAAGTTGTCTCAACCAATATAAAACATGGATATGGAGGAGATACCGAGACATCCCTACTTTAAAGATTATTGTTCTCAAACTACCATGTACCTTTCTAAGGCAACAAATAAAAAATGTATGTAGAATTCAAGGCATGCCTCTCATATATTCGTTGAAACCTAGAGTGCAAGAAGTACAAGGTTATTAAAAAGAACAAAATAAAGATAATAGAATGCCATACATTGAATCAATAATAAATTCTTCAAAAACATATCCAGTAATATATTATCACACATGAAATATTGCAAAGAAAAGAAACAATAACAAATCACCATTGAGAAAATATTGAGAAACAAAAAACAACATACATGTTGTGTTATTGCGAAATATACATTATATCTAGCGGGGTGTTCCCAAACTTAAAAATGTCTGGAGAAAATTAACTCAGTTTTTGAATCAATGAATGTCTTAGCCAACACATTCACATTGATAATATTTTGAGTAACAAAACCCTCCAAGATTTGAGTTTACTTGTTTCTTATAGATACATTGTTTATTTGTACTTCCTTCTCACTCATGCATTCAGTAGTGGATATGGTAATCAAACATTCATAGATACATGTAAAATTTAAAGCCCAATTTCCAAAATAAACAAGGGCATTGAGAATTAAATCCCCAAATTCCAAACATGATCTATAGGCTGGCAAAAGCTAAAAAAGAATATTGTTCTTTTGAAAATAGAAATACTAAAATAATTGCTTATTTTGTAGTGATTTATCCCTTTTCTTAGTGAGTTTGTGCATGATTGGTGTGAAGTGAACGAATATTTTTTAATGTAGAAAATAGAAAGTTAACAAACATGAATTTTAATAATGTTTTGAGATTCATCTCGCTCTTAGATTAAGTAAATTATTATTATTTGGATATACTACATAGGAGTTTTGAGTTATGATTTTATCCGATATTATGAATTTTGTTTCTCTAATAATTATCTAATATTTCATTTATTAAAATAATATTTAACATTTATACAAACTAGCAAAAGCATCCATAGGTGCTTGTGAGAGGCTGATAGGCATATAAATTGAGAGGGGAGAGTTGAAAGTGGAGAGACAAGGGAGAAGGAAGAATGTGGAAGGTCATTAGGTGTCCAATTGCAGTTACAAAGAAAGAAGATATTGCAACAATAAAGATATTTATTTGAAATAACATGGTTTTTTATTTTTTATAAAATAAAGGACAACTACCCCAAAAAAAAAATCAATTACAAAGAAAGCTGTCTCTAAGAAGCCTATCGGCAATTAACTTACCATAAAATTTATATGAAAATTTAACATATTTGACTCCCTTTTAGTATTGGCATGTAATTTTAAATGTCAATTTTAATTTGAGGTGTAAAATTATAATCATAATTCTATGACAAAATGAAAGACATTTGAAGGGCATTGACAACTTCAAATTTGATCCCTATTTTTGATGTCCTAATTATGAATCTATAAAAGGTAAGCCAAATATATTTTTAGATTGTTATAGTAATTTATTGCATAAATTTCAAAAGTTTAGTGATTGTTTACAACTTTTTAAAGATTTGATTAATCTTTCTCAAATAGTGTTATGGAATGCACAACCCTAAAAAGGAATGTATTATGTAAAGCTTCAAACTAGGAGCTATTCTGATTAATTAACTTCCAACATCAACTATATAATATCATAATAACATTCTTGTTCTTGAAATTAATGATTACAATGTGCTACAAGCTTGAAAACAAAAGAAAGAAGATGTACTTAGCTATACAAGGTTGTATAAGAGAGATTTGGGTGTACAGATTGAGGAATTCAACAGTGCAAAAACTTAAGGTGATTTTTTCTAGACTTTCATTGGAAAAACTCCTGGTTATAGACCATATAGGTCTTCTCATAACACTTGTATGGTCCAGGAAAATCTATATGGTCTTGGAGGTGCTTGTCCTTGGATTTTATAACCTTTTTTGTCCTTTGGTGGCCTAGAAATGTGTTTCGATGTAAAACCCTAAGTGTCAAAAAGCCCTGAAACTATTTGTAATCATCCAAATCATGCTCAAACCCTAACCATGGGTGAAATACTTTGTAAAAAGGTTAGTGTTTGGGTTGAAGTGCAATTGATACATCACCTACATTGTTACTACTTCGAAAAGGCCTCAAATCATATGTAGTTCTCCACTTAGCATGTAACATCTCTATGAATTCAACTAGGTTTAAACTTGAATCACCTTGAACTTTCTTGAGAGGATTGTGATCTTTCCAAGACTTTGAAGTAGGGATCTTGGTGTGCTTGGAAGTGAGGGAAGCTAGACTCCTTGACTTGGTTGAGTGCATCAACCTTAGGAAGATTTAGGGAGTATTTAGTGACTTTTGTGCTAGTATTTACAATAAGAGCTCATGAGAGTGTCATGTGAGTGAATGAGGTGATGTTAACTTTCTTATATAGGGTTATGAAGGTAAATCATTATGATAAGGCTGACCCAGGAAGATGAAAATACCTAATTAATGATACTAAATTGATATCAGAGTTGGAAGATGTGTCAATCTAAGATTGTACAAGTCAGCCAAGTTGGATGCCACATCTTAACCTAGCTATATAGTTTTGGACATGGATGCATGGTGAATGAAATCCAGAAGTTGCATAGTGAAAAACAAATTTTAAGTAGCGATCTTATGCATTTACACTCAAATTTTATCGACACATCAATGTGTGGGAATAAGCAAGTTAGGAAAGGGATATCAAGATGTAATAATTAGTGGGTATACGATGTGATTTTTTTGTCTTAACAAAGGAGAAAAATCACAATTAGCAACGTCAAAGGGAAAATCTCTATATTTGAGTGTTTACATTTTCCTCCTTTAAGTATGAAATGACAATTGCATGCTTAAAGGAAAATATATTTGAGTGTGTAGGAACATTATGTTTTTTTCTTGGAGCTTTTGTTGTTCATATGTGTTGGTGTTGACACACTCTATGATGAAGCCTGCACCACAAAGTGTAGTTAATGTCCATAATAGAAATTGAACCATAACTCAAGACTAAATATTAAATTTGAATTTTTGTACAAAGTGATATCAAGAGATGTAAAACATGTAAAGGATAGGCATGTTTGTCATGTCTGGCTCTAAATTCTATGATGTACCTAAGCAATTAAGATTATTTAATTGTCTTATTCATATCTAAAGGAAAAAATAGTTTTTAGACATCAAATTTAAAGTTTAAATTGTGTTACAATAAAAAATCGTGAAATTTGAAGTCGGAAATTATTTTTTTAACAACTCAGGGACATTAGAAACCACCAACGCTCATAGAACATCTCCACATAATGTAAAATTTGTAAAAATATTGAACTCATTTACATTATAAAGAAATTAAATATAAATTGATTTTTGTTTTAGCTCTCTAAATATATGGTTAAAATAAATACCAACACTTAAACTAAATGTAAATTTGATTAGTTTACATATTTTAATATATTTATTTGAAAAATGTAGATGGATATCAATTTCAAAGTTTTTATTTTGGATTTTTATATATCACATTGATTTATAATTGTAGTATTTTCTCTATGCATTTTTTACTGAGTAGTAAATAATGATGAAACATTAATTAAGTTGCACCATTGCATTAGGTTGAATTGTTCTTTCATAAAAAAAGGTAGGGTTCAAACTCAACCGTATATTCAAGATAATAGTTTTTAAAGTGACTTTTCTAAGAAAAAGAAAACAAACTCGTGATGATTAAATGGATGTCAAATTTAAGGTTAAAAATTCTCTATGATAGTTCAACAGATGTAATATTTAAACTTGAAATTTCTTATAATAGTCAAATGAATGCCAAATTTAAGATTGATATTTCTCAATAATAATTAAGTGGAATCATTAAAATTGGAGTTGGAGCATGAAACTACTCTCGAAGGCGTCTCTCTCTCCTGCAATTGGGAACGGAAACCCTCTTTTCGGACATTGGTATGAGGACTATGTCAACACCTCATTGACCGCATAAATGATGGTCTCATACGGAGGTCACACTTGGTGATTATATATCAATTTTGTCGCTTGCGATTTTACACGTTATTTGCAGGGTTCCATATGTAAACCCTCTCCTAGAGTGGTGACTTGCATGGTGGAGGGTTTTGGTGTAATCTAGGGCATGGCACTCTTTTTTTTGTTAATAACTAGATTGTTCCTAATTTAGAAGGTTGATTTCATTTACCGAATTGAACTGGTTGCAGGGTTTTTCGAAATCCCTATATATTTCTGACCATTTTTGTAAGTAAGTTCACTGCTATCAAGGGGGGCTTAAAGGATATAATTATTATATCTCAGAGCTGATTAGGTTCGTCTAATAGAGATCCACCTTCTATCGCGCGTTGTACTTTCTCTAAAGTGTTGGATCAATAATTATTCGTTGTACATTGCCACTTGGATGGTGTAGAAGTGGTGTTGGAAGTGATTTTTTAGATTTTGTGCCAACCTTAGTACTTCTTTGATCAATTAAGCGACATATTCTGATGTTGTTTGTAGGCTTATTGTTTGCAAGGAGCAGTCAATGAAATAAGTGAGTTGTAGAAGATGATTAGGTCTTTGATTTCTATTTTTACTTTCCAAGAAGCTCATGACCCAGAAAGGCAGAGTATTAGAGGATGTTCAGGTTGCTCTTACCCAGAATGCACGAGTATAATGGAGACGCCTAGAATTATCTAACTGTGTCCCTATGTGGTGACTAGGAGTGCAATTAAGTAGAATTCATGTGCTGTCCATTGGAATATGTTCAGGCCCAAGAATTGATGGCCCAGGATAGATATGGAGTTAGTTAATTAATGAAAAATCCATTTCAGATAACAGACTTGAAGCTTCGGAGATGTTGTTGGGATTTAGGCAATGGATTGATTCCAATGTCATGGCGGATTTTCGCCAAAAAGTCTTAATACCAGCAACAAGAGCATGTCGGGAATTTTTGTGGTTTATTGTATGTTGTCCCTTCCGCCAATACCAGGGCGAAACGTACACACGACTTACCGTTGAAATAGTGGGGAAATCTATAGGTTGTGTGGCCTATAGATGCCTGGGGCCATGCAACTAGGGCCCTTTAAAATCCACTGATGAAGATTTGCATGAGGTTATGGTACCCAATCACCACGAACGATGGCCACATGTGCCAATTGTTTCCCAAATTGCATTTTGCTTTTCTAGAAGTTTTTGGTCTTGGCATACTATAGGAGATGGATTGATGATCTTCGAGGTACCTCAGAACTTCTAAATATCAGATTTTAAAGCATACAATGCAGATCGTTGAACAATATCTAGGAGTCATATACACCTGCAAGATACAGGAATTGGCTTGTAATATAATAAATCACCGGAACCATTTTTGAATAATCCTCCTAGATCAAATTGGAAACCAAGACTTTGCATGGGCATAGTAGCTTGCTCTAGTAGAGCACCCCAGCATGCACATGCAAAGTCTTGGGTTCCAGTTTAATCTAGTTGGCCCATGCAAAAATGGTTCCGGTAATTTATTATATTACAAGCCAATTCTTGTACCTTGTAGGTGTATATGCAGATCCTAAACAACGTTTCATTTGCATTGTATGCTTTAAAATCATGATATAGAATAATTCTGAGGTACCTCGAAGATCATCAATCCATCTTCGGATAGTAGGCAAGACCAAAAAATAAATAAAAATTAACAAAATGCAATCCAGAAAACAGTTCGCAAATGTTAGCCATCGTTCATGGTGATTGGGTAAATAAGCTCGGGCTTATCTTCATCAGTGGATTTTAAAGCGCCCTCGTTGCACCCCAGGCTTCTATAGGCCTTTACAACCTACATTCCACACTATTTCCTCGGTCGTCATGTGTATTTTTCGCCCTGCATTTTGGCGGACTGGGAGAACGATACAATAACCACAAAAATCCCGACATGCTCTTGTTAATGGTATGACAGACTTTTGGCGAAAATCCGTAATGACATTGGAATCAATCCACTGCCTAAATCCCAACAACATCTCCGAAGCCTCAAGTCTGTTACCTGAAATGGATTTGTGATTAAGGAACCATGTCTCCTATTATGTCTATCAAATGGGCCTATCATATTCAATGGGACACCTGAATTCTACTTAATCCAAGGAAAGCACATGAAGCAGTAATTGCACTCCAAATCACCACATAGGGAGAAGTTAGATAATTAAGGCATCTAGGAGGCTCGTGCCTTCTGGGTGAGCAAACTGAAATGCTCAAAACTCTGCCTGTCTGATCATAAGCTTCTTGGAAAGTCAGGTTCCTCATCAAAGACCTAAGCATCTTCTGCAACTGTCTTATTTCATGGACTGCTCCTTGTGTCAGTAGCCTACAAACAACATTAAATATGTCGCTCAATTGATCAAAGAACTGCAAGGTTGGCACAAAATCTAAAAAATAAGTTTGAAGCTCTTGTCATGTCCTAGTGGCAATTACAACGCAAATTATTGATCCAACACTTTCCCCTATGACTACGCGCGATAGAAGGTGGTTCTCTATTAAACGAACCAAATCAGCTCTGAGATAGAATATTATATCCTTCAAGCCCCCCTTTTGGCGGTGCCTTTGCAAGTCAAAATAATAGGGAATTCGAAAACCCTGAACCACCACCGTTGTGGATGAAGCGATTCAACATGCAATTGTTGATGTTTCCTTTAAAGGCTATTGCATGCAAACACAAAAAAACAAAACTTAAAAATAGGAAACCTGCAGTAGCATGTAAAATCACAAAAACAAATTTGTTAAAAAATAGCAAAGAAAAGTTGAACTGTCATTTATGCCGTCAAATTTGACACAGTCCTATGAATGTCTGCAAAGCCCTTTCTCATAAGGGGAACGCCTTCGGCGCAATTAATTTTTTATTTTAATTTTAACGTCCACTTACAAGCATATGCATTTCCCAAGAAAAGTGACCCCTTTAAATAGCTAGAGGTGGTGCCAAAAACCAAATAGAATCCTCATAAAGAGGACCGACCTCCTCGAAGACATAATAGTTCCTTTTTATTTTATTTTTCCATTGGCTTTTCACCTTTTTCCCAACGGACTTGACTATACTTACAAAATTACTTAAAATAACACAAAGCTCACAAAAACAACTAAAAATCATGACATTAACTTCCCTTGCTCATCCCCTTTTAGCCCATGGGAAGTGAAATGGGCTTAATATCTCAAAGAGAACTAACATTGAGAAGGAGATATTACACATCCCCAATCCAAAATTTATATACACAAGAAGAATTGCGGGAAATTGTGGCTGTACATATGCGGATTTGCTTCAAGCACAAACACTCGCTCACACATATGATATTAAATCTGCACATGTACGAAAGTCTTCATGGATTCATGTTTAGTTGAAATAAACAGCTCCACAAAACACTACCACTCATGATATAAGATTGGCAAATATATATGTACAAATTTGTAACAAGTTAGAAATGTAAAGATAGACCTTTTACATGAAGTAGTTCATCTATATTTCTAAACTTACAAAATCAATCACATCCCTTATCAACATCAACTATAAAAATAATAACTATCCCTCTAAAACAAATAACATATATTATTTGGTGTTCACATTACATTGTATACATGTGATTACTAGTTATTAGCTCACACATATTTTAATCCACCACAACAATAGAAATTAATAAGAGTGCATTCCTTACACCAAACATGGCAAATAAATTCAAACACCTTAAGGGGTTTGAAGATTATTGAACTTACACATTCTTTTATAGTACACGGGTACAAATTTGTACTTAGCAAAAATAGCATCATAAGATATTAAATATTTATGAAATGTACCGTTCTGCAAGTTAGAGCAAGTGTTTCGCACATGCCATGCTCATGCATTAAATTGTACGTTGTAATGTGCATAATAAAAAAAGAGAAGGATGTTTTTAGAAAGAACTTTAATATTATTAATTTGCATGGGAAGCCTTATGAAGGCATGTGCTAATTATAGAAGGCAATTGTTAAATAATTTATTTTTACAAATTTATAAGTTTGGGCGACTTAAAAGTATTAAAAAGCACTATTCCCACTAACTCAAATATTTAGAATTTCCTAAATTATAAATACAAAGCTTGTGGTAAAGGCAATTTGTTTAATTAGAATAATAGTATCAATATATGTTCCATAACACTTGTAATATTTGAAGATGGATAGTGAACATTTGTTACTAAGTTTATATTAGGGTTAATAACTAGCAATCACACGTGAAATGTGTGATGGAAACGCCGAAAGGGATGTATTGAAGAAGTAAAAGTGAAAGGAGTGAAATAACAAGAGAGGAAGAGGAGAGATGAATTAGGGATTTGAGGGAGAAGCACATGGATGGGGAGAATTTTGTGAGGAACCAATGGGAAATTCTTCTTTCCTACAACTGCGTACCTTTTATTCAAAATGTCAAAAGGAATCTCAGAATGCAAGGAATGGTCGATTGATACTACTAATGTCAATAGTTTTTTGTGATTTCATCTCTTGTTTAAATGTAAGGGGATTTCAATTACACATCTCATGAGACACTTTGCACTCGAAGGGGCCAAAATAGAAAGTGGGGAAAATCCAATAGGTGTTGGTTGGGTATGGTGGTTGAAGAAATAGGAGGTATACATTCTTGTCACATTACTTTTAAGCATAGGATTATGTGTTTACTAATAAAACCATGAAAGTGTGCATGTAATTTCTAGGTTTAAAAGAGATTATTTGATTTCTTAAATATAATATATGATGTATTGTACTTACTCTAAATGTGGCCGAACAGAGAGCCAACATAGAAAAAATGGGTGACCATGAAAAAGACCTATACATGAAAACCGACAAATGAACTGAAGAGAAATAAAAAAATATGTTGTTAATATGGAAATATTTGTCTTGGACATAATAAGCTACCCATAGAATTCTTTTAATTTCTCCAAGAATGTATACAAACTCCAAAACTTCATGGTATTTGATGAATTTTGTGTAATCAGATGAGGCATTTCGATTAGCATTGTAGTAATTCAGCTTAGAGACCTTGAGAAGACACCAAAACTTTTATAAACCAACAAACTTTGCTGAAGAACAACACAAAATTCTACAAAATTTTGAGAAAACTTTTCATAGACATCTTTGATATTCTTTGCAAACATATTTGAGAACATAATAAGACTTTGGAAGGGAAGGAAACAATAAAAAAAAATTCATTTTAGAGAGCAATATTTCTTTACAAGCCATATTTGAACACCATGATGTACCTCCTTTAGAAATCCTTCAAAACAAATAATTTTTTCACATTATTCCATCTTGGAAGGTACACAATGGTTGTGATCCATCTCCAACATATAACACGCCACCCTACGAAGTCGAAAGCACTCTGAATCAAGAATGAGGTCCATCTTAAATTATCTGGGCCATTAGTATACATCAAAATACTCTTATATCACTAGAATCTGAGTTTGACTAAGGAAAATGCAATGTGAGGTATCACCACCATTCATGTTGTTGAACGCTAAAGAGACCTCACTACGACATACTCTGGCCGACAAGCACGAGCCACCATCCATGACTTAAACACTTTCTCTTCACACGCTTTCCATGATTTTTCTTCTTCTCCTTTTGTTGAGAGAGCCACCCTAATCCTTAGAGCCAAATTCTCGTGAATGATTTTTCATGCCATAATGGTGTAGCTTAAAAACAAGACGATAAATAAAATAAAACCCAATATGTTAAACTTTGATACGATGTACCATGTTCTAATAGATGGTTGTTTATCCAAATCCTTGAATATATCATTTTCAAAAGTATAGTTCACCTTGTTGAAGATGGATTTTAACCTATGAAAAAAGTAAAGCTCAAAGGCAATATCGGAAGACCAAGGAAGAGATATATCTCTAGCCACCTCCAAATCCGAAATGTGTCATTCCCGAAAGTAGACACCCCATGAGTACACATATTATCAGCTTTTCGTTTTCGATCAATAGATAATTACCAAGCAACATTGTGACATCTCGTATGTTCAATGCATCTAAAATAGTGATGATACTCATGATGTTCGAGTATGATTTTTTTTAATTGTAAGCACTCTAAGAATAAAGGTATATTTTCAATGGATCTTGTGCACCCTTTTTTACAATCTTATATTGTACTTACTTTAAATGTGTCCCCACATTGAGGTAACATAGAAAAATTATGCCCATGAAAAAATCCAAGACATGAAACAATGAAGGACATGACTATGGAGCACTAAAAGAAATATGACTATCGAATAGTTCCAAAGCTTGTAAATTCAATGCATATATAAGTTAATCAAGAACATGCATTTAGTGTAACAAAAATTAAGAATGTACTTAGCTTTGTGTAAAAGTTCTATTATCTTCAAATATCCTTAGATTTAATAAGATTAAAATCTCACAAGGGATTTTAATTAAATTGTCAACAATTAAACACCTTAAGTATTCACCACAAAGTCTAGAAATTTATATATGAACTCTCTTCCTTGTTATGATATGGCCTCTTCTATTTATGTACACACAACATGACCAAACTTCTTTTTCATATTTGTAATGAGTTGGGATTCTCACTCTTCCATAAAAACCGTAGTCCATAAATCTAAACTCTTGATTTTAACCTGATTAGTTCCTATATGGGTTATGATTTTAATTGCATATTGACTGTAAAATTAATTTTCCCGCAGGCCAAACAAAAAAAAATTGAAATACAGTCTCCATCTGTTGCCCAAATTTATTTGTGTATTCAGATCTATCCAAGGATTGAATGGTACAATAATATGTAATTTCAAGTGAAGATACGGTAAAAGAAAAGCTATGGCATAGAAAGATGTGATTATAGCTTAAAGAAAGAGAGAGTGTGTGGCAACTGACAAGTTATTCAAAATAATAGTTGCTGTGCATACCTTTATCGTCGATATTATTATTACGGATCTGATTACGAGACAACAGTTTTTAAAACGCGTCATCATCTGTACTGATCCGTTGAACTTCTTCCAAGAATTGGTAGGGATCGAAACCAAGCAGATCTTCCTCTTCCTCCTCTGTGAAACTGGGGAAACGCGTAAAATTACTGTTAAGGTCATCCTCCAAAGAAGGATGAAAAAACAGTTAAAAATAGTAGGGGAAACGCGTAAAATTATTGTTAAGGTCATCCTCCAGAGAAGGATCAAAAAACAGTTAAAAATAGTAGGAAAATGTAAAAAACGTCTAGACGGCTGTCAAACCGTCAAATTTAATATCGTTGTAGAAATGTCCGGAGGTCCTTTACCATAGGGGGAACGCCTTCGGCGTAATTAATATAAGACTAACTAGTTATGTACATTAACAATAGTTCTCATAGTGTACTCCATAATATAATAATAATTCAATAATGACAAATTTTCTAATTATTGTTTTTATCCAATGAAGTATAACATTTGTATATTTATATAGTAATATTTGAACTCAAATAAGAGAATATTAATACACATTTTGACTTCTAACAATAAGAATGTAAAAATAAAAAATAGGGGGCACAAGTTCGCCTAACTTAAAGGCGATCTAAATGACAATATAAGGTAATGAAATACAAGGAATGCGTGGATATGGAAATTCAGTAAGATGGATGTTGGAAGTGTATTTGGGGTCAAAAAGCTAACTTTGGTGTATTTTATACTTGTATATTACGTAATACCTAACGTATATGCATAACATATATAAGACAAAATAGAGGATAAATAATGTCCCCTAAGTACAAGTAGAGAATGTGAAGAGTCTCTTTTGTTAGGATATGAAAGAAGAAGGGATTGGTAAGCCACCATATGCTTGTAAATGTATAAAACAATATAAGAACATTACGCAAATGGTTAATCTTGATCTTACTTTAAGTTTAGGTCTTTGTTCTTAATTCGACAATACTCATATAGTTTATTGTTTCTTCTCTCTTTATATTTTTTATATATTTCCTTTATAGCCTTTGATATGTAGCTATCATGCATTATGTATGTTAAGATCTACTTGAATAGTTGCACACCATTTTAAGAATAGTATATTGAATAGCTTGTGTTTCTCGTAGACTACAAGTTGTAGCATTTCTTGACGAGTGATTCTAGGGACTAATTTTAAATATGGTAGCGTTATTGGGACCTGCTAGTGTTAAGATCACTACTAGATGTGTTGAGGAGAAGATGAACCATTTTACGGAAGATGAAAAGGATGTGACGGGGATTCCTACAAAATAATCTAGAATATATATACATAGAAATTCATGATATCTTTTGGTGCGAGCTCCCATAGAAATTAGCTACATTGTTTTTTTTTATTATTGGCAAATAGTTTTTTGAAAGGGACTATACCCTTGTACACAAAGGCTCAGAAGCCAGAATTGAAAGTTAAAGCACAAGAGAAGGATCAAAATCCCGATAGAACAATTAAGCCCAACTGCAGAAAACAGACTGCAAAGCAATGACAAAACAGCAGCAAAAAAACAACTGATGCACAACAAACAAACAACAATGGCCTGTCAACACCATTGGAAGCAATCTGCTATCCGGCTAAGAAAAATGAGACCAATAAAACCCAGCCAGCCAATAGCAGAAATGAGAATCATCAAGGCAAAGTGTTACCCTTCAGAGTGGTAGATTTTTTCTTTTTGTTGACCGTAATCCACCCTGATGGAGCCTTCGTGGTTGGAGAAGCAGACAAGGGAGGAGTATTTTCCTTAGACGCATTTTTCCCATTTGGAACAGCCACGTTGTTATCCAGAGAGAGATATTTATCATTTTCCATGCTGCCCTCAACAGCTTGTGTATTTTTTATGTTGTTAGCAACTTGAGTTTCGGATAAAGGGGTTTTCCTTGACTCTGGTTCATCTACTGCTTTAGATTCAAGATCCTTTCTATCCACAAAAATCAGGGGCTCCGGGAGTGCATCTTTCCACCAGTTGCACTTCTCATGTTGACGTTTTTCCATCCCACAAGCAGTAGAGGTGTGTCCTAATCCAAAGCACCTTCTACATCGGAAAGGTAGACCTTCATAATCAAGAGTTTGTGACCAAGTTCTATTTTGCACTCTAAGGTCTATGGTAGCAGGAAGATTTTTATCAGTGTCAAACTCCACCAGGATCCGGGCATAAGTAGTATGGGTGTAATTAGTTGTTTGAGAATCTATGTGGAGTGTAGTACCCAAGGTATTGCCAATGGTTGTTAGACATTCATGACTCCAAAATTGGAGAGGTAAATGGGGCAGCCTGATCCAAACAGGTTTCCATGAGAATGTCTCTGTGTGTGGGTTAAAGGATGGGAACCAAGGTTTCATGATCAAATATTTTGACTCGCAGGTCCAGAGCTTGGAATCAATGATGTCTTTATCATCTATTGAAGAGAAAACCATAATGAAGATGCCTTTAGCACATGGATATAAGTCAATCTTACCAGTTAAAGATGGAGTCCAATGCTTGGAGATCCACGCGTGAAGAATGGGAAGGTTGGGCCATAAACCCCCGAATCTACAAATCAGAGCATGCTCTTTATAGTAGATCTAAGATGAAATGACATCCTCCCCAAAAGTAATACATGGTGTGATGTCTGCAGGTTTCATGGAGGATTCCTTGTTTTTTAAGACATCCTTGAAGGAGGTTTCAAGAGGCCCACGCCTAATCTCTTTATCCAGCAATGGAATAACAGGTAGATCTCCATGCTTCAACTCACCATGAACCTCACCTTTCCCAAGAACACCCCCAGATGGTGATTGAATATGGCTAGGGTTTGAAGAACCGTCTGAAATAGTCGCAGCATTGGCAAAGGCGAGGTCGATCCACGACCTAGGAGAAACCCCTGAAACAAGATTCGAGCCCCCACCGTTTGACTGAAGAGCTCCAGACTGACCTCGCAGATCTACATGGTTCGCAGGCTTGCGTGTAGCGAGAGCAAGGGCGCGCGTAGACACCATTAGGGCAGGGTAGGGTGCGAGGGCAGGCGCGAGAGTTATTCATCGGACTGAGCGCAGGGCGCGAGAAAAGGCGCGCGCAGGGGCGCGGACAGAGGCATGGACAACGACACAGGCTAGGGCGCGCGCGGACAGGCGTGAGCAGAGGAGCCGAGGAGGAGTCGAGGATTTTGCGAGCCGAGGCGTGCGCAAGGGCGCGGACAGGCACAATTTTCAAATTTTGATTTTGTCATTATATGGAGTAGATTATTACTATTTTAGGCCTGAAACCAAAGAGAAGTATGAATGGACAAATGCGAAGATAGAGAAATTATGCAAACTGAACAAAGAATGGAATCAATATATAGAACACTAGATGTAAAATATCATTGACGAACACATACCTAAAATTTTTGATTAAATATTTTATTCATTTGGTTTTTCAAAAGAAAGCTTCATTACTAGATTATTAAGATTTTTTTCAAACAACTTCCTTTGTTGGTAAAATTTCCAGTTTTGGAAAAGGCCATGGTGCCAATTCTGCATGACATAGAGCAGTCATGTAGGTGCCAAAGGATGTAGTCCTAGAGGAAGGGGGATGAAGGGGAAAGGGCCAGAACAAAATTAGATCCTTGAAGGGTCTTAAAATTATCAAAGAGCAGAATTAAAGAACTATTAAGAGAAGCGAGACCTAACACAATAGATCATTGGGAAGTTTAAGTAATATAGTGGGGAAGTCGAAACTAGTTGGAAGTAGAAGTAAAGTAGGTAGAGAGATTGAGGAAGGAGGAAAAGAACATCATAAGGGAATAGAGGAGAAAAGAGAATAAAAATATAAAAGTTGATGAGAAGGTGTGCAAGGAGCCACGGACCTTGATTACAAAATTATGAATAGGATAGAGATGACTGAGGAAAGGAAAGACAAAGTGAAGGATAGAGGATTAGAGATAGTTAGGAGTATATTTACGAGGAAGTTGAAAATCAATATAGAAAATCCATCTTAAATACCATGTGGTATTATGAAAATAGGGAAGGAGTAGTCTACAATAAAAACATCATACAAGATCTATAAATGCACGTAGAAGACATGATACAAAATGACATGCTGAGATGATAAAGTGTCATTTGCAAAGCTGACACAATGGAATGAAACAAAAACGTTTCTTCTATTCATTCAATGGCCTTAAAGGAATCTACATAAAACTTCTCTCTATGGAGCTTATAAATATCTCATGGAGTTATGAACATAATCTTAGCGTTCTCTCCTATAGACCTAACCTAGACTAGTTTTCTTGTGCCTTACATACACATTCAACAACTTTGATACTTCTCCCAAGACCATTCAAAAAATTGTCCACCAACCAAATTACTCTCTTGGCGACCATGGGAAAATCCTCTACCAACCCCAAAATGATGAAGTCATCCTCTTTTTATAGCCACATTTTTCCAATTGTCTTTCCCCATTTGAATCCTCTTTAGGTAGGCTGGTCCCCTATAGATGCATCTAGATATTCCTTCTCAAACTCAAATTTTAACTTTAGCTCATTAAATGATATGAGTTACATCCATCTAGACATTTCTTACTATGGCACGTGAATCTAGTTATTGATCTTCTCTAGCCATCGAATTTTAATCAACATCCTTTGTCAAACATCTTCTGACATATATTATCTTTTCTGCTAACCACCATCTCTCTCACACACTTATTGATCACATTCCTTTGCCACACCTCTTCTTTATTCTCCCACACACTCTTATCCTTGAGTTACACCTTTAATTTCTTCCGCTCAATTTCCTTAGACTTTTAGGCCTTCCTTTGCATATCCACGAAAACCTCCTTCATAATCTCAACTATTGTGCAATCCCTTTATTTAGTTTCCTACACCTTTCAAACACTCTTTGTACTAGACATAACATATCTCGCAATATGTGCATGTCTCTATTCCACTAATCTGGGTCAAAACTTAGTTGTGTTGCCAAAAATCCTATGAAAAATGTTGTGCCTTATTCTTCTACATATAATTTACTCCAAAAACCTTCTGACATTATTATACACCCACTTTTACAGCACACTCCATGCCCATTGTTCTCTTGATGATTTGTATTACAAAAGTATTCACACACTTCCATGAAATCAACCTATCATTTTATTGTTCTTCGTTTCCCTACTCTATGCACTCTCCAACCTTGTGTGCACCCACACTTTGCCAAAATTATGTACAATTTCTCTAGAACTTGGATGCTCTTGTATCAAACACTTGAGGTAATTAAAACTAGAGGTCCACATCAAGTAGAATGCATAAGAAGTAGAACCACCTTTCAAACTAATGATCCTGATAGTTCTGGTTACTTTTTCCTCTTAGCCTTAATATGACCTTAATGCTTCTTTCAACATCTCTTCTAGTCCTCCATAAATTTTTGGTGACTCCTCCGCCCTATTCCACACACTTCAGTGAGCTTGAAATCACCATCATTTGAACCCATCCTCCAAATGGATCCTTATCCTTGATCTTTTTTGAGTCTCTGATCACCACAAAAATTCTCATGTCTTTTCCTTTTCCTGCCATGAACCATCCTCCTCCTCATAAGGATTCTCTTTTGATATTTTTCTCTCGTGATTATTCCCTCGCCCTTGTCCATTTACCTCCACCTAAATCCTTTAGGGATATTCTCTTTCTTTTCCAACTTCACCTCTAGGCTCCCTTTCTCTACGCATCTTTTCCTCACACACTTATTCTCCTCCGCACTCTCTTCCTTTACTCCCTTCTTATTTCTATGGGATTTTGTAGTGCAATCTATCTTCGAGAACTCTTTTCTTTGTCCTCTTTTCATCATCTATTTTCCATGAATTCTCTTTTAAACACACTCTTGCTTCTTCACCACATAATATGACTTTGTGGATGCAAACCACATCTCTTTTCCCTCTTCCTAGGGTAGCTAATATTTGACACATTCTCTCTTTTTATCTTCTTACATTGCATAAAAATTATCCATTTTGTTTATCGTACTATTCCTTTTCTTCCTCTGTTTCCTAGGGGTAAATTATCCCTCTTCTCGTAGTGTCTCCACATTGTTGTAATGCCCTTCCATGTTCATGTGTTAATCCTTATGTGCACCTCTTTCACTGCATACTCATGTAGTCTCCTCCTTAGACCACAAATCTTTGGTTTCCTTCAGGGAAAATTCTTGTCCTTCACATAATTTCTTCTTTTTCTTACACTCTTCTTCTCTAGTGAACTCTTCTGCACACTCCTCGAGATCTCCCTGGATATCTTCTTTCTCAGTCACCTTCAGGGAAACCTCTTCCTCTCTTTTCTCGGATTCCTCTAGCATGGTGTTCCCATTTCAATGCACAATTTCATCTTCTCACTCCTCAACTCTTCTTCTCATATTTTTTTCTCTTGTGCATGCTTCTATGCTATCTCGTGTTTCCATTGGGGTCTCCTCTTCCACAAAATAACTTGTGAACCCCTACCATCCTACTTCTGGGACATCTTTGTCTGAGTAGTGCATTGCACTCTCTAGTCCTTCTGAAAGGACTCCTTCTATGCCCTCTTCATTCTTCACCTATGTAAACTTCTAGTCAACTCCTTGGAATCTGCACACCTCTCTCCATTCCTTCTTGATGTCCTCCAATTGAAACACCATTTTATCTTCCCATATATGCTCTTGGTATTCCACAACCATGTTCTCATCGACTTCCCCTTTCTCCTCTTGCACATATCTACACGAATTACCAATAGGATAAAATGTAATTTCTTACATTTCCATTCTTGTACTATATTCTTCATGCACTCTTAGGTTAATCCACCTCCTCCCTTGACAATTTTCTAAACTCTTGATTTTTCCTTCTCTATTTTGTTCTATACACTAACTCATTGGTCTCTCACACATGCTCGACCTTCTTCTCCTCCTCACACCGCCATGTGGATTTGGTGCTTCATGCCTTCTTTTCTTAATTGGGATAGATGGAATGTATTCTTATCCTTGCGTACCCTCACTGTATTTTATCTCCCATTGTAGAGCATATCTTTGTGTTATTACCACAACCTTCATGACAAGACACAACATATATCCTTCATTAGGATGTTGCAAAACACTCAATCAGTGAATCTCCTAATATTTATCTCCACTTCACATTATTATCACATAATTCCCTCCTAATTGTGCACTATCCATGCCACTATGTATGGGTGGGGACTCCTCTTGTATTCCAATCACAAATTTTGCACCACCACTAAGAAACACTTGCCCTTGGTCTTATAATTTGTGTGTAATATTTATCACATATCTTAGTGTGAATCCACCCTTACTATCTTCAAAAAATTTCCTTCTCTCCGATGATCCTCACATCTCCATGCCTTAAATTTCTCTCTTTTGTGTGTCCTCTATGCACTCATTTTTCTTTACTGGATATATGCATGTCATGCATCAGAACATTCAAATGTGAGATTCCCTTTCTCTTTACACACATAACAACATCCATCAAATAATGTGCATCGACATCTTCTCACAAAGATAATTCTACTTCAACATTTTTTTTCAAGCATACTACTTATGCAATCCTTCTTGTTGTACCATTGAATATTCACCGAATATTTTCTCCTCTCATACATCAATTGCACTTTCTAATTGCATTTCACATTCTTTCATGACTGACTCCTCACAGAGTCCATGGATTTATCACACATTTTTATCCTGTTCCATTTTCTTTCCCTTGCCAATTTAGTGAGTTCCAAGACCACTTTGATGGTATTCCTCCTCCATTCTAGTCCTTACACCTTTAAGATCCTCCATTATCTCCTCCAACATCCTCATCATCATTGGGTCTACTTTACCTCCTCTAGGTGACATCTTTTCTTCCTTCAAATTCCATCACCATTACACTCTAAGATATCCTTTTGCATTATCTACCCAGCTTAGCTCATAGAGGAGAACACAATAAATTTTTAGGTGCCTCACATTCAATGTTATTCGATATTTTTTCTTTTATCTCTCACCCATAGAAAAATATCCTTCTTTGATACCACTAATGATACAACATGAAATAATGATATGATATGATGTTGTTTTGATATCTCAAACAAAAATTGAAACACAACGTTTCTTCTATTCATTCAATGACCTTAATGAAATCCACATGTAACTAATCTCTATGGAGCTTATAAATCTTTGATAAAACTACAAATAAACTCTTGGTGTTATCTCCTATGGACCTAACTTAGACTAGTATTCTTATGCCTTACATAAAGAATCAACTTCAAAACTTCTACCTAGGATGTTCCAAAAATTACACACCAAACAAATTACTCCTTGGAAACCATGGGCCAATCCTTGCTAACCTTGAAAGGGGTGATGAAATCCTCCTCCATTTATAGCCATGTTTTCCCACTTCTCTCTCCTTATTTGAAACTTCTTTTGGTTGTTGGAAGAAAAAGAGAATGGGGGGGGGAATCAATCTCTTAAAATTTTATTTCATTTTCAATTCATCATTCATTATCATTTCTATAGTCATACATTCAACCATGAACCATATGTGTGTTTACTTAAGCAATGAAAAAACCATACACATGATAAAATGAAATAAAGTACATAAGAGCACCATATTTAAGTGGGAAACCATAAAGGGGAAGAAAACACACTAAAACTCTGCTTATATTACATAGATCAAAGATATTTAGTGAAGCACCAATTTCACAAGGAGAACAAACCCATAGTTTAGTAGAGCACCAACCCTACAAGGAACACTGACCCATAATTTAGTAAAGCACCCACTCCACAAGGAGTCTCTAACCCCATAAGATTATCAAACACCAACTCAACCATCTGAAGATGAATATCTATAATTTTTTTTGCCACTACAACTGATGTATATCACAAATTTAACTCACAAACCTTCTTCAAACCCTCATTCACCTAGCTCATTCTTTCTTCTTCTCTCATGGACGTACTTGGCCTTAAACCCTTACACACACACAACACGCACGCACGCATGCACGCACACACACGCACACACACACACACACACACACACACACACACACACACACACACACACACACACACACACACACACACACACACACACACACACACACACACACAGTCATCATCACTCTTTAGATTTTCCAAATAATCCTCAATTCTGAATTCCTTCCCTTGAAAATCCTTAACACTTTTATGTAGGTCACATTTTTTTCCCTCTTGTCCAACTAGAGAAATTTGAATTCAAACTTCACTTTTATATGTACTCCAACTCTAAAAAATAAAAAAATAAAGGAGGTCAATCCTAAACCTTTAGTTCAACTAATAAATATTTAAAAAATACCAAAAAATTAATAAAAACATTCAAAATGGACCCATGTAGGCCGGTCATTCCCAAATACACCAAACTAACTCAAAAACAACTCAAAACCCCATCACCTGGATGAGAAAAAACCAAAAACCTCATCACCATGATTATTCAAGCTATTAAATTTCTCACACATGTCAAATATGACATAAAAATACCATATATGGTCATAAATTATCTTTCACCAATCAAATTCTTCATAACTCACTCAAGAAGGCGCATATCCTTCACAAAACAACTGTTTCCAGGAACCAGTCTTCACCTTTGGACCTAAAGAACAAAAAATAGCATCTCAACTATGGAATGTAACCACTCATTGGACTCCCCTTTAACTATATATCGCATTCATTATTTCTAGTGCTCATGAAATATCCGTATGTTAAAACTACACAAACGTTTCCCTTCACCAAATTGAGCTGCCCTGAGAGAAGTTTTAGAAACTCAACTAGTTTTCACTATTTCTACCACTTTTAAGAACTAAAAAAATACTTCAATAGGAAAAACATTCATCCCTCGTAACTCTCCAACTGATAGAAAGCATCATCAATCCAAAAAATACACCATCTACCTCAATCTTTCATCCAGAGCGATCATGTCTTGAAAACAAGAAACCTTATTCATCACAAACTGAGTTAGATGACCCATCAAATATCAAAATCATAAAAAAAATCATACACTATTGTAAATGTATCTTAATCTTATTTTTGGAACACCTTACATTTCCTTCCAACTACAAGTGGAGGGCCTTCAAATAGGTCCATCTTTGAAACTGCTCCTTTAGCCTTATAGGACTCAAGAACTAAGCTTGAGCTCAACTTGTTCCATCACCTCAAAAATTTCTTCCAAGATTAACCAAATCATGTAACATCCTTATAATTTTTTTTCTAATCACTCATAAACCTTCATCAAGCATGAAAAATCTCAAAACAATCACCTTACCTTATAAAGCAACTCAAGACCCTGTTGAACTAGCTATCTCCCAAATTTTACCCTCAATGAATATATCATAACATATTCATCCCTCATAAAAGTACATGTTTAATAAATCATTGGAAATATATATGAACCAAGATCACAATAGAGCTTAAATCAAGTCCTAACTCCATATGTAGCTCTTGCAATTCCACTTTTACCATAAGTTGCTCCAAACTACACTTAAAACTAAACTTCATAAATAGAGCACACTTTTCCATTTTAAACCTCAACCATGATCTAAAAATATCATGGACATCTAGAAAAAATTTAAGGCTAAAAACAATGTGAATTTATTTTTCACCTTCTTTGGACAAATTTTCCTTAGACTGGAATTCTTCAGAAGCAAGCATTTTCAGGTAGGACCCACATATTGTAACATGCTATAATACACCTTTCTATAAATCTGGAGGAGTCCATTACAAATTTCAATCATCATATTTGTAGAAAAAGTCAATAAATTCTCAGTATACCTCATTTTCACCAAGTTGCTTTTAGATACGGTTTCAAAGTAACTTATCTTATTAACGATCGTTCATAAAAAACTAGATGATTAAACCACCTCTTTATTATTGTGAAACCTTCATATATGACCTAAAAATATATTCAAAAGATATCAGGTTCCCATGCAAAGAAAATATTCCACAATGAGCATTAGAAGGTTCATTTTTTCTTAAAAAACACACTCTAGAACACTTGATTTCACCAACAATGGCATATCTTTAAAAAAATTCTTCACTTTGACCTAAAAATTTTCATGAAATGTCATGAAAACATCCTCCAACTGTCCATACTCACCACATAAGCTCAATTATGCATGGCACTCTCCAACCAATAACATTTACCTATGCTATCTTTTCTGTTTCCACCTTCTTACTTCCCAAGGACCTCATACATGCACTAAACCTATGAGAACTGACCTGAAACTCATCATAAACTTCATGTACACCATAAATATGTTTCTTCCTTAATTTTTTAGGACTAATCTCCCGCATACCATCTTGCATGCTCCAGGGATAGGAATAGGCCTAAAATGACCCTACTCAACCATGACACCTCATGAATTGACCATGATGACCTCTTACATACTCATTAAAACTTGTAACACACTATTCTATTTCCATTAATGACCTCATGAAAACCTTAAAATTACTTGGGAGGAATCATACTATGACCATGCAGGCTAAACCATGCACTAGGACCTCATAAAACATCACTAAAATTGGTCACTACCAGCCAACCTTCATATTTGAAACTTAACCAACACCTCAAGGAGACTCACATGACCTCATGACACCATTTTCAATCAAGTTAATTAACATCAATGACAACAGTTACACATAATGGTAAACATGGGTGGGAAGGTCCCATCAATATTCTTCTAGATCTTCCCACTCAAACTCATTAAATGATATAAGCTACCTCCATTTAGACATTTTTTGCTGTGCCATGTTGGTCTAGTTGGTAAGATCCTCTAACCATTAAATCCTTATCAACATCCTTTTTTAAACATATTTTTTCTTTTCTATCAACCATCAACTCTACCATGCACTTCTTTCTCGCATTCCTTTGACATGCCTCTTATCTATTATGCAAAAAAATATTAGCCTCGAGTTACATATTTACTTTCTTTTGTGCACTTTCCTTGGGATCCTAGGTATTCCTTTTCATATCCACATGCCTCCTTCAAATTTTCATCTATTGTGTAATCCCTTCATTTGGTTTCCTAGGCCTTTCATGTTCACTTTGTACTGAACAAAACTTTTCTTGCGATCCTCGGACACATCTATTCCAATAAGCTAGGTCAAAAATATCATGTGCTACCAAAATACTACATGCACCATTATTCCTTGTTCTTTTGCACCTACTCTACTCTGTCTAAATATCTCCATGCATTATTACATGACCCAATTCTATTGTACAATCCATGTACAATGTGATTGTTACTGATTTATCCACTACATAAATTGTTCATGTACACTTTTTTGTAATCTCCATTTTGTTTTGTCTGCTCTTCCTCTCTTTTGCTCCTCATGCACTCTCCAAGCTTGCATACAATTTTTTTTAGCCAAAATCATGTACAATGATTTACCTATGTACCTTGGATGATCCTACATTAAGACACCTAAAGCACTTCTAGGACTATGAGGCCCACCTCAAGCTGGATAATGAAGTGAGAGGTAGAACCATTGTTTCAAACTATTAGAGGCTAATAGTTCCAAAGAAATAAAATCACTTAGGGAACCTGTAATTTGGTTTCAGTGCTTCTTTTAGTATCAGCTTCCAATCATTGTAATCACTTTTTGGAGACTCCTTCATGTTCATCCCACACACTTCGGTGAGTTTGGAAGAGGTCACTAGCTGTTCAAACCAAAACTACTGGGCTAATTGAATCTCTCTCTTTGCATCCCTTGTGAGTCTCTATTCATTATAAAGACCTTCTTTTATTTGAGCCTGTTTCCACCATGAATACCGTCCTCTGATTCCTAATACTTCTATGTTGAACCTTTTCTATTGTGATTCTCATGAATCACCTTGAAGTTATCTCTTTTCTGAGTATTTTCTCACGAATTGAAGCATTCCTATAGTAATGTAAGTTCCATTATAAGTACTCCTAATATCCATCCACCTGGATACCTAAATCCTAATGGGGCTTTATTTCTCCCTCAACCCAACTTATCTCTAGACTCCTAATCCTTTGAAGGTCATCTAAGTGTATGTGTACACTCATATTTCTAATCTCTACACAAGTCTTCAACTCCATGATCCCTTCAAATTCTCTCATAGGATTATTTTCTACACATCTTTCTTCTGATTCTCCTCTCATCACCTACTGTAATTGCATCCTCTTCTCTCTATACATTCTGAGATCATTTGCACACTTTCTAGTGGACACTACTCCTTAGCATTCACCTCCTCTTCATGTTTTTTGTTGCATTGTCTTATCTTATATATCCTTCTTCCCTCATGCATTAAAATATGCAACACATTTGTGAGTTTAGACCCACCATAGACCATCCATCTCCCATTCTTCTTCTTTTCCTTCACCCTTTTCTACCTTGAGATTGTTTTCATTGTGTGTTTACTTCTCTACGCATCATCCTTTACATATTTATTCCAAGCAACATTTCTCTTTATGCACAAATTATACTCATGGGATTCTCCTTTTTCTTTTCCTTATCTTAACCCCCTACTGGACTACAATCCATTCACCTTCATTATTAGACTGACATCTACTTGCTCACAGACTTCATTTCTTCTCTTCCTAATTGCTAATCCACCTTCTTCTCTTCGTTGATGTGCCTTAATTATCACACACTCTCCTTGGTGATTTTTTCTTTTGGTTGCACTCCTTATTCACTACACAATCTAAATTTTTAGTTGTATGACACATCTCCTCTCCCACTTCATAGGGATGTTTATCCTTAGTAATATCTATTTTCTTCTTTTCTTCCTTTGTACCTAGTTCTTTACACAAAACTTACGGAGCTTCCTCGTATTTTTTCTTTCCTTCCTCAATTTCTTATGAGGAAACTTATCCCCCTTCATAAAGTGTCTCCTCACTGCTATTGCACCCTCTAGTGTCCACATTTTCTTTCTCCCATGTACCTCGTTCACTACACACTCTTGTAGTATCCTCCTATGATCACTCATACTTAATTTCCTTTGGGGATGATTATTATTCTCATTCACACAATTCCTTGTTTCAATTGCACCCTTCTTTTCTTGAACACTCTTATGAATGTTATAACTCTAAATTGAAACAATCAACTACTTTTCTCTCTTCATATGTGGTGGATATAATATATATAATATATATATATATATATATATAATGGAATAGGTATTTGATGTCCTATATAGTTATATATATTCTATTTCATGTGCACTCTCGTAATCTTTTATATAGACTCCTATGCTTCAATTTTATTTGGGGAAAATCTTCCTCTCTCTTCTCTACTTCCTTTGACATGGTGCTTTTATTTTTGTGTTCCTTCACCTTGTGCTCCTTAACTCATACTCTGTAGAGTTTATCCTCTTGCACACTCAGATTGCACCATCTCATCTTTCCACTATGGTATCCTCTTTGGCACACTCATAATTTGCACAACCTGATAAATTATCCTTCATCTAGGGAATCGTTATTCTACAAGATATCCACTAGATTCTCGTTGGTACATTTTCTAGGACATGACACCTTTTGTGTGTTGCCTATTGAGCTCTAGATACAACATGCATATGATGATAGATCCATTTAGACTCAATATCCCTGAAATAATTATCTAGAAGATGTCTACAGAATTCTCGCACAATCCATATATAATAGGGACTTAATTATTTAGAAGACATAAGATGAAGTAAATATATACATATGAGAAAACGATGAGAATTCTTGGTGCAAGGAGATCTTGCATGCACTTATATGTCTATTTGAAGATGACTTCATCTCTTGCACAATGAGGATTTTCTCATCATCGTGAGCCTCCTTCATGCATTGTATTCACACATTTATTCTCAAAGGTACAACTGATGCAGTTATTTAGTCCTTCAAATCTCATATGGTCTCTAAAATCTCCCACAATACCTTAGGATGTAGCATCTATGCATGCCTATTATTCTGCTTTGGATACTCTGCATTATTTAAACTCTGAATGTCACTATCAATCTTATCCCCATTGTTGTAATTGGTCATTAGTAGTCACTCTATGCCTCCTAGGCATCACAGTGTCACATGATCTCATTTCCTCCATTTGTCTTCGGTTTCACGCTCTATTATCTGTGGAAATTTACAACATTTAAATCTAAGCTTGAAAGGACATTTTCCAAAATTACTAACATGGATTGTTGCATCTAACATGTACACTATTCTAATTGAAATGACATATGGGCCTATCATGGGAACATGAAGATTTATATCATCCTCTATGCCACTACATTGTGGAATCTCCTTTTAAATTGGTTATGGAGATTGATCTAATTGGTTGTACACTCATAAAGTACTATACACTTTGCACAGGGGGTACCCACCTTACAGGTTATCAGGGGCGTGGCCCCCCCAATAGGGGTTCTAGGGGCTTAAAACACGCCCGATCATATCGGGAAACGTGATTTTCTCATATGGGCGGAAGTTTTTTGCCCCCAAAAGACACATTTTGGGATGGTATTTGGCCCATGGTTTTAATACCCAGGGTTTTGTAAAACTGCTTAAGCAGTTGTATAGGTTAGGGTGGTTTTGTGCATTGGTAGATATAATGAAAACATGTGCATATGTGCTTTGAATTTGGGTGTGAATTCTGTAGATTTTGTTGAGCATAGCTCCAAAGAGATCTGGGCATTGTTATTGAGAGAGTGTGTGGCTTGTAATAAAATGTTAAGAATAAAAGGACTGGATTCTTGGTGGATGTAGCCCAAATTGGGTGAACCACGTTAAATATTATATCTTTGTGTTGTGTTATTTTATTTTGCACCTTTTATTTGAGATCTATAATTTTTTTTACTTATTAGTTTCTATTGTTGCGATTCTGTGAGGGATTGTTCCACATATTTTATCCCTTATTTCCTAACAATTGGTATTAGAGCCTGGTTTGGTTTGTTGAAGTTTTGAATCGCAAGGAAAGTTTTATCTTGAGTGGGAGCTATGGTAGATGATGGAAGATCTAGGGTTGATAAATTCAACGGGAAGAATTTTAGTCTTTGGAAGATGCAGATGGAAGATTACCTTTATCAGAAGGATCTTTATATTCTGCTATCTGAAAAAGGTGACCGAACCCTATCGAGCATGATGGATCTAGCATGGGATTTTTGGATAGGAAGGCACTTGGGACAATCCAGCTGTGTCTTGTATCTTCAGTATTATTTAATGTTTCAAAGGAAAAGACTACAAAATAATTGATGGATACATTAAGGAAGTTGTATGAAAAACCCTATGCCTCTAATAAGATAGTTTTAATGAAAAATTTGTTTAATATGAAGATGTCTAAGAATGGTTCAGTAGCGTATCATTTAAATGATTTTAATACAGTTGTAGATATGCTAGCTTCGGTTACAATAGAATTTGATGAAGAAGTTAGGGCTTTATTAGTTTTGTGCTCTTTACCTGAGAGTTGGAATAGCTTGGTAATGGTGGTAAGCAACTTGGTTCCAGCTAACTCAAAGTTGAAGTTTGAGGATGTTGTAGGGGTGATTCTAAAGAGGAAATGTGAAGAAAAATCTTTGGTGAATCTTCTACTTCAGGAATGCTTTGACAGTGGAAACTAGAGGGAGATAGAAGAATAGAGGAAGCCATGGAAAATAAAAGGATCGGGCACGGTGAAAACCCAAAAGCAAGATAGTATGCTGGCACCATGGAAGGTCTGGGCATGCAAAGAAGGACTGTTGGGAGCTTCGGGAAAAGAAGAAACAACAGGAAGAAAACAAGGAGGAAAATGTGGCAACAGGTAATGTATGTCAGGATGCTTTGATTATTTCTTTGCACAATATTACTGAATCTTGGGTTTTAGATTCAGGGGCTTCTTTCCATGCTACTCCACATAGGCATTATTTTTTTTATTATGTTCAAGGGGATTTTGGGCATGTTTATCTTGGTGATGATGAGCCTTGCAACATAGTTGGAAAAGGTTGTGTTCAAGTTAAAATGTAAAATTAGAACACTTGGTTATTGAAGGATGTCATGACATGTGCCTACATTAAGATGAAATTTGATATTGGTAACGGAGTAGCTGGGAAGTGATGGTTGTACTATGATATTTACAGCTGACTCTTGGAAGGTTACCAAGGGTGCTCTTGTGGTGGAAAGAGGTAAGAATGTTAGAACCTTATATTTAACCATTGATAACATTGATTATTGTAATCTTGTGGCTTCAGAAGTAGATACAACATTGTGGCACTATAGGCTTAGTCATATGAGCCATAAGGGCATGGAGATCATAAAGAAGGATTTTCTCAGATATATAGAAACAGGTTTGGAGTTTTGTGAGGAATACATATATGGGAAACAAAAGTGAGTAAGGTTTCTCAAGGTTGGACCTACAAAGAAAGACAGTAAGTTAGAGCTGGTGCATTCTGATGTGTGGGGGCAAACTCAGGTATCTCTTGGGGGTTCAAGTTATTATGTTACTTTTATTGATGATGCAACAAGGAAAATTTGGGTTTATTGTATTAGAAAAAAATCTGATGTATTTGACACTTTTGTTAAATGAAAGCCTTAGTAGAGAATGAAATAGGTCTTAAGCTAAAATGTCTCAGGTCAGATAATGGAGGGGAGTATTGCAACAATGAATTTGATGATTATTTGTTCTAAGAATGGAATCCGTAGGGAAAATACGGTTCTAGGATCTCCACAAAAGAATGGGGTATTAGAAAGGATGAACAGAACAATAATGGAACGTGCTAGGAGCACGAGGTTACATACAGGACTACCTCTTTCTTTTTAGACAGAAGCGGTGAGCATAGCCATGTACTTGATAAATAAAGGACCCTCAAGTGCCTTGGATGGAGGCATACCTGAGGAGGCTTAGTATGGTAAGAAAGTTGATTATTCATTTCTTAGAGTATTTAGATGTGAGGTGTTTGTCCATATAGACAAGGATGATAGGACCAAGTTAGAGGATAAATCAGAAAAATATACTTTCATTGGTTATGGTGGTGATGAATTTGGATATAAATGTTGGAGCATTAAGGACAAGAAAATAATTCTATCTAGGGATGTGGTATTTAATGAGAAATTAATGTATAAGCAGCCGTTGTAGGAAAATAGGGAAGAATCCAAGAAAGATTATGTTGTAGTAGAGGATCTTCCAAATGGGAAAGTGACACATGAATCAGTTCAGGAACCTCCTCAACAGGAACCCCAAACTCCTATATTGAGGAGGTCTTCTAGGGTAAGAAGAGAACCTGAACATTCTTCTCCTTCTCTTTATTATTTATTACTCACTGATAGTGGAGAGAAAGAGAGATTTGATGAAGCAATGCAAGTAGATGCCAAGAAGAAGTGGGAGTAAGCCATGGATGAGGAGCATCAGGCTCTCATGGAGAACTAGACATGGGATTTGGTGAAGCTACCCAAAGGAAAAAGAGCATTACATAACAAGTGGGTGTTTAGAGTCAAAGAGGAAGAAGGAGGAAAGAAAAGATACAAGGCCCGGTTGGTAGTCAAAGGGGTTTGCACAAAAAAAGGTATAGATTTTGATGATATTTTTTCTCCTGTAGTAAAAATGACTTGTATTAGAACTGTTCTTAGAATAGTTGTAGCAGAAGACTTACACTTAGAGCAGCTTCATGTAAAGACTGTATTTCTCCATGGTGATTTATAGGAGGAACTATATATGCAGTAACCAGTGGGCTATGAGGTCAAAGGTAAAGAGGAGATGGTGTGCAAACTGAAGAAGAGCTTGTATGGCTTGAAACAAGCTCCACATCAATGGTATAAGAAATTTTTGTTGGGAATTCGGGACTGCGGAATAGTGCTATGATTAAATAACAAACCAATCATGCACACAGGATCTTAACAATTCCCCAGAATCTACAGTAGTGGAAGTATAAACTAGAATAATCCTAATCAAAACAAAGTACACACACATAACAAGGCATGTACCGTGGTTCACCCAATGTGGGCTACGTCCACCAAAGATAGTGATCTCATATATATAATAAAACAAGAGTACAAACCAACTCTTTAAATACAAGGGTACAATGCATCTCTCCAAGAGTATCTCCTCTCCTTTAGATCTCTAAACGGATCTCCATGAGTGCACTACAACTATGCCTCCAAACACCACTAGCAGATCTCACATAACCAGGAACTACTGCATCTTTGAACTGCTACCAAGTTATCTGTGGATCTATAATCAAAACCTCTCACATGGGTCTACTAGATGTGCAACTATGGCTGTGCACCAAGAAGTAATTCTATCTCTCCATCACTCCATAACCTGTGCAAACATGAAAACAACCTCCTCTACAATATCTAGATCTACATGGATCAACAATACAATATGTTCCCATGGATCTACAATACAAGACTAGATCTTCATAGACCTATAATACAAGATCTCACCAACATGTGGATCTACAAGAAGAAACTCTATGTGCTTTGTAAACTATGCAAGCCATTATAATGAGACAATATCTATACAAAGGAAATATAGTAGAAGATGTTAACCTCTTCTCACCATTTAGATGTACCTGCTATTTCCTTCTATCCAGCTCCTTTCCATGGAGACCCTGTCTTCATGTAACCAATTCTTTCTTTTTCTTTTTCTTCTTCTTCATCCTCTCAATCTAGGAGAATTAAGGATCTAATTCAATCCTTCTCTTAATTCTAGTTCTAAACCTTAGCTTTTATGCTTATATAGTCGTTTATAAACTTAGGGCACTTAGCCATGAAATTACATCCAATAAATCTACTTTAATGCTAAAAATAGATTTAATTCCCGAGATTTAATTAAAAATTTCTCGCACAGGTAATCGGCGCCTGTTAATCCTGACCTGGACTGACCGACGCCAATTAGCCCTGACTGACGCCGATTACTGTCAGAACTGGTAACATGTAAAACATGTAATCTTTGAAGCAATTCAACTCCAAAACCTAACAATTTGATAGCTTCATGATAGATCAAGGTTATATTAGATGTCATTCTGACCATTGTGTGTATACAAAGAAATTTGAGGATGGCAGTTATATTATCCTTTTTTTGTATGTGGATGACATGTTGGTTGCAGGTAAAAACATGTAGGAAATAAAAGTACTCAAGAAGCAGCTAAGTGAATCCTTTACTATGAAGGATTTGGGGGTAGCAAAACAAATCCTTAGTATGAGGATATCTTGGGATAGGAAGGAATAGAAGCTGACTTTATCTTAGGAAGAGTACATTAAGAAGGTCTTGGAGAGGTTTAATATACAGGATACTAAACCGGTTGGGACTCCTTTGGCAGACCATTTCAAGTTATCAAAGGAGCAGTGTCCCAAGACAGAGTAGGAGAGAAACTAGATGTCTAAGGTACCTTACTCATCAGCGGTTTGTAGTTTGATGTATGCCATGGTGTGCACCAGGCCTAATATTGACCACGTAGTAGGAGCAGTGAGTAGATTTATGAGTGATCCAGGTAGAGATCACTGGCAGAAGTAAAGTGGATCCTTCAGTATTTGAGAGGGACCATGGGGATAGTTTTGTGCTATAGTGGATCAGAAAACACTTTGTGTGGTTATGTAGATTCAGATATGGCTGGAGATATAGACAGCAGGAGGAGTACGACATGTTATGTTTACACTGTAGGTGGGATAGCAGTGACCTGGATTTCACGACTATAGAAGCTGGTGCCTTTGTCAACCACAGAGGCTGAGTATGTTGTTGCCACAGAGGAAAGAAAAGAAATGATTTGGTTACAACAATTGCTTGAGGAGTTGGGGCATAAGTAGGAGGAAGGAAAGCTGCATAGTGATAGTCAGAGTGCTATACACCTAGCTAAGAACTCTGCCTTCCACTCTAGAACAAAGCATATATAGTTAAGGTAACATTTCATCAGGATAGCTTTGGAGGAAGAGAAGTTGAAGCTGGAGAAGATTCATACCAGTCAAAATCCTGTAGACATGATGACAAAGGTGGTCACAATGGAAAAAATGAAGCTGTGTTCAACTTTGGTTGGTCTTCAGAGAAACTAGTGAAGGGTTGAGAATCTTGCTCAGTGGAAAAATAGTCTCCAAGTGGGAGATTGTTAGGTTGTGGAGTCTGTTTTCATGTGAGAAAGTGTTGAAGACTATACATTAAGAGTACTGTACACTTTCCACAGTTGTCTTGACGGGGTTCGGGGGCGCAGTCCCCGAGGGCCTTGAAACGTGCCCGATATATCGGGAAAGGTGATTTTCTCATATAGGTGGGTTTTTTGACCCATAGGTTTATGGGACAGTTTTGGCCCATGGTTTTGATACCCACGGTTTTGTAAAACTTCTTAAGCAGTTGTCTATTTATATGGTTTTGTGCATATGGTAGATATAATGAAAACATTGTAGATGTGCTTTGAATTCAAGTGTGAATTCTGTAGAGTTTGTTGAGCATAGCTCTAAACAGATCTGGGTATTGTATTGAGAGAGCGGTGGCTTGTAATAAAATCGTAGCAAGTGATTCTTGGTGGACATAGCCCAAATTGGGTGAACCATGTTAAATACTGTCTCTTTGTGTTGTGTTATTTTATTCTGCACTTTTATTTGAGATCTGTAATTTTTTTTGCTTATTAGTTTCTACTGTTACAATTTTGTGAGGGATTGTTCCACATATTTTATCCCTTATTTCCTAACAAATAATAAAATGGAATCACATACAAAGGATTATATTATTTCATACCCATGAAAATGATTGAACAAAATCCCTACACAATCCCAAAATATCCATTATCTCCCTATGTGCTAGACACTGAAAGCTAGTTTAATGTGGAACACTAGTAAAGAAAAGAAATTTCACAATCAAGAGAAGAAAATGGAATTCTAGTAATTTTGGGAAACCATTATGTAATAATTGGGAGATGTCTAATAATGTGTAATCAAAGAATCAATTCTTAACATAATACATGTAATATACAATTAGATCCCCCATGAAGTTTTAAATGAGAAGGGTGTATGCATTTATGTGTATAAATCAAGATCATACTAAACCAAATGTGTAATGACCTCTTTTTACTTCATAAAAGCTAGGGATTTTTTGTTTTGTTTTTACTAACTCATTTAATACAGTTAATTATTTAATGAATTAAACATACCACAGTTTAAAACAACATAAAAGAGATTACCATCTCTTAACTTCTTTTACCTTGGATTGAAAACATCATTTACAACAACAACTTCATGCACCCTAACCTCTCAAACTCGTTCCAATCAACAAGTTCAATAGAATTCAAGTAGTAGTCTTCTCAAAACTCTATCTTGTTGACCCTATTTCCAATCCTACAAGGCCTAAGCTAGTAAATATGCGTTCTAACATTCAAATAAACCTCACACCTAATTTTTAATTCCTCATATGTTTCTCACAACCTCATTCCAACCATGAAATAATCCCTCTATCTCTTATCACTTCCCTAACACTTACACACCCTGATTTTCCTTTCACCTCCTCTTCACTAGTACTTGCAACAATAAGGAAAAATTTATTGTTTAACCTTTCCAAATATTTATTATCAATTTCCCCTATTCCCACAGTTAAATCACTACTATCATGATCACCATAATGCTTGTAAACAACCCCAAACAGAAAGATGTTCTCCCTTTCACAAAACTATCTCTTGGACTCTTAAGATAATAATTTCTTGTTTTAATCATGCTCAGAGTAATTTAGGGGCACCTAGAAGGTTACATGAGTTCCATTAGTTGACATTTACCTTTTCTAAGATTCTTGTCAAATTTGATAATTCAACTCATTACCTAGCTCTCCTTATTCCACTTTTTGCAAATTGGCATTTAAACCCTTACTATGTCTTGTAGTCCCTATTGTTATGCATAGTTTCTATTTTAGGAACTTTCAAGGCTTCCACATATGGTTTCTATTCACCCATTATGACAAACTATGTTTCTATGAAGTTTCAAGGGCTAACTCTCAATTTAGAGTGTATTTTCTTTATGAAGTGATTCTTTCCATTAGCCTTATGATTATATTTTTTGGTCCTTCTAACACTGTCAAGAAATTATCATTTCCTAGCCAATGAAACTTGGATTTTCCTTTTGAATATGTTTAACAAGATTATCTTCATTATACTTCAAAATTTCAGGCTTGAATTATTTTGTTTGGTGCTTCAATAATCATGCCCTATTAAGACTATATTGTTCATTGTGTGAAGCCCGAGAGTTTAAGAATTTATTATAACTTTATTCTCATTTAATTTAAAGCTCTCAAATTTGATCTCTACGAATATTCTAATCCACTTCTTTATTCTATCTTACCAGTAACATGGATTCATGAAGTTAAATGGTTCCATAGCCTAGTTCCTCACTATTTTTGAATGTAGTCAGGGTATAGATGAAACCCTCAAATATGTTCTTGATAAGATCACATTTGTTTGAGGGAACATTTATGATTGGAAGATGAAACCAACCTCAAGGAAACTTTATAGAGACATTAAGCAATTCAAAATAATTAACAAGAACCTTCAACCTCACAAGTACATTTCTCAGAAAGGGTAAACACAATTTCCTATCCTCTAGAGTAGGTTTTCTTGCATGTAAGAAGAGATAAAAAATTATTTAATCCCTGAGTGTTGGGAGCATTAGTCATTAACTTTTCCTTGTTTTAAATCATCTTCATGCTAGTGTTTCTGCCTTATCATTCCAAAGAATCCATTAAAAGGATCTTTACAATCTTGTATTCATCCATTTTTTCACAGTCCAACCTAGTTACCTTAAAACAAAGTCTCCACTCAATCCAAGAAATCATGCTCTCCCTAAATCAGGTTAAATGGGCTCTCTACACACACATGCACATTTCCCAACCAAAAATAGTAGGATACAAGCTCATATAATCAAATTTAGGAGTTTCTTATCTGAGAACAGAGAAACCAATCTCATAGTTATCAGGCCATAACAATTATAATCAAATTTCATGTAAATTGGACAGGGAAGAATTCACATATTACCTTCCCAAAGCCATCTCAGTCTTGTCTGGGATATAACAGTCACCTACTATCAAACAAAGTATAGATATTGCGTAAATTTTGAGATAAGTCTGTGCAAAGTAACACCTAAAGTTCACCATTGAATTCATCATATGAGATGAGTTAGAAAAACATGGAATCTGGCTATAAAATCAGAAATACAAACCAAATACACACTGAATCAGAGTCATCCTTCGATTGTCAACTATGAAATAGTCATTTCTCAAATCAAAATAGAGTATCCTCTCAAAAATATTCATATCTCCATAACAAAACCCCTTTCTCCACGAAGGTATATCTCTCTCCTTTCCTCCCTTAGAGGTAACTAACTCTTGCATTCGATTTCTATTCATTTAATTCAATCATTTTCATATTTTTTTGAACCCTAACTAACTTGTCTCTAGGCCTTTACATGTGACCTTACACACACCAAGAAGGTACTTTATATTATTTGTCATTACATAGACTTCACACACTTAAAGAGACATGTATTTACTCTCTAAACATAGTTTCCTACTATTATGACCAATAACAACTCCATCAAAGGCCAAAAATGGATCAAACTCTTCTAAACTTCAAGATGACATTTTTGGAGGGAAATTCACCTTTTTAAATTTTTGAAAATTTTCCTTCACTCCAACATCACATCATGATTCTAATAACACTTGCATGGCATTTAGACCTCCGAGAACACCTTCACATACCAAGATTAGACCAACACATAAAAATGAACACCTAATGAGAGATGCTCTTTCATCACAATTGATTTAAACCAACATTAATTAATGTTCAGAATCCAATTAGATAACCTATTATAACCATGCGCAACTATAAGAGTATATAGACCCTACTTGATCCCCCTCTAACACTCTTTACAAGCCAATACACCAAGTGTATCATTTGGTTAAGCCTTATTATAGGATGAGAGAACTTGTGATGTCTTTTTAGCGTCCTTCATAAAGATACGATTGTAACCATCATCTAAATCTCAACACTGTAGTAAAAATACTTAGTGAATAGACAATGAACCCAATTACATGCATTACCATGGCCATAGTTATTTGGCGTTGCACTAGCAAACCGGATTCCAAGACTGCACATAAGCCTATGGAACCTGTCTTCCCTTCACCTCACAATCATTCCAGTCATAGCCATCAGGATTCATTCCTGTTGTTTAGGTTATTAAGTTTGTTGTTAAACATTGTTAGTAATCATGTATTAAATTCAAAGACCAAATCCTCAACCAACATAAATCGACTTCCGAGTTGTGCGGCTCATACCAACATCACTTCGGGGTCCCTACAGGAAAAGATGCGTCCTTGTAATGACTTGGTCATTACGTGGCCACCTCTCTACCTAATAGCCAACCTGAACTGATGTGGGTATGACACGCAGGACATGGTAGTCATGTCATGTACCTATCATCGATTGATATTTGTAATTATATAATTATGTAATGAATATCTATTTCACATTAATGTAGCGGTAAGCGCCGACATTCTTTTACAATTACACAATTAATTGTATGAGTAGTCTATGTTCATATAAGTTCTAAGGTATAAATGAACGTACTGAAATGATAAGTAAGTTGTCAATGTATCTTAACTGTAATACTTTTGTCATATTTAATGTCTTATATCCTAGCATACAATAATAACCAAATCATAATGATATTAATAATCATCAAATGATACTTACATTATTACACATTCACATACTACCGTAAATTCGGTATTATTACACTATTTATAAAAAAAGCATGTTGTAAAACAACAATGATATTCAATTCATGGAGGTATAAAACCTCATTTAAATTACATAATGTCATTACAAACAATTATAATTATAATAGACTTTAAAATGTCTTGATTCATCATGTAGAGAATATACTTCTTCTTGAAAAATAGTACTTGAGCATTTATTACATTCGTACAATATAACACAACAATAATTACAAGAATTCATATTCCATTCTTTGTCTTTCGGTATATTTTATCTAAAACCTGCAATTCTGAAATGATAATTTCAACATGGTCAGTCCAATTCGAACTGGCATAGTTTACACTTTACATATTGCACTATATTACAACTTAATTTAATTATTCTTTATATTACCTACTCTCAACTAGAGTATAAACCAATTTGCGACATTCATCTAACTTACTCACTCTTTCCCATAACTAGGAATGTTAATGCAATCAATATAATAACTCTTATCATGCTGACACGTTCATAATGAATAAAGACTAATGATAAGTTTACTTCTTAACTCCTTTGTCATCCAAGTTTTATCAACAACCAATAAATAATACCACTCAGTAGTCATCACTTAGCAATGATATTAAAAATCAAATAAAAGATAAAACCCTCTAAAACCAAATATATTTCTATAATATATTTGAGTATAAGGACTTAGAGTTATCCTCATAGGATTTCTTGCAACATTGTCCCCTTAACCCATGAAGCTAGCAATCTATCTCACATAATGTAAAACCAACACAAATTTGCATATCACAAGTAACTCAACGAGCTATCAAACGTTCTAACGGAAGAGCTCGTGATCGAGCCAAGTCTACAAATCACCAACAAACACCAAGAGGCCATACTAAAGTAAGCAGTCAATCCTGAGGAGAGGCCAATGGCCCTACAAAAATGCAAAGCGGTCTGTGGACCAAACAGGGTTTGTAATAAACCCGCCATCTATACGCACAGGACTTACGAGCTGCAAAATTGATATCACATACTTGTGCAATCCCAGAGAACCTCAAATACTAATGGTGTCAGGGATATCTGTATGGACTTGAAATCAAGGAACGAAAAACATGCGTCGTTTTCAACCTGGCAGGGAATCACTAAAAACAAACACCAAGTTCTTATTTTGCAAACAATCTAAATATAGAAAGTACACCATAGGTTGAAAACATAATCAGGTTCATAGCTATCCACTGCCATTGTCACCTATTTACAGAGAAGTCCGCAGAAAGAGACACACCCAAGTTTTTAATAATCATACTAACCACCAGGAAAAATACAAAGCAATAACTATCATTAGAGCAAACTAGAAATCATCCTATGAGCTTGTTATGCAAAAGCAAGGTGGAAAGAGTATAACCATTCCTGAGATTTGAAATCTTTTCTTGTTGATGAACCACAAAACCAGGAGTATTCCTTTCCTTATGCACTCGGTAACTCAAGCACTGTGAACTCTCTGGATTCTCCAAACAAGACATCCGCAGAATAAACCAGATAACAACGAAACCTCCAGTCTTTTAGATCTTAACAAATGCAACACCCCTTATACAATGCAAAGTTTGCCCAATTGGACTTCAAATTGACATGTAAAAATAACAGAAATGAACTCATATTTCGCATGCATTCGATGCATTCCAACTTACTATCCCATTGCCGACCACTATCCCTCCCCACTAAACTTAGCTGGGGTTTACTGAATTTCCAAAATAATTAATCCCCTTGACTTTACATGGAAATCCGTCTATAAATCAAATAAAAATAATATTATCAATTAATCATTAAAAAATCTTATTAAATCATTGTGCATGCTCAGGTCGTTTGATCGATACACTATCATTAGTCACAGAAATCAAACCTTTCATAACATAGGAACGATGGGTCATCATGACCAGTTTATTAATAATCAATTGTAATGAGTATGGTGAGATAGCATAGTTCCATCCAAGAACAAGTTGCATAGGTCGATTAATTCAACCTATCAGCTTATCAACAAGTTAGTTAAATAAACATTAATAACTTAGGTCAAGGATTTTGGTTTAATAAATCTAGCAATTTCCCCTTTTAACCAAAACCCAAACTTGCAAAAGAGACCATTATATTTGGATTTTGGCTACGGCCAAATCATTATGCCAATATTTGGTCAAAGACCCCTTTAATATATCTAATAAAACATTGATATATTAATATATTTACTTTCAGAAGGAAACCAATCATGACTTTAGAATTTATCAACCAACAATTACATTTGCAATAGTGCCAACTTGACTTAATATTACTATCATTAGGAAGTCATGATCATCACTGAACAAGGTCACTACTATTCTATTGGAAGACGATCACGTTAATCATTTTATGATCGCATATGAAAATAATCATATTTCAAATAATTGTACCATCATTTTCACATAATGATTGTTGTATTGCAAGAATGAGTTAATTCAACCATACTCTGTAATTTGTGACTTCTAACAAGATAGTAAACTAATGTTATAAATAAAAAACACAATAAACAAGTAAGTATCCAATTGCCTGGATTATATTCAACAAGACAAAGTTCACAACAATATCCAACATGCAATCATTAACTTATTAAAGAAAGTAATTCGTAACACACCAAATAGCAGGGTATACTTCATTATTCACTTCAGCTATAAAATTCTAACAGTAAAACATGCATGGCATCATCGTACCCAACCTAGAAAGTAGATACGATCATTAAAGCCAAATAGAAATACGCTTGTAAATGATAGGTACACTAAGAGCGTTGAACAACAAGCATTGTTGCATGATCGTACATGCAATTACATGTAAGTGTGTATATCCCTCTTAGGATACGCACATGCACGTGTGGATACATATATAGCTGAGAAACGAAGTTTATCTTCTAGCTCTTGTAGCCTACCCTGCATTTTACGACTTATTCCTTTCATGAAATAGAATAAAATTGCGGGGTCTGAAAAATGGAAACAACTATATTCCATCAGAGGAATCCTCATAAATTAGTATGTATTCATATGTGGATTGAAATCATTGGATGTGAAGGAAGCATGAAATAAGGACGATGATAATGGTCCATGTCGAAGAAATGAAAAAATTGTAATATTTTGGAACCTCTAACTTGGACATGGTCCTGATCAAATTCTAAGAGTATTTACTCTAGGAGGATGTGAGAGTTAATAAACTGGATTGTGCACTAAAAGAAATAGTAACAACCTAGTGGAAAATACATAGAATGAATAACCTCATATGGATTAAAGTAGAAAGCTTAATGCACTCAAGATTTATGATACCTCTAGATTGACTAAAGCATGACCAATATATTGCAAAAACCAATGTCTATAGATATATATTTAGGGATATATTGATGCTTAGATGATGCAAAAAAATTAATTGTAATGGTGGATCCACATATTTATAATAACTCCCACTCCATTACCTAAGTCATGGTACATCCGCCAAGAATGAAGAAGATAAACACACAATTGGAGGTAAGTTCAATAAAATGTTATCCTCAAGTTCATATTTGAAGACTAAAATCCTATGGTGAATACGACTGTAAAAAATATCAAAACTTTCATTTGTTATAGAAATTTAGATGTGGAAGGAGGAGCCGTGTTTAGAGATTAAGAATGAACAAAGCATATGGACTACACAACCATGACTAATGATAGTGAAAGAAATAGAAAAACCACCAATCAAATTATAAAAGTATGTCACATATTTGGGAATAGTACATAAGAAAGAAATGATGTAGATAGTGAAGAGGATATGGAGCTTAAAGGCATGTTTGAGCTAGAGCACATTGCATCACTTCTTGCAAGAGAGAAATTGTGAAATAAATAAGAAGAAAATTTGAGTAAATTAAAAATACGGGAAAAAAGGATCAAGGGAAATTTTTTCCTGGTGTAATTAGAGACACCACAAAAAGGGGATTTTTTTGTATGATGAACCAATTTGTAAAATAATGGAACACATTGAACCTCTAGAAATGGTTAAGTTAGCTACTATTGGTGATTATTAGACACAACAAGAGATGTGTGAAATACCGCAACTATTGCACGACTGTGAGGATGTTTTCCCAACCAAGTTTGGTGAAATAAAAGTGGTAGACCCTTCTTTAGGAGAAACGTGCATTGAGTTAAAATAAGCTTCAAATCTTATCAAGAAGTGACCATAAGGTTGAATCTTAATATGAAGGCAAAGGTCAAAGAGTTAAAAAAAATTCTAGAAGAAAAATAAATATCCCATAGAGAAATTAGATTGGGTAAGCTAGATAGTTATTCAACCAAAAAATAGGAGAAATAATCATTTGTAGAGACTACGGGGAACTTAATGACACTTGTGTAAATGATCCTTTTCCTACTACATTCATAGATGATATTTCAGAGGAAATAACCTGACATGAAGTATATTCATTCATAGATGAACTTAGTGAATATCATCAAATTCCAATTACATAGGAAGATTAGTCCAAAGCTACTTTTTATACAAAATGGGGATGCTTTGTTCCAGATGAATTCCATTTGGATAAAAGAATGCATCCATAGTATTTTCCTAAGCTATAGTAACTTTTTTCAAGGATTTCATCCATAGTTTTCTCGACGTGTACATTGATGATTGGGAATTTTTCTCTCTATTCAAGGAGAATATTTCCAAGACATGCCCGATGTTAGAAAGATGTAAAACATCGTGCATTTTATTATATTTAAAAAATGTTTCTTTTTAATGCCCTTTAGAGTATTTCTTGGGCATATTGTTTGCAAATATGGATTCCTTGTAGACTAGGTTAAGATTGTGGTGGTAATTGGGCTTAAACCTATCAAAAACTAGTCTAAAGTGCGTACATTCTTAGGAGATATGATAAACTACAAAAAAAATATCTTGGGATGTAGTAATATTGTGTAGCAAATAGAACAACTTCTATTAAAAAGGATAAGTTTGAATGGATACTATAATTACAAAATGCTTTCACACAACTCAAATAAAATCTAGTTATTGCATTGATATTGGTATTTATAGATTGGTGTAAAACATTTAATGTCCATGTGTAGGAACATAAAACAATGCAATAGGGAGAATCTTTGTGTAACCAAGAAAAGAAGGTATTGATTATCCTATACATTTCTCAAGCCAAAAATTGTCACCAACAAAAATAAATTATAAAATCACAAAAAGAGAAGCATTAGAAATGGTGTTCACACTACAAAAATGTAGGAAACACTTACTAGTAACACCCTTTGAGTTTTTTACAGACTATCTAACATTGCAATATCTTATGAAAAATCCAATGTTGGGAGAAATAATCTGTATATGGTTGATGTTATTTCAAAAGTACAAGTTGAAAATCAATTTCAAAATAGGGAGAGAACGCGTTGGGCCAAAAAAATCGAGAAAACTAAACGTAGGAGAAGAACAAGAACTTAATAAATATTCTCCTTAAGTGCACTTGTTTAGGGTCATTAGAATCCTAGAAATATTAATAGAGATTACATAATTTTTTACAATATTGGGTTCTATGGTGTAGGAGGGTAGTTCTGCCACCTCTCCTACAAAATGAATCAACAAGATACACAACAAGTTGAAAAATTCTATTTATTTCAATTCCTTTATGAAATCTACATGTAACTACTCTCTTATGAAATTACAATATATCTAGGATATTTTACTGAATATTTTTCGTGTTTTTGCTAAGGGCGTAACCTAGACTAGTTTTATCCTATGCCAACATGCAAGCTCAACAACTTTGAATCTTCTCCTTGGCCAACTATGTTAACCCCTAGATATGGGTTCAACTTGTGCTCCTTATGAAAAAAGAAACTAAACCTCTTTAAATAAACAATCATGCTTTTATCTCCTCATTTTGAATCTCCTTCTGAGAAGGATGGTTCCCGCTATAAGATTTTAGATCTTTTCACTCAAAATAAAATTCAAACTTGAGCTCATTAGATGCCATAAGCTACCTCATCACCATTTGGATGTCTTGTAGTGCCATGTCAAACTAGTTATTGGGATTTGCCAAGTGTTAATTCCTTTTCAGTATCCTTGATCAAACAATTTTGAAATTTATTCATTTTTACCGACCACCAAATCTACTACACACTCCTTGCTTACTTTATTATTTTCCATGCCTATTTACAATTATGTTGCATACTCTAAGATTTAAGATTCTACTTTGCATTCTTCTATGCACTACCATTGACCTTCTATGCATTCTTAATAATATTTGTGTGTCCCATTCAAAATCCATGCTACTACATAATTCATCATTTTATCTTCTTGTTCTTCTATTGCACTCTTTTGTATTGCAAATAAATATTTTCGTGATATTCGTTCACCTACAGTCAACTAGGTTGAGTCAAACTCTATTGTAACCCCAAAATCCTACATGTACTATTGCACATTATTCTCCACACCTATTCTACTCTACTGAACATTATAAAATCCTACCACACACTACTATATGACTTCTCCCACTACACACTCCATATGCACCACACCATTTTTATTTTATATTTCACATATATTTTCACTTCTGCTTAAACTCCTTCTTTTTATGCCATGCTTCCTCTTCCTTATCCACATGCTCTCCAACTTCATGCACACCCAAAGATTGCCAATTTTTTTGTAGGATTTCCTTGAACCTTGGATTCTCCTACATTAAACACCTAAGGAGCTTAAAATTGAGGTCCACCTCAAGTAGATTGAGTGAGTAGTAAGACCAATCTTTGAACTATTGAGGCCGATAGTCTTAACTCCTTCATCCTCTAAGATTTTTCCTAGCCTTTTTTTCTTTACATGTCTCTTCCATTCCCTTGTCACTTCTATGTGAATCCTCTACACTATCCCACACACTTTGATGAGATGAAACTCACCTCCATCTGACACCCTCCTCTAAATGGATCATTCTCCTTGATCTTTTACGAGTCCCTGCTTGCTACAAATATTCTCCCTTGTAAGATTTTACTTGCCACAAATAATCCTCCTCCTCCTAAGGAATATTTGTTGAGCCTTCTGATTTACAAGTATTTTCCCACTTTTAATTCGCTCCTTTGCAATTCTACACTTGCCTATATATATC